>JABFTP020000185.1:150279399-150951823 GCA_013387265.2 Cryptolaemus montrouzieri
CATGCCGCCCGTCTGAAGGGATGGCTACGTATCGAGTCGACAAGACAATCAATGATAAAAAAAAAGACGTGACAATAACAAATAATTCGAGACTCTAATCGTGGGTTAACAACTATTCTACCTCTTAATTTTTCGAATTTGATTAAAATAAGAAGTATTTAGGTTATCAATATCTGATCTTTTGGTGAGAGAGTTTTCTTCTTTCTTAACTTCAATGATTTCATGAACCAACCTTTTCTGTAAAATGTTCTGTCTATCGAGTGCTTTCATATTGTAAAAATTAAAAGTATGTAACTCTTTCAAGGCATGTTCTGCCAGAGCGGTGTTATTCAGTTTTCGTTCCATAGGGTTTTGAACATTAACAACATCCCTCTGATATTCTGAAATTCGTGTACCTAAATAGCGTCCCGTCTGACCAATACAAACTTTATTGCAGATTGTACATGGAATCTCATAAATAACATAGCCTTGTTGATTTTTAGGAATGATTGATTTCAATTTAGAATGAAACTTTCCATTTGTGTTTTCTGTTTTTGGGGTCACAACAACGCTTTCATTCTTACTTTGCAAAATTTTCTTTAATCTGTCAGACAAGTTATGTTTATATGGTATTTTGAAGTATTTTTATTACTGTTATTTTCAGTTCTGTCAGATACAGTGTCATCTTCTGTGTTTGTTGAAATCTTATTGATGAGTGTAGAAGGATAATTATTCTCTTAAAGAAGTTTTCGATTTTTGTAGATATTAGTGATATGAAAAGTCTTATCTGACAATTTTAAAGCCCTTCGTTTCAAATTTTGAATAATATTTAGTTTCTGTGATATGGGATAATTAATTTAAAAATCTTTCTGAAAAAGTGGGTTTGTGGTACCAATCTGTTTTAATTTTGTTTTCGTCTCTAATGAGGAGAACATCTAAGAATGGTAATTTATTTTTATCTCTACTTCAACAGTAAATTGAAATCGAGGATGGAATTGATTGAATACATGAAGCACTTCATCGATTTTGTCTGACGGAACTGAAGTACGAATATCATCGACATACCTTCGGAAAAATGGAGAAGAAAATGACAACTGGCTAAGGCAACTATTTTGTAATTCTATCATAAATATATCAGAAATTATGGGAGCGAGACAAGATTGGTTCATGAAATGAACAACAAAAGATCAGATATTGATAACCTAAATACTTCTTATTTTAATCTAATTCGAAAAATTAAGAGGTATAATAGTTGTTAACCCTCGACTAGAGTCTGAAATTAATTATTATTGTCACGTTTTTATTTTATCATTGATTGTCTTGTCGACGTGATACGTAGATATCCCCTGCAGACGGGCGGCATGATAACTCAGTCTGTATCATGCTGTGTTTGGAAGAAGAGAGTTAATGCACCGTTCGTTCGTTTTTGCATCATTTATGGTGACTCATAAAACCAACTTGTCATGTAAGTAACTCTGCTTTTCAAATCTTTATAATTAGTAACTGTGCTCGTCAATCATAAATGATTTTACTGAAATCTTATTTATACACCCATTAGTCATTTTTATGTATGATTTACATGATTTTTCGACTGTTCTCTGGTTCTCTTGAAAGTTTTAGAGAAATTTAGTTTTTCAAATATTTTTAACAATTTAATATCCTCCACACTGCTTATATTCATTATATTGTTTCGAGATGTAAAATTTTGATTTTTATGAATCCTTTTCCATTGTTAGAACCTTGAAGAATATTTTAAATAAATCGAGTCGTCGGCGATTAACTGATCTGGTTTGAGTCATTCGACCTGATATCCACTTATTCAACTGAAGAACTTATTAGTGGTCGTATATCAATTTCAACAAAACATTAATTTTTCATCCAAATTTATTATATGGCCTTCCGAAATAATAATTTACGCCATCAAAACATTCTTCTAACGCTTCTTCCGGTATCGACTTCAGTTCTCGCCGCAAATTCTCTCTTCTATCGATTGGGAACGGGTAACTCGAAGTGGTAATTTAAGTTTTGGAAAAAGAACCTGCCAAAGCCATGTCAGGTGGAGACGATGGCTGTCCGATGGTATTTGTGTGAGATGGTGAATTATCGTGGCGCAAAATTCATGACTTTTCTTTCCACATATCTGGCATTTTTCGACGAATTTGCTATTTCAAACGCCGCATAATGCTCAGGTAATATCTTTCATTTATCGTCTGATCTTCTGGTAAGAATTCCACGTGAACAACACCGCGATAATCAAAGAAAATAGTCGACATGTCTGATCACCAGATACAATGCGTTTTATGAATGTAGGGTCGAATTTGACTCGTTGTTGCATGTCTTTTGGAATTAGTCGAGCGGTAACGCGTTTCATGACCAAACAATCGTTTAAAATCATACGAGTTGTTGCGTGATGCGTGAATGGCGATTTTCAAATACCATTTTCTTTCACTTTATCGATGTTAACTACAGTTGAACAGTTAATGGCCGACCAGGGCAAAGCAAATATTTCACCAAATCTCGATCGTTGTTGAATGCACTGTATCACTAATATGCACGTGTTTTTGATTAATCGATTAACCGCACTTCCAGAGATTTGGCACACGAAATTCCATTCGCAATACAAAATTCGAGACAAATTCTTCGTGTGATATTTTCATTCATTGTGAAAATCACAAAACACACCTGTGAGAACTGACAGAATTGATCATTGTAAACAAACTAAATGACAGATCGCGTTCAAACTCTGCGTCAGTATAGAAAACTATGTTGTCAACTTAGCAATAACGAAAATTTTAACAATCTTTCTAAGCAGATTTTTAAATAAACAATTTCCACTACTTTTTGACGCAATGTATAAACGAAGTTATTTTAGATCATCGGGTTTTTTATTGAATTCGAATCCCCGTAACATCAATCCCCTAACGGGGTGAGCACAACCCTGATTTTGAATAAGGATGAGGGTGTTGCGATACCTCATTTTGAAGATCTTATCCAGTACTATATGACCCTAAATTTGCTCTTCAAAATTGTTATCGTAAACGAAATGGTAGCTAAAAAGTGGAATACTACTTACTTTCGTAATTAGTTTATCGATAAAAATTGGAACTATTCACTTCCATACAGTAAAATAAGTTATGCTCAAGTTCTTCGCGTACATCACTCTATATTTTTGGTTCAATTTGACAGCATTCATTAATGATCCGAATTCGCAAATCATCCAGTGACTCAGGTTGGCTAGCGTAAATCTTAGATTTCAGGTGACCTCATAGAAAAAGTCCAGTGGCACTCGATGAGCATTCTAGGCATGAGGAAAATTTTCATCTAAGAAATGACGCACAGGTTGAACGAAGTGTATATGTCCAAATTATTGGATATACATGTCATCAATAACCACTAAAGAAGAAGCATCTCAATAAGCTTTTAATTACTTAAGAACATTTGTATTTATAACCTCAATTGTATCTATATATAGTTGTCATAATTTCTATACATTCATTCGTCTGAAGAAGCCACGGTGTAGTGAAACACATTACGAATCACAAGTATTGAGTGAAATTCCTCAACAAATATTACTTGTCTTCTATGAATAATATATTTCAATCATTGAAAAAACAAAAGAAAGACAAAATCGAGCTCCCTCAAACTCCAGTTACATACCATTATTAAATTAAATTAGTTGCAGTCCATACTTTTTTTGAAATACACACCAATCTTCTCATAAATATAATTATTGATATATTGTAATCTCTCAGACCATCAAAAACGTCTTGGTCACAGTGAAATTGCACCTCTCCATTTAAGAACTATTCTGGATGCTTCCTCGCATGCACATCATTAATTTGCGCCGTTCTCGTGATGAAATAATTTAGATATGCAGGTATTCCTCTTTCAATTGACTACAATATGAAAAGCATAGCCATCTGAATAGTTCTTGCGGCAATAGGTGACCACTGCAGATAATTAAGCTTAAAAGTGATTCTCGTATACCTTCTACATCTATATTGTCAGAACGACTGTCAAAATTTTTCACAAATTTTTCTGTAAATTAACAAGATCCACGAAGAAATAATATATGGGCGATGTCAACCCAAATTATTGGGTCCATAATGATTTTAAAACATCTAAAGATCATAATCGGCATCACTCGGAAGACTGAACAAACAGAGAGGAATTGTTTTGTTGAGTTTGAATATTGAAGGGTTTTTGCGAATATATTTCAAAATTGGCAAGCAAGAACAAGGAAGTGATTATGTTTCTGCAGACTCACACTGCGACGGAAGAACATCTCCGAGAAAGAGGAAATATCGCAGGTTATGTACTATTTGATTATCTCCTTAGTCCTTTCTATGGCCTTGCTTGATATGTTGAATCTTTTCTTCGATTTGTTTGGAGATATGAGAGGTATGTTTGTTGAAACAATCAACAATCTACTGGTTTTCTCTTTCCATTGTTACAGATTCCTGTCCCAAACCCCTTCCTTTCACCCTTGTCTCTGGAAATCATGGAGTGCAAGAGAGAATGAAGCGGCTACACCAAACAAATCTTCGATACTCTTTATGTACACACGACACTAACACAACAAGCTATTGTTAGTGCAATAGCGACAGGAAACGAGTTTTTCCTCAGGTTTCTTCACTCGTTTATTGAATCATATGCAGGATAGTATGGTTCCCTGTTATATTTCCTGAGCTTATACTTGATTTTTTTTGACATACACCAAAGTTATAGATATAAGCATTTATTGTATATACAATTATCCGAATTTTTGTAAAGCATCTCTTGGCAAAAGAATATAATGCACTATTGTGGTACGGATTTTGAATAATTCTTCTTGTCTCAAGTTTACATATGTAGACTCCTCATGAAGTTTATAGCGGAAGATATTTGTCCCATCAAATAGAAATATTTACCGACGAGAGGTTTTATCTCGGAAACAGAGGCTAAGAGCACTATTCCAGTGGGATTATTTCGCTCGTTTTCTACCGTTAATGTGATTCAAGGAACGGCGAAAGATGTCTCCCGAATGTTTGGAATTTTTAACGTTTCCACATCTGTTTGTTATTGTTCGTATCTTTCTCGAGGTCCGGTAGCGGTCTCGCCGTGTCGGTCCATAGAGGGCAACTCTCATACGTATGTACAAGGTGCGTCCTTTCTGGAATCGATAGGGTACCCCGGTGTCGCTTGTTAGGATGCTGAGAAGCAATATGCGACACTGATGAACTCCTAATAAGAGCGAAACTGCAGTCTGCTGCTTCGTTCATTTCACTATTGTGGCTCTTGAGGGCTGCGTGCATGGCAGGCAGATTTGGGAACTAGCGCTTGTCAGGAAGGATTATTCATTGATCTACGGATTTTGAATAATTTTCTTGTCTGAAGTTTATATATATATATATATATATATATATATATATATATATATATATATATATATATATATATATATATATATATATATATATATATCAACCAAGTAAAATTATCGAAGTGGATCTGAAAACCCATAATGCTTTATTTGGGTTTCATGAAGATATCTGCTCTGAGTAATATCAGGACTCAGCCTATACAACCACACTTCGACTACTGCTCCAGTAGTAGCGCATAGCTCTCTTCTGAAGCCTCTGTAAAGCAGCCTTATTACCCATATTCAGAGAAAACATGAAACTGGAGCAGTAGTCGAAGTGTGGTTGTATATTGGCGTTAAAAACCATCATTCTTGAGTCCTGATATAATTAAAGTGGGAACTCAGTGGCAAGCAGATATCTTACATGAAACCCAAATATTTAAACTCCTGCAAAATAAAATCCTCTTACTTTCAAATAACACATTATGGGTTTTCAGATCCACTTCGATAATTTTACTTGGTTGATATTATCACTGCCTTCGTTTTGCTTACATTGAGAAAAAATAGCTTTCTATCTTCTCAAGTGATCGATTCATTCTATCAACAGCTTTCTCAAGAGATATATCATGAGCAGACAAAACAGTGTCGTCGGCAAATCGGTTAATGAAATCACAGTCATGATGACAGTGATTTGTGGGTGGTAGGTGCTGATCTCAGAGAGGAGTACTATTCCTTTGATTGTGGTTCCTACTGGTGGATGAACTATTGGCAATAATTGGGGCATTATACATTGGAATACGTTCTATAGTTGAGGACAAGGCAGCACTCCTCACAATCTACATGCACATCCATAGTGTGGCTACGTATGCTATAGTATTGTGAGGAATATCCTAAGATTCACCTCCACTAATTACGGTGGCATCTTATTTTTTATTTATATTTAGTTCATTAGGATTCACACAAATAATTATTACCTCTCAGTTCATCTGAATATGATATATTATGCCATTGTTTTGTAGTCCTAGTGCGTTCAGTTCCATACGTTGAGCACATGTTTTTTTATTCCGAAAATCAATGGTACCAAACATATCGTTTAAAAAATGTTCTTCACCTGGAATAGCGGGGATCTTAGGTTATGATTGTGTAACAGTTTATCGTTTATTTCACCTACTATCATAAGTAAAATTGTGAAACGACTATCCCGCGATGACTGAATTATATTGATACAAAAATTAGTCCAATCACATCGTGCCTTGACGATGGAATACTGAATAGACCCATTAATTGTTTTACTACGAATTTGTGTTTCTCACACAGGAATAATTTCGTCTTCTTTTTACATTTATTCAACAGTTTCTTGGATAAGTTACTCGATGAATTAACAGTAATACCTGATTAGTTAGCAAATCGATAAATTATTTAATGGCTGTTTGTGCAACACCATTTGATGTTTAATCATTCGGTGAAAATTTAATGCCTCGTTAAAAAGTTAACGAGCATTTTCGCTACCGGTTCTAAGTGCATTAAATACCAAAGAGACGATGGTGACTATTAACTGAATAGACTGAAAATAATATTATCGACATACTTGAAGAAGTTTCATGAAATTTGGGACGCTAGGCACAGCTGGAAAAGTTCACATTTCACAGCTGACGACCAAATCAACATTTGTAATAATATTGAATGGTTTTAGCCGTTACTACATGGTAGTTAATCTTTTTAATCTTTCTGTTTTCATTGAATGTAACGTATGTTTAGTGGGTGCAAAGTGAATAACGTTAATAGATACTGTTGGAAAAACTTAAATAATATATTTTTCTTTACATATTAGATATTGGAACATTAATTGTGGTTCTATAAATTTAACAAGAACACCTTACTTGTTACAACTTTTTTCTCATTTTGTATTCGTCGGACAGTGATAAGCATGATTGAAAAGGATTGATACGAGATTTGCGAGATATTATTACGAATTTAGAAAAACACGAGGTTAGGTATATTATGCTTCACTACCATTAAATTAAGAAATATACATTGATTCCAGGAAGTTCAATTTCTTGCTTTTAGGAGCAACGTGTGAAATTTCTAAACTGTATATGCTAGGAAAGTCTATTTTCGATACAATGATTGGCGATAGTTGAATCTTGTTTATTCTTCGAGAAAGAGGTTAGGTGTTCTTTATATCTTATCTTGGAAGCAGGCCCGCCGTAAGCGGGCGTGCAAGGCGTGCAATGCACGCGGGCGGCGCATTCAGGGGGGCGGCAAATCAGACAATCATCGACTAAAATTCAGACATTGTCACCTCACAATACTAAAAGATTATCCTTATAAAAATAATATGATGAACGGCGCCCAAATATTTCTTTTATATCGTAGCATTACATAGCGCCATCTATTGAAATTCATGAGAACAAAGTTAATCCGTATCGTGCTCTATGCGAAATAGGAAATCCCACAGGTATCAGGGAAATCCCTTAAAACTATATACTCATTTCTTTGTTTTTATTTATTTAACACAAATGCGAAAGTGATGTGAGTGAACAACAAACTTCAATTATTTGGTTATAGCCCTAATGTGAGATCCGGAAACGGTCCAGGTAATTATGAAAAAATTTAGAAAATTATTTATATTATCCGTCGGCGCAAAAAATCATAATTATGGTAAGTGTCTTTGTTTAATTAATCAGCATATGAGCGCATTCATATAAACAGCAGGTATTCATGTAAAATTTAAAGGTTATTTTACTGAAAAACTTAAAGTAAAAATTTATTGAAAAAATGTATTAAAATTAATACAGAGTGTAACAAAAGTAACTTAAGTAACGAAAGGGGACATTCCATCTATTCAATACGAACAACTTTTACTATGGGGTCAACTCTGAAGTCGCGAAGAAAAAATTAGTTATTCCATTACATTTGTGTGCAGTAGGTATGAACATTTTTTTCGCAGTAGTATTGTGATTTAAAGGGTATTTTTTCTGTTATACAACTTAAGAGTGAAGATTTATAAAAAAAATATTGAAATTATACCTATACAGGGTGTAACAAAAGTAACTTAAATCCCGAAAGGAGTCATTCTACATAAATACGAACAACTTTTACTATGGGGTCAACGGTGAAATCGCGAAAAAATAACTATTCCATACAAAATGCATGGAAAAGCTGATTTTTTTCGCGATTTCAGTGTTGACCCCTAGTAAAGGTTATTCGCAATAATGGGTGGAATGATCGACCCCTTTAGGGATTTAAGTTACTTTTGTACAACCGTATACTGAACTTTTAAAAAAATTCCAGGAACAAGCAAAAAGGAAAAAAATTTCAGGAGCTCAATTTCGACGGCAAAAACGAGAAAAAGATACAGAGAAAAAAAACTAGCGGGATCTCTTGAGAAATTTTTAGCAAACCAGAAAATAGGGACTCTGATTGTCAAGAGAATGTTGACGTAGATGTAGCTTCAACAAGCGCAGCTTTAAATCTAGAAGTTATGGAGGTATCTGAAGAGAAAATGTTAGTCCTTCAGAAGGAGACTCCAGTGAAACTAAAAAAGAGAAAGTAGTGCTAAAGAACCTGTAAGCAATTTATCGTCGTCAAGTAGCTGTTTAGATTGTGGTGATGATCCGGGTTCGTGGCCCGCCAGTATGACTAATGATATTGTTAATATTTTGGTTAGCCGTGGTCCCGTGCAGCTGTTTAACCACAATTTTCCTGCTAATATCGATGGAAGAAAATTTGCAGTTATTACTCTAGAAATCTTCCTAATGGAGAAAAAATTAACAGAAAATGGCTTGTTTACTCTACGTCAAAAGATTCAGTCTATTAATTTTGTTGTAAAATATTCAGTAAAACTGTAAGTAGTCTGTCAGCTCCAAGCGGTTTTTCCGATTGGCAACATCTGTCATCTACCTTAAAACGACACGAAACAAGCATTTCCCATAGCGAAAATTTAAAATGTTGGGTCCAACTAAATCATATGTTAAAAAATAAAACTACTGTTAATCAAATGCAACTGAGACTATTAGAACCTGAAAAAACAATGGTGTGATGTATTGGAAAGGATCATAGCTGTTATAAATTATTATCTCATCAATGCCTGGCGTTCAGGAGCTCGTCCAAAATATTATATGAGCATGATAATGGTAATTTTCTCAAAGCAATAGAAATGATAGCATCCTTTGATTCAGTTATGCGGGAACATATTCACAGAATTCAAGCCTCGAAATTCGATTCAACTCGCATGACTCACTATTTAGGAGATCAGATTCAGAATGAAATCATTGATTTACTCGGCACGAGCATAAAAATTATATCCTGAACAAAGTCAGAGAATCAAAATATTTCTCTATCATATTAGATTGCACACCAGATGTAAGTCACACAGAACAAATTACAGTTATACTAAGGTATGTTGTTTTAAACAGTGAAACTAAAAATGTTACAATATGCCAAAATTTTATTGGCATCTGTCCGATAACCAGCTCTACAGGTGAAGGACTATTAAATTTTGTTTTAAATTTATTTTCGCAATTAAACCTTGATATTAAAAACTAACGTGACCAAGGTTATGACAATGGTTCTAATATGCGTGGAAAACACAAGGGATTACAAAAAAATATTATATTGGAAATGAATAATCGTGCATTTTACGTTCCATGCTCGGCGCATAGTCTCAATTTGGTCGTTAACGATGCGGCAAATATAACGCACGACACGGTCAACTTTTTCAACATAATTCAAGAAATTTACGTTTTCTTTTCGTCTTCTACCAAAAGGTGGTCCATAATTTGCAAGCATTTACTTGATTTAAAACTAAAGGCATTAAGTGCCACGCGATGGTCTAGCAGAATCGATGCAGTCAAACCTTTACGGTATCACCTCGAAAAAATATTTGACGCTTTACTTGAAATATCAGATAACAATTCGTCGGAATGGGATTGTACAACAACTCACAAAGCACATTCGCTTGCTTTGAATATTCAAAATTATAGATTTATTTGCTTAGTTGTAATTTGGTTTGATATTTTAAACGAAATTAATGCTATTAGGAAAATGATGCAAAACCCCACAATAAATACTCAAATCTGCATAAATTTGTTAAATAATGGATTCATAAATTCACCGAATATCGCACAGATGAGCATTTCGAAAGGGTGTTAGAAGAAGCTACCACTGTGGCTCGGGAACTTAATGAAGATGCAGATTTTCCGCCTATAGATACCGTTCGTCCACGAAGAAAACCAATTCAATTTCAGTATGAACAGAGTGATGAAGTCTTATTAAACCCTAAAACAAAATACAAGGTAGATGTTTTTTTTAGGATCCTGGACCAAACCTTAACTTCTTCAAAACGTAGATTCGATGAGTTGGAAACTTTTACCGACGTTTTTGGCTTTTTCACCAATAATAACTTGTTTAGTTACTCCAAAGATGATTTAATGTAACACTGTAAAGATTTGAATGTGAAGCTAAAAGATAGTTCAAGTAGTGACGCAGATATTGACGGTATAGATATGTTTAATGAAATCAATGCTTTAAAGTTGCATTTAACTGAAAACCAGTCTAATGATCCACAAACCCTATTGCAATACATTTTTGCTAATGAATTAATGTCAACATTTCCGAATACAGCAATAGCGCTAAGGATACTACTTACATTGCCGGTTTCAGTTGCATCTGGTGAAAGGTCATTTTCAAATTTAAAAATGATAAAAAACTATTTGAGATCAACCATGCACCAGCAAAGACTGAGTAATTTAGCAATAATTTCAATTGAACATGAGATTCTAAATAGACTAGACACCAAAAAATTATAGCTGATTTTGCCAACATGAAGGCAAGAAAGGTGCAGTTTCTGTAAAATAACTTAATACCTATACCTACCTACATAATATGTATTAACTGCACCTTTCTTGCCTTCATTTTTTCATTTAATGTCGTATTAGTGTATCTATCTTGTATAAAATAACCTAATATAACATAGTTTTTCACTGTACAGCATTTTTTTTTCACATTTTTATAAACACCTAGGTTTTGTAGTTAGATAGGGGCGGCACGATAGGAATTGCACACCGGCGTTCAAACCGCTAGCGGCGGGCCTGCTTGAAAGATCGACAAGTCTGACTTATGTAATAATTATTACAATCTGGACAACTTATAAACTCCTGATTTGTCTAGGTTTTGGGTTGAATCTTTTGCAGACAGAGGAGACAATTTATTTTGAGGACGAAATTCATTTTTATATGTTGACTTTGAAAGAATGTTAGCAACATTTCCACTTACATGCCTGTAGTATGAAATTGAAATATATGTGTTAGGATAGTCAACTTTCACTATGTATTTGACTGAAAGCATTGTTTGATCTTTTTTATCTTGTCTATGACTTCATGATTGAAACCGTTGATTGCTTTGATGCTCTCAGTTTCAAACTGTAGGTTTTCGGATGAAAAGGGCAAAGAGAAAGCTCGGTTTATCATTGAATTGTATGTGTATTTTATGCAATTGAGGGCAATTAGAGTATATTGGTATACATACATCTGCGCAACTGGGTTTTCCACATATATTGAAGCTGATTCTATTGTTTGATTGTGATGTTGATGGATCTAAGAATGATATTTGCTTATAAGCTTCTTTTTCGACTTCAAATTTCATTTTGCGATGGATACCATTTCTGAAAGGATCATAAAGTCACAATGAATTAAGGGGTTTACTAGAATATCTCAAATATTCTTCGGGTAGAAAGTATCAACTTAACCTCAAATATTCCAGAACAGTCACATATAAAGCCCTTAATTCATTGTGAATTTATAATCTTTTTGGAAGAATGGCTACAACAAAATTACTGTAAATTCGACAACAAGATTTATGAACAACTTGATGGTCTCGCTACGGGATCACCGTTGAGCTCTCTCTTTGCCGATATATTCATGTCTGACATAAAAGATGAAATATTCAATTATAATTTACCAATCAACATACATTTTTGGTACAGATACGTAGATGATATAACTATCTGCATTAATGGCGCATCTTGACAATTTGATAAATTTCTAAACCTCATAAATGGTATCTATCCCAAAATAAAATTTAAAGTCGAAACGGAAACTACTAAGAAAATATCATTTTCAGATCTATCAATATTACATTCAAACAATAGAATCAGCTTCAATATACTGGGTGATTCACCAGATCACGGTGCTCTTTAGCTTATACACTATTGAAGATTTCATTTTTGTTCGAACGGTATTATATTTAGAAAGTAAAAATCTACTTCAAAATTTTATTAAGAAGTAAACAGGGCGTCTCAATTTTCTATAAAAAATCTCGGAAGTTTTTTCAGATTGGAAGACCACTTTTTGTTCAAGATTCAAGAGCGTCCTTAACTCTGCTATAATGTCTTTAAGTAATAAGTTGATGAATTGAAATAGTTTATCCTCATTTTATACAGGAGTGACTCAAAAAAATTGAATATTCATTTTTCAAATAGAACATCCTGTATTTTAATATTCATGTCAACGCATAAAATAGTGTGCCATATTTTGGCAGAAGTAACTTTATCTTTAACTTCGAAGATTTTCGAAATAAAATGAAATAACGGTTGCGAAAGAAGAGTTTATTGGTACTCAATCAGAGAAATGCACATATTTTAATGTAGTCGTGTATGAAATACGTAATAGATTGTATTTTGGTGGGATGATCTACAAGGTGCTGATTTATTTAAATAAGTGTTAGAAATGTTGTAGCCACAACTTATGGGAAAGACATTTACGGTATAACTGACTGAAAGGCGTCGACTCTTCCCTGTCTCATATCCAACTGTATTGTAGAAGGAATCTGGTAAATGATGCCCTTAGTATAACCCCACAAGAAAAAATCTAGACTTGTAAGGTCCGGACACCTAGCTGGCCATCTAACAGGACCACCACGTCCTATCCATTTGTTTGGAAGTACATGATTCAAATGCTCCCTAAGCTGATGTGGGTAATGTGCCGGTGCTCCATCCTGTTGAAACCACAAATCTTGTCTTATATGCTCTGGTACATCGGCAAGTATCATTGGTAGATGATTTTGCAGAAAATCTGAATACATTTCACTATTGAGGTGGCCATCGAAAGAGTACGGCCCAATTAGATATCCATCTACTATAGCGGCCCATACATTCAAGAACCAACGATGCTGGTGATCTATTTATCTCATGAGGTGTAAATTTTCCGTGGCGTAATAATGAAAGTTATGCCTGTTAACTATCCTATTCTCGTGGTAAGTTGCCTCGTCCGAGAAAATAACTTTGCTAAACATATTTGGATTTTCCGCTACTTTGTCACTTGCCCAATTGCAAAAATTTATTCGATTTTCATAGTTTTGATTATTCAGTTCCTGGTGCAGCTGTACATGATATGCATGAAATTTATTCACTTTCAAGATTCTCTGGACGGAGGTTTGACTTATATCTATTAACTGAAAATCTCTTTGGCTTTTATATGGGTACTCTGTCACTGTCACCAAAACTGATTACTGGTTGTTTTCAGCTGTAGCAGTTTTTGGTTTTTTATGTTTTTTGTAAGAAATATTACCCATTTCGATAAATCTTATTAGAAGTTTTCCAAAGCATCTTGCATCTGGATACCTCTTATCAGGAAACCTTTGTGCAGAAACTCTACTTGCCAACAAACAACTTCTATCACACTCACCCAGAAAGAAAATTATATCAACCATTTCATTTTTGAAGAAATTCATGGCAGTCAATTGAGAAAATTGGGTTTAAACCTCACTCTAACAATGTTCAATAACGAAACACTGATAAGTTCACCATGTGAAATGCAGAATATTATATGTACAGACACCTGACAGAAGACACAAATAAAAAAAAAGTCTACGCATACCTCGATTCACGTTTTTACGTTTTAAGCATCTTGACTTCATCATTCATTAAAGGAATCATCTTATAGGTTTTATTCTTACTACTTGAATCATTACAAAAAACTACGAATATTACTTTTGCAAAAATATAGCACAATATTTGATTTGTTGACATGAATAATAAAATACAGGGTGTTCTATTTGAAAAAATCTAGGAGTGATGATATTTTAAAATTACAATATTCCATGATTGTTTTGAGTCACTCCTGTATAAAATGAGGATAATCTATTTTAATTCTTCAATGAAGCTATGCTTGGGTAATAAAAATCGAAAAGTATTCATCCTCTCTGGCCGAAGGAGCATGCGATGATGTTAGAGCCTATTTCATGAATTTTTACGAAAAAAAAAATATTGTGACGAAACTACTCACCAAAAAAACTTATTACTTAGAAACGTGATAACAGAGTTCAGGCCGCTCTTGAATCTTGAACAAAAAGTGGTCTTCCAATCTGGAAAAAGCTACCAAGATTTTTTTCATAGAAAATTGGGACACCCTGTTTACTTCAAAATAAAATGCTGAAGTAGATTTTTATTTTCTAAATATAATACCGTTCAAACAAAAATCGCAAAATTCCCATTGAAAAATTCATATCTTCTTTTCGATTGATTTTAGATGGCAATTATATGAAAAAATTGTTCAGAATTTGATTTTCTACAATAATAAAAATGGAAACATACATTATGCTATTTGAAACACAAATTCGGTGTCGACTTCCGGTGCCACAATCTCGAAAATACTTTGAAACTTAGTTCGAATAAAATATTAAGACAATAAAAAGAATTTCCAATAAGTGATTTCTTTCTCCATATATTTTTATTGTACTTTCAAATAACAAAAGGTCCTATTTCATAAAATAGAACTTCAATGCAAGTTTAGGTATTAGCCATAAAGACATAAGAGCTATGTATCTGGCATCGTCTTTTATAGACTGTAGTAAGGGTACGTTCACAATTATAACTCTATACCTTTACTTGTTTCTGAGAGAAGTGCATTGACAGACAGACACAGATAGATTACGGTCATACAAACAGACAACAGAGTGATCCTTTAAGAATTCTTTCTATCTGATGGAGTAAAAAATCCTGAAATTAATAAAACTAGGGTTTGATTCGAAATTGGAAGATAAATTCGCAAACCAATATACAGGGTGTCCGTGAATTGCGTGTACAACGTTATAAGACAAATTCTTCAGCTCATAATAAGTCGATTTAGGCCAACTTACATATATGAAAAGATTCTTCGTGTGGCCGCTAGATGTCGCCAAATCCAAAGAATTTTTTTCTTATTTTTCAAATATTTCGAGAATGACTCAATCGATAGAAACCATATTTGGTATGCGTAATCGGGTGCGTCATTCACGTTTTTTAGTGATCCACTCAATGACCTTGAAGTCATACAAGTGACCCTAAAAAGTCGTGTTTTTAATCAACCATAATTTTTCATCTGTCTGCGTTTGAGCAAAACTGTTTTAGACATTGAGTAGCTAGACTTATTATCAAACTTCTTTGTTAACTCAGAAATTTTGATATGCTGAGCAGTTTAATCACAAAAAACAGTGTTTTGATTTCATGATTTCATTTCTTCAACCATATAGTCGAAATATCACATTTGAATTTATTTCTGTGGTCTGGCAGATTGTCATTTTAATAGGCTTGACATCCAATTGTTGAAAAAGAGAGTGTTAAGTGTTAAGTTCTCAACTACGTATTTTGGTGATTTTAGCATCACTATTAGGTACAGAGTTGTACAGTTACTCTGAAATGGTTGATATGTGTATGGTGTACGAATTTTATCAAGGCAATGGACGTTGAAGCGCGAGAGTATATGCTGAAAGATTTAGGTTTGCAGCTGCTCGTTCCTGAAACAATGATTCATGATGTCTTGAAGAAACAATTATTTCATCCTTATGCTACTCAGAAAGTTCAGAAATTACTTCCAACGATCCTGAGAATCGTCTAACTTTCTGCCGATTTCTCCAAGAGAAGAAAACTCCGGATCTCCACTTCAGTAGGAGAATTGTATTTACTGACTAATGCGATTTTACTATGTTTGGCATCACTAACCTTCACAATGAACACGTGTACAGTGTCGAAATCCACATTCTCTCACGAGTACACATCATCTGAATCAATTCAAAATTAACGTTTTGATTACAGTAATTGACAATTTCGTTCTTGGTTCGGTAGTAATTTCAGATCGATTAAACCGAGAGGTATCTTTGAATTTTTTGCAAGAAACTTTTCTGGGTTTGTTGAACGATATTTCAGTATTACTGCGTGCAGGATTGTGGTTTATGCACGACGGTGTAATCTCTCACTTTACTTTAGCGGTTCACAAGTTCTCACATGCACAGTATGCGATTCGTTGGATCGGAAGGGGAGCTAATTCTCCTGAAAGTTGGTCAGCACGCTCTTCCGACTTAACACCTTGCGGCTTCTTTCTTTGGGGTGCTTTAAAATCTAGAGTTTACTCTTCTCCAATTGAGACCCGAGACCCAATTTATTTTTTTAAAAAGGATCAACTTCTGTGTTGTATACAAATCTACCTTTAAAATTAGTATAAGTTGAGATATTTATAAAGTATAGCATAGAAGTTCACGTTTTAAGTTACTTTGAATTGAGAGATTCTTAAAAAATGGATACCAATCCAATTTCAAAATAACTATAAGTTGAGATATTCATAAAGTAATGCATATAAATTCACCTTCAAAGTTACTTTTTGATGGGAGATTCTTAAAGTAATGTATATAAATCTACCATTGCAATTACTACAAGTTGAAATATTCATGAAGTAATGCATATAAATTCTGGTTTAAAGTTACTTTAAGTTGAGAAATTCTTAAAGTAATGTATACAAATCCACCATTAAAATTACTATAAGTTGCGATATTCATAAAGTAATTCATATGAATTCACCTTTAAAGTTAATTTAAGATGAGAGATTCTTGAAAAAATGTATACAAGTCTACTTTCAAAATTACTATAATTTGAGATATTCATAAAGTAATACATATAAATTTACCTTTAAAGTTACTTTAAGTTGGGAGGAATCTCAAATTAATGTATACAAATCTACTATCCAAATTACTATAAGTTGAGATATTCACAAAGTAATGTATATAAATTTACCTTTGAAGTTAGTTTAAGTTGGGAGATTCTTAAAATAATGAATACAAATCTACCTTTTAACTTACTATAATTTGAGATATTCATAAAGTAATGCATATAAACTCACCTTTAAAGTTACTTTAAGATGGAAGATTCTTAATGTAATGTATACAAATCTACCATTAAATTAATACAAGTTGAAATACAAGTTGAAATATGAAGTAATTCATATAAGTTCACGTTTAAAGCAGCAAAATGGAGGAATTTTGATCATTTACTATAGTTGAATGAAATTCCGGTGTAAACTAGTTAATCGTTATTCTGAAGTGATTTGTTTTCATTTATTTAGTTTCCAACTGGCCAACCTGTTTTCATATTTTTGAATAGTCATTGTGAAAAGCTCATCAAATTTTTTCTTCGAATTTCTCGATTTTTGTAATTGAACATTGAATTACCTATTTGCTTGATCCGATTTAGCAACCTAGAAAACATCATTACGTCAACAAGAGGTTGTCATGCATAATAGAATGATAAACTGCCAGACTACAAAAACAAATCCAAAGCCAACATGGTCAATATGTGATATTTTTGACTAGCTAGGTGGTTGAAGAAATGAAATCATGAAATTGAAAAACGGTTTCTTGTAACTGAACCGCTCATCATATCAAATTTCTCAAGAAACAAAAAAGTTTGATAATTAGTCTAGCTGTTTAACAGTTCCGACAGTTGAAAAATTATGGATGACTCAATACACGTTCGAGTTCTTAGGGATACTTGTAAAATGTCAAGGTCATTGGATGGATCACTAAAAAAACGTGAATAACGCACCCGATTTCGCATACCATCGATCGAGTCGTTCCCGAATTATTTGAAAAATATGAACAGAAAATCTTTGGATTTGGCGGCCTTTTCAAATAAGTAATTTGGCCTAAATCGACTCTTTTCGAGCTGAAGAATCTGTGTTGTACACCCAATTCGCGGACACCCTGTATTCTATTCAAAATTTGAAATCCATACTCTCCAGATACGATGTAGAAAACAACTATCTTTCAATTCCACTTCAGCTTTATTGGAAACAAATACAACAGTTTCAGGTATTCGACGTCGATAGCCAAAGAACTCATTAAGTTGCCAATTCAGTTCGAATTATTCTAACGTTGGATCATTAATTATTTCCCCTATTTCACCAGTATAATTGAATGGAATCGGCATTACAACCTCGCGTATCGGAATTCGCCAAATGCTATACATTTCCAAATTCTATTCAACTCAAAACTTCCAAATGTGGAAAACATGGCCGATTAGTGAAAAGCGCTGCAGACTACATAATGTCGGAAAATTACTCCGCTTTAAATTAATCGCATATTAGAAGTTCAGATCATATAGACATTGGAGCAATTGAAACGACCCAGAACCGTGGTCCATTTTTTTTGTTTATTTGCTGAAAATATTCATTCATTTCTTGATATTCGATCTGATTGAACTTTATTGTGAATTGTGGATTACGTATTGAGCAGATTTACCTTGAAATCATTCTATACATTTTATCTGAATTCAAAATTTTCGTGAAGGAACGGCGATTTGCCAGAATCCTTCAATGATTTCATTTCGAAATTTCAATGAAATGAAACATAACATATTTTGAAGAAGCTCAAAATTATCACGAAGCGTTTAAATTGTGTCTTTTGAATGCAGACAAATTTAGATGAGAAATCGAGGCCAAATAAAATTGGATTGTATTCCTAATAGTTATTAAACTTCCTTCCACGTCAGCGATGTCAGACACCATCTGGTATTATTTCAGACAATCCGCTACCGTACATTAATTGCAAAAAATTGTGTACACTCTTGATCTTTTCAATTTGTTAGTTTTTTGTTGAGCATCGAATATAATTTTGATCAAGTTCTAACCACTTGAGGAAGGTGTGGGTATTCATTTTTTCTCAAGTGATCTGCCCTTGAGCAAATTAATTTTCAATGTTAAACACAAAAAACTATTCCAAGTAATCATGAGTGTAAAAATTGTTTGCAATTAGAGTACGGTAGTTTATATTGGACAGAGTGGTAGAAATTTCGAATCCAGACTTATAAAACACTTCTGATAATAATTATCCAATAAGTGAACATATAAAAACCATAAAACATTCAATAAGATTAGATAATATTCATATATTAGATTAATCTTTTATATGGATCGGTTGACAGAAAGACAAAAGAAAATTCACTAGAATTAAAAAAAGATAATTACTCTCAAGAAAAGCAACCAAAATCTTCAATTATTTTTTTACAATGATCTACACACATAATAGTAGTATACAATGGAATGTGAATGGTCTCTCTAGAAGATACATTTGGCTAAAAAAACTAATTCACGGTTACGATCCTCTTATACTATGTTCAAAAGAATCTCATTTCAAAAATTATGAGTGAAAGGCTTCAAACTATTCAGTAGAAAAAGACGAAATGTAGATGGTGGTGGTGTAGTAATTTATGTGAATAACTCAATCTGACGAAATCCAAGAACTCACAATTACAAGCGGTATAGAAGTAGTTGCTATTTCTGTCATACCCACTAAAGTCAAAATATGTATAGCAAATATTTAACTCCCAAACTCTCACAATTTTACGAATCTTGAACTTGAAAGCTTAGCAGATCCTGGTCACTTCAGCTCTCACAGCACCACATGGAATGCCAACTACAATGATTAAAGAGGTAAAATCATAGACAATTTTCTAGTTGATCAAAGCATCATTCTTCTCAATCAAGGTTTCGCAACATATTTCTGCTCTGCTCTGCGAGCTCAACTCAATCAGCTGACTCCTTCACCTTTCATGCCATAGGGAAACTTTGAAACAGTGATCAGTAGATTGGTACAAATTTTTACAATTCTTAGAAAAGTCAATAGAAAGCCTTCCTCCTATAATGAATGACAACGAAATGAATATTAATACTAAAATGAATGATTTCACATGCTGTATATTAGAAGTAGCTCACTAAGCTATTCCGAAAACGAAATGCAAATTCGCGAAAAAAGTTACTGTAAACACGCAAGAAATATTTACAGAAGACATAGAACTTTTGAGGCTAAAACTATTTATAACAGAACAAAATCTATGGCTAGGCGCACAATTCTGAGTAGTTACAAAGATTCGTGGATCAATTATCTTTCCACTCTAAGTACCACAACAGTCAGCGAACAGGTATGGAATGAAATAAAATCATTATCTGTTAACTCTCGCAAAAATCAATTACATTCCATAACAGACTATAATAATACCCCTATTACTAACCCAACTGAAATGGGAAACGCTTTCGCTGAAATGTTTTCAAAAGACTCCTTTGAAGACAATCTCGTAGATAAATTCATTAACCTTAAACGAGATATATACCGTTATTTTGTATGGCCTACCAATTTCGATGATCAATATCTGAACGGAAAAATTGAGATACACGAATTAGTAGCACTAAGAAATACAAAGAACACAAGTGCTGGACCCAATAACGTTCCATACAATTTCATCAAGAATATGAATGGCGCAAAGCAATAGTTGTACCCATCCATAAACACGATAAAAAGCCTTCCTAATTGACTTTCTTCTGACCAGTGACCCTCACTTGCTGCTTCTGCACACTTCTTGAAGAAATCATAAGTAGAAGAATTGAATGGCACCTTGAGACTAAACATCTATTATATTATATCTTCAACATTTTTCCTGGAAGGAGCGCTGACTGTCTGGTAGCCCTTGAATCGACAATTAGTGAAGCTTTCAACAATGGAAGATAATTCTTACTCGCCGCATTGGATATTGAGAAGTGCTTCAGTATGCTCCTGAGGCACATGATAATCGAACGATGATGTAAAATTGATACGAAGGGCAATATTCTCCACTTCATTAACATTTTTCTCCACGACAGATCTATCAAAGTGAGGGTTTTTCCGAGCAATTCAGCATAAATAACGGTGTTCCTCAAGGCTCAGTTCAGTGTCTCTCTCTTTCTAATCACTATGAATGAGATATTGGAAAAAATTGAACAACCATTATTTGCCACTATGTTTTCGGATGATCTAACCATATGCTTGTCGGGGAAAAACCTGCCCACTTCAGAGTCCATACAACAAGCTTGTCTAACTAACTCGCTGACGAGGTGAACGCACATTCAAAAATTGAAACATGATGATGAACGTTTTGAAAACGTGGGAAAACCCATATTGAATTTGTGAGAAGTTAACTGGAATATGTTAGCTTTGTTTATGGGACAAGCTCTGATACTAAGAAAATCTAAAACACTAGACGTCATCAATAAGAATACTGCCATACTAATAACGAGAAGCAGTCCAGTTCCATGGATTTTAGCCGATGCAAATCTTGTTCCTTCGAAAATCCACAAGAAAAATTTTCCATTGAGATACATTTTGAAAGCTGCCATCAACCCTTAAAATCAAAACTATGTTCTGATCAATTCGCTTCCGTGAGAATTCATTCAGGAGTTTGATTCAAAATTGCAGCTCAATTGTTAGTTACTTCAAATATCTCAATGATACCTCCCTTGACAGTATTTTTACCAAGAGTTGATCTGCACTTTGTTCGTCGTAAATCTGTGCTTCAAGCTAATATTCGTTTGTATTTGAATGAATACATCGCAAACCACTATAGTAACTCGACCATAATCTTTACTAATCTAATCACTATGAATGAGATATTGGAAAAAATTGACAAACCATTGTTTGCCACTATGTTTTCGGATGATCTAACCATATGTTGTTGGGGAAAAACCTGCCCACTTCAGAGTCCATACAACAAGCTTGTCTAACTAACTCGCCGACGAGGTGAACGCACATTCAAAAATTGAAACATGATGATGAACGTTTTGAAAACGTGGGAAAATCCATATTGAATTTGTGAGAAGTAAACTGGAACATGTTAGCTTTGTTTATGGGACAAGCTCTGATACTAAGAAAATCTAAAACACTAGACGTCATCAATAATAATACTGCCATACTAATAACGAGAGCTTTTAGAAGCAGTCCAGCTCCATGGATTTTAGCCGATGCAAATCTTGTTCCTTCGAAAATCCACAAGAGAAATCTTCTATTGAGATACATTTTGAAAGCTGCCATCAACCCTTAAAATCAAAACTATGCTCTGATCAATTCGCTTCCGAGTACCTGTCGTGAGAATTCATTCAGGAGTTTGATTCAAAATTGCAGCTCAATTGTTAGTTACTTCAAATATCTCAATGATACCTCCCTGGACAGTATTTTTACCAAGAGTTGATCTGCACTTTGTTGGTCGTAAATCTGTGCTTCAAGCTAATATTCGTTTGTATTTTAATGAATACATCGCAAACCACTATAGTAACTCGACCATAATCTATACTGATGGCTCAGAACGAGAGAGTAAGGCGGGTTATGCTATAAGAAATCCTGAACTGAATAACATCAAAGCTCGAGATTACCGGATGATTACTGTGTTATGTCTGTCGACGCTTATGTTATCCAATCTTCATTAAAATTTGTTGAAGAACGAGACTTTCATAGTACACTTATATTTTCAGAGTCTTTTTCTTGCCCTAATGTCAAAGTACTGGCAACAGTAATGATTCTCTCATTAACGTCATAAGAGACCAATTGTTCAGCACACAAAATCAAATTACCTTTCTGTGCACTCCAGCTTACTGCAGGATTCAGAGAAATGAATAGGTCGACACCGCAGCCAAAGACGCAGTAAAATTTTATTTCCTTGCTGAGATTGTAGCGTGCTTAGTGGCCGCTACTAATGAATAACCTTTGGATTAACACGGTGCAAGTTTAACACAGTGCAAGTCACTTTGATTCTATGACCATTCATTCCGTGAATAATTCCCTATACTATCGGCGACTATCGAAGAATGACAACTGAGAGAACACCGAAGTTCATTAATTTCCTTTGAAGACTTCGTTGAGGCCACTCGAAATTAATTAATCATAATAATTTGTGAATTGAACCCTTCAAAATAAAAAGGGTGTGTATTAATCAATTGTCATCCGCTTTATCTCTTTATTTTATCTTTTAATATTGAGCAAACTTTCAATTAATACCTAGATCAATCGCACAACTAACTAATTATTTTCAATATTCATCTTTGGATCAATATTCTCAACATGTGTAATAGATTAATGAATATCCATCCTCGATAATCTTATATTCTCGCATTTACTTACAGCATGGATCTATGGTTTCTAAGTTCTTAATTCTCAATTTTCATATAGCAATATTTTACTGCTTTGTTCATTTCTTTTCAGCCTTACCCAACATCGCATTTGTATTATTTGTTTTATTCCTTTCATATTCACTTTATATTTCTTCTGCTTATCAACTTCATTTATTACCAGGTGACCTCTCTCCGGCTTTATTTGAATGGCCTAGAAAATAAGTGACTTTTTTTTATCATGATATCTAGATTTTCTTTTTATGATTGATTTGCAAGTCTGGTGTGTTCAATCACTATTTTATTTTCTTATTATATGTATATCTATATATTTATCTAGGCTATTTTTAATTTTTACTTTGGTAAAGTCATTCGAAATTCAAATAAATCATTTCGAGATGGGTACAGTATATGCTGATACAATTCCATCTGAAATTTGACGCTTCATCTGATGGCGATATGAAAATTGGTACGTATTATGTATATTTGACATGTGTAGACTGCTTAAAAAATGCCTTGATCCTCCTTCTATCCACCCAATCGCTAGTTATGGCCGCGTATAGAATTTCAGCGTGATATTGTAATTGGAACCTAAAAAGTTTTTAACGGACGGTCCCGGTGGATATTGCTGTATATTTCATGTCAATTTTGCTTGGTATTCAAACTGTCCGACGATGAACGAGAGTTCAAAACCTCGGCAACAGTGAACTATTGAGTTAATGTATTTGTTGGTAGTAAAAACATAATGAAAATTTCTATTTGCCATTGAATCCTGCGTACCTACCAAATTGAAGCTGATAAACCCATACAGTGACTTCTCATATAAGACCTATTCAGATTTATACTCAAAAATTTGTGCATTTCAACACAAACGCAATCTAACAACTACTACATTCCCAAACATTGCATTTGATCTTGCTTCAATCTTGTGCGTTAAAAATGTATAGGTTGGATAAAATACATATTTGGAAAGAAAAATTGTTCTAACTCACCTTTGGTAACAATATATAAGTTACCACATAGTCCAATCAAAGGAGTTATCAATAATGTTGCGGGTGCCAAAACTTTCAAAGTGTGCTTCAGTTTATCTTCTGCCTCGTCGAGAATGAAATCATTAGCATGAAGAAATTCATACATTTTCTTGAATAATTTCATTCTATTCATCCCGCATGTGCCCCATTGTAGCAAAAAAACCGTTTTGTATCAATGCAACGCAAGCTCAGAATAGCGTGAGCCAATGAGAAAGTTCCAGCTACGATCATTAACTTCTATATGCAAGAGCAATTGAAATTTCGTTGATGAAATGATCGAGGAATTAATAGCTCTGTTAATTAGATGACATAAATATATGTTTAGGTTAGGTTACTCATCACGAGCACATGGTGATATTTTTTTTATTATTTCATTATTATTTGTTAGAAAGTAGTGATGAGTCCAAGGCATATAATCTCACATTAAATTACAAGAATGAGTTGGCAAACTTCCACAGTTTTTTTTCTGGAGGGGACAAAACATTATTATTTTTCTTGGACAGGACGAATCAAGAGATTTATTTAGAGGGGACAAAATACCAACTATATTTATTTTTGGGGAGGACAAAACACCAGCCATATTTATTCAGAGAGGACAAATTCAACATCTGTGGTTTCAGGCAGGACAAAACTACCGCTTTATTTATGTAGAGGCCAAATTCAATACCTATTTTTTTTGGGCAGGAAAAAGGAGTTTAATCATTTTATTCGATAGCCACCCACCTCTGTCATTTTTAGAGGAGATCAATATTTTTCTTGGATAGCCACCAACCTGCTGAGATAAGTTCATTTCTTGAATTTTGTGAAGTCTAGATATCAATTAAATATATAGTTTTAAATGAATTGTGTTCATTTCATTGGGGAGGACTTGCCAACATGGGATTCTTGAAGGGAACGGACATCAACGACCCATATAAAACGACTGAGCAGGGTGAATCACAAAGTGCGAACCTTTTCTGATTGAAGTCATTATTATTTGTTTGCATCGTATCAGTAATTGGTGAGATTAAAAGATCCTAAGTCCTCATAAAGATCGGCTACGAAATTCACAAGCTGAACTGACTCTTTCTTGTAATAGAAGATGGATCTGCATGGCAAATACTTATTCAAGAAGAATAAGTTGTAGTTTTAGCGATACTAATCCCACTAAACAGTTTACTAGAAGGGACCAAATCGTTAACAACAGACTAAGAAACGGCCACACTAACTTGACTCGCGTTTATCTGATCACCAAGGAAGAGAATCCTGTGTGTGAATTTTGCCAGCTGAATTTAGACGCCAGTCACATATTGGTAGAAAGTCACAGGTTTGAGAACGAAGGTAGGTTCTTGGAGATGACAAGAGATCTGAAATCCTTGTACACCTACTCTGGTTGCTCCAAGATTATATTCTCAAAGCACGTAACCTTTATGATGCAATTTGATATCTTACTGACATGAAATCTATATAAGTGCTTTCCCTCACTCATTGTACTGATATGTAAAACTTGAAATGTAACTTAATCTTGCAGTAGTCGCTAATACTCCAATGTGGTTTGCGACTCTAAATAAAAAAATTTTAAAAAATGAAATCATATCATATATTAATATGATATTAATATTATTTCTTCAGAAACGCTGCCAAGCATACCAGAAGAGGTCATAATGGAGCTCAGACGTGAATATGATACTCATAACGGTATACCTATAGTCAATGAAAGTGTTGCAGATAACATGGAAGCCATGGAAACGAATACCAACATAGAGCGTCCCACAGATACGAACCAGCAGAACGAATTTATGTATTTAGAACAATCAGAACTCAACAGAGCAATAACTGAACTCAGTGGTAGTAACCCAACTAATGGACCTAAAGTGCTCAAACTCAAGACGAACATCCCAGCAAGCATAAACACAGTGTTTGAAAATTCGATAGAAACACAGAACACCCTGATCACGAACAATATATCGACGTATATATGGATACTTTGAAGCAGAAACTCCAAGCAAAACCAAAGAGGCTCTCAAGATACATCAAATGTACTGAAAGGAAACAACAAAACCAAAGGTTCCTACAAAGCGCGGCCAATTTTCATAAGGGAAATAACTAAACAGCGACCAACAATAACAGTGAAGTACCTGACGCACAATGTTTGACCGATTATTGGTCATCACTATGGTGGAACCCTAAAGATCACAATAAAGATGTGGAATGGATCACGAATGAAAAACAACGCCTTGATATCAAGCATATGGACTTCGAAGGAATAACGGTGGAAGAAATCACAACAGTATTTAGAGCGACCAACAATTGGAAGGCCACAGGTATAGATAGTATCCATAACTTCTGGTACAAGAATTTTGATAAGCTCCATGGAGCCCTAGCACTTATCCAAATGTTCTCTAACATCCTAGGAGAACACCCACTTTCCTAACACAGGGCTTAACATATATGCTACCTAAGAGCGATAGAACACAGGATCCGTCTCAATATAGGCCAATCACTTGCCTGCCAACACTCTACAAAATACAAACCTCATGCATATTCAATCGAATATACCAACATCTTGACGACAACAATATATAAGCAGAGGAGCAGAAATGATGCAGAAAGAAACACAACGGGTGCAAGGCACAACTCATCATCGATTCTGTGATAACGAAACAGGCACATGTAGGGCATCGGAATGTTCATTTAGCTTTTTTCGATTATCTGAAGGCATTTGATAGTACCGCCCATTATTGGCTTGTCGAAGTACTGCAGATATACAAAATTCATCCAGCCTTGGTAGAACTCTTGAAGACAACAACGACACATTGGTGCACGTCCCTGCAGGTCAACATGAACAATGAATCAATTAAAACCGACGAGATACCCATATTTTGTGAAATTTTTCAAGAAGACTCTCTGAGTCCGCTATGGTTATGTTTAGCTATGAACCCATTGCCCTCAATGCTCAATAGAACAGGATACGGATTTAGGATAAAAACAGATAGGAACTATCATACAATCTCCCATCTGCTTTATATGGATGAAATCAAATTATATGCTTCGAACAAGAAGCAATTGGATGCTTTGCTGAAAACTGTCAGTAAGTTCTCGGCAGATATTCATTTGAAATTCGGGATTGAAAAATGTAATACCCTAAACATTCAAAGAGGAAAAGTCATATATGGTGAAACACTACTTCCAAACGCTGATATTATATAGTGCATGAGGGATGGGGAAACATACAAAAAACAATCAAAGGGGAAGATACGTTCAGAATACAGTCAGCGTCTGAGGACTGTGCTGAAATCAATGTTGAAATCGGGGAATATAGTCAAGGCAATCTACACCTACACCATTCCAGTGTTGCTTTACTCTTTTGAAATATTCAGATAGACTAAGACAGAACTGGATGATATTCAAAGGCATACCCAAACGATGCTTACAAAGTACAACAATCATCATCCACAATGGTCTGTGATACGAACAATTTTGAAGCGGAAAGAAGGAGAATGCGGATTAATAGATGTTGTCAATTTACACACTGAACAGATAAAAAATCTCAGAGAATTCTTCTCTGCAAAAGGTCTCACTTTTACTTCCATAGAGTGGTATCGTTGGCTGATAAGGGACATACACCTCTAAACCTTGCTACTAGAGATGACCTGCTGAATCTACCGTTCCTATTAGATACTGAAAAACAAGAGCAATGGTCAGGAAACGAATTGCATGGACGACATCACCATGAGTTTAATAAACCACACATCGACAAAGAAGCCTCCAACAAATGGTTGATGAAATGAGAGTCATTCGCGGAAATGAAGGATTCCTTATGGCCATCCAAGACCATCCAAGTGATCGGCTACAAACAACTTCAAAAAATTTATTATAAAGGACGGAATATTACAACAGTGGAGAAAATGCCATATAAGATCGGAGACTATACAGCATATTACGTCCGGCTGCGAACAACTGGCCAATACGGACTATCTTCACAGGCATAAGCATAAACAAGTGTGTAACATTATCCATCAGAAACTTGCACACAAGTACGGACTTCCAAATACCTTCCAGCCAAATTATAAGTATCAACCGGCGCCCGAATTGGAATTTGACTCTATCAGATTATACTACCATAGACCTGTTATCACTGACAGAATGGTGACGAATAATAGGCCGGACATAGTGGTGTAAGATAAGAGAGCCAGAACAGCAATGCTAGTGGATGTCGCCATAGCGAATAATAACGTACTGAACAAGTTCCAGGAGAAAAAGTCCAAATACACAGACCTTGCTATTGAGATCGAGCAGATGTGGTACCTCGATAAAATAGCTATTGTTCCTGTCATCGTATCCTTGACTGGGTTAATACCCAAAAGTTTGCATGATAGCCTTAAGAAATTAGAATTGCATGAGAATACCTATATAGAAATGCAAAAAGCAGTAATTCTTAATACATGTAGGATTGTTAATAATGTATGTCTAGTATATTGTGATCGAGCCGATTCCCTTTGATTGCTGCATCTGGGAAAGATAAATTATATCCAGCTAACAGCTGAGATAGTGCATGAGTCCACGATAATAATAATAATAATAAGGTTTATTCAGTATTGCATAATGTATACAACAGTTATCCAAATAAACATGAATCGCAGAAATAAGTATAAACAATAATTTTCTGTACGCGATATGAAACCTAAACAATTTTATTTTCCTTTCCCTTAACATATTCAAAAATTAAAATGAGAATAATATGAATTCTATGTTTTGTTCTTGCTCTTGTTTGTCTAGAATAAGGTACTTTGTCATGTCCGGGTAACTTTTGTCGTATTTAGGTTGTATTGTCTAATTCGGGTTGAGTCATTAATCGGGTTAATATCAAAATTCTTCATAATTGCGACAAAGTAAAGAAATAAATTAAGCATCAATATTACCCACTTGATATGAGATTGTTTGAGTATCAAACTCGAAATTGACCGAATGTCGGATATAGTTTATTTAACCCTCTTCAGACTTGCTACAAATCCGCTTTGAATCTTCGAACATTCCTAGAAGGTTGGACTTACAACCACGTAATAACTGAAATCCGATAGTATACATCATTAGTGGAAGATTAGGATTTGAGGAAAATACAATAATTTTCGTTCGATTTCGACGTATACTCCTTCGCTTCCTTGAAGCGACCAAATTGTGGCTTTTATTATGGTTCATCACAGAAATATTGGGAATATTTCGATATAATATTAATGAGCGGAATAAACAAGCCCGCTGGAAGTTTTTCTGACGAAATGGAATAATTAGACTTGTCGGTTTATAAAGAAAGAATACAGTCGAAAATATCAAATAAGAAATTTTTTGGCATTCAAAGCAAAACATCGCTTCCTTATTAACCGATAAACGCAATCATGCGTACGGTATTGACAATCAGCCTTATTATTGCAGCATCCATTCCAAAAAAAGAATTTATGGGGATTAAATTTTATTCTAAAGCCACAACAATAGATCGGCAGTCACATTACAACTATCCCTGAAAGACAATTTCTATTCCCAGAAAATATGAATATTCGTTTTTTCAAGTAAATTCATTCCATTCCATTATTTTTAATTTCAAATGAAATCAGTAAAACATACAAGGTTTGAGTTACATTTTGTTGAATATTATGGATTATTTTATTCAAATTTTAACCTTCGCGACAAAACGAGGCTACCCGGGTATATCTTTTTAATTTAATTCAATGAAACCTAATGTTTCTAACTGAAAAAATATGTAATTATAGTGCTTTACTAAGAATTAATGAAGAATTCAATGTTGCAGTTCAATAAACAGAAAATAAAATGGTATATCTGAGAAAAAACCAATTGACCAGGCTTTTACGTGATAGAAACCCATTTTCACAAATACAAGTAAACGATGATTTCCACTAAAATATATCATTCAATGCTCGACGCGTTTCGATACACAGTATCTTTATCAAGGGCGAATGAATACTGTAGTATTCTTGCGATAGTTTTAATGATATATATATATATATATATATATATATATATATATATATATATATATATATATATATATATATATATATATATATAAAAAAAAAAAAAAATAATATATATATATATATATATATATATATATATATATATATATATATATATATATATATTCATACAGCCTTCATTGATTACCAAAAGGCTTTTGATAGTTCTCCTCATTCATGGCTTCAAGAAATTTTGGAAATTTATAAAATTGATAAGACACTTCGTCTTTTTCTTGAATTTGTAATGAAAAATTGTAGAACCAATCTTCATTTAAATATTTCAAAACAATCGTTAAAATCCGAAGTAATTCCAATCAAAAGAGACATTTTTCAAGGTGATTCTTCAAGTGCTCTTTTGTTTTGTCTTTGCCTTAATCCATTATCTCATGAATTAAATGCTACTAGTTTCGGCTTCAAAATAAAGAGTCTATCAACTGAATTCAAATTAAGTCACTTAATTTATTTAGATGATATTAAATTATATGCCGGAACCAGATCACATTCAAAAGTATATTTGAGATTACTTTCAACTATTCCAATGATATTCATATGAAATTTGGGCTTCCAAAATGTGAAAATCTTTCTATAAATACATATACATATCTTGGATTTTGTCAAGAGAAGACAATTAACCATAGCAGCACTAAAGAAAATATTAGAAGTTCATATTACAAAAGACTTATCATGAAGAGTCATTTAACTAGTAAAAACCCTTTCAGAGCTATCAACTCCTATGCAGTTCCTATTCTTACATCTTCTTTTGGAATTATTAAATGGTCTAAAACTAATCTAAATGAATTACAATGTCAAACGAGGAAAATGCTCTGTGAATATCATAAGCACCACCCAAAGTCAGCTGTTCAGAGAGTTACACTACCTAGGCATCTTGGAGGTCGTGGATTAACTGATTTGAATAATCTTCATAGTAAACAGATTTTTCATCTACGTTCCCATTTTCATGATAAACAGAGAACGTCTAAATTACATGATATTGTTGTTGCTTCAGATTATAATTTACACCTCTGAACTTGACAATGCAAAAAGTAGATTTTAATATATTTGATGATAATTCTAAAAGAGAAAGTTGGATGCAGAAGTAATTACATGGAAAGCACCTAAAGAATTGAAAATGATTATATTGATGAAATCGCATCGAATAAATGGTTAGTACTTGGAGAATTGTTTGCTGAAACAGAAGGCTTGGCAATTGCGATCCAGGATCAGGTTGTTTTCCTTGCATCAACAGATTATTTAGAAAGACATAATGCCGTCGCTAATATTTTTCATTTTAATCTAGGAATTAAACATGACCTAATTCACAAAAGAAAAAAATTTCAAAAACATGAACCTTAGATTATTTGTGAAAATGACAAATATAAACTTTATTTTGATAAAACAGTTCTTTGCAACAGAGCTGTAAAACACAATAGACCAGATATCATTCTTAATGATAAACAAAATCAAATAACATATATAATTGATATTTCTATACCCGACACACATAATATACAGAATAAATACAATGAAAAAATTTCTAATGATATGATGCTTGGCGACGAGATTACAAAAATGTGGAAAATGAAGAAAATATTTATTCTACCGATTATTATTTCCACAACAGGTGTTATTCCTAGAAATCTTCACAAAAGTATTGAGATTTTGGGTCTGAAGAAAAATTTGTTCGAACAGTTACAAAAGATAACAGTCATCAAATCTTGAAATATTCTTCGTAGGTTTCTTTCCGAAAATAATAATGAGGTAGAGTCATAGGTTTTCTCTTTAGTTTATACTGCTCAGAATCTCATTTCATATTTAATTTATTTGTTTACATAAATGTAATATAATTAACTGTTTATTTTGTCATATTTATATTCAGAGCAGTATTCTATTCAATCGTTCACCACTTCACACAAAGGAAACTATTAATGAGTAACATTCAGTGTTACATGACTAAGGTCCGTAAACTGGATTTTTCCGGGGAGAAAGCCTCTGACACTACTCGTTGGTACATTGATATCATTGTCTGATGATGCTATAGTATGTATATATTCTGGTAGATTGATATATTCTCATAACATTTAACGTTATACTAATATATAATTATTCCAGGATATGTTTTGATTATAATCATTGCCTGGCAATGGTATTAATTACCGGGTGGTGGATTTATATTTTTCATGAAATCAGTTTGATTTCATGAACAGATATATGGGCAACTCGTCGGGGTAAAACCCTATATATATATATATATATATATATATATATATATATATATATATATATATATATATATATATATATATATATATATATATATATATATATATATATATATATATATATATATATATATATATATATATATATATATATATATATATATATATATATATATATGATGTAAATTTCTTTGCCAAAATTAAGGAATATACATCATGAAAACTATCGCCAGTGTTAACGGTGACCTCTCACTATAGCAAATAAAATAGTTCTTAAAAATTAAAAACTAACGCAATTAGCTCAGAAAGGTATATAGTTCCTTGTTAAACCACATAACGAAATTCAAAAATTCTCTACCTAAGATTATTTTGGCTCAATTTCACAGCAAGTTGCAAATGAAATGTCAAGTCTCAACAGAAAAATTGCCTTCAAACCTTCATGTAAATTATTACAATAATTATTTAATGTAGAAAACAAAACTCACAAATTAAACAATACATAGGCCGGACAGAAAGATCTTTTCGAATTACAAAGAGCATCACTAGTTGTAAAAACAAAAGTGACTTCACCATCGCAAAGCATTGCCCAGATTACAATCACCGCTTCTCTAGTATAGATAATCTTAACATTAAATGAGATGAAAAACACAAGGTTCAACTTTAATCTACACTTTATTTGAAAAAATTCGACGACGTTTCGCTGAGACAGCAGCTTTATCAAGAATGAAAAACAGAATGAAGAATATGGTATTATAAACAAATCGTAGAACAAGTTGGATGAATAACAGGAAAATCCACACGGAGCCATTGTACAGTTAGTATGAAAGGTAATAAAACTAATTAAACAAGTTAAGTAGGGGTGAATAATTCACATCTACCTGTTCATTCAAAAGCTTGTCCCAATGTTTGTATCTATTTATTTCCAATGCTTCTAAGAGATCTAATTTTGATTTTTTGATTTTATATGTAATATGTCAAAGTTTTTATTGAATGAATGGTTTTCTTTTATTAGGAGGTTTGAATAATTTGAATCAGATTTATTTCTATCGAAGCTACGTTTATGTTCAGATGTTCTTATGCCAAAACTCCTATAGGTCCTACCGATATAAATTTCATCACAAGAACCGCAATTGAGTTTATAGATTCCTGATATACTTGATTTTTCAACACGAGATCTATTATTTTTAATATGTTTACCTAAGTTATTAGAAGTTTTGAGAGTTATATTAAGATTTTGTTTGATGAGAAACAAACTCGTCAAATTATTCAAACCTCCTAATAAAAGAAAACCATTCATTCAATAAAACTTTGACATATTACATATAAAATCAAAAGTTCAAAATTAGATCTCCTAGAAGCATCAGAAATATATAGATACAAACATTCGGGCAAGCTTTTGAATGAACAGGTAGATGTGAATTACTCACCCCTACTTAACTTGTTTAATTAGTTTTATTACCTTTCATACTAACTGTACAATGGCTCGGTGTGGATTTTCCTGTTATTCATCCAACTTGTTCTACGATTTGTTTATAATACCATACTCTTCATTCTGTTTGTCATTCTTGATAAAGCTGCTGTGTCAGCGAAACGTCGTCGAATTTTTTCAAATAAAGTGTAGATAAAAGTTAAACCTTGTGTTTTTTATCTCATTTATATCATGGATCTACATCAAGTAACAGCCTCCACAATTCAAATCTTAACATTATTCATTGTGCCCCGAAAAGCAATGACCTCAATTACCTAGAATCTCTGGAAATTTCAAAGCTGAACTTAATAGAAACAATCTTACCCCTCTTAAAGACAATACAGATCCATGTTATTTCCCATTATCAGGGATTTTAAAGTAAATATGAATGAACCTTTGAATACCTCTTTATATTACAATAGTAGAAAGTTGCTGTTTTTCCCTCTTTATAATTCTTTCCTGTTTTTCTTTATTTAAGAAAAATTGAACAACTGCACCTCAGTTTTAAATAAAATTTGTTAACGTCTGATGATGATGAAAATATCGAAATAATAGTCAAGTTTGTTAATGCAAAATATTCCACCTGGTTTAGCAATATTCTTCACAAAGTAAACTAAAATCACCGTATAATGATCAGATATCACTTAGCAACGGCCAACTCAATATAATTTCACTTTGAGATACCCACATAGCATTTGAATACTTTAGAAATAAACATTTAATCTTTCCCGTGTATTTTACAGGGATCGCTTAATATGATAGCTAGTCTCGCATCTATTACTTCCATAGAATCATGCTGGGTTTTCATCATAAATTGAGAATTAATGGGAATGACGATTCTTACTAGCGTTAAGTCTAGGTTCTTCTGAGTTTAGTTCCCTATGGAAAGAGATTTCAGTAAATCTTCATGATTTATTAAGGAGAGTATCTACAAAGGAATTATTCTTTCTCGATAAAAAGTCAAGTTTGTGAATCCTCTAAAGAATTATTTACTATACTTTGTTATATGTTGGGCGGTACAGTTTCGTTAAGCACTCAAAGTCTTTAATATAAATGAAAACGCTTAGAAGGCTTGCCAAGTTCGAAGGGTTTTGATAAACATGAAGAGGAAATCTGAAATTAATTAGTTAACATCAAGTTTGATCGATGTGTGATCCCTGTTTTTTGTTTGGACAGCATTTATTTAATTTCTTATAGTCTTAGTTAGAGATATTCAAGTTCTGTATAGAATAACGGGATCCAATGTTTAATACCCTAGTGATAGGAAACTATATACGTCCATTGTGCATGTTTCAATTCAATAATTCTTTTCATCACTACAAACGTTTTTTGCTCGTCACGTCTCGATTTGTTCTTTGCTAAGTAGGAATACTTATCAGGAGAATATGACAAGGCAGATAAATTAAATCATTATTAATTTCAGAATATGACAACATTGTTATCGATTCTAAAAATAAAATGTTTATCCAAGAGATCCTACAATCTCGTTACCTCAGTTTGAAAATGTCATATGTCCAAAATTCGAATATTCATAGGAGACCAAATGAACCATTCATTACAGTTTAACGGCCTTGTTTGTTTGCACAATTTGAGCTCAGCCGCATTTGCTTTCAAATAATGGTTGATATTTATTATCGTGGACTTATGCACTATCTCAGCTGTTAGCTGGATATAATTTACCTTTCCCCGATTTAGCAATCAAAGGGAATTGGCTCGATTACAATATACTTGACATGAATTTTCTAACTATCCTACATGTATTAAGAATTACAGCTTTTTGCATTTCTATATAGGTATTCTTATGCAATTCTAATTTCTTAAGGCTATCATGCAAAGTTTTGGGTATTAAACCAGTCGAGGATACGATGACAGGAACAATATCTATTTTATCGAGGTGCCACATCTGCTTGATCTCAATAGCAAGGTCTGTGTATTTGGACTTTTTCTCCTGGAAGTTGTTCAGCACGTTGTTATTATTCGGTATGGCGACATCTACCAGCATTGCTGTTCTGGCTCTCTTATCATACACCACTATGTCCGGCCTATTATTCGTCACCGTTCTGTCAGTGATAACAGGCCTATCGTAGTATTATCTGATAGAGTCATTTTCCAATACGGGCGCCGGCTGATACTTGTAATATGGCTGGAAGGTGTTCAGAAGTCCGTACTCGTGTGCAAGAGATACTTCGTATTGGCCAGTTGTTCGCATCCGGACGTAATATGCTATATAGTCTCCGATCTTATATGGCATTTTCTGCACTTATCTGTTTGTAATGTTCCGTCCTTCATTATAAATTTTTGTAATTGTTTGTAGCAATCACTTGGTCTTGGATGGCCATAAGGAATCCTCTGTTTCTGCGAATAATTCTCCTTTCATCGACCATTTGTTGGAGGCTTCTTTGTCGATGTGTGGTTGATTAATCTCATGGTGATGTCGTCCATGTAATTCCTTTCTTGACCATTGCTCTTGTTTTTCAGTATCTAATAGGAACGGTAGATTCAGCAGGTCATCTCTGGTAGCAAGGTTTAGAGGTGTATGTCCCTTAACAGCCAACGATACAACTCTATGGAAGTAAGAAGTGGAGCTTTTGCAGAGAAGAATTCTCTGAGATTTTTTATCTGTTCAGTGTGTAAATCGACAACATCTATTAATCCGCATTCTCCTTCTTTCCGCTTCAAAATTGTTCGTATCACAAACCATTTTGGATGATGATTGTTGTACTTTGTCAGCATCGTTCGGGTCTGCCTTTGAATATCATCCAGCTCTGCTTAGTCCATCTGATTATTCCAAATGAGTAAAGCAACACTGGTATGTCGTAGGTGTTAATTGCCTTGACTAGATTCCCGGGTTCAACATTGATTTCAGCACAGACTTCAGACGCTGACTGTATTCTGAACTAATCTTCTCCTTCGATTGTTTTGGTCTAACAATCTGGCTTGTTGGTATCCCAGATATTTGTATGTTTCGCCATCTCTCATGCACTGTATAATATCACCGTTTGGAGGTTGTGTTTCACCATCTATGACTTTCCCTCTTTGAATGTTCAGGGTCTTACATTTTTCAATCCCGAATTTCATATGAACATCTGCCGAGAACTCACTGACAGTTTTCAGAAAATCATCCAATTGCTTCTTGTTCGAAGCATATAATTTTATGTCATGCATATACAGCAGGTGGGAGATTGGATGATAATTCCTTTCTGCTTTTATCCTAAATCCGTATTCCTTCTATTGAGCATTGAGGCCAATGGGTTCATTGCTAAACAGAACCATAGTGGACTCAAAGAATCTCCTTGAAAAATTCCACGACGTATGGGTATCTCGACGGTTTTAATTGATTTTTTGTTCATGTTGACCTGCAGAGACGTGTGTCATTGTTTTCTTTAAGAACTCTACCAGGGCTGGTGAATTTTGTATATCTGCAATACTTCAACAAGCCAAGAATGGGCGGTACTATCGAATGCCTTAAGATAATCGAGAAAAGTTGAATGAACATTGCGATGCCCTACGTGTGCCTGTTTCATTATCACAGAATCGATGATGAGTTGTTCCTTGCACCCGTGGTGTTTCTTTCTGCATCCTTTCTGCTCCTCTGCTAATATATTGTTGTCGTCAAGGTGTTGGTATATTCGATTGGATATGCATGAGGTGGGTATTTTGTAGAGTGTTGGCAGGCAAGTGATTGGTCTATATTGAGACGGATCCTGTGTTCTATCGCTCTTAGGTAGCATATATGTTAAGCCTTGCGTTAGGAAAGTGGGTGTTTTCTTGGGATGTTGAAGAACATACGTGAGCTGTTTCGGTAGGGCTCCATGGAGCTTATCAAACTTCTTGTACCAGTAGTTGTGGATATTATCTATACCTGTGGCCTTCCAATTGTTGGTCGCTCTAAATACTGTTGTGATTTCTTCCTCCGTTATTCCATCGAAGTCCATATGTCTGATATCGAGGCGTTCTTTTTCATTCGTGATCCATTCAGCATCTCTATTGTGTTCTCTGGGGTTCGACCATAGTGATGGCCAATAGTTTGTCAAGCACTGTGCGCAGGTACTTCTCTGTTATTGTTGGTCACAGTTTTGTTATTTCCTTATGAAAATTGGCTGCGTTTTGGAGAAACCTTTGGTTTTGGTGTTTCCTTCAGTACACTTGACGTGTCTTGAAAGCCGTTTTGCTTTTGTTTGGAGTTTCTGTTTCAAAGTGTCAATATACACGTCGATGTGTTGTTTGTGATCAGGGTGTTTTGTGTTCGTACCAATTTTCCTATAAATTTTGCGTATATGTGATTTCAAGCGCCTTGAGGGTTTTCTGTTTCTTAGGAATTCTGTGAGGCGACCGATTTCTGCTCTAATATTATCAATCCTTCTCCAGTCGTTTTTGCCATGGTGGTTTTCTGACGCTTTTTGCCTCAGCTTGAGTCAGAGTTGTGGAGATTTGTTGTTTGTGAAGTCGAAGAACCGCTACTGCTCCACAGTAAATCAAAGTGTGAATCTTCTCCATGTTGTTCTGGTCGGTATATTCTTCAAACACTGAGTTTACGCTTGCTAGGATGATATTGGTGTTCTTGTTCGTTTGAGTTTGGGCAGTTTAGGACTTCTAGTTGGGTTACTACCACTGAATTCAGTTATTGCTCTGTTGAGTTCTGATCATGCTAAATACGTATATTCGTTCTGCTGATTCGGCTCAGGAGGGCGTTCCATGTTAATATTCGTTTCCGTGGCTTCGATGTTATCTGTAACACTTTCATTGACTCCAGCAGGTATACCGTTATGAGTATCAATTTCGCTTCTGAGTTCCATTATGACCTCTTCTCGTAAGCTTTGCAGCGTTTCTGAAGAAAGTAGCCTGTTTCTTACGATTGTTCTTCGTTGATCCGAAATTCTCTGCTCGGATATGTGCTGTAATTCAGGATATTTTTCTATGAACGCAAGATGTAACGCGTATCTGTATGCTGTCATTTCCGATTCCAAGTTTGTAATCTTGTAATAGGAACGCATAATGAAAGAATTCATTTCTGGAGTCCACTCTATGCGTTTCCTAGGGAGTCCGGCTCTCGTGGTCGTAGGCATAATGGCTTGCGTCGCCGTTGAAACATCAAGAGTCGGTTGGGAGGTGTTGATGTTATTTCCCACTTTGTTTTGTGTTGCAGTATCCTACTCGATATCACGCTGCTTCCGTCGCTAACCGAGGGAGACTGTGACTCACTTTCCGAACAAGACCCTCTTCCTAAATCTTGAACACGACAGGAGGTTATGGTGGTACAATGTCAATGACAACATTGTTATCGATTCTAAAAATAAAATGTTCATCCAAGAGATCCTACAATCTCGTTACCTCAGTTTGAAAATGTCATATGTCCAAAATTCCAACATTCATAGGAGACCAAATGAACCATCCATTACAGTTTAACGGCCTTGTTTGTTTGCACAATTTGAGCTCAGCCGCATTTGCTCTCATTTAATGGTTGATATTATTATTATTATTATTATCGTGGACTTGTGCACTATCTCAGCTGTCAGCTGGATGTAATTTATCTTTCCCAGATTCAGTAATCAATGGGAATAGCCTCGATTACAATTTACTTGACAAATTTTCTCACTATCCTACATGTATTGAGAATTACAGCTGTTTACATTTCTATAGAGGTATTCTTTGTAATTCATGTAAACTTTTGGGTATGAACCCAGTCGAATAAATGATGAAAAGAAATATATCTATTCTATCTAGGTGCCACATCTGCTTGATCTCGATACCAAGGTCTGTGTATTTGGACTTTTTCTCCTGGAATTTGTTCAGCACATTGTTATTATTCGATATGGTGACATCCATAACCATTGCTGTTCTGGCTCTCTTATCATACACCAATATGTCTAGCCTATCATTCGTCACCATTCTGTCAGTGATAACAGGCCTATCGAAGTATAATCTGGTAGAGTTATTCTCCAATACGGGCGCCGGTTGACATTTGTAATATGGCTGGAAGGCATTCAGAAGTCCGTACTTGTGTGCAGGTTTCTGATGGATAATGTTGGACACTAGATTATGCCTGTGAAGGTAGTCCGTATTGGTCAGTTGTTCGCAGCCAGACGTAATATACTGTATAGTTTCCAATCTTATATGGCATTTCCTGCTCTCATCTGTTTGTAATGTTCCGTCCTTAATTGTATATTTTTTGTAGTTGTTTGTAGTGATGCCTTGGTCTTGAATGACCATAAGGAATCCTTCTGTATCAGCGAATAATTCTCTTTTCATCAACTATTTGTTTGATGCTTCTTTGTCGATGTGTGATTGATTAATCTCATAGTGATGTCGTCCATGCAATTCCTTCCTTGACCATTGCTCTTGTTTTTCATTATCTGATAGGAACGGTTAATTCAGCAGGTCATCTCTGGTAGCAGAGGTGTATATCCCTTATCAGCCAACGATACCACTCTATGGAGGTCAGAAGTGCGAGCTTTTGCAGAGAAAAATTCTCTGAGATTCTCAATCTATTCGGAGTGTAAATTGACAACAACCATTACTCTGCTTCGTTTTTCTCTCCGCTTCAAAGATATTGTTATTATAGACGATTTTGTATGGTGATTGTTTTACTTTGTCAGCATCGTTCGGGAGTGCTAGTTCTGTCTAAATTTATCTGATTATTCCAAATCAGTAAAGTTACACTGAAATGGCGTAGGTGTTAATTGCTTTGACTAGATTCCCCGAGTTCAACATTGACTTTAGCACAGACTTCATACGTTTACTGGACTCTGAACGAATCTTCTCCTGTGACTGTTTTTGGTCTAGCAATCTGGCTTGTTGATATCCCAGATATGTGTAAGATTCGCCATCTTTCCTACACTAATATAATATCACGATTTGGAAGTTGTATTTCATCATCTATGACTTTCCCTCTTTCAGTGTACAGAGTATTACATTTTTCAATCCCGAATTTCATCTGAATATCAACCAAGGACTTACTGACAGTTTACAGTACATCATGCAATTTCTTCTTGTTCGAAGCATGTAATTATATGTCATCCATAAACGAAAGGTGGGAGATTGTGTTATGGTTTCTATCTGCTTTTTTCCTAAATCCGTTTCCTTATTCATATATCAATATTATTATTATTATACAAAAATAAGGGCATAGGAGAAAGTCCCATAGAAACCCGAAACAACTTATTATTTACTTACATTGAATACGATACAAAATAATATTACCAGTCCGTCCAGGCTGTTCCAAAAGTCAAATATCCTGTTTGAGAAGAAATATTGGTGAAGTGCTGACCTGAATACCTCTTCTCGTAACTACAGCCCATGACCTTGCAATCGTGCATCAGTGTTAGGCGCTTACCAGATTGGCATAGTCGAACTTTAAGATTCGATAGGCGAATATCAGGTATCCACAAAGCCTAGGCTGACAGAAAGGCAGAATGTTAGTTATATTTGTTGTTGTTTGTTGTTGCGTATTTTTTCGATTAATACATTAACAACAACACATTCAACATGATATATCCCTAATCCAAGAGAGAAAAGCCCGAAAAATTTATGTCGCTAACATATTTTGGGAAGACGTCAGAACAGGTTGCGAGAGTTTTGTCTGATAGTAAAAAAATTCCCATGGCATTCAAACCAGTTAGCAAATTGTCAGGCCTGCTTTTCAACACAAAAGATATAACAGATAAATCCGAAAAATCAAGAGTATACCAATTAACATGCTCTGAGTGCAATTTCTTTTATATAGGTCAAACAGGACGCTCTTTCAAGGCTAGATACAAGGAGCATTTCCGGTCATTCCTACATCAGAAATATGATTCAGCTTTAGCTGCACATTGTCTGAATGAATGTCATCCTTTTCCAGAACTTCAACAGCTAAAAATTCTTCATTCCTGTGATAAATCTTATAAACTCAATTTATTTGAATCGATAGAAATTTTCAAGGCATCTAGGGTTGCAAGGGTTAAGCTCCTTAACGACCAGGTAGACTTAATTACCAACCAATCACCATTTTTCAAGTAACTCTGACCTCTTCTAGCATTTTATTGATGGTAATTCCTGTATTGTACATGAGTATTCAGTTTTCATTAGCTTGTTGTTGATAATGGACGTATGTCCGAAACCGGTCCAACCAATGTAAAAATTTTTTCATTCTTTACATCAATAAATTAGAGGTAGTTAAAACATAGTAACATGTTTTATTTTATTATTCATTATGAATATCAACTATCACGTAGTTCAGGCTTCATCGATCAATTATTCATTACATACCTTATAAGATCTGAGTCAGCATGATCTTCGAACTTTTATGATTCTCACGAAAGTTTCCTTGATTTTGTATTTTGTCAATGGTTCATTTGTTTCACCAGAAGTTCTTTTCTGACTTGATATTTACTTAATTCAAGTTACTTATAGTTAATATTTCTTAAGACACGTTTCATATCTGCAAACTTTTCTTGTTATAATTTTTATTAGTCACTATAATTGGGTCTTTCCTCTCAGGGTTCCTTTGTTTCATTTAATAAATAAATAATTAAATGAATAAATAAATAAAGCTTGATCAGTTCTTTGCAATATAGAATAACTGAAATCTCAGATCATAAATATATTGAATATAAATGTCAAGCATGCTAAGATACTGTAACATTCCACATTTTCTCTTGAAAATAATTCAAACAAACGTTCTCTTCCTAGACAAGTATCAGATTCAATTAGCTCCCTGTCAGTTTGAAAATTCGGAGTCCGAAAGACAAAAACAAATTACAGGAGGATTTAGGTGGAGTTACCTACCGAATATTTCTCCGAAAGAGAAGGCAACCTCTATTGAGATGGAAACAAAGCCATTGTTAATTGGGATGAATAACAAGGAATTGTGCTGTGTCCTACATGGACCCGGATATCGTTAGCTACAGTTTCCGACTCTTTCAAACCTCCCCTAGGTTTCGCATTTGGTGGAAAAAGATACGTTTCTAGCTCCATTCGTTAGATCTATTCTTCTCTAATTATATCATCAGTACTTAACAATGGAATATATAATTTTGTTTTGTCAATCATTATTTCAAATAATCCAAAACTGTTATACAGTTATTTCGAAAGTAAATATCGAAGTGAACTATTTATCATTCAATTCAATCAACAGTTCAAGTAAGCTTTGGTCGAAAAATGCTTCTTTCTCATAATACAGGGTGCCGAAACGAGAAGAAAACGTTGTTAGTCGTAAATAACTAAATATTCAATGATATTGATGACATGGTTTCTTCATGGAAATCCATTTCAGAGTATGAAAGAGAAAGATCGACTTTTGTCGATTTTATTCGTTAAAACACAACCATTTTTGACCCGTTGGACATTCTCAAGTGCGGAATACTTACTAAGGTACAAACAAAAATTCTTTCTATTTCATATTATGAAATGGATTTCCACATAATAAGTATGTCATCAATATCATTTTTTTGATTTAGGAGGTCGTGACTTGATGAAAAGCAATATTTTAATGAAATAAAATTATGGTATTTAGATTTTCATTAGATTAACAAAATTTTGACCGGTTTCACCACACTGTGGCTTCATCAGATAAATAGAAACTCATGAACAGGGTTATTCCTTATATAATATTCTTGTTTTCTAATAATTATCACATTAGGTACGAGTACAAAGGGTATGTTGGAAAATAAATTATTGAGTAATGAACCTGAAATTCAAAAATCAGTACCAAATTTCCAGATCACCAATTTTATGATAGGTTCAGTAATCTTTCAGATACTAATTTTTCCGAAGATGAAGTTTCACTTCTAGAAAGAGCTTTTAAACACAATTTAGAGTCAAATAACGCTCGTCTCCATTTCGATCTGCTGGGAATTGAAACCTAAATAGCCCTAAATTATTCACCACAAGCCAAACACCTGAAACACTCTTCAGCGTTACTACTTCAAAAAGATTTCAATAGTTTTCAACCTAAGAAATTCGAAAATACCACTTTAAAGTCCAATAAATCTAAGTCCGCATCTGAAGATATCATATTCACCAAAGCAGACAAAGGTCATAAAGTCATAGCATTAAATAAAGCAGATTATTTATTGAGAACACAAATTTTCAATGAATCAGGTAGTTATGAAAAAATGATAAAGATCCAACTAATAAATTTCAATCCATAGTAAAAACGCTTTTGAGTATGCCAAGTCTACCAACCAAAATATATACTTCTCATTGACAACCCACAATCACCAAAACTTTACTCCTCGTCAAACTCCATAAAACAGGACATCCCATTAGACCAACAGTTTCATATTTTCAAGCTCCAGATACAAAACTTTCACGTTTTCTCATAGACATCATTCAACAAAACGCTACTTTTGAACCTAAATTTAAAATATAAAACTTTTCAATACTATTAAATAAAATTCGGCACACGATACAACCACCGAACTCTAAACTAATGTCGTGGGCTGTAGTAAATCTCATTGAAACTCATTAACAACTCTCTTCAAATTAATAAACGCCATCCGGTATTTCAATCAGAAATCTTACACTTTTTGGAAATTTGTTTAGAACAAAATTATCTCAACATCAATGGAGTAATATATAATAGTAAAAAAGATTTGATCATGGGTTATCCTCTGAGCCCTCTACTCGCTGAAATTTTTATGGATAATGTAGAAAAAACTATCCAACAACATCCGTTATTCAAATACTTCATTCATTGGTTTAGATATGTCGACGATATCATTTGTTGTTTCACTAGCACAAACAGATAGTTAGAGTCATTCAAAACATTCGCTAATAAAATTAACGATAATATTGAATTCACGTTAGAGATAGAAACCGAAAACTTCATCAACTTTTGGATTTAATTATTGCTAAAATTAATGGCAAACATGATTTTTCTATTCTTTTTTGAATTGTGGAGGCCGTTACTTGACTTAATAATTCATATAATCCGGATATGATAGATCTGATCATTCGTAAAAACTGTATCAGAAAGCAATAAATGAAGTATATCCTATTCATAAAGACTATAAAATATTCAACAGTTTAACATTCTGCGGTTCTGCAAGTACAAATATTAAATCCTTTCTCGTCAAACAAAATCTTAATATAACTTTCAAAACTTCTAATAACTTAGGTACACATATTAAAAATAATAAATCTCGTGTTGAAAAATCAAGTAAATCAGGAATCTAAAAACTCAATTGCGGTTCTTGTGATAAAATTTATATCGGTAGGACCTATAGGAGTTTTGGCATAAGAACATCTGAACATAAACGTAGCTTCGATAAAAATAAATCTGATTCAAATTATTCAAACCACCTAATAAAAGAAAACCATTCATTCAATAAAAACTTTGACATATTACATATAAAATCGAAAAGTTCAAAATTAGATCCCTAGAAGCGTTAGAAATAAATAGATACGAACATTCGGACAAGCTTTTGAATGAACAGGTAGATGTGAATTACTCACCCCTACTTAACTTGTTTAATTAGTTTTCATGACCTTTCAATCTAACTGTACAATGGCTCGGTGTGGATTTTCCTATTATTCATCCAACTTGTTCTACGATTTGTTTATTATACCATACTCTTCATTCTGTTTTTCATTCTTGATAAAGCTGCTGTGTCAGCGAAACGTCGTCGATTTTTTTCAAATAAAGTGTAGATTAAAGTTAAACCTTGTGTTTTTATCTCATTTATGATTTTTCTATTTTATATAAGCCATCGCATACAGATATTACTATTCACAGCTCATCTACACATCCTTATTCTTATAAATTAGCTGCTTACAATAGTATGGTACATAGACTCATTAATATCGCAATGTCACAAAATAATTTTATAAAAGAAAAAATATAATTGAACAAATAGCATTCAATAACGGTTACTGTCCTAGTATGATTGAGAACATGATTTCACGCCAAAACTTTCAAAAACAATCCGGGAAGTATTTCTAAGTATAAAAAGTTTTAACACAAAATATAACAGCTTGATTTATATTGGTAATCTTAGTCTGATTGCTGTCGATGTTGTCTACCTTGATTGATTGATTGATAACAATTCTTCATCGAGACTAGTTACTATCGGTGTACCACAGGGTTCTGTTCTGGGTCCTGTGTGGTTTCTCATGTACACAGCCGATTTAACACTTATCTTGAAGTCAAAGTGCTCGCAATTTGCTGATGATACCAAGTTATATACCAACTCCATCCTCGACGGCGCTGTGTTGCAAGACGATTTAAACATGATATCTTGATGATGTAGTGATTGGTTGATTTCCCTCAATATTCACAGTCGTTCTTCACATCGGTAAGAAAAATCCGAAGCGTGTTTACTCCCATGATGGGGTTCCACTCAAAACATCGAGCTTTCATAACGACCTCGGTGTTATAATTTCAGATGATCTTAGTTGGAGCAAACACATTTTATCGACCACCTCTAGTGCTAAAAAGATGACCTACCTAGCTTCCACGTCATTCTTCAAGTGTGAGCTACAAGTTGCCTCAAAAATTTATACCACTCATATGGAATTCGCTGGTTCTGTTTGGTGATCAGGCTTGAAGGGTGTCGCCAAACTTCTCGAGGGTGTGCAGCGATGGGAAACGCGTATTCCATACGGGCGCCCGTCTTAAGATAATGAATTCAACTTCGTTCGCGGACAGACGTGAGAGAGGCGACCTTATAAGTACATATCGAGCTCTTCATGCCCTGTATGGGATTGACTTATCATATATGTTCTTTCGCAATCAGAATAAGTTGAGAAGACACAACTACAAGCTGAAGAAAGAAAACTTGAACACTACGTGTAGACAACACTTTTTGCCGAAGAGAGTTTTCAAGAGGTGGAATGGACTGCCGAACGAAGATGTGAATGCTCCTGGTGTGAATCAATTCAAGAACAAATTCGACGCCTGGAAGAAAAACGTTGTACGCGAAAGTGTCAATTGGTGAAGCCAAACCGATTTCGGTTTGAGTGCATGAAGTTAATGTGTTTGATATGTGTAGTGTTTTGCTGGAATTTTCTTCTTCCCATTTATTATCCTTCTTCACTTTCACTGTTTTCTTCTGTTAATTGATCTTTGTATAATTCTTATGTAATTTATATATTTCGTAATTTCTTTCTTTTGAGTCATTTACAGGTTTCGGCCTTGGCTCTTCTTCATCTGAATAATAATAATAATAATAATATAAGAGGTAGAAAATACCAATTCTGGATTATTCTGTTCCACGAATACATTTTTGCTTATAGGAAATTTATGTTATCCCATTAGAGTTAATAACTAGGACATCGATGAAGTAACAGCTTTATTCAATTTTCTCGTATTGAAATTATATTGGCTCGAACACAGTACATAACATTTCGATTATATCTTCCTGCAAAAGTTGATTCTACTCGTTGAAGTGGTAGAGAAAATTTCAGTATATCTTCAATCATTATTTTCCCAAACTTAAACGTCATCCTTCCAGAAACGCTTCATTGAGAAACAACTGATTTTCGCGATATTCGAAGCTTGCAGCACGTGTCCCACATCGGCTCAATTTTAAATAATATCGAAGAAGCGTCTTGATTTTCCAGCGCGGTGGCACGAACGTTCTCCCTAATTTTTCCTCCATTTTTCACGTTCTTGTCCCACTTTCTCTAACACGAATAAAGCGCGCAAATGAAACTGAAATACGAAGAAATAATATAGCGATATTTTTTCAGAGACCCGGGATTCTAGTCTGCGCGGGAATTGAAGCTTTCCTGATTTATCTATTTGTTTGTGAAATTCAATTTCCCTGTTCATACATCAAGAAAGCTCTGAAGGCAAACGAATATCAAGTTTAAATATTATCAGAGCGGGTCTGAATCTATTCAGTTGTTTACGCGACAGTTGCTATCTTCATCAACTTTGTGACTTCGATATCTTTGGGCATACTTCTGAATTTTGGGTCAGATTATGGAAAGCATTCTGTGTTTGCAATTCAGTGAGGTTGGTTGAGTCTGTGGCTAGCTCTTGAATACAAAAATATCATTATTAATGTTGTACTAAGAACGGTGATAGTTGTTGAACTTAAGACTTTTATCAATGAAAATCCCTGTTGTTAGCTGTTTTCGATAAGTTATCTTCTGGAGGACAAACTGACAATATTATATATTCCGATTGATATCATTTCTTTAGTTGAAAAAATCCTACATTCTATTCGGTTTCTATTATTTAATATTCTTTATAATACACAGTCTATCTCAACGTAAACAGGATTTTTCAAAAATAAGGAATGCAAATGGATTTTTTGTCAAAACAATTTTATTTCATTCAAAATAGTCTTATTTCGATTCCATACACCAAGGGTGCTCAAACTTGAACTGCTGACGATCTACCTCAATTATTTTAGACTACTTACGATCGACTCTAAGAGGCTGCAAGTATGTATGATGCAGAGTTGTCGTATATACACAATACACTTTACCTACCTACCTAGGTAGGGTGTACCTTAGCATATCTCGCTAACTATTTGTGATAGAAGCGAAATTTTTTCTGATTATCATTTTATAAGTATGTGTGCATTCCTTAAATTGAGTGTTAACGTACCTACCTAGGTAGGGTGCACCGTAGCATATACCGGGTGACTCAATAAGGCGAGGATCTTCTATATCTCGGAAACTATTTGTGATAGAAGCGAAATTTTTTCTGATTATCATATTATAAGTATGTGTGCATTCCTTAAATTGAGTGTTTACCTACCTACCTAGATAGGGTGTACTGTAGCATATACCGAGTGATTTAATAAGGCGAGGATCTTCTATATCTCGGAAACTATTTGTGATAGAAGCGAAATTTTTTCTGATTATCATTTTATAAGTATTCCTTAAAATTGAGTGTTTCATTTTTGCTCCAGGGACAAACATAGATATTTTTACATTGCACGCCCTGTATTTTTTATCATATTCTAATTACAATTTGGAATTCTCTCTTCAATAATGTCTGTTTTGTGCCCAAACAACTATCGGTAGATCTTAAATTAATTAAAATATCGATAATATCGGGAATGTGGAAGTTTTTTCAAAAGCTCTCAAATGCCTCATTTTGCATAATTTACGCATGATATTCATTTTCTTGAGGATAGGTTCGGTTAGATTGTACCTCATTATCAAATGAAGAAAAAATTTTTTTATGCCGAGTGTTCCTAGTAACCCGGCGAAAATGAAATTTTTCAAACATGAAAAACTTTTTTTTTTCGAATGTAACACCCTGTATCTTTTTCACGTGTTTTATTCCTACTCGAATAAGCTTTATAACGATACCTTTTTTTCAAAAATCCGATGGAGATTTCCCAGAAAATTTCGAAATTAGTGTGAGGTTTAGGTATTTCTTGCAATAAACATGCTGTTGATAAAATTCAGACATTGAAATATGCAAATTTCAACACAAAATTAGATTCTTTGCTTTTCAATGAAACTAAAACATCAAAACTCTCAAGGTGTATGGAAATTTCTTCACAAGAGAAGATTCATTTGCGATATTATCATTTGTGCTCAGAGCTAAGTCTTCACTTAATTGAAATTACTCAGTTCGAAATTATCTCAATAAATGTTCAGAAAGTCAAAATACCAAAATGATCGGGAATTTGGAAGATTTTTCAGAACTTCTCTTATTCTTCATTCCGTATCATTTGAGTGTGACAATAATTATTCTCTGAAGAAAATATGTTCCTCATCATCGAAGTAGGAGATCAAATGTTTTTTCATACCCAGTGTTCTTGGTGATCCAAAGAAAAAAGAATTTTTTGAGATGAAAGAACTTTTTTCTTAATGTAACACCCTGTTCTTTTCACTGAACTTGTATTACTTTTACAATTGCCCAAAATATTCCAGAATTATCATTAAGAAACGAAATTGAACTGCTTGTCGTGAATGAAACATCCACTGAAAAAAAAATGCAAATCAAAATCATGAACACCAATGCAATTCTATTTCAATAAGTTTTCAAATCAAATTAGATGTTCGAAATGTTTCCCATTTTGACGAATACATACTCGAACACGCTTGTTAAATGATTCGGTCACTCTCTGGAGCACATTCGGCGTTGTACTCCTAAATGCTTCTGTAATTCTCTCCATCATATTTTCCCTAGTTGTTTGAAGGGCTCGACGGCCCCTTTTTTAACATACCCCCACAAAAAAAAACCAATTTATCCAAGTCCGGAGACCTAGGAGGCCATCCTACAGGACCTCCACGGCCTATCCAATTGCCCTCAAACCTACCATTTGAAAAATCGCGGACATTGCCACTGTAGTGTGCTGGAGGCCCATCGTGTTGGAACCACATATTGTTTTTTATGTTTTGGGGAACATTAATAGGCAAAGACTCCAGATCATGCTGCAAAATATTTAAATAACGTTCGCAGTTCAAATGTCTTTGGAAAAAAGGGTCCGATCACATAATCATCAATTTTACCACCCCAGACATTTAGAGACCAACGATGTTGGTGGTCAACAATTATCATGAAATGAGGATTTTGAGTATCTTAATAATGAAAATTATGCCGGTTCACCAATCCATTCTTATGAATGGTGGCCTCATCAGAGAAAAGTACCCCACTGAAAATTTAGGTTGGTCTGCTATTTTATTTAAAGACCATCTACAAAAATCTAGTCTCCGCCCGAAGTCCAGGGGCTCCAACTGTTGGTGGAATTGAACATGAAAAGGATGGAATTTTTTCTTCCTCAAAATTCTTGATACAGATGTCTGACTAATGCCCAAGTCTCAACTAACATCTCTTGTACTAACATGAGGATTCTCTAGGGCGCTCAAAACAACCTGCATGCAATTCTCTTTATTGAGTACACGATTAGCTCTCTCATTATTCTCATATCCAACTTGTCCAGTTCTTTCAAACCTTTCCTTCAGTCTCTCGAATGTCTCTTTCCTAGGAAGTCTACTGTTTGGGTAACGTTGGGAATAAATATGTGACGCCAACAAACAATTCCTCTCACCTTCTCCCAAACAATAAATTATATTAATTAACTCTTCTTGGGTAAAATTCATTGTTGCAATAATAATATGTATTTCTCACGTTGGAATTATCCAATTTAAAACTGTCAAATCTTAGGGGCATTGTGAGTAAACCATAGAAAGAAATCTTCTATGGGCGCAGGTGGTTTAAACCACAGACTATCGAACAATATTTTCTATCTTCATGTGGTATGCCCATAGAAGTCATACTTATCTCTAGGGTTTAATCACAAATTGGATATGAGAAGAATGAAGGAGCTAAGCGTGTTCTCAATGAAGAGAATAACATGCAGGTTGTTTTGAGCGTAGTAGCCTTTTTGAACTTCTATTGAAGATTTCGAACTGAGTAGAGTAATTTCGATTAAGTGAAGACTTAGCTCTGAGCACAACTGATAAAATCGCAAATAAATCCTTTCTTTTGAAGAAATTTCGATACACCTTGAGAGTTTTGATGTTTAAGTTTCATTGAACAGCGAAGAATCTAATTTTGTGTTGAAATTTGTATATTTCAAAGTCTGAAATTTATCAACAGCATGAATGTTTATTGCAAGAAATACCTAAACCTCACACTAATTTCTAAATTCTCTTGGAAATCTCCATCAGATATTTGAAAAAAGGTATCGTTGTAAAGCTAATTCGAGAGGTAACAAAACACGTGGAAAAGATACAGGGTGTTACATTTGAAGAAAAAAGTTTTCATGTTTTCCTTCATTTGATAATAAGGTACAACACTTTCACCTCAAGAAAAAAAAATATCATGCGTAAATTATGCGAAATGAGGCATTTGAGAACTTTTGAAAAAACATCCGAATTCCCGAAATTATTGATATTTTAATTAATTTAAAATCCACCGATAGTTGTTCGGACACAAAATAGATATCGTTTAAGAGAGCGTCCTAATTGTAATCAGAATGTGATGAAAAATACAGGGCGTACCATTAAAGAAAATCTATCTTTGTCCGTGGAGCTGAGATGGAACATCCTGTATGTACGAAATTATTTTAAGGCATGCACACATACTTATTTAACAACAATCAGAAAAAATTTTGCTTCTATCTTAAACAATTTCCGAGATATAGAAGTTCCTCGCCTTATAGACTCACCCGGTATAGATACTAGCTTTCCGCACAATATACATTATTTTAGTCAAGGTTTGGGTTAGGTTTAGTTAAGTTCTTCTCTATAATATCAATGAGAAAACTTATTATTCAAAATTGCGAGTTTACTCGTTGTTACAAAACAAAACAGTTACATATGGTATTAAACTTAACTAAGGAGTGACTTTGGATGTTGAAGCGTGGCACTGCATGTCTCCAACATACTTTTCATAAGATGGTACATAACTAGTGAGTGCTAATCGCAAGCATGATGACATATGATCATCAGTTAGTCGATTGCGATATTTTGACTAAATTATCTTCATTTCAGAAAATGCAGACTCGCACAAGTAAGTTGACCAAAACATTGGCGTCAGTTAAAGGGTGATCTGCCTTAGATTCGGATATTCATTTTCAGATATAAAACACCAGAAATTTGTATCAGATGCTGTAGCTTTGGGTTGTTTATTTGATATAATCTTCACCAACTTATTTTCAACAGAACTTGAGTTTATATTAAACTGACTTGCTATTTCAGTACCTCATTCCTCAATGTTTTCACATGAAAATGATAACTCATATATGATGCTATATTTGCCAATTTACTGCAATCATAAAAACACATTTCGAACTGTCCCAAAATAGTTGATAATTTAGCCTCATACGCATCATAATTCAACTGAGGAATTCTTGCTTTCCAGGAAGGAAAATATTTCAGATCCTTTCTTTTCAGTTGATATATCATAAGTTGCAATTTACTTTTGAATGCGTTCACTGCGCTAATCATCTCAATAATAGTTTTTTATTTACCTTGAAGCTCCAAGTTAATGGTGTTTGAGTGCATTGTGATGTTAGTCAAAAATGCCAAATCAGTAGGCTATTTTTCGTTCTTCAACATCTGAGTGTCATCAGCTCTTTCGTCTAGAAAAGCTGTTATTTCGGATAATAATTCTTGAAACCTTTCTACGATTTTTCCGCGACTTAACCACCTGTCGTCCGTGTGAAGAACTAAATCAGTGTGTTCAGCTGACTCCATATCTTCCAACTGCAACTTAAAGAGCTGCCGTTGCAAGCTACGTGCACGGATAAAACTCACAATTTTTGTTACAATGCCCATAATTTCCTACGTGTTTAAACTTTTGAATACGAAACTTTTCGATGTATAATGCAATGGTATGAAAATATGAAGGGAATCTTTCATTAGCTCGATACCATACCACAAAACCGTTTTTGTTTCCAGTCATTTCTGGTGCTACATAGATTGCCATGCACACTAATTTACATCGAAGAATATTATTTTTCAAGAAACAATATTCAACCTTCCGTGGAATGTTAAATATCTTCCCTTGAAGGAGATAGTTTTCTGATCTACTCTTCATAATCACCGTTAACTGGGGCCACAGGGAAGTGGTACAGCACGGTCGGATGTCACGAATAGGAACAATGGACTGCAGTTTCGGTCTCGTTTGAACTCGTCAGCATTGTCTACCCATTCGCAACACAAGACTATGCCGTTACTTACTCATCTCAATTCGTTGTAGCGAACGCAATAATGTAAATATCACTGCGCCGAAACCGAAACAGGGGCTACCTCACCAACGCCCCGCGAAACGGTTAAACCAAAGAGCAGATAAAACAGGAAAACGTTAAGTCGTCACACTAGTTCGATAACATATCGCCATGCGACACTCACGTATCAGACAGAAGCGGCCGTCGAAGGACCGACACTCCTCATTTCTATGTGGTTTACAACCAGGCATACACAAACATCTCAAAAAAAAAGTTAATTTATGCGAGATTTTGCAATATGTAGACAAATCGAAGAAAATAATTTTTCAAGGGACAATATTCAACCTTCCGTAGAATGTTAAATATCCTCCCTTGAAAGAGCTAGTTTTCCGATCTACTCTCTCTCCTGAGATAAGTGAGTAACGGCAAAGCCTTGTGTTACGAATGGGTAGGCAATGCTGGCGAGGTCAAACGAGACCGAAACTGCAGTCCATTGTTCCTATTCGTGACATCTGAACGTGGTGTACCACACATTCTACGGAAGGTTGAATATTGTCCCTTGAAAAATAATTTTCTTCGATGTGACTACACTTTCCGAAATATCACATATAGTAACTTTTTGTTTCTAGACACACTAATTTATATATTGGTATCTTGTAATTTATTACAAAATTTAAGAAAACGTCATATATATCTGCGCCATGTCAAAAATTTTTCCTAGAACAAAATGTCATTGAATACCATCCCAATAAAAATACACAGCTGGGCAGTGTCTATCATATCGGTGGGTTCGTCGAACTGTGAGGAAAAGTATGTAAATTTCATGATATCTTGTTTTAGTTTATCTGCCTTGTCCTGACTCATCACTTCAATACGCATTGTGACAGTCGGACGAAATAACTGAAGTTCTCTAATAGAAGACATGATTTCTGTTTTATTTTTAAAATCTCCAAACGAAGTCTCACCCGCTTCAATAAATGCTTCCTTCACAACCGATCCATCTTCGAATGGTTTCTTGTGAGATAAAAAAAACAAGGTTTAACTTTAATCTACACTTTATTTGAAAAATTCGACGACGTTTCGCTGACACAGCAGCTTTATCAAGAATGACAAACAGAATGAAGAGTATGGTATTATAAACAAATCGTAGAACAAGTTGGATGAATAACAGGAAAATCCACACCGAGCCATTGTACAGTTAGTATGAAAGGTAATAAAACTAATTAAACAAGTTAAGTAGGGGTGAAAAATTCACATCTACCTGCTCATTCAAAAGCTTGCCCGAATGTTTGTATCTATTTATTTCTAATGCTTCTAGGAGATCTAATTTTGAACTTTTGATTTTATATGAAATATGTCAAAGTTTTTATTGAATGAATGGTTTTCTTTTATTAAGTAGTTTGAATAATTTGAATCAGATTTAATTTTATCGAAGCTACGTTTATGTTCAGATGTTCTTATGCCAAAATTACTATAGGTCCTACCGATATAAATGTTATCACAAGAACCGCAATTGAGTTTATAGATTCCTGATTTACTTGATTTTTCAACACGAGATTTATTATTTTTATATGTTTACCTAAGTTATTAGAAGTTTTGAAAGTTATATTAAGATTTTGTTTGACGAGAAAGGATTTAATATTTGTACTTGCAGAACCGCAGAATGTTAAACTGTTGAATATTTTATAGTCTTTATGAATAGGATATACTTCATTTATTGCTTTCTGATACAGTTTTTACGAATGATTAGATCTATCATATCCGGATTATATGAATTATTAATGGCTATCTGTTTGATGATGTTTAACTCTATATTATAATCTTCTACTGATAAAGGTAAATTGAGTAACCGATGTACCATGCTGTTTAAAGCTGCAACTTTGTGTTGAGTTGGATGTAATGAGTAGTTATGTATAATTGTATCAGTATGTGTTGGTTTACGAAAGACCGAAAAACATGATTATTATTTCGTTTAGTGATTTTCAAGTCCAGAAAATTAATGGAATCGTTCTGTTCAATTTCTATCGTGAATTTAATGTTCAAATGGATGGAATTAATGAAATTAAGAAATAAGTCTAATTGACGAGTAGTTCCAATGAAACATACTAAGATGTCGTCAACATATCTATACCAATAAAGAAATTTGGAAATGAGTGGGTGTGTATGAATTTTCTGTTCAATATTATTCTCTATTCTTCTTATTATTATTTCTTGTGTGTCGCCAATATATGAGATATTTTAAATGACGCGATCGTAGCAGCTTTTGATTGTTTGGCTGGTCTTGTGAACTTGGTTTGTTCTTTTGTCAAACAAGATATCAAATCACGTTTGTCGTTTTCTTAATTCACTCTGTGGCGGAAAATCATTCTTGATCTTTCATCACTCCCTGAAATATTCATATGTATATTTCATTGAAATAAAACTATAGTATTTAGATTCTCACTTTATTAACAAAACTATGACCTATGACCGGTTTCACCACACTGTGGCTTCATCAGATAGATACAGACTAATGAACAGAGTTATTCCTTATATATTAATCTCATTTCCTACTTAATATTACAATAGGTACAAGTACCAGGGGTATGTTGGAAAAGCCAACGGAATTGCTTACTTTATAAATTGAGAAGACTGAGTAAAGGAGAAGGATTTAGATCTAATTGACTATTAAGTAACCTACCTGAATTCTATTCTTCGATGATCTCTAAAATTTCCAATAGAATGAGTTTTTGTCTTTTATTTTCATTGTGTAAAATTTTGAAATTATCATTATAGTTATGGTTTTCTTCGAGTAAGTGATTAGAATAATGGGTATCTGATTCATGATAAATTTAAACTACGTTTGTGCTCGAATAATCTAACTTTGAAATTTCTGAAAGTTCTACCAATATAAATTTTATTACAATCCTCATAAGACAGTTTATAAACACCTGATTTATTACCTTTATCAATTTAAGATTTGTAATTTTAATATGTTGGCCTAAAGAATTATCAGTTCGGAATGCTATATTGAAATTATAATGCGAGAAGCATGATTTTAATTTCAGACTAGGATTAGAATACAGTGTGTTCCAACGAAAATTTGACCCCCTCTAACTCCGAAATGAGTAACATTAGCGAAAAACACCAAGACACATCGATTTTTGTTTCGAGGGGGAGCATTTTTCGAAATAATTCGAAACTTCTCAGATCAACCCCCTACCCCCAGCAACCCTAACTTTGAAATTCATCATAGGGAATAAGGGTCGAGTGGCACCTTACTGAAAAGGTCTGTCAATTCTCCACCTTGATTTGTCATTTTAGAATTTTAAATTAACATACAGGGTGTCCCAACCAAGGGTGAAGTTGAATTCCTGGAAATCCCAAATACTAAATGAAATAGATTTATTTTGGCATAATGCAAGCGCAGGTTTATGCTCGGTCTAGAAAAACGACCTACACTTGTGAATTTGGAGTTGGTGCAATCAACCCCTATTTCCAGCATCCCCAACTCAAAAATCATTCGATCGATAATAGGTCAAGTGGCACCTCGTTGGAAAGGTACTGCAATTTTCTCTTCGAATTTGGTATTTTCGAAATTCAGAATCATCATACAGGGTGTCCCGAAGCAGGAACATTGAAAATCCAAATAACTTTTGAAACTGGTTCATTTCGGTATACGAGAACATGTTTGATCCGAGAATAGGACTTTCTTGTGTGGTTATAGAATTTTTGCAATCAACCCCTTCCATTCAGCATCCCCAACTTGAAAATCATACAAATAATTCAAGTGGCATATCTTCAGAAAGGTTTTTGAATTCCAGAATGATTAAAGCATTTCATTCAGTTCGGCTCTCCATACAGGATGTCGCTTTCGAAAAATTCAATATCGTCATTTGAAATTATCAACTAAAATTAATTCGAAACTGTTAAAAGTATTGGGGTACGATGTGTTGAGCATCAATTACGAAGAAATAAAGCTGATTTCTGCATTGAAAATGTTCACATTTTTTCATTTCCATCTGGCGTGCAGTCATCTGTTATTTCTCATTTTGCAATGAAATATTATTATTATTCAGATCAGTTCCTCATTATTGTTGTTGTTCGTCAGTTGAAATTAATCTGAAAATGGTTTATTCCACTGAGGAAAGGGTCGAAATTGTATCAACGTATTTTCGAAATAACAGTTGTGCCAAAGAAACGGCAAGGATATTCGATAGGAACCATCCTGAAAGAGAAAGAGTCAGTCACCAGTACGTTAAATATTTGGTTGACAAATTTCTAGCTACGGGTTCGGTGGCAAACAAAAACATGAAGTGGCATGTCCTGTCAGAAATGAGGCAACGGAAGTGGCAGTAGTGGGTCATCTACAAATGGAGAATACTACTTCGATCAGAAAACTATCTCGTCTGACTGGTGTATCAGCTACAACTGTCCATAGAATCGTGAAACATCACAAATTTCACCCTACAAGGTAAAACTAGTGCATGAAATAAACGAAGATGATCCAGATCGTCGTTTACAGTTTTGTGAAAATCTAAGTGAAAACCTAAACGCTAATCCAAATTTTCTGAATAACATCTGTTTTTCTGATGAAAGCACCTTTATGCTCAGTGGTGAAGTGAATAGACATTATTGTCGATATTGGGACACACAGAATCCTCATTGGTTTAGAGAGGCCCACACGCAAAGGCCTCAGAAGTTGAACGTTTGGGCAGGAATTTTTGGCAATCATCTAGTTGGGCCTTTCTTTATTGAGGGTAATCTGAATGGAAATGGCTACCTACAGTTGTTAGAGGAACACATACATCCTAGATTGACAGAAATTTTACAGAACGATCCAACTCTTTCTGAGGACGAAATGCGTTTTCAACAAGACGGTGCTCCTCCGCATTATGATGCTCGGGTGCGCCAATATTTAGACGAAAATTTCCCAGGAAGGTGGATTGGTAGAAGAGGACCTGTTGAGTGGCCAGCCAGGTTACCAGATTTAAATCCCCTAGATTTTTTTTTGTGGGGCCATCTAAAATCTAAAGTTTATGCCACAAGACCAGAAAACCTGGAGGAGCTGCGGATGAGGATTATCACAGAATGCCGACTTTTGACTCCTGAAGTTTTCGCTAATGTGAGAAGAGAGTTCGAAAATCGTCTGTATAACTGTATGGAGGTGGGCGGAGGTCATTTTGAACAATTGTTGTAATAATCAAGTTAGTTTTTGTTTTCAATTGAATACAAGTTCAATAAATCTCAATTTCCTGTTTAGATGAGCATCCAATCAGTTTCTCCATCATCCCTCATCCTGATCCTCACGCCGGAAAACCTCGATTGCCAAACTGAAACCAATGCCTCAGTGATTCAGAAAATAGAAAAATCTTTCTGGAACTTTGCCACTCAACCTGTAATCACTTGTATGATTTTTGAGTTGGGGATGCTGAATGTAAGAGATTGATTGCAAAATTCCATATTCACGCAAGAGAGTCTTATTCTCGAATCAAACATAAACATGTTCTCGTATTATACCGAAATGAACCAGTTTCAAAAAGTTATTTGGGTTTTCAGTGTTCCTGCTCCGGGACACCCTGTATGCTGATTCTGAATTTCGAAAATACCAAATTCGAAGAGAAAATTGAAATACCTTTCCAACGAGGTGCCACTTGACCTATTTTCGATCGAATGATTTTTGAGTTGGGAATGCTGGAAATAGGGGTTGATTGCACCAACTCCAAATTCACAAGTGTAGGTCGTTTTTCTAGACCGAGCATAAATCTGCGCTTGCATTATGCCAAAATAAATCGATTTCATTTAGTATTTGGGATTTGCAGGAATTCAACTTTACCCTCGGTTGGGACACCCTGTATGTTAATTTAAAATTCTAAAATGACAAATCAGAATGGAGAATTGACAGACCTTTACAGTAAGGTGCCACTCGACCCTTATTCCCTATGATGAATTTCGAAATTAGGGTTGCTGGGGGTAGGGGTTGATCTGACAAGTTTCGAATTATTTCGAAAATGCTACCCTCGAAACAAAAATCGACGTGTCTTGGTGTTTTTCGCTAATATTACTCATTTCGGAGTTATAGGGGGTCAAATTTTCGTTGGAACACACTGTATATTAATCTCATTTCCTACTTAATATTACAATAGGTACAAGTACCAGGGTATGTTGGAAAAGCCATCGGAATTGCTTACTTTATAAATTGAGAAGACTGAGTAATGGAGAAGGATTTAGATCTAATTGACTATTAAGTAACCTACCTGAATTCTATTCTTCGATGTTCTCTAAAATTTCCAATAGAATGAGTTTTTGTCTTTTATTTTCATTGTGTAAAATTTTGAAATTATCATTATAGTTATGGTTTTCTTCGAGTAAGTGATTAGAATAATGGGTATCTGATTCATGATAAATTAAAACTATGTTTGTGCTCGAATAATCTAACTTTGAAATTTCTGAAAGTTCTCCTAATATGAATTTTATTACAATCCTCGCAAGACAGTTTATAAACACCGGATATATTACCTTTATCAATTTTAGATTTGTAGTTTTTAATATGTCGGCCTAAAGAATTATCAGTTCGGAATGCTATATTGAAATTATAATGCGAGAAGCATGATTTTAATTTCAGACTAGGATTACCAATATAAGTTAAGCTGTTGTATTTTGTGTTAGAACTTTTTATACTTGGAAATACTTCGTGGATTGTTTTCTGAAATTTTTGCGTGAAAACATGTTCTCAATCATCGTTGGACTCTAAACGTCATTGACTGCTATATGATTAATTATATTTAGTTGTTTTATAAAATTATTTTGTGACATTGGGATATTGATGAGTGTATGTACCATACTATTTTAAGGGCTAATTTATGTGGATAAGGATGTGTAGATGAGCTGTAAATAATAATATCTGTATGCGATGGCTTATGAAAACAGAAAAATCATATTTGCCGTTAATTTTAGTAATAGTCCAAAAAGTTAATAGAGTTTTCTGTTTCTATCTCTGACGTGAATTTATTTATTTCTATGTACTCCAGAAATACTCTGTATAGTATATGTAATGTAATGTAATATAAATAATATATAATCTATCAAGTAACTACATCCGTTCACAAAATATTTACGTTATGCATTTATTATTTCTATCATAATTTTTAACCAACGGGAAAACACGTGAATCATTCAATATAAATATTTCCGAGAACGCCAATCGCTGGGGAATTCATAATAACAACACTGATTGAAGAATATTATGCAGATTTTATTGATTATCATAAAAACATTAAAACCTTTCAAATGATAAACATTTATTTCTGTTTGATATATCGAATACATAAATAAAAACCTTTTTAAAATATTTTTTATTGGTGTAGAATATTTTACTGTATATAGAAATATTGTTGCATTCCATGAGAGGAATTTTATATCTATTTTTCTTAAATTACCGTAATTTTATTCTGAGAAACGAAATTTCCCGATTGGAAAATAATTGGGTTTATTTTCAAACATTCTTTGAGTTGTTTCAGGGTTAAACAGTTATTTTTTGCGGTTTCCGTTGTCTCTTTCAATATTATCAAATGCAAATAAAAAACAAGGCAATATTTCATCTTCTCTCAAACGCACTTTTCTTTCCCTCATATTTACAAGTGGCCTTTACACGTTGAAAGTTTGTTCAATAGCTATTGCGGTACTAAGTTTTGGTTTTTTCTTTAGTGAAATTTACATATTCTACACACAGAGGGATGTTTTACTGAATAACAATAAGAGTATTTTCATAATTTTTCAATGAATTAAAAGACCTTGTGTAAAATGACTCTTCGAATATTTTGTGTGCAGTATATTTTTATCGACTCGTTTTGATTCAATAATAAAAAACAAGTACTGTGTTTTAAGGAATTTCACTTAATAATTGCGATTCGTAACGCGTTTCACTACTCCATAGCTTCTTCAGACGAATGATTATGCAGAAAAATGTAAAAAAACTATAAATGTTCTTGAGTAATTAAAAGCTTATTGGTCGCCTACTCCTAAGTGGTTATTTATGACTATTTATGAATATTGGAAGGTAGATCTTTGGGAAACTTTAGAAATAAATACATACAAACACTCAGGTAGACTTATCAATGAACGAGTCGATTTAAGCCCTTCACCTCTATTGAATCTTTTCGGGGAGCAATCTATTCCTTAATTTTATTGGATATACCTGTCATAAATAACCACTTAGGAGGAGGCGACCAATAAGCTTTTAATTACTCAAGAACATTTATAGTTATATTCTCATTTACATTTTTCTGCATAATCATTCGTCTGAAGAAGCTACGGTGTAGTGAAACGCGTTACGAATCGCTATTATTAAGTAAAATTCCTTAAAACACAGTACTTGTTTTTTATTATTGATAATGGAATTTTACCAAGTAAAAGCCTCCCAAATTCAAATGTTAAAGAAAGCTGATACCGGCTTTTTGGCTTTGTGGTATTTCAAAATACTACTAAGATGTGCAGTTCACACTCAGAATATATAGTTCTACTCAATGTGCTTGAAAAACAGGTTGATTCCCAATTATATACGGTTGAAGACACATAACAACAGTGGACCAGCAAGAAGAGCAATTGAGGAAGGCCAACGCATATGGCTCAAAGAGGATATGAAGATCCAGTACAACAGGGGGACGTTGCAAACATATATTTGAAGGTAATACATACGGAATTATTGTTTAGATTGCACCCTGTTGAGTTTGATATTTTAGACTCTAAATCCAGATACGATGTCAAAATTTTAATTCATAAAAGTTTCAGCAACGACAGAAAAAGTTGAATTCACTTAAATTCAAAATTTCTCCACCAAAACCTTCAACTGATAAATTTTCAGATCATAAATTTTTGAAAGATTCACTAATTTAACTGATACCGATTTTACACAACCACAAAAGATCTATTAGAAAAAGGATTCAAACATAATTTACATCCAAAACATAATAAAACTAATTTTGAACAGTTAGGCATAGACTCCGAAATTATTCTCAAAAACTCCAAAGATAATATTTTAGCCAAACATCAAACAGCAAAAATCATCAAAGAAGACTTTTCGAAATTATCACCTCATTGCAATTCCGATTATAAGATAATGAAAACAATTCGTGAAAATAGTACCAAGAACGATTTAGTATTCACTAAAGCAGATAAAGGTAACACCGTCATTGCGATTAGTAAAACCGATTATATTTCTAAAACTGAAGAATTCTTAACAGCCGGAAACTATATAACATCAACTAAGGATCCTACCGCAAAATTTCAGAAAGTTGTTAAAGACATAATTTCGACAGCAAAATCATTAACTACAGACCAAGAAAAATATAAATTCATTAACTCCAATCCACAATCCCCGAATTATATTCGTTGATAAAACTTCATAAACCTAATTACCCTATTAGACCTGTTGTTTCTTATGTAACGGCACCTTCGTTCAAACTTTCAAAATTCCTCAACGACTTGCTAATAAAACATTGCAATTTTAAATTTGAATTTTCGGTCAAAAATTCATACGAACTTATTGCCAATATCAAAGATACCACTATACCACCTAATTCCAAACTTATTTCTTTCGATGTTAAGAATCTATTTCCCAACATTCCTCCAAAAGATACGTATTACTTAGTTGAAGAATTATTAGAAAGGAATCATGTCAATACTATCATTAAATCAGATATTCTTTCATTATTAAAAATTTGTTTAGATCAAAATTATTTCCATTTCAATTACAAATATTATACTATTGAAGACGGCTTGATTATGGGCAATCCGTTGAGTCCTTTGTTAGCAGAAATTTTCATGAATAACTTAGCGAAATTAATTCATAATCATCCACTCAGTAAATATTGTTTATACTGGTATCGCTATGTAGACAATATCATTATTTGCTTCACAGGAACAGATAGTCAGTTGAAAATTTTCGAAAACCATATAAATTCATTACATCCAAAATTGCATTCACAACCGAAATAGAAAGCAATAGTTCGATAAATTTCTTAGACGTAACAATTTCGAATGAAAATGGAAAACATGTTTTCGCAATTTACCATAAGCCGTCACATACAGATATTATAATACATAACTCGTCGTGTCATCCATATCAACATAAAATGTCAGCATTCAATAGTTTTATTCATAGATTGATTAACATCCCGCTATCACCAGAAAATTTCAACAAAGAACTAAATTTGATTAAACAAATAGCCAAAAATAATGGTTACAATCCCAAACTAATAAATAATATTTTAAATAAAAACAAAGTAGAATCGCATTGAATGAAGTTTACCCTGTCGATAAATTGAAACAAAAATTCAACACCTTAACCTACGTTGGCATTACAAGTGAGAAACTGAAATCATTCTTAAGTAGCAATAATTTCAACATAGCTTTCCAAACTAATAATAATTTAGGCAAATATATAAAAAATAATAAAACCAAACCAGGTAAAAACAATAAATCAGGTGTTTATAGATTGAATTGCAATGACTGTGATAATTTCTACATTGGTAGAACACATAGAAATTTTAATATTAGAATATCGGAACATAAACGCAGTTTTTCAAATAAAAATCAGATTCAAATTACGCGAATCATCTCTTAGAAAATAATCACTCTTTCGACCCACAGTTTGAAATTTTGCATATAGATAATAAATATTGGAAGGTAGATCTTTGGGAAACTTTAGAAATAAATAAATACAAACACTAAGTCGATTTAAGCCCTTCACCTCTATTGAATCTTTTCGGGGAGCAATCTATTCTTTAATTTTATTGGATATACCTGTCATAAATAACCACTTAGGAGGAGGCGACCAATAAGCTTTTAATTACTCAAGAACATTTATAGTTATATTCTCATTTACATTTTTCTGCATAATCATTCGTCTGAAGAAGCTACGGTGTAGTGAAACGCGTTACGAATCGCAATTATTAAGTAAAATTCCTTAAAACACAGTACTTGTTTTTTATTATTGATAATGGAATTTTACCAAGTAAAAGCCTCCCAAATTCAAACGTTTTGATTCAAATATGAAGTCACTATTAATATACGAACCTCTATGTAAAGATGGCCGCACTCGTAAATGAAAAATGGTGAATATTCATTATGGATCTGTTGTCAAAGTTTCAGCAATTTCGGAATTTATGGAACAGTCGTTTGAGTGACTTGATGTGAGTGCTTTTGTGAAAATGGACAAAATTGAGTATGGAGTTGGCATTGAATATTTATTTTTGATGCGCAAACGCCTATCTGTATCTGTGGACTTCACAGTGAAATTTTAGGCCTCTGAGATGGAACGTGTCTGTTTGAGTGATCGATAAAATTCACTAAACGGTGCTAGACGACCGCCGAATTGAAGTGAGAGAGATATCAAAGGTTATGAACATGTAAAGGAACGTGTTTGTCGCATATGAAACCATTATTATTTTACAAAATCTAAAGGTACGTTGGGTGCCGCGTTTGCGCACATTACACTAAAAACGTGTTCTGCAGAACTTCCGGTAAAAAGGCCACATTCACAAGAAAAGAAAATCCTGTTTCACCAAGACATCGCATCGATTCACACCTCAGTGATTGCCATTGCCAAAATCCACGGAGTGCGATTAAAATTGTTTGGCCATCCGCATTACTCACCAGATCTAGGCCCAAGCGACTTCTTTTTTTTAACCTCACCAACTTTGGCAGACTATAGCCCGAGCTCGAGTAGCAACCGTGGCGGCGGTAGAAAAGGCCGCTGTTCACACACCCATGGTATTTTTCCTGAGAATCTAGGTCTCTAAAATCGACCTTAATTAGAATACTGCGTCGCACGCAATTTTTTTCCTTCGTGGACCCGATGTCGAGTTATGTAGGAATCCAAATCCTTTCTCCTGCTAAGCCGGTAAGTAGGACGAATGAAAGAACAACTCTTATTTTGAAAATTAAAGAAGTAATGTTTTTTGAGGAAGTATATTGAATATTTGCGATTCGTAACACTTTTCGCTACACGTTTCATGAATAAAACTGTTGAAAGCTGACATTTTATGTTTGTAAGGATGACAAGACGAGTAATGTATTTTGTATTATTCAATACATATATTTGTATTGTATGAAACATAACTCGTCTTGTCATCCTTACCAATGTGAAATGTCAGCATTCAACAGTTTTATTCATAGATTGATTAACATCCCATTATCGCCAGAAAATTTTAACAAAGAATTATATTTTACTAAATAAAGGTTATAATCCCAAAATAATAGATAATATTTTGAATAAAAATCAAACCTCGACCTTCGTCGGTATTACAAGTGAGAAACTGAAATTATTCTTGAGTAGAAATAATTTTCCAAACTAAAAATAATCTGAGCAAATATGATATATAAAAAACAACAAAACCAAATAAGATAAAAATAAAAATCAGAAGCTTATAGATTGAATTGCAATGACTGTGATGATTTCTACATTAGTAGAGCACGTAAAAATTTCAATATTGGAATATCGGAACATAAACGCAGTTTTTCAAATAAAAATCAGATTCAAATTACGCGAATCATCTCTTAGAAAATAATCACTCTTTCGACCCACAGTTTGAGATTTGACATAGAGATAATAAATATTGGAGAATAGATCTTAGGAAAACTTTTGAAATCAACAAACACAAACACTCAGGTAGACTCCTTAATGAACCAGTCGATTTAAGCCCTTCACCTCTATTGAATCTCTTCAAGGGGCAATCTATTCCTTAATTTTCTTGGATATACCTATCATTAATAATCACTTAAATACTTAAGAAGGAGAAACTTACGAAGCACTTAATTACTTAAGAACATTTGTTTTTATATTCTCATTTTTTTTGGTTCGGCGTGCAGCCTTGTTGAATAAACTTGCTGTAAATGGGCTTCTCCAAAAATTGCGGGGTCGGAAGAGCAGCTTTCTTTCAAATAGATTAATACAAGTTGTAGTCGACGGTATGACATCTGATTGTTTCCAGTTGCAAGCAGGAGTACCTTAGGGATCCATTCTTTCGCCAACCTTGTTTCTGCTGCAGATGAAGGACATTCTGTCATCTACAGAGAACAGGATCTTCGGTTTTGCAGACGATTGTACCCTGGTTTCGTTTTTCAGTATCTTTTCGGCTGATTACATCTGCGGAATCTCAGCGTCAAGAAATTAATAACTTAAACTTTGACTCACAGAGGATATCTGAGCGGGGTCTGTTGAACCTGATGAGCTTCAGCGCGAGCGAGACGCAAGCTTTCTAGAAAGATCCCTGCCGGAGAACCTCCTCTAATGATGCAAGGCCAACGGATTGCATCCAAAGAATCGATGCATCCTATCGGAATAACAGTGAACACCGTGTTTGGCTGGCATGAACATGTATCAGCAATAGCTAAGTCGGCGTTATCCAAACTGAGTTTTCTTCTCAGAGCCAAGCGATACTTCAGGTTATCTAAGCTATTGCTTCTTTATAAGGCGCAGATTCGACCTGCTTTGGAATATTGTTCCTATGTATGAGGATCTGCGCCCAAACATTCGTTGCGGATGTTGGATAGTGTGCAAAAACGGGCTTTGCTCCTCATCGATCAACCGGAGATCACCCGCGATATCCAACTGCTGACTCTGAGAAGACAAGTTGCTGACCTTTCTCTGTTCTACAGATACTTCCACGTAATATGCTCCAAGGCGGTGAAAGACCTTGTTCCTGGTAAACTCATGTTTTGCCGCAACACTGGGCTGGCGAGGATTTCTCATCATATGGCGGTACAAGGATTCCTTCGTTAACAGGGCCGGTGATCTGTGAAACTCACTGTGAATTGTATCAGCATATTTTATACCCATCTCTTATAGTTCCGAAATAATTTGGGAATATATTGAATTTTGATGATTTTGCAAGAACAGTGAATGCTTTGAAATATTTAAATCAAGTAGCTGAACTGGCTACGCTCACCTGACAGATGCCTAAAATTAATGTACTTGACACTTCGTTCATTCGAACTTGATATTTCAACAAGAATTTTCGTTATTTCAGATTGAAAATATCCAAAAGATACAAGACAATTGGAATAAAACACCTAGTTATTCAAACGAAAATATATTTAATCTGTTTTTAATTAACAGCGAATGTCAAAAAGTGGTGGATAGAACTTGCAGGCAATTCAATAAACAATTTACAAATTTGACGCCTATAAGTATAACAAAATTTCGATGGATTAGAAGCAATTTTCTGCAATTTGGAGGAACAAAATACATAGAAATTAGAAGAAAACCAATTCTCGATGACGACGACAATCGAAATAATACGCTAGCGTATTTTCGTGCCAACCCACATGCGTCCTTTAAGTCAGCATCAATGGATATTGGATTGAGTTATACTTCCATTCAATGGAAGAAAGAAACATAACATGCACCCGTATTCTTTTATCCGACTACAAAAATTGAAACCAACTGACCTTCTCAAGCGGCTAAATTACTGTGAAAATTTATTAATTCGACTTCAAGAAGATGAAATAATTCTGCAAAATATTATATGGTCTGATGAAGCCAAGTTCAATGAAAGTGGAATAACCAACAGGAGAAATCGACATTTTTGGGCCACAGAAAATCCACAATTCATTGAGGTTATTGATTTCCAAAATAAATCAGCGTGAACGTTTTCGCAATTTTAATGAGTGATTTGTTGGCTTATCACATTTATGAGGAAAATCTTAATGGACAAAGATTCCTGGAAATTTTGAGAGGAACTAGCAAATTTTTTAAACGGATTACCCCTTAACATTCTGAGGGATTGCTATTACCAAATGGATGGTGCACCAGCACATAAAACACGAGCTGTAGATCGGCAGCAAACAGAAATGTTCGAGGATAGATGGTGGGGTAATCAAGGACCAAATTTATGACCTCCGCGTTCTCCGGACCTGACGCCCCTTGATTTTTATTTATGGGGAAAAATCAAGAGTGAAGTGTATATTATTCCTGTGAAAAGTAAAAAAGAGTTACTAGAGCGCATTCATAATGCTTTTCGTAATATTGATCCTGAGGAAACTAGGGTAGCAACTCATCATGTTCTTATACGAGCTGTCAAGTGTATCGAGCATAATGGGGCCCATATTGAACATTTATTCAGATCGTAAATTAGTTTTCTCCTATGATGTTTGCTATGATTTATTCGTATTAATGTAATTATTTTCGATAATTAGTTTTCGCTTAGTTCCTACAATTTTTATTCACCCGAATTGTAGAAAATTGCTTCTAATGCTTCGAAATTTTATTCTACTCATAGAACGTAGATTTTGAAATTGCCTGCAATTTCTACCCACTACTTTTGACATTCTACAATGAATTAAAAAAGATTAAATATATTCTCGTTTGAATAACCAGTACTTTTATTCCAAATGTATTGTATTTTTTGGATATTTTCGCTCTGAAATAACGACAATTCTTGTTTAAATATCAAATTCGAATGAACGAAGTGACAAATACATTAATTTTAGCCACCTGTCGAGTGAGCGTAGCCAGTTCAGCTACTTGATTCAAATATTTCAAAGCATTCCCTGTTAGTTTTTGCAAAATCATCGAAATTCAATATATTCCCAAATTATTTCGGAACTATAAGAGATGGATATTCTATCTGAAATTTGACGCTTCATCTGATGGCGATATGAAAATTGGCACGTGCAATTTGAAAAAATTGAGTTATTGCTGTTTGAAAAAGGCCAAATTGAAAAATCATACAAAACAACGCAATGAACATTTAATATGCGTAGATTGCTCAAAAATTCCTTTATCCTTCTTCTATCCACGCAAGCAAAAATTGTGTCTGTAGTGCAAAAGGTCTACGACCTACAATTTTTTTAATGTTGCTCAAAAATCGAGCTTATAACTAAAATAATTAAATCTGTCAAAAATTTTGACAGATAAGTGCCAACAAGTTGGGTATTTTATGCCTTGATCAAATGTCGGTTCTAGATGTATAATAAAAAGGTAGATTGCCATTTGAAATAACAAAGTGATGACCCACTTCCGTTATAACCGGAAATGGTATCACTTCGAAAATATTTCACTCCAATTGGAAATCGCTAGTTATGGCCGCGTATAAAATTTCAGCGTGATATTGTAATTGAAACTTAAAAAGTTTTTATCGAACGGTCCTGGTGGATATTCCTGTATAGTTATCACAATTTCTGCACGTTCATTCGTCTGAAGAGGCTACGGTGTTGTTTCATTATTGATAATGGAATTGTACCAAGTATAAGCCTCCAATTTTTGGTCCTCGCAGATTCTCGGAATGAAAAGGATAGAGCGAAGTTTTGCGAAAGTCGCCGACATCGTTGTTGGGTCGAAGATTTTCCCGTTTCCCCGGGGTTTTACCGGAAACGAAATATTCGCGAAACTCGATGCTTCGTCCTCGTCCTGGTTTCGAAACGATCGAAAGCGATAGAAGAATTTGTATAGATATGGAAAGTCCCGCAATATTATCCCCTCCGCTCGCGAGATATCGGAGATCTTCTTTTCTTTTTCTCGGAATTTTCGTTCGATCGATTTCTTCGATCGCCTTCCGAAAGACTAAAAGTTTTCGATCTTGCTGAGCTTGCGGCGAAATTTTTTGAAAATTAATCATGGCTCCGCCTTTCAAGCTAGTGGATTCAAATTTGGCAAGAACCATCCAGCAACCTTTTTCCACCAGAAATTTAATACATACTTGAACCCCCGGCCGCCGTTCACCCACAGTGCCCCTTCTTCTCCGTCTGGTACCATCCCAAAAACGGCCTTACGACTAGTAATATAAACAATGTGCCAAAAATGAATTAATATTATTTAAAATAATAAAAACCAAGTATTGTGTTTTAAGGAATTTTACTTAATAATTGCGATTCGTAACGCGTTTCACTACACCGTAGCTTCTTCAGACGAATGAATATACAGAAAATATAAATGAGAATCTAAATATAAATGTTCTTGAGTATTTAAAAACTTATTGGGTTGCTTCTTCTTATGTGGTTATTTATAACAGGTATGTCCAATACAATTAAGGAATAGATTGCTCCGTGAAGAGATTCAATAGAGGTGAAGGGCTTAAATCGACTTGTTCATTGACGAGTCTACCTGAGTGTTTGTATTTATTGATTTATAAAGTTTCCCAAAGATCTACCTTCAAATATTTATTATCTGTAATGCAAAATGCTAAACTGTGGGTCGAAAGAGGGATTATTTTCAACATAGCTTTCCAAACTGATAATAATTTAGGCAATTATATAAAAAATAATAAAACCAAACCAGGCAGAAACAATAAATCAGGTGTTTATAGATTGAATTGCAATGACTGTGACAATTTCTACATTGGTAGAACACATAGAAATTTTAATATTAGAATATCGGAACATAAACGCAGTTTTTCAAAAAAATCAGATTCAAATTACGCGAATCATCTCTTAGAAAATAATCACTTTTTCGACCCATAGTTTGAAATTTTACATACAGATAATAAATATTGGAAGGTAGATCTTTGGGAAACTTTAGAAATCAATAAATACAAACACTCAGGTAAACTCATCAATGAACAAGTCGATTTAAGCCCTTCAGCTCTATTGAATCTCTTCGGGGAGCAATCTATTCCTTAATTTTATTGGATATATCTGTCATAAATAACCTCTTAAGAAGAAGCAACCCAATAAGCTTTTAATTACTCAAGAACATTTATATTTATATTCTCATTTATATTTTCTGTACATTCATTCGTCTGAAGAAGCTACGGTGTAGTGAAACGCGTTACGAATCGCAATTATCTAGTAAAATTTCGTAAAACATAGTACTTGTTTTTTATTATAGATAATGGAATTTTACCAAGTGAATGCCTCCCAAATTCAAATAATATTATTTTGGTTGGAGGTTGATCCAAATAAAGTACGAAAAGTATTATCACGTGCATATCTGAACATTGAATGTCTATCTGTATATTCTTGGAAAACATTCAACTAATGATAATGTAAATTAACAGAATATAGGAACGTATGAGAGTGCAAAATTTATGCGTTATCAAAAATTTGAAAAGTTAAATTTTTCTGTTTTCCGGCCATAGACCTTGTTCGTGTCTAAGTTCATAAGAGTATTCAGATTACCAATACAATGTCCTGTCATTATGTCATCTCATTCTGCCATGTGCAGTTGGGACGAAGGGAGACTGATGTTTTCAAGAATGTATCTTCTTTTAATGCGTGACCTCAAAATTAATGTGCCGAAGTAGAAAATCAAAAGTCACGCCTATTCAATATGTAATTGTGCAACAGTTGTGGTAACTCTACTATCCCTAGACACACCTTAAGGGATGGACTAATTCAAATCAAATCAACATATATGGTTGAATTACATGCAATAAAGTCATTGAAGATTAGATTACTTTCATTTATAATTCCAGTTGACGAATAGTTGGATGAAATAATAACGTCTACCACATGTTACAGCATAATCAATACTTCCTGATATTTCATCTTCAAATGAATTCAATTTAGTTAATGTTGATACATCAAAGATGTTACTTTGTAGATCAGGGGTGCTCAAACTTGAACTGCTTGCGATCTAACTCAATATTTTTAGACTACTTACGATTGACTCTGAGGGGCTGCAATTTTGTGTGATGCAGGGTTGTCGTACATACACGATACACCCTACCTACCTAGGTAGTGTGTACCGTAGCATACATAAATATTAGCTTTCCGCACACTATACATTATTTCAGTCAAGGTTTGGGTTAGGTTTAGTTAGGTTCTTTCGTATAATATTAATGAAAATGCTCTTAGTTATTCAAAATTGCGAGTTTCTTGGTTGTTACAAAACAAAAGAGTAACATATGGTGTTAAACTTGACTAAGGAGTGACTTTGGATGTTGCAGCGTAGCACTGCATGTCCTCAGCATATTTTTCATAAGAGGGTAAATAGCCACTGAGTGCTAATCGCAAGCATGATGACATATGATCGCCAGTTAATCATTTCAGAAATTGCAGACTCGCACAAGTAAGTTGACAAGAACACTGCTGTCAGTTGAAGTACGATTTGCCTTACATTCGGATCTTTATGTTCAGATGTAAAACAACATAGATTTGTATCAGATGCTGTAACTTTGGGATGTATATCTGACATAATCTGCACAACTCATTTTCAACAGAACATGATTTCATATTAAACTGACTTGCTATTTCAGAAGGTAATTCCTCAATGTTTTTGCATGAAGTACGATAACTCATAAATGATTCTATATTTGCCAATTTACTGAAATCATAAATACGCAATTCGAATTGTCCAAAATATTTGAAAATTTAGCCTCATAAGTAACATAATTCAACTGAGGAATCCTTGCTTTCAAAGACGGAAAATGTTTTTGATCATTTCTTTTCAGTTGATGTTTCATAAAATGCTATTTACTATTGAATGCATTCATTGCGCTAATCATCTCGATAATAGTTTTTCCTTTACCTAGAAGCTCCAAGTTAATGGTGTTTATGTACATTGTGATGCAATTCAAAAATGCAAAATCAGTCAGCCATTTTTCAATAATGAAAACAAGTAATAGGTCTTTCAGAATTTTATTTAACACTTATGATTCGTAACGCGTTTCACTACACCGTAGCTTCTTCAGACGATTGAATGTACAGAAAATAAGAATGAGAATATAAATATAAATGTTCTTGAGTAATTGAAAGCTTATAGGGTTGCTTCTTCTTAAGTGGTTATTTATGACATTGATGAGTCTACCTGAGTGTTTGTATTTGTTGATTTCTAAAGTTTCTCGAAGATCTACTCTCAATATTTATTATCTGTATGCAAAATTTCAAAGTCATTGCAATTCAATCTATATCTGAAGATTGAATTGCAATACTGTGATCATTTCTACATTGGTGGAACACATAGAAATTTCAATATTAGAATATCGGAACATAAACGCAGTTTTTCAAATAAAAATCAGATTGAAATTACGCGAATCATCTCTTAGAAAATAATCACTCTTTCGATCCACAGTTTGAAATTTTGCATACAGATAATGAATATTGGAAGGTAGATCTTTGAGAAACTTTAGGAATCAACAAATACAAACACTCAGGTAGATTCATCAATGAACAAGTCGATTTAAGCCCTTCACCTCTATTGAATCTCTTTGGGAAGCAATCTCTTCCTTAATTTTATTGGATATACCTGTCATAAATAACCACTTAAGAAGAAGCAACCCAATAAGCTTTTGATTACTCAAGAACATTTATATTCATATTCTCATTCTTATTTTATGTACATTCATTCGTCTGAAGAAGCTACGGTGTAGTGAAACCCGTTACGAATCATAATTATTAAGTAATATCACGAAAAAACATTACTTCTTTTTATTATTGATAATGGAATTCTATCAAGTAAAAGCCTCCCAAATTCAAACAGCCATTTTTCGTTTTTCAACATCTGAGTGTCATTTCCTCTTTCGCCTAGACAAGCTGTTATTTAGAGCAACAATTATTGAAACCTTTCTAGGAATTTTCCGTGACTCAACCACCTGACGTCCGTGTGAAGAACTAAATCAGTGTGTTCAGCTGACTCTTTATCTTCCAACTGCAACTTGAAGAGCCGCCGTTGCAATCTACGTGCACGGATGGAATTCACAATTTTTGTTGCAATGCCCATAATTTCCTTCGTGTTTAAGACTTTTGAACTCAAAATTTGTTGATGTATAATGCAATGGAATGAAAAAAATGAGGAGAAATCTTCATTGGTTCGACACAATGCCACAAAACCGCTTTGTTTCCAGGCATTGCTGGTGCTCCATCGAATGCAATGCACAATAATTTTTATATTGGTAACTTGTAGTTTTTTACAAAATTGAAGAAAACAAGATATATATCTTCGCCACGGGTCTTCCCCTACAGAGAAATGATGGTCAAAAATTCTTCCTAAGCCAACATGTCATTGAATACCATCAGAATAAAAATACACAGCTGGGCAACGTCTGTTTTTTTGTTCATCTACCATGTCATGATTCATGACTTCAATACACCTTGTGACAGCCGGATGAGATAACTGAAGTTCTCTAATAGCAGACATGAGTTCTATTTTATTTTAAAACCTCCAAATAAAGTCTCACCGGCTTCAATTAATGCTTCCTTCACAACCGATCCATATTCGAATGGTTTCATGTGTTTCGCCAATATATGAGATATTTTAAATGACGCGATCATATCAGCTTTTTATTGTTCGGCTGGTCTTGTGAACATGGTTTGTTCTTCCTCCAAACAAGATATCAAATCACGTACTTTTCATTTTCTTAATTGACTCGGTGGCGGAAAATCCTTTTCATAGTTTTTATGAACTTTTTTATGATGCCTCTCTTAGGTACCAACTGACAACTTAGGTATTGCAACTGACGCACGACAAATAATAAAACAAATGCACTTATCCTTCTCCATACAAAAGAAAAATTCTTCCTGCCAATCGTTATTAAAATGATACGTTTTAGATTTCTTCGCTGCACTCATTTTGTACTATTTAATAATAAACTTTGTATCGACATAGTATTACCTTCAAGTTACAAATCAGAATGACTCCAATTTATATCGGCGTGAACGCAAGTCTGGAATGTTCCCGTCAAACGCGCTGCCCGAAATTTCTAGAAAAGCGGAAAGAATAAAAAACTTGGCTTTTCTTTGACAAGTACCACGCGTTCCTCTGATGAAGCCGCATTCTGCCGCTAGCAGGGTGTTATTATATTACGCAATAAATTTTTGTTAATACGTTAACTACATACTAAAAGTTTTTTTTTTGGTATCTACTCAAAACTCACTTGCGATCTACCGTTTGAGCACCCCAGTGCTATATTGTTGAACCTATAATGAACGAGTTTTCAATTCGAAAAAGTACATTTTGGTACTAGAAATATCCATAAATCTTTTCAACTCGTATTCGACACATTATACAGATTTCATCATGAGCACTGATAAGTTAATCATCTTCATGAGCAGATCGAGTTTTTTATATATTCTTTTGTCTATCGAATATATATTTTTCTTAATTGTTTTCGGAATTACCCTTTCATCAAATTTTGAATAATAACCTTATTTCACCAGAATCAGCAGTAGATGGTTAGTCATGTAATTCGTGAAGAAACAATAAACTACTATTAGGATGACAGATTCTGTTCATTATAATAAGTATTTATAAAATGCATTTGCAAAGTTGTCATTGTTCCATAACTATTTATTTGATTAGTTTTTCATTTAATTCAATGATAACGTTATCGTTAGAGTATCCTTTGATATATTGAACCTTTTTAACAAGGAACATTCTATTAGAAATGAAGTTTCGTTAGTGATTATCCAATTGAGCTTAGTCTATTATTATTTGGGCGGTAAAATAACAGAACAGTCGCCACGGTAAACTCTGCCTATTCGAACAGATGATTTTGTCGATATTACAGTAGATGGCAAAATTATTAGGAACATGGGTTATATTTATGTGCAATTTTCTAGTTTGAAATAATTGATTCATTAGACAAACTGGCTTAGAAAGAGATGTACTTTAGATATCACTACTGATATCAGTATTATTGGTTAGACAGTAACAGAAGTTTAATGAATTTTATACTTTTCACAGTTTTATTTTAACAAACACAACATGTTTCGACCTTCAAGCCATTTTCATGTGGTCAACCACAGGAAATGAATTCATTTATATAGATACTATCCTAATTCGATATTGAGTACTTGAGTGGTTTTCATGTATAGCTAGTTATTGGGGGTGATTTCACCTGTTTAAACAAAGTTTATTGATTAGCAAACATTTCAACAGATTCATTTTCTTTCTTACCATCGCAATTATGAGGAAATTTGATATAATCTAATGTTATTGAATAGTTTGAGGTTCTTATATGTTTGCATATAGGAGAATCATTGTCAGACGATAAATGTTCTTTGAATCTTCAAATCTTCTTACCTGTTTGCCCAACTCAAGTTACGGTTCACTCATTGTCAACTCGTGATTTATTGAATTTGCCTGATTTTTGTTAAGTATTAAATAATAATTTAGTAAATTTCGAACCACTTGAGAAAAAGGTGATTATTTTGAAATTTGAAGAACATTTGCTCAAGTTATTGGATGGAAGGCAAGCGAAATTGAATCTAGCGTACTTTTTGAAGAAAGTATCTTTTATGGAATATAATAATTGTGTAAGTTGAAGTTTTTCATAACGTTTGATAATTTTGTCTTTAAAGACCGTGGATACTTTGTTTTTAAGGCAATTTTTCTGATAGGATTCATTTTGAAGTCTCTCGTTGACGACGAAACGTCTATGGATGATTGAATTAAAATCTACTAATTTTTGATTTGAGTGAGTGAATGAGTCCATGGGGTTGTATCGTGTGTGTGGGTTTCATTTCTGTAGATTTCATAAATGAATTGTTGGTCGATTTTGTTATTCTTAGGTCTGAAGAAATTGATTCAGTTATTAATGTTGAGTTCTGTTGTTAACTCAATGTTGCTATCAATTTTATTCAGAATTGCAAAACATTCATCAATTCGACTGCCTGAGCCGTTGACACCTACCAAAATATCATTTACGTATCGGTAACGGAACACTATATGTTTTCTCCCTGAGTGGATATTTGAAATAACTCTTCTTTCTATATTATATATTAGCTGAAAGGGGGCTGACAAGTGAGTTTTTGAAAAGTCATGATGCTTGTGGGAAAACATTTGATTGAAATTGAAAAAATGTTGAGAAAGGTTTTTGGAAACTCATTTTCAATGAATGACAGCATTTAATTTTGGTGAATATTTCTCTGCCTATCGAAGGGCATTGATCTGTTGGAATAATTATGTAGATGAGAAATTAGTAGACAGTGAGACAGAACAGTAAGCTGATACAGAGTCTAGTGATGATGAGTCAAGATCAGACATCGGTATCTGTGCATTCGCATCTTTATAACATAAAACTAAACTTCCTAGAGTTATAGGAATCGCAAAATGCGTTGTCAAATCTTGGAGTAACTTCGTGAATGAAGATATATCTGATGATATTGTTATATACACAAACCAGTATATAGATAGTATGAAGAATCGGTTCGCAAGGGGACCGTATATTAAAAAACATATGTCATTGATTAAAGAGAATTCGTTGGCCTGTTATACTAAGCACGAGCTTACAGGGCCAGAAAGCAATCTCTTGAGGAAATATGGGAATTTGAAGGTGATGAAACCGAGAAGTTCACACTTGTTATGAATATAAAGAGATTTAAAACTTTACTGCGATGATTTAGGTTTGACGATCGGTAAGGTATATGAGGAAAATAAAGAACCTTCTGGCTCAAATCAGAGACAGTTTTAAAAAATTTGTGCATAACTGTGAAATGAATATTTTCTAGTGATCAAACGAGACAATATACAAGATGCTTCTTTGTTTCCTTGGAAGATGTCTACTCAGGCATTATATACCATCCTAACCGAATAAATATGGTATAAATTTTCTTTCTTTGTATATCAGACCTAAATCTCGTTCGTGAACTCCGGGAGAGGTAGTTACCCCGATCATTTATTGCTATAGGAACTCCATATCAGTATTATCGGTTTCAATGAAGTAACATCCATCGTTTGGTATATTCTTAAACCTCAGAATAAAATGAATCTTTTGTCCACTCCTCATTATGATGATGCAATAGATCCAGCTTATGGCAAATCGCAGAAACCAGAAATCGTCATCCTTTACAATGCAACAAAGGAGGGTGTAGACATAGTAGACCAGATGTGGTTTGGAAGCAATGAAAAGAAGACTTTTTGAGAAAATAATTTCATAAATAGGTATGGAAAATAATAATGGAGAAGCATCAAATTCATTGGACTTCCATTGAACCTGTAACACAGATTGTAAAGATAACGTTCTTCTACTAATGAAGAACCTGGTACATCATAAACACCAGAAAAAAGAGAAAAGTGTAGTAGATGCACTGTCGGAAAAGAATAAAAAGACTGTCCAAATATGAGTACAAGAACTGTGACAGTGCACTGTGCCTTTCTCATGCTGACTACATATATTATGTTTGTTTCATCGCCTTCAAATGCGTACAAGTAATATACTCTTGCTAGAGTTCTGCAACATCAGAGAACTGGGGCACAACAACGTGAATATCGATGCAGTCCACCAGCATCTACAAAACGGACAACCCCACGTGCTGGCCTTAACCGAAACCAAAATTAGTCGAAAAGTCGACTCAATGTTTGTACGTTTTGATGGATATTAATTACATACGAGACCTAGGTTCAAAGAGGGCCTATGTGTTTCGCCTACTATCAACATCGTATGTTGCATGCTAGAGAGAGGAGACAACATGGAGAACGACGCTTTCGACCTTGCGTGGATTAAAATCTGTTTGCAGGATAAAATCCACATCTCTCGCCTAACGACATTCACTTCCTGGATTGTTTAGTCTGTGTGGGTTTCATTTCTGTAGATTTTATAAATGAATTGTTGGTCGATTTTGTTATTCTTAATATTAATTAAATGAGATAAAAACACAAGGTTTAACTTTAATCTACACTTTATTTGAAAAAAATCGACGACGTTTCGCTGAAACAGCAGCTTTATCAAGAATGAAAAATAGAATGAAAGAGTATGGTATTATAAACAAATCGTAGAACAAGTTGGATGAATAACAGGAAAATCCACACCGAGCCATTGTACAGTTAGTATGAAAGGTAATAAAACTAATTAAACAAGTTAAGTAGGGTGAGTAATTCAAATCTACCTGTTCATTCAAAAGCTTGTCAAAATGTTTGTATTTATTTATTTTTTTTTTTATCGAAATTACGTTTATGTTCAGATCAATGTCTGAACATAAACGTAGCTTCGATAAAAATAAATCTGATTCAAATTATTCAAACCACCTAATAAAAGAAAACCATTCATTCAATAAAAACTTTGACATATTACATATAAAATCAAAAAGTTCAAAATTAGATCTCCTAGAAGCATTAGAAATAAATAGATACAAACATTTGGACAAGCCTTTGAATGAACAGGTAGATTTGAATTACTCACCCCTACTTAACTTGTTTAATTAGTTTTTATTACCTTCCATACTAACTGTACAATGGCTCGGTGTGGATTTTCCTGTTATTCATCCAACTTGTTCTACGATTTGTTTATAATACCATACTCTTCATTCTATTTTTCATTCTTGATAAAGCTGCTGTGTCAGCGAAACGTCGTCGAATTTTTTCAAATAAAGTGTAGATTAAAGTTAAACCTTGTGTTTTTATCTCATTTATATCATGGATCTACATCAAGTAACGGCCTCCACAATTCAAATTAATATTAATTATTAATTGATTCAGTTATTAATGTTTAGTTCTGTTGTAAACTCAATGTTGCTATCAATTTTATTCAGAATTGCAAAAAAATCATCAATTCGACTGCTTGAGCCGTCGACACCTACCAAAATATCATTTACGTATCGGTAACGGAACACTTTATGTTTTCTCCCTGAGTGGATATTTGAAATAACTCTTCTTTCTATATTATAAATTAGCTGAAAGGAGGCTGACAAGTGGGTTTTGGAAAAGTCATGATGTTTGTGGAAAAACATTTGATTGAAATTGAAAAAATGTTGGGAAAGGTTTTTGGAAGGTAACAAAACTCATTTTCAATGAATGACAGCATTTAATTTTTGGTGAATATTTCTCTGCCTATCGAAGGGCATTGATCTGTTGGAATATTTGTGTAGATGAGAAATTAGTAGACAGTGAGACAGAACAGTAAGCTGATACAGAGTCTATTGATGATGAGTCAAGTTCAGATACCGGTATCTGTGCGTTCGCATTTTCATAATATAAAACTAAACTTCCTAGAGTTATAGGAATCGCAAAATTCGTTGTCGAATCTTGGAGTAACTTCGTGAATGAAGATATATCTGATGATATTGTTATATTCACAAACCAGTATATAGATAGTATGAAGAATCGGTTCGCAAGGGGACCGTATATTAAAAAACATATGTCACTGATTAAAGAGAATTCGTTGGCCTGTTATACTAAACACGAGCTTACAGGGCCAAAAAGCAATCTCTTGAGGAAATATGGGAATGTGAAGGTAATGAAACCGAGAAGTTCACACTTGTTATGAATATAAAGAGATTTAAAACTTTACTGCGATGATTTAGGTTTGACGATCGGTAAGGTATATGAGGAAAACAAAGAACCTTCTGGCTCAAATCAGAGACAGTTTTAAAAAATTTGTGCATAACTGTGAAATGAATATTTTCTAGTGATCAAACGAGACAATATACAAGATGCTTCTTTGTTTCCTTGGAAGATGTCTACTCAGGCATTATATACCATCCAAACCGAATTAATATGGTATAAATTTTCTTTCTTTGGTAGATGCGATAATGACAATTATATATCAGACCTAAATCTCGTTCGTGAACTCCGGGAGATGTAGTTACCCCTATCATTTATCGCTACAGGAACTCCATATCAGTATTATCGGTTTCAATGAAGTGACTTCCATCGATTGGTGTATTCTTATACCTCAGAATAAAATGAATCTTTTGTCCACTCCTAATAATGATGATGCAATAGATCCAGCTTATGGCAAATCGCAGAAACCAGAAATCGTCATCCTTTACAATGCAACAAAGGAGGGTGTAGACATAGCAGACCTGATGTGGTTTGGAAGCAATGAAAAGAAGACTTTCTGAAAAAATAATTTCATAAATAGGTATGGAAAATAATAATGGAGAAGCATCAAATTCATTGGACTTCCATTGAACCTGTAACACAGATTGTAAAGATAACGTTCTTCTACTAATGAAAAACCTGGTACATCACAAACACCAGAAAAAAGAGGAAGATGTAGTAGATGTACTGTCGTTCATATTCAAATGTCGAAAAAGAATAAAAAGGCTGTCCAAATATGAGAACAAGAACTGTGATAGTGCACTTTACCTTTCTCATGCTGACTACATATGTTATGCTTGTTTCATCGCCTTCAAATTCGTACAAGTAGTATACTCTTGATAGAGTTCTGCAACATCAGAGGACTGGGGCACAACAACGTCAATGTCTATGCAGTCCACCAGCATTTACAAGACGCACAACCCCATGTGCTGGCCTTAACCGAAACCGAAATTAGTCGAAAAGTCGACTCAATGTATGTACGTTTTGATGGGTATGAATTACATACGACACCTAGGTTCAAAGGGGGCCTATGTGTTTCGCCTCCTATCAACATCGTATGTTGCATGCTAGAGAGAGAACAACATGGAGGATGACGCTTTCGACCTTGCGTGGATTAGAATCTGTTTGCAGGATAAAATCCACATCGCTCGCCTAACGACATTCACTTCCTGGACTGTTTCAGTATCTAGGTGATAAGGTGGATTGGATTCAGACAGACGCAACATCCGGCAGCTGAGGTCATTGTACACATAACGTTCACAACAAGAACTGGCTCCGCCACTCTAATAGAACAGATGAAGCGGAAAGACAGGCTGAAACTTTCGCAATCAGCCATAATCTAACGCAGCTAGTCGACGAACCGACAACAATACCTGATCACCCAACCGAGTTCCTGAACACCTTGGATGTTTTTCTGATTTCAAATCCAGATGATTTTGGAGTTGAGATCTCAGCACTACTGGAAACTCAGACCACAACCTTATATCTGCTACTTGAACCATTGTGCTACCGCTAAACTAACCTAAATGAACCAGACGCATTTGGCACTGTAACTGTGCTAACTGGGATGAGCTGGGTGAATTCTTTTCGTGCTTTCCATTCGGTGCTGCTTACTCTTTAGGACCTGACATCGACAAGAGCACTGAATATGGTACAGAGATTATTCATGCAGGAATGGAACTCTAAATCCCTCATTCTATAGAAAGAACAACAGCACAAAAGACATGGTTCAACAAAGACTGCGAAAGTGCTTTTGCAGCCAAGAACATAGCCTGAAAGTCATTGCAGATAAATCCAACAGAAGAAACACTCAACATTTCTAAAGACTTCGATAGAGTTTGGCATGCAGCCTTGTTGAAGAAACTTGCTGCATATGGGCTTTCCGAAAAATTGCAGGGTTGGATGAGTAGATTTCTTTCAAATAGATCTTATATAAGTTGTGGTCGACGGTATAACATCTGATTGTTTCCAGGTGCAAGCAGGAATACCTCAGGGATCCATTCTTTTGCCAATCTTGTTTCTGTTGCAGATAAACGATCTTCTGTCATCTACAGAGAACAAGATCTTCGGTTTCAGACGTTTGTACCCTGGTTTCGTCTTTCATCAATCTGTGACCGATTACAGCTTCTGAATGTCAGCGTCAGAGATGTCACAAAATTAATAACTTAAACTCTGACTTACAGAAGATATCGGAGTGGGGTCAGTTGAACCTGGTGAGCTTCAACGCGAGAAGACGCAAGTATCAACGTTTATAGAAAGGTCCCCGCTAGAGGACTTCCTCTAACGATGCAAGGCCAAACAAATTGCATCCAAAGATTCGATGTATCTTCTCGGAATAACAGTCTACTTCGGTTTTTGCTGGCTGAACATGAATCAGTAATAGGTAAGTCTGCATCAGCTAAACTTAGTTTTTTTCAGAGCCAAGCTTTACTTCACGTCATCTCAGCTGTTGCTTCTATATAAGGCGCAGATTCAACCTACTTTTGAATATTATTCCAATGGATGGGGATCTGCGCCCAAACATTCATTGCAGATGGTGTTCAAAAACGGGCTGTGTGCCTCATCGACCACCCGGAGATCCTCCGCGATCTCCAACGCTCAGAAGACAAGTTGGTGACTTTTCTCTGTTCTACATATACGTCCACGGAAGATGCCCCAAGGACCTGAAAGACCTTGTTCCGGGGAAACTCATGTTTTGCCGCAATACTAGGCTGGCAATGAGTTATCATTATATGGCGTGACATTTAGCGACCCCTTGAACCTCTATCTTTAAGAATTCCTTTGTTTACAGGGCCGGTGAGCTGTGGAATTCACTTCTGTCCAACGTTTCCCCAACATCCTACAATTTGGCCCTCTTCAAGAAGCGAGTAAACAGACACCTCAACTCTCCAGGCTCCCACTCATGAGATGTAACAGGTCCGCGTATTGATGGGAAGAACGCATAAAAAAATACAGTTTTCAGTTTCATTATTATTCTGAAAAAATGAATCTTCAGGGGCTTTTCCTCAAGTTTGGAGGTGTTGGAGGAAGAGTTAGGTTGAAGAACGACATCATTGAGGACGATTCGTAAATTTTAATCTCTTTATTTTGTCATCTCATTTATATCAATATGGTTGTTAAGTTATATAAATGAGTTATTTGACTCTTCAAATAGATAGTCTTTTTTCACATCAAAAACAGATTACTTTGAACGATGCGTATCAGGTTCAATGCGCTCGAACACGTTATTCTCGAAATTGCGACGGACAGAGGGTTAAGTGAGGAAATATTTTGTTCTTCAATGAGTATTAACAGTTAAGTTGCTGGTTCATGTTACTTGGACAATGTCTGTATTACGTTGTTGTAATTATTGAAGATGATCTTTCCTTTCTTTCCTAAAATATTACTTTACTGATTTAATCTCAAGGCACTCAGACAGATGGCTCAATGTCTCAGTGTGAGCAAAAGCATGCCATTTTAATCTTCGGAAAATGGAATTTATAATAAAATTATTGGTCGAACATTTCATTAAGTTGTAACTATGATTCAAAAAACTACAATTTATCCAAATTTAAAAAAAATTTGACTCAAATTCATCATTTTTACGAAAAGCTTGGATTCTTTCAAAAAATTGGAGAAAAAAATTATAGCTCAGACTGTTTTGGTAATTCAAGAATCTTTCTTTTTCGGTGATAAATATTTGCCATTCCATATCATTTATTGAATGACAAAAAGAGTCCATTAAGATAAAATGGTAATATATGAACGAATACAGGTTCCAATGAACTGAAACGTCAAATTCTGAATGAATGACGAATGGGTTTCACGTTGGTTATTTATAAAAAAATATAACAATTCTGTATTCCCTAATACTGATATCATGTCTCTGCCATGGAGGGGAGCTTGCATGTGCTGAGAGAATGTCACAACTGTCTCTGCTTGATGTGGATTGAATAATGATTTATGTATGCGAATTTGGGAATTGCCCACGATTATGACAGTTGAAGGTTCAATATTCACACACATGAACGGAGAAATATGATACTTGACCTTAATCCATGTTGAATAAATTGAATTGAGGGATGATCCCATATTTGCCTATATTCGGTTAAGTAAGTTTATAGTAAATTTGTGTAGTGAAATGAGAATAACTAAGGAATAACTAGTAGGATATATTATTTGAATTTATTTTTCATAAGAAATCTCTTTACATTGATGCATAATTTGCAACGAAAATATATTTTCCTAGAATAAACCGTCAATTTTGTGAATCCATTTATATTCACTTGTATTATATTGATATCTATCATTGAAATTAATTCAAACTTAGTAATTATTACTCTGAATTTTTCTTCTATTTTGTAGTTGAATATCAGATAACTAATTATGGAAGATTGTTACCTTTTGAGGACCCTAATGTTTCTTCATCCACAGTTAAATACAGCATTATCTTTTTATTTGCCGGGTATATATTTCGTAAATATGTAGCAAATACAGAAAAAGTGAATATGGAATTATGGGGATAAGTAGGTGACAAAACAAAAATAAAAATTAAGTATTTTCAATGAAATAAAACTAGGGTTTTAGATTTTCACTATATTAACAAAACTATGACCGGTTTCACCTCACTGTGACTTCATCAGATAGATACAAACAGGTGAACAGATTTATTCCTTATATAATATTCTTATTTCCTACTTATTATTACATTAGGTACAAGTACAAAGGGTATGGTGGAAAACCCATCGAAGTTGCTTAATTTATGAACTGAAAAGTTTGAGTAGGAAGGATTTAAATCTAATTTTTGTCTATCATTATCAATGTGTAATTCTTGAAATTATCATTGAAATTATGGTTTTCTTCGAGTAAGTGATTAGAATAATGGGAATCTGATATATGATAATTAAAACTACGTTTGTGCTCAGATAATCTAACTTCGAAATTTCTGAAAGTTATACCAATATAAAATTTATTACAATCCCCGCAAGACAGTTTATAAACACCGGATTTATTACCTATATCAATTTTAGATTGGCAGTTTTTGATATGTCGGCCTAAAGAATTATCAGTTCGGAATGCTATATTGAAATTATAATGCGTGAGAAATGATTTTAATTTCAGACTAGAATTACCAATTCAAGTTAAGCTGTTGTATTTTGTGCTAGAACATTTCATACTTGGAAATAGTTCCTAGATTGCTTTTTAAATTTTTGAATGAAACGTTCTCAATTATACTAGGGATGTAACCGTTATTGACTGATATATTTAATTATAATTCGCTCTTTTATAAAATTATTTTGAGACATTGGGAAATTAATGAGTGTATGTAACATACTATTGTAAGCAGCTAATTTATGTAGAAAAGAAAGGGTAGATGAGCTGTGAATAGTAATATTTGTTTGCGATAGCTTATGAAAAATAGAAAAATCATATTTCGCGTTAATGTCCGTAATAATTGAATGCAGAAAGTTGATGGAGTTTTCTGTTTCCATTTCTAACGTGAACTGAATATTATCGTGAATATTGTTAATGAATGTTTTGAATGACTCTTATTGACTGTTTATGCCAGTGAAACCACAAATGATTCGACGGACACCTCAATAGTGAAATGTATTTAGATTTTCGGCAAAATCATCTACCAATGTTACTTGCCGATGTACCAGAGCATATAAGACAAGATTTGTGGTTTCAACAGGATGGAGCACCGGCACATCATCCACATCAGGTGAAGGAGCATTTGAATCATGTATTTCCAAACAAATGGATAGAACTTAGTGGTCCTGTTAGATGGCGAGCTAGGTCTCCGGACCTCACAAGTCTAGACTTTTTTTGTGGGGTTATATTATGGGCATTGTTTACCTGATTCCTTCCACAACACAGTGGGATATGAGACAGAGAATAGTCGACGCCTTTCAGTTAGTTAATCCGCAAATGTTGTTGAGAGTTCAACGGTCTTCCCTCAGGATTGAATTGTGTCTACAAAGAAACGGGCAATATTTCGAACAATTATTGAAATAGTTCAACACCTTCTAGATCATCTCACCAAAATCTAATCTATTACGTATTTCATACATAACTACCCCAAAATATCTTCATTTCTCTGATGAAGTATAATGATATGTACTAATAAACTGTTCTTTCACAATATCTGATTTTATAATTTTTTATTTCGAAAATGGTCGAAGATAAAGATAAGGTTACTCCTGCAAAATTATGTAACAATATTTTATGCGTTGACATGAATAATAAAATAAATGGTGTTCCAGTTGAAAAATCAAGATATGATATTTTTAAAATTACAATATTCAATAATTTTTGAGTCATCCCCTTATAAAATGGGGATAATCTATTTCAATTCATCAATGAAGCTATCCTTGGCAATAAGAAAACGAAAGGAGAAAAGTATTCATTCTCCTTGGCCGAAGGAGCATGCGATGATGTGAGAGCCCATTTTCATGAATTTTTACGGAAAAAAAAATTGTGACGAAACTACTCACCAAAAAACTAATTACTTAAGAACATTATGGCAGAGTTTAGGACGCTCTTGAATCTTCAACAACAAAGTGGTCTTCCACCAACCTCCCAAAATTTTTTTATAGAAAATTAGGACACCCTGTTCACTTCAAAATAAATTGCTGAAGTAGATTTTTACTTCCTGAATACAATTCCAACAAAAATGAAATCTTCAAGAGTGAAATCTTCAAGAGCTACAGAACACCGCGCCACTGGTAAATCACCCAGTATATTATTCTCGAAACCCTGTAATATATACTATAACAATGAAACATAATATTTTTATCCCTGATTTATGGCTGCCTCGAATGTTTTCTGAATAAAATATTCCCAATAACATATCCCTAGTTTTTTGCATGAACGATAAATTTATCGTGAAGGAAAGTAGTGATCTATATTACTCAAGTCCGTCCCTGGTAACCACTTCACAACTCCGTCCTATTTTTCCTATTCGTAGTTGGTACTGCCAGACGAAAGCGTCTATCGAATTTTTACACAGAGGTATATCCTTAGGCTAATAATATCCACTGCTGCCATATATTCTTGTACGTTATCGAATATTGGTGGCAGGTTACCAAAAACTACAATCCATTTTTCCTGCATGAATACTTCAGAAAAGAACTGTTTCGAATTCGACCTGCTTACACGCTTTGTGACTTGCTTTCTATAATATGGAAATGAGGACGTAAATTTCAGTTGTTTTGAATTTCGTCGAGGGAACGATAAGGTATCAGCTTTTTGTGAAACATTTTTGCGTGAAAATCACGAAATCAGATGATGTGAGCGATGTTACAATGAGTTCAGATATAATTCTTTCATGGAAAACACTTCGAAAGTGAAATATTTTTATGTACACGACTCAGTTTTATATACTGTCGTTTCAACTTGAGATTTACATTCAGAAATATAGTATAATACTGGAGCTATGCAAATGTATCATATTGGCGGAATACATTCAAGATAATCCAATGGGAATGACATAACACTGACCGACAAAAAATTGTTCTGGATAAAATTAATAGCATATAAACGAAGAATGAACGTATCGAAATACAAAAATCAGAAAAAATTAATTGTTACACGAATGTTTTCTCGTTTTATTTATTATTATTATTCATAGAACCATATTTAATGTTACGATATCTAATGCGTGAGGAAAAGAATATTATTTAAGTTTTTTCAACAGTATATTTATTTATTTCTTCATTTTATTCAATTATTTAGCATACAAAATTTTCACATAGATTTTTGTATGATTATACAGAAACCCCATTGAAAAATTGAGTCAAATTAGTTATATAAACCAATAGATGTGATTTAACAACATAAATAATAATCAGATAAAACAAAAGAAACACGTAGTGAATAAATATTATAGGTGCAACGCCTAACCTCTAGTTCTAGACTTCCAAATGACAATGAAAAGAAATCAAGTTTTCTACCGAAATTGTTGGCCAATGACAGGCAGCGGTTGATGTAGAAGTTGGAGATTTGAATTTGGGAGGCTTTCACTTGGTAAATTCCATTATCAATAATAAAGAACAAGTTTTATGTTTTAAGGAATTTTACTTAATAATTGCGATTCGTAACGCGTTTCACTACACCGTAGCTTCTTCAGACGAATGAATATACAGAAAATATATATATATATAAATGTTCTTGAGTAATTGAAAGCTTATTGGGTTGCTTCTTCTTAAGTGATTATTAATGACAGGTATATCCAATAATATTAAGGAATATCTTGCTCCCCGAAGAGATTCAATAGAGGTGAAGTGCTTAAATCGACTTGTTCATTGATGAGTCTACCTGAGTGTTTGTATTTATTGATTTCTAAAGTTTCCCAAAGATCTATCTTCCAATAGTCATTATCTGTATGCAAAATTTCAAACTGTGGGTCGAAAGAATGATTATTTTCTAAGAGATGATTCGCGTAATTTGAATCTAATTTTTATTTTGAATTGTGGAGGCCGTTACTTGATGTAGATCCATGATATAAATGAGATAAAAACACTATATTATTTTTGTGTTTTTATCTCATTTATATCTAATTTTATTTGAAAAACTGCGTTTATGTTCCGATATTCTAATATTGAAATTTCTATGAATTCTACCAATGTAGAAATTATCACAATCATTGCAATTCAATCTATAAACACTTGATTTATTGTTTTTACCTGGTTTGGTTTTATTATTTTTATATATTTGCCTAAATTATTATTAGTTTGGAAAGCTTTGTTGAAAATATTGCTACTCAAGAATGATTTCAGTTTCTCACTTGTAATGCCAACATAGGTTAAGGTGTTGTTTCAATTTATCGACAAGGTAAACTTAATTCAATGCGATTCTACTTTGTTTTTTATTCAAAATATTATTTATTAGTTTGGGATTGTAACCATTATTTTTGGCTATTTGTTTAATCAAATCTAATTCTTTGTTGAAATTTCCTGGAGATAACAGGATGTTAATCAATCTATGAATAAAACTATTGAATGCTGACATTTTATGTTGATATGGATGACACGTCGAGTTATGTATTATAATATCTGTATGTGACGGCTTATGGTAAATTGCGAAAACATGTTTTCCATTCTCATTCGAAATTGTTATGTCTAAGAAATTTATCGAATTATTGCTTTCTATTTCGGTTGTGAATGCAATTTTTGGATGTAATGAATTTATATGATTTTCGAAAATTTTCAACTGTCTAACTGTTCCTGTGAACAGATGGTATGGTAAATTGCGAAAACATATTTTCCATTTTCATTCGAAATTGTTTCGTCTAAGAAAATATTGCTATCTATTTCGGTTAATGAATTTATATAATTTTCGAAAAGTTTTAACTGTCTATCTGTTCCTGTGAAGCAAATAATGATATCGTCTACATAGCGATACCAGTATAAACAATATTCACTGAGTGGATGATTATGAATTAATTTCTCTATGCTATTCATGACTATTTCTGCTAACAAAGGACTTAACGGATTGTCCATAATCAAGCCGTCTTCAATAGTATAATATTTGTTATTGAAATGGAAATAATTTTGATCTAAACAAATTTGTAATAATGAAAGAATATCTGATTTAATGATAGTATTGACATGATTCTTTTCTAATAATTCTTCAACTAAGTAATACGTATCTTTCGGAGATATGTTGGGAAATAGATTCTTAACATGGAAAGAAATGAGTTTGAAATTAGGTGGTATAATTGTATCTTTGATATTGGCAATTAGTTCGTATGAATTTTTGACCGAAAATTCAGATTTAAAATTGCAATGTTTTATTAGCAAGTCGTTGAGGAATTTTGAAAGTTTGAAAGAAGGTGCCGTTACATAAGAAACAACAGGTCTAATAGGGTAATTAAGTTTATGAAGTTTTATCAACGAATATATTTCGGGGGATTGTGGATTGGAGTTAATGAATTTATATTTTTTTCGTGGTCGGAAATTAATGATTTCGCTGTCGAAATTATGTTTTTAACAACTTTCTGAAATTTTGCGGTAGGAACCTTAGTTGATGTTATATAGTTTTCGGCTGTTAAGAATTCTTCAGTCTTAGAAATATAATCGGTTTTACTAATCGCGATGACGGTGTTACCTTTATCTGCTTTAGTGAATACTAAATCGTTCTTGGTACTATTTTCACGAATTGTTTTTATTATCTTATAATCGGAATTGCAAAGAGGTGATAATTTCGAAAAGTCTTCTTTGATGATTTTTGCTGTTTGATGTTTGGCTAAAATATTATCTTTGAAGATTGAATGATTTCAGAGTCTATGCCTAACTGTTGAAAATTAGTTCTATTATGTTTTGGATGTAAATTATGTTTGAATCCTTGAATGAAAATGGAAAACATGTTTTCGCAATTTACCATAAGCCGTCACATACAGATATTATAATACATAACTCGTCGTGTCATCCATATCAACATAAAATGTCAGCATTCAATAGTTTTATTCATAGATTGATCAACATCCCGTTATCACCAGAATATTTTAACAAAGAATTAATTTTGATTAAGCAAATAGCCAAAATAATGGTTACAATCCCAAACTAATAAATAATATTTTAAATAAAAACAAAGTAGAATCGCATTGGATGAAGTTTACCCTGTCGATAAATTGAAACAAAATTCAACACCTTAACCTACGTTGGTATAACAAGTGATCATTCTTGAGTAGCAATAATTTCAACATAGCTTTCCAAGCTAATAATAATTTAGGCAAATAAATAAAAATTAATAAACCAAACCGGGTAAAAACAATAAATCAGGTGTTTATAGATTGAATTGCAATGACTGTGATAATCTCTACATTGGTAGAACTCATAGAAATTTTAATATTAGAATATCGGAACATAAATGCAGTTTTCAAATGAAAAACAGATTCAAATTACGCGAATCATCTCTTAGAAAATAATCACTCTTTCGACTCACAGTATGAAATTTTGCATATAGATAATAAATATTGGAAGATAGATCTTTGGGAAACTTTAGAAAACAATAAATACAAATACTCAGGTAAACTCATCAATGAACAAGTCGATTTAAGCCCTTCACCTCTATTGAATCTCTTCGGGGAACAATTTATTCCTCAATTTTATTGGATATACCTGTCATAAATATTCACTTAAGAAGAAGCAACCCAATATGTTTCGTCTAAGACCGAACCATTGGCGTGCATCTTCCTATCTTGCCTGGCAAATTAAATTCTATTAGTGTCCTCGTTAAATCGGTCACGCAAGACAACCACATTATAACTGTTTAATTCCAAAAACAATTTGAAAGTCGAATAACGAAGAAACTTTCGCTGGACTCTTTTCAAGCAATTAATATCACATAAATGGTGTGGAAACCAAATGCTGGAACCATATTCCAAATTTGTTCTGGCCAAGGAACAGTATAGAATTTTTACTGTATCATAGGAAAAAACTACTGAATTATGAATTATGAAGCCCAACATCTGATACGCCTTGGAAGTGATCCTACGAAAGTGTTCCTTGAAATCTAGTCGACGATCAAGATCTCGCATTAGATGCACTTTGTTAAGGACTGTGTTATTCAAATTGTACTCGAACCGCAGTGGAGTGTGTGATCTATGAAAGGAAATAACATGGTATTTTTCAACATTCAGACTCAAACAGTTAGAAACTGACGAATCAAAATCCTGTCAATATTTCTCTGTAATTCACGGACATCACAAATATTAGGTACTTATTATTGAAAACATCTTCAAGTCATCGGCAAATAGTAAGAACTACACCGAAAGAACACTCTTCACGTTGTTAATGAAAATATTGAACAAGACCAGACCCAAATATGAACCTTGAGGTACACCTGATGCCACATTAAACTCTCTCGAATAGAATTGTCTATATTTAACACACTGAGAACGATAACACAAACTTCGAAGCCATTGGAGCAGAGAACCTGATATGCCAAGTGCCTCCAACTTAACGACTAAAAGGTTATGATTGACTCTGTCGAAGGCTTTTTTAAAATCAGTATTTACTGCATCTAGTTGATAACCCGATTCGAAACATTCAATTATGTCTCTAACATAAAGTACGAGATTCGTAATAGTGGAACGGCCCCTTCTAAAGCCATGCTGTTCGTTGATTGAAACTGAAGTACATTTCAAGATAGGCAACTACAAATTGAACGATCTAGCATTGATGGAATTGTGGATTGTATTGCCACACGCCTATAATTCCTGATATCAGATTCAACATCAGACTTGAAAATTAGAACAATGAAACTAGTTTTCCAACAAGAAGGGAGGGATTCCAAATCCAAAGACATATTGAACAGCGTGGCAATGGGGTTAGCCGGAGTACTAACACATTTCTTCAAAACGAAAGCTGGTACCGCATCAGGACCAGATGACAGCTTTGGCTTCATAAAAGAAATCATATCAAAAATCTCTCGAGACGACACCTGGCATGAACTAATATTTAACGTACTTTCATATTTGAATTCGGGTGGAATAGTTCTCACTACTGTAAACTTCTTAAAAGAAGTCAGCGAATGAATTCACAATAACATCACAACTGAGCTGGATACACTGTCTAACTCCATACAGTTTGGTAAACCAAAATTGTTTTTCTTCGAATTTATATACTTCCAAAAGTTTTGTGGATCAGAATTAATATTATGTTCAATAATTCTCAAACAATTATTATAAAGTTCATTACAAAGAATCTACATTTCCTGTGCAAATCACTGAATCTAATATAACTTTCACGGTTTTTAGAATGTTTGAACTCTCTGTGGGCCTTTTTATTCATATTTCTGAATACTATTAACTCCTCGTTAAACCACTCCGGGTATTTTGAGACCTTGGTAGACTTTTCAGAAATGAAGAGGTTGAGTCCTTCATAAATATATCTATAAAACCTAGAGACCGATACATTGAGATCATTAACATCGAACGACTAATTACGAGATGAAAAAAATTCATTTAACCCCCTATAATCACCGTTGGGATGATCGAACCGATCTTCCTTTACGAATGATTTAGCAGAGTCTAAATATTTTCTTGAAATATTTAACTGATTCGCAGTATGACTATTGCCATTCTCCTGTAGCAACTCCGAGGCAGAAGAAATCGCAATAGAGTCGTCCTGGGTATAAACAAGGTCCAAGAGGACACTGACTTGTGGGAGAATATCGAAACACACTGAATAGTTCAAACTAGCTGCAGGATCGTTGCTTCCACACAAAACAAACTCACCAGTCGACCAGCTTGCACCTGGAACATTATAGTCACCGCATACATACATTGGCACGTCAGGATGTAAAAAGCTAACTCTTCAAGAGCTAAGCTATGAGCCTCATAGGCTTCAGCTTAAGAAACTGGTGGTAAATACACACCACCAACCGTAAACTCACTAGAACCATTTGAACCAGAACGAATAAGTGCTCTACATCATTGTACGAATGACGGATCAGTTCGGCACTCAATGAAGACCGAACAAGCCCATCAACACCTTCACTCTTTTTTTTCAATCTTGTATTGCTATTCCTTGTCCATTCTGAAAATTGTCAAGTTTGAAGAACAAATTTCGGAATCCCAGATATTTGCATCAATTCAACTTTCAGTGAGTATCACAACATCATAGCTGCAATGTTGCAACCAAAGAGAGAGAGCTTACTTTTCATGCCACCCTATTCTAGTAATATATTGAAAGGTCCGATGGAGGTATCTTTAGTTTTTCTCATCTTCATTCTTACTATTGTTGGTTTACCGTTGATGACCTTCAGTGACAGATTCAATTGTTTGCGAATATTGTACGCAAGTACGCTGCATCATGGTTTGATCAGCCTGAAGGGAGATTTTTCCTTTGCTTGCACTCTAAATTGATGATCTGCACTTCAGTACTTTGGCAGCTATTTCAGAGTTCAAAACTACCCCTTCGTCGGACGACTTGGAACACTTTTTTTCCCCATGTGCACCACCTTGACAATATCACTACGAACATTATTAGCTGTATCATGTTTAAAATTCGCCAATTCCTTTTATACCTCACACAGCTCTGATTTCAGCGTACTACTTTCTTCAACTTGCAACTCGAACATCTCCAACAGCCTTTCGTACTTTTCCATCGAACCATTATAGTTCGTTTCCATCCCATTCAATTTCATCATTATATCATCCAAACTTACCTTGGACTGAAAAGGACGCTGTGAGCTACCCACTGTAGTGCTACACGGGGAATATAATTTTCAGAACAGGGATCGCAAGTCCATTGCTCTTCACCAGTTTTCATCTTTTCAAATATTTCAACTGGTATATTACAACACGATTTATGAAACCACGACTCACAGTCGGAACACTGAACCTTGAACACAGATTTTCCAAGCTTTTCATTACATTGCCCACAGTTCATTGCAACCATTTGAATTTCTATTCAACCGTTAATCAATGTTGTAGACAGCACTGACCGATATTGGTCAGAAATGAACAGCCGAATTGCGAAGTGTGTGGATACCCTAATCATCCAAATACCTGAATGATAATTATAATTTTCTTAGGAAACTGATAAATTTTATGAAGTTTCACGATTTAATTTCTGTAGAACTCGGACAATATTATGCAATCTAATAATTATTTAATGATTTTTATGTCTTTTGATTGATGTGATACAGTTCAGCACATAATTGGCATCAAGGAGACCAAATTTCGAAATTTTATACACAGAATTTCCACTTTTAAAAAATTGTAATGACGTAGTAATAAATTACCTGTGTTTTTAATAACATACAATACAATATACAGGGTACTTCAACGAAAACTAAACAGAGGCTATATCTACCAAGATATTCATTTCTGATCGAAACACTAAAACAGGTCCATTTTTGTTTCAACAGGGACATCTTTCGGGGTACGAAACTTGCCTGAAATATCAACCTCCTAAGCGGGGGTTGCAATGCTTGGACATTTTGAATGGGGAAGATGGGTCGAGTGATGACTAAAAAGAAAGGTGGTATCTTTGTCTACATTACCTTGGTCGAATTTCTATTTTTGATTGAAAACTGTAAAAGATACAGGGTGAGCAACTGAAAGATAGGGAAGAATATTTCTCTGAGACTATTCAAGTTTCAGTGAAGTAAATTGGAACAGATCCATGCTGATCAATGGCAGTCATCATCAAGTATCATCCTCATCTCCAATTTCAACCTTGAAAATTTGGAAGGGGGTAGATGGGTCGAGTGATAACTCGAAAGAAAGGTATTATACAAACATCTCAAAACAAAAAAATTACTAAATGCGAGATTTCGCAATGTGTAGACATATCGAAGAAAAATATTGTTCAAGGGACAATATTCAATCTTCCGTAGAATGTTAAATATCCTCCCTTGAAAGAGCTAGTTTTCCGATCTACTCTTCATAGTCACCGTTAACCTCCTAGCTCCTTCAAGGGAGGATATTTAACATTCTACGGAAAGTTGAATATTGTCCCTTGAAAAATAATTTGCTTCGAAAGGTATTATCTTTGTTTGCATCCCCGTGAATGAAGTTTCATTTTTGATTGAAAACTGTAGAAGATACAGTGTGAACCACTAAAAAATAGAGAAAACTATCGCCCCAACACTATTGGAGTATTAGTGCGAAAAACTGGAATAGATTCATTTAGATCAAAGATGACAGCCGTTGATCTGGAATGAATCTGTTCCATTTTTTTGCACTAATACTTGAATAGCTCAGGGCGATAGATAGTCTGCTCTATTTTTCAGTAGCTCACTCTGTATCCTCTACAGTTTTCAATCAAAAATGAAAATTCGTTCACGGAGATGCAAACAAAGATAATACCTTTCTTTCGAGGTATCACTCGACCCATCTTCTCTCTTCCAAATTTTGGAGGGTGAACACCCCTGATCTAGGGGTTGAAATTCGAGATGGGAATGATAGTTGATGATGACTGCCATTGATCAGCATGGATCTGTTCCATTTTACTTCACTGAAACTTAAATAGTCTGAGGGGAAATAGTCTTTCCTATCTTTCAGTTGCTCACCCTGTATCTTTCACAGTTTTCAATTAAAAATAGAAAGGCAATGTAGACAAAGATACCGTCTTCCTTTTGAGTCATCACTGACCCATCTTCCCTATACAAAATGTTCAAGGATTGCAACCTGTTTTTGCGTTTTGTTCAGAAATGAATATCTTGGTAGATATAGCCTCTGTTTAGTTTTCGTTGAAGCACCCTGTATATATTTATATATATATATATATATATATATATATATATATATATATATATATATATATATATATATATATATATATATATATATATATATTTGTTATTGTTCGTATCTTTCTCGAAGTCCGGTAGCGGGTTCGCCGTGTCGGTTCATAGAGGGCGACTCTCATACGTATGTACGAGGTGCGTCATTTCTGTAATCGATAGGGTACCCCGATGTAGCTTGTTAGGATGCTGAGAAGCGATATGCGACACTGATGAGCTCCTAATAACGGCAAATCTGCAATCTTTCGCTTCCTTTCTCGTCATCCTGCTTAGTTGCACTATTGTGGCTCTTGGGGGCTGCGTGCATGGCGGGCAGATTTGGGAACTAGCTATTGTCAGGAAGGATTATTCATTTATATACGGATTTTTGAAAAATTCTTCTAGTCTCAAGTTGACACATATATAAATAGATATATATATATATATATATATATATATATATATATATATATATATATATATATATATATATATATATATATATATAGGTTGAACAAATAAAGAAAATATTCAGAGAAGATGTCTTGTATATTTGTTGGGAGGAAAAATTTTCTAAGAATCCTCGTATTTATACTTGAAAATACTTTGAAATATTTCTATCTCATATATATACTGTTTTGCTCTTATAGAAGCAAAACGTCAGTTTTGTTGTAATAAAATAATTACACCTTGTCCCTGACTTACAAATTGAACGTCATAACGAATAGCAGGTTGCGGTACAATTCGCATTTTTCTGAATTTTCGTCATAATAGCTAGAAATGTGAAGAATTACCTTTGTAAGGAAAGTGTCCGAAAATCCATTATAAATTTTTACGAAAGAATTTAGTCATCAATCTTCCGGCTTTGGTAGAACCTCAATATCTTTTATAAATGCCTGCGTATTGGATCCCGGCTCCTCCGAAAGCCTTGCCGAATAAAAATCAATAACAAAGACAATTTTCGGTCATTAATACCGTTTAGAGCTTGGGTGTATGGCCGCTGTTTTGTTTCTTTCTTCGTTTCACAGGATATAGAAGCTGTTCCTAGATTGAAACTGACATCAATCACAAAACTATTACAAGTCAATATGTCGAACGTGGCGTTTCATATAATCCGTATTTATATTAAACATTTTTTCTTAGCAAGAAGGTACTACATGTTTGATGGTCAACGTTAGAGCTTATATTTTTTATATTAACAATGATTTATGCCTGAATTATCTGTAATTAATTATAAAACTAATTGAGTTCAAAACTTTGTTGAGTTTCAGGAATTTCCAAATGATTCTGTGGTATTAGTAATTCGAAGAAAGCGTATTTGAGATTGCCTGGAACTATAGGCTACCTTTCAGCCTTCAAAGCAGTCCTCTTTCGAAATAAGACATTTCGCTAACGAATAATTCAATCATCAAAACATTTTTCGAACCGTGACTTCTCTTCTATGTCTTCTATCGATTCGAAAGGCGTAACTCGAAGTGGTATTCTAAGATTTTAAAAAAGAAATGAGTCGACCGGATCCATACGAGATGAATATGGTGGTTACTAGCTGATATTTGTTGATTCAATTGACGAGGCTTTTACATGATCGAAATCCATTTTTCAATATAAGTAAACGATGATTTCTACTAAAATATATTATTAAATGCTCGACGCGTTTTGATACACAGTATCTTTGTCAAGAGCGAATGGATACAACAAACATATCTTACTAACATATATTTATATAGACTAAAGAGGCAATCCACTCAGAGTTATCTGTATTCGAACTAGTGTTTAGGAAACAATAAGGATGAGTTATTTATGTTTAACTGATCATTGAGAATTTCTCTTGAATACCAAATCTATTAATCTCAAGTACTTCCAGATGGTAGAGTTTATTACCTCTATTCTTAGAACGTAGGATTTTAAATTCTGAATTTGAAGAATGACTATTTTCACTGAGATGATTTGAATAATAAGAATCATCTTTTCCATGGATGAAACAACGTTTATGTTCTGAGATTCTAACATTGAAATTTCTTCCTGTTCTACCTATATAAAACAAATGCAATCTACACATTCCAATCTATGAACACTTGATTTATTTTCTTTATTAATTGGACTTATAATTTCTGATAAATGAACCTAAATTTGTTGATGCTTTGAACGCTATATTTAAATTTGAATTTTCAAGAAGGATTTCACATTATTGCTAATATTGCCCATATATGTTAAACTATTGAATTTCTTGTCTTGATGTTCACCGATTGGTTATATATGTTGTAAAGCTATTTTTTTTTTTTTTTTATAATTGAACTCCAGATATTTTAAGGCCTCATGGCTATGGATGAAGGGAAACAATAAGATTGGAATAAAATTGTGGTAGGCATTTCTTCCCTCTCTTTGGAATCGGCTGTACTCTCACAACCTTCTAACACTCTGGAAACGTGAGGCGAAGAAACAGACGATTGAGAACAGATGATAATTGCGGAGAAAATTCCTTCAAATTGTAGGCAGTATTCCATCATTCACTGCTTTCCTATAGTTCATTTGTTGAAGAACGCGCTTTACTGTACGCACTCAGATTTTCACTTCAGACATATTCCATTGAACACATGGGATGCTGAGTGACACTACATTTGATGTATCTAAAACAGAATTCTGCGAGAACATTTTTGTCAAGCGATTAGCCTTTACTCTAGGCGATGATGTGATAGAACCGTCATCTCTAACAGGAAATGATGACTAGCAATAGATGGTGCTGACTGACTTGGCCATATACCAGATTTGACGAGTCCCACTGGTCTGCTTCCAAATTTTATTCCTGGTTCTTTCATTGAAGTAGATTTCCGTTTTATTGATTGTTGAGCTACAAATGTTCCTGTTCCTATAAGCGGTGTTATCAACTGTAACAGCTTCGTCACTGTTTTTAGTGAACCAAGGAAATTGTGCGGATGTTTGGAATATATTGGTCAACGCCTGCAAGAGTTACTTCAGCAACAAACTCAGTGCTGACATTGATGTCTTCATCTGAAAAACAGGCATTGATGAAGGAAAAATGTGAAGGGAGGCACGCAGCTTCTCCCAGCTGGATCGATTGATATGCCATAATTTTCTGAAAGACGTTGGAACTTTATTGTGTAGTTGTACGAACTTGTCAGTAGCAGAAACGAGGTTTTCATCGGAGTTGCTGAGACATATTCGAGTAATGGAGCCAGTTGATTTTGTGGCCGTGGAAGTCACCTCAACTGACGGATGCTATAGTTGTATCGCGTCTACTCTATCGCCTAGATCTGGGGTGCCCAAACGGTCGATCACCTGTGCTATTTGAGTAGATCACGGAAAGAAAAGAAAATTTCAATAAGTAGCTAACTGAACTACAAAAATTCATTACGTAATGAAATAACACCCTGCTAGCGGCAAAAGGCGGCTTTATCAAAGGAACGCGCAGTACTTGTCAAAGAAAAGCCGCGTTTTTTATTTTTGGCGATTTTCTAGAAATTTCGGGCGGCGCGTTTAACGGAAACATTCGAGACTTTCGTTCACGCCAATATTTATGTTGCGCCGGCAGAAATTGGATTCATTCTGAATTGCAACTTGGAGGCAATACTTCGTCGATACAAAGTTAATTATTGAATAGTACAAAATGAGTGCAGCAAAGAAATCTAAAACGTATTAATTCAATAACGATTGGGAGGAATAATTTTTCTATTGTATGGTGAAGGGTAAGTACATTTCTCTTATTTGTCGTGCGTCAGTTGCAATACCTAAGCGTGGTAACTTAGAGAAGCATCATAAAACGGTTCATAAAATCTATGAAAAGGATTTTCCGCAACAGAGTGAATACGGGTTAGGTTAGATGCGGGTGAGAATTCATTCGGAGATTTTAAAAATAAAACAGAAATCATGTCTGCTATTAGAGAACCTCAGTTATGTCGTCCAAATGTCGTAAGGCTTATTGAAGTCATGAGTCAGGACATGGCAGATAAACTAACACATGATATCATCAAATGTACTGTCTTTTCCTTACAGTTGGTAGTATCGTCTCCTTATTTTTATTCGGATGATATTCAATGACACGATGGCTAAGGAATAATTTTTGACAATCATTCCTCTGAAGGGAGAGACCCGTGGTGAAAACGTTTTCTTCAATTTTGTAAAAAACTACAAGCTACCAATATAAAAAATAGGTAAAAAAACTTTTTAAGTTAAACGGTTTTATGTTAAACATACATTGCACTGTTTAAGATAAATGTACTTAAAACCAAAAAATAATAAAATAGATACAGTCGTGGGAATTATAAACATATGCATAGACTAGACTAAAATAAAACCGTGGGGCACGTCAATTGTCTACAATCGTTGATTAAAATGTTTGTTTTGTAATGTTACACTATAATTATTAGGCAGTTGTGCAACCGACAACGATGGACGTGTGATAAGTAGGGCTAGAATGCGGAAACAAGCTAGCAAGCTCGATTATAAGCGAGTTTTAGGGTTTCATAGTGGTGAGCGATTAAATACAAACAACAAGCAGTGAAACGATTCCTCGCCAGCCAGCAGTGTGAATGTCCAACGATAAACTAGTTAAAACATCTCTTCTATTTACATGGAGTGTATAACTCTTAGAATTTCCATGAGCAAGAAAATAGTAAATAATTTCCTCACCGTCTGCGGGCCAACTGCCTAACGACGAATTAAACGATTCTTCTATCCCACATTAAGTCGATAATTTGTAGACAATTGACGTGCCCCACGGTTTTATTTTAGTCTAGTCTATGCATATGTTTATAATTCCCACGACTGTATCTATTTTATGATTTTTGGTTTTAGTACATTTATCTTAAACAGTGCAATGTATGTTTAACATAAAACCGTTTAACTTAAAGAGTTTTTTACCTATTTTATTTTCTAGTTTTAGTTTTTATTTCGCATTCTTTTAATTCATTTAGTGCTTCATTATTGCAAGGTTTCTTGCCCGTTAGTTTATTGCAATCCAACTCCTCTAGACGTAGTCCCTGCAAAGATCTTATTCTACTAAGAGCCACGTTAACGACATATCATTTTTATCCACCCTAATGTCATACAGTTCTCGGCGCGTTTTAACCTTTCACCTTAACTTGGGTGGTGTACCGCTAACGACGTATCATTTTTAGCCACCCTAACGCCACACAGTCCTCAACACGATACAAAATCTTGACTTGGGTGGTGAATTCAGGCTGGATACATTGTATTCTACTGGTTGAGCACTTTCATTTGATACCCATATTGATAGGATTGATGAAACCTACGTTATCCGCCATTTTGTAGCGGCCGCCATCTTGGATTTCAATTTTTATAGTATATTGTATTCTGATTGTTGAGCCCTTTCATTTGATACCCATATTGATGGGATTGATAAAAGCTATGTTATCCGCCATTTTGTAGCGGCCGCCATCTTGGATTTCAATTTTTATAGTATATTGTATTCTGCTTGTTGAGCCCTTTCATTTGATACCCATATTGATGGGATTAATAAAACATAAATTATTCGCCATTTTGTAGCGGCGGCCATCTTGTATTTATAATGATAATGAATAAATATAATTGTATTGTCACCAAAATCCAAAGTGTATAAAAATTTCAGAATAATCGGTTGACAGGAAGAGGGTGAAATTTGAATTACTAAATTTGACCCAAGAATAAATAAAACAAACGGGGTGAGCTAAATAAAACCGTTTAATAAATTAGTGTACATTATAACCGATAGAACACCAGCAACGACTGGAAACAAAACCGTTTTGGTGACATTGTGTGGAGCTAATGAAGATATCGCTTAATTTTTTTCATTCCATTGCATTATACGTCAACAATTTTTGTGTTTAAAAGTTTTCAACGCGGAGGAAATTATGGGCATTGCAACAAAAACTTTGAATTCCATCCGTTCACGTAGATTGCAACGGCGGCTCTTTAAGTTGAAGTTGGAAGATAGGGAGTCAGCTGAACACACTCAATTAGTTCTTCACATAGGCGTCATGTTGTAAAGTCGCGGAAATTTCCTAGAAAGGTTTCAAGAATTATTGCCCGAAATAACAGATTCTCTAGACGAAAGAGGTGATGACACTCAGATGCTGAAGAACGAAAACGGCTGACTGATTTGGCATTTTTCACTAATATTACAATGCGCATGAACACCATTAACTTCGAGCTTCAAGGTAAACGAAAAACTATTATTGAGACGATTTGCACAGTAAATGCATTCAAAAGTAAATTGCAACTTATGATAGATCAACTGAAAAGACAGGATCTGAAACATTTTCCGTTTTTAAAAGCAAGGATTCCTCTGTTGAATTATGATACGCATGAGGCTGAATAATCAAATATTTTGGGACAATTCGAAATGCGTTTTTATGATTGCAAGGAACTCGAAAATATAGCATCATTTATGAGTTATCATTTTTCATGTAATATTATTGAGAAATTCGCTACTGAAATAGCAAGTCAGTTTAATATGAACTCATGTTCTGTTGAGATTGAGCTGATGGAGATTATATCGGAAATACATATTAGAGCTACAGCATCCGATACGAATTTCTGGTGTTTTATATCTGAAGATGAATATCCAATCACCCTTCAACTGACGGCAATGTTTGAATCAACTTACTTGTGCAAGTAATGCAAACTATTGTAATTGACTAACTGACGATCATATTCCATAACGCTAGCGATTATCACTCAGTGGTTACGTACCATCTTATGAAAAGTATGCTGAGAACATGCAGTGCCACACTTCAACATCCAGAGTCACTCCTTAGTTAAGTTCAACACCATATGTAACCCTTTTGTTTTGTTACAACCAATAAACTCGCAAGTTTGAATAACTATGAGTTTTTTCATTGATATTATAGAAAAAAATCTAACTAAACCTAACCAAACCCTGACTAAAATGATGTATGTTGTGCGAAAAGCTAATATCCATATGTGCTACGGTACACCCTACCTAGGTAGGTAGGTAGGGTATAATGTGTATGTACGACAACCCACACATATTTGCAGCCTCTCAGAGTCGATCGTAGGTAGTTTAAAAATATTGAGGTAGATCGCCTGCAGTTCAAGTTTGAGCACCCCTGGCCTATGTACTGAAACAATCTAGGGTAGTTGCTATCGTTAGGATATCGATACAGACAACATAACAACTCTTCCTCTAACGTATCCTTCCTTTAGAATGCGACGACTGGTCTGGTGACATAACAAAGCTTCCCCTAAAACTGAACCCTGAGTGCTACTCATAGCCATTGAAACCGAGATCGGTGGTCATTGTTGTTGGCATTATTTTAGTTTTCGTTAGAGCTAGGACATGACAGTGCGTGTATGCACTCACATAATGTTGGTGTGTCCTCTTGAGTTGCATAACTCAATAACGATTTGGGGATCTTATTAATTCATCTTTTATGACTCCTCCATCACTTTGGATGCAGATGAGAGCAACAGGGCGGTAAATTTGGGGTAAGGACTTCTTTCCTTTCTTTGGGATCTGTCGAATTCTCGCTATTTTCCAGCTGCTCGCAAATGTCTGACTTATATAAGAAATCTGAAACAGACGGTTAAGAATGGATGCCGGTTCGGGAGCACACTTTCTCAGGACGATTGGCGGTATTTCGTCTATACCAACTGCCTTCTTGCAGTTCAGCTGCTCGAGAATTCATCTCACAGTGTGAGCTCTGAACTTCATTTCTTTCATGGAAGAATTTGTAGGTGGAATGTTCGGTGGTACTGCGTTAGATGAATCTAGCATAGAATTTTTTGCGAACAAGAGCAAAAAGATCGGATTTCTATTTCGAAGATGATGCTATACGTCTTCTCTAATAAGAGGTGGGAACGCAGATTTGCAGAAGTTGGCACTGGCAATCATCGCCATAGACCAGAACTATCTAGCCCCACTTGCATGTTCAAGGAGTTCGTTAGTTACCCCTTCGTTGAAATTAGCCTTTGCTCTTGCAGTTGTCAGGTTGCATACGTTACGTATTCGTACGAAGGTTGTTCTTGTTTCCTCTGTTGAATTTATCATACACGACTTGTAAGCTCTGTTTTTGGCTGCAGATGCTCTTTCGCACTCTTTGTTGAACCAGGGCTCTTGTGCTGTTGTTCTTTTCATAGAATGAGAAATGTAGAGATCCATTCCTGCATGAATGATTTCTGTAAGACATTCAGTGAACAAATTGATATAAAGATCTGAAAGACAAACATTGTCACACTATAACTTGTACACTGCCATTGGCTGCTGTACGCCAGAGAGCAATAGAATCGTGGATGTTAATAAGACCTGTTTATTTAAAATTTGGACGCCACTCAGTTTAAAAAATCTCACTTACGTGATGAATGTTACAAAAAACTGAGAAATTATTGTATACGATAATACGTACTTTACGTATATTCAGTGAGGTGAATAATATGCTCGATGTTCTCTTGAAAGTTGAAAAGAAACACTTATATAATATCACTATTATAATGAAAAGAAGGTTAGTACTTATATCTATTCAAAACAATGGTAGGACTTATCAAAATCTAACTCAAATTTATGATATTTCAGAGGGTTGGTGTGGTACTTTGGAAGGTTGATACGTAGATAAATATAACGTTGGATAACGTAGCAGGTGTTAGAAATCAAAATGGAGTATACTGGCTTTGTTCATATTGGATGGCAACCTCAGATAAGTGTAACTTCTCCGTAGTAGAAACTTCCACAATTCAAAATTAATTTGTACTTCCTCGATTGTAGGAATATGGAATGGATATACCTCGACTGTAGGTAGTCGGTGGTAATTTGAGACCATCAAATATGGACGGGCCCCAGAAAAAACCCTATAAGGTTAGATATGTGAATGTGATCTCGATTTGAGTCAATGAAGATGAACGATTCATAAATATATGTTGGAAAACTCACCTTAAGAGGGTTTGGCGATATACGATAGGATATTTACTCTATAAGAAACTATGGAGGTAAAATCAATAAATGATTCGATATAATTCGAACGATATTTCGTATTCAGATATAAATGATAACGTGAAATGTCTCTCAGAGCGACAAATTTTCACTGACCCCTTCCGGTGCCTCTCCTCAAGATTCATGCATCCTCCCAAGGGAATGAAAAACTTACATTACGAATCGAAAGCGGCAGGTCATCTGGTGTCACATATTTAAATTACTTCTTTCTTTCAGGTGGAAATTAATTAAATTTGAATTGTATATCGCCATCATTCTCATAGAGGGACACAAAATTATATCGAGAGTAGAAATCACATCCATATCCAACAATTACAGATTTAAACTTCATTCGAGAACTTTTTATTTTCAGTTTTCATGCAGAGACGTTCAGGACATTTTCGTACCGCGAAATAATGCGAAAATACATGCGACGTAGTTGATTTGATTTATTTAAGTGTTCATTTCAGATGTATTATAATATAATAATAAATAGTTTCGTTATTAGATTTTTGAATGCTACAACATCACTGAATGGAAAGCACGAAAATAATTCACGCAGCTCATTCAAGTAAGCATGGTTATAGTGCCAAATGCGTCTGGGTGGTTTAGGTTTTTCGTTTAGCGGCAGCATATTGGTTCAAGTAGCAGATATACGGTTGTGATCTGAGTTGCCAAGCAATGCTGATACATCCATTCAAAAAAATCATCTACATCTGAAACCAAAAAGGATCCAAGGTGTTCGGGAATTCTGTTGAGTGATCAGGTATTCTTGTCGGTTCGTCAACTTTCGGCGTTAGATTATGGCTGATTGCGAAAGTTTCAGCCTGTCTTCCCGCTTCATCAGTTCTATTGGAGTGGCGAAGCCAGTTGATGTTGTGCACGTTCCAGTTACCCAGTACAATAACCTCAGCTGCCGGATGATGTGTCTGAATCCAATCAACCTTATCACGTAGATACTGAAACAGTCTAGGGAAGAGAATATCGTTTGTCGAGCGATAAAGACAATATAAGAACAGTGTTTTATCCTGCAGACAGATTTTAATCCACGCAAGGTCTGGAGCGTCGTCCATTATCGTGTCCTCTCTCTGGCATGCAACATCCGATCTGGCGAAAACACAGAGGCCAATTTTAAACCTAGATCGCATATGTAACTCACACCCATAAAAACGTAGATACGTTGTGTCGGTTCTTTAACTTATTTGTGCTTCGGTTAGGGCCAGCACATAGGGTTGTATGTTTTGCAGAAGCTGGTGGACTGCATCGATATTCGCGTTGATATGCCCCAGTCCTCTTATGTTGCAGAACTCTATCAAGAGTTTGCATTCGACTTACCTGCATCATCAACCCCTCGAGGCAGTCCTCCCTGGAGATCTGAATGGGAGACTACTTTAACTCCGGATGATTTTGTCCCATAAGAGCTCATCATGCTTCGTTGGTAATCCTCCCTGCCCTGAAAACCAGACCAACCCGAAGCTTATCCACACAGGTGACCAATTCACGGGACCTTTAGCTGGATGTGGTGGTATCACACCGGGCGACGGGAATGAGACCTCCTCCCGCCAGGCCCGCCGTAAGCGGGCGTGCAAGGCGTGCAATGCACGCGGGCGGCGCATTCAGGGGGGCGGCAAATCAGACAATCATCGACTAAAATTCAGACATTGTCACCTCACAATACTAAAAAGATTATCCTTATAAAAATAATATGATGAACGGCGCCCAAATATTTCTTTTATATCGTAGCATTACATAGCGCCATCTATTAAAATTCATGAGAACAAAGTTAATCCGTATCGTGCTCTATGCGAAATAGGAAATCCCACAGATATCAGGGCAAATCCTTGAAACTATATACTCATTTCTTTGTTTTTATTTATTTAACACAAATGCGAAAGTGATGTGAGTGAACAACAAACTTCGATTATTTGGTTATAGCCCTAATGTGAGATCCGGAAACGGTCCAGGGTACTTAAAATTAATAATATTCTGTATATTTTTGTGCGCAGTGTGACTATAACAATAATTTAGAGAATTTTTATATTATCCGTCGGCGCAAAAATCATAATTATGGTAAGTGTCTTTGTTTAATTAATCAGTATATGGGCGCATTCATATAAACAGCAGGTATTCATGTAAAATTTAAGGTTTTTTACTGAAAAACTTAAGTAAAGATTTATTAAAAAATGTATTAAAATTAATACAGAGTGTAACAAAAGTAACTTAAGTAACGAAAGGGGACATTCCGTCTAATCAATACGAACAACTTTTACTATGGGGTCAACTCTGAAGTCGCGAAAAAAAATTAGTTATTCCATTACATTTTTTTTTCGCAGTAGTATTGTGATTATTGTTGTGATTTAAAGGGTATTTTTTCTGTTATACAACTTAAGAGTGAAGATTTATAGAAAAAATATTAAAATTATACCTATACAGGGTGTAACAAAAGTAAGTTAAATCCCGAAAGGAGTCATTCTACACATTTACACGAACAACTTTTACCATAGGGTCAACGGTGAAATCGCGAAAAAATAATTATTCCATACAAAATGTATGGAAAAGCTGTTTTTTTCGCGATTTCAGTGTTGACCCCTAGTAAAGGTTGTTCGCAATAATGGGTGGAATGATCGACCCCTTTGGGATTTAAGTTACTTTTGTACAACCGTATACTTAACTTTTTCAAAAAATTCCAGGAACTGCAAAAAGGCAAATAATTTCAGGAGCTCAATTTCGACGGCAAAAACGAGAAAAGATACAGAGAAAAAACTAGCTGGATCTCTCGAGAAATTTTTTAGTTTTAGCAAACCTGAAAATAGGGACTCTGAATGTCAAGAGAATGTTGACGTAGATGTAGCTTCAACAAGCGCAGCTTTAAATCTAGAAGTTATGGAGGTATCTGAAGAGAAAATGTTAGTCCTTCAGAAGGAGACTCCAGTGAAACTAAAAAAGAGAAAGTAGTGCTAAAGAACCTGTAAGCAATTTATCGTCATCAAGTAGCTGTTTAGATTGTGGTGATGATCCCGGTTCGTGGCCCGCCAGTATGACTAATGATATTGTTAATATTTTGGTTAGCCGTGGTCCCGTGCAGCTGTTTAACTAGAGTTTTCCTGCTTATATCGATGGAAGAAAATTTGCAAACAGTTATTACTCTAGAAATCTTCCTAATGGAGAAAAAATTAACAGAGAATGGCTTGATTACTCTACGTCAAAAGATTCACTCTATTGTTTTTGTTGTAAAATATTCAGTAAAACTGTAAGTAGTCTGTCAGCTCCGAGCGGTTTTTCCGATTGGCAACATCTGTCATCTACCTTAAAACGACACGAAACAAGCATTTCCCATAGCGAAAATTTAAAATGGTGGGTCCAACTAAATCATATGATAAAAATATATCATATGATAAAAAACTACTGTAAATCAAATGCAACTGAGACTATTAGAATCTGAAAAAAACAATGGTGTGATGTATTGGAAAGGATCATAGCTGTTATAAAATTTTATCTCATCAATGTCTGGCGTTTAGGGCTCGTCCAAAATATTATATGAGCATGATAATGATAGCCTCCTTTGATTCAGTTATGCGGGAACATATTCACAGAATTCAAGCTTCGAAATTCGATTCAACTCGCATGACTCACTATTTAGGAGATCAGATTCAGAATGAAATCATTGATTTACTCGGCACGACCATAAAAATTATATCCTGAACAAAGTCAGAGAATCAAAATATTTCTCTATCATATTAGATTGCACATCAGATGTAAGTCACACAGAACAAATTACAGTTATACTAAGGTATGTTGTTGTAAACAGTGAAACTAAAAATGTTACAATATGCAAAAGTTTTATTGGCATCTGTCCGATAACCAGCTCCACAGGTGAAGGACTATTAAATTTTGTGTTACATTTATTTTCGCAATTAAACCTTGATATTAAAACTTACGTGGCCAAGGTTATGGCAATGGTTCTAATATGCCTGGAAAACACAATGGATTACAAAAATATAATATTGGAAATGAATAATCGTGCATTTTACGTTCCATGCTCGGCGCATAGTCTTAATTTGGTCGTTAACGATGCGGCAAATATAACGCACGACACGGTCAATTTTTCAACATAATTCAAGAAATTTACGTTTTCTTTTCATCTTCTACCGAAAGGTGGTCCATAATTTGCAAGCATTTACCTGATTTAAAACTAAAGGCATTAAGTGGTCTAGGAGAATCGATGCAGTCAAACCTTTACGGTATCACCTCGAAAAAATATTTGACGCTTTACTTGAAATATCAGATAACAATTCGTCGGAATGGGATTGTACAACAACTCACAAAGCACATTCGCTTGCTTTGAATATTCAAAATTATAGATTTATTTGCTTAGTTGTAATTTTGTTTGATATTTTAAACGAAATTAATGCTATTAGCAAAATGATGCAAAACCCACAATAAATACTCAAATCTGCATAAATTTGTTGAATAAATTGATTCATAAATTCACCGAATATCGCATAGATGGGCATTTCGAGAGGGTGTTAGAAGAAGCTACCACTGTGGCTCGGGAACTTAATGTAGATGCAGATTTTCCGCCTATAGATACCATTCGTCCACGAAGAAAACCAACTCAATTTCAGTATGAACAGAGTGATCAAGTCTTACTAGACCCTAAAACAAAATACAAGGTAGATGTTTTTTTCAGGATCCTGGACCAAACCTTTACTTTTTTGAGACGTAGATTCGATGAGTTGGAAATTTTTACCGACGTTTTTGGCTTTTTCACCAATAATAACTTGTTTAGTTACTCCAAAGATGATTTTATGAAACATTGTAAAGATTTGAATGTGAAGCTAAAAGATAGTTTAAGTAGTGACGCAGATATTGACGGTATAGATATGTTTAATGAAATCAATGCTTTAAAGTTGCATTTAACTGAAAACCAGTCTAATGATCCACAAAACCTATTGCAATACATTTTTGCTAATGAATTAATGTCAACATTTCCGAATACAGCAATAGCGCTAAGGATACTACTTACATTGCCGGTTTCAGTTGCTTCTGGTGAAAGGTCATTTTCAAAGTTAAAATAATAAAAACTATTTGAGATCAACTATGCACCAGCAAAGACTAAGTAATTCAGCAATAATTTCAATTGAACATGAGATTCTAAATAGACTAGACACCAAAAAATTACAGCTGATTTTGCCAACATGAAGGCAAGAAAGGTGCAGTTTCTGTAAAATAACTTAATACCTATACCTACCTACATAATATGTATAAACTGCACCTTTCTTGCCTTAATTTTTCATTTAATGTCGTATTAGTGTATCTATCTTGTATAAAATAACCTAATATAACATAGTTTTTCACTGTACAGCATTTTTTTTCACATTTTTATAAACACCTAGGTTTTGTAGTTAGATAGGGGCGGCACGATAGGAATTGCACACCGGCGTTCAAACCGCTAGCGGCGGGCCTGCCTACCGCCTTATGTTTGAATAGGAAAAACAGTAAAAAAACAATCATTCCTTAATTATACTTAACAACAAATAGTAGCGGCTAAAGTTATAAAATATTCGTTATAATATCTACTTAACTACTTCAATATAAACAGATTGAATTGTGTCATATATTTCTTTTTTATGACAAAAACAGTTGGTAATAGGTGGAACAGAAAAATGATGATTCATTCTGGACTGCTCTAATTCAATTTCGTATACCGAGAGAACATCTAAGCGAAGGAGGTAAGAATCTTTCTCATAGTTAAAGTTCTCCTGAATAGAGATAAATATTTGTAAAGTTTTAACTGTGAACACACAAACAGCAGGTATCTTAAAACTATCATGGGTTCTGTAGATTTAATATCAGTATCAGAAATACAAAAACTTTCCCGCTGAAAAAGAAATAATATTAAATTTTCAATAAACTTTATCTCCGCATCGTTCCTTCTGTAAGTACAAGGGATTTCAAACCCTTCGTTAAGAGTTACATTAAAAATAAAAATTAAGGAAACGAAATCTCGAGTTAGGTTGTAGGACCCCCTAAGGGTTTTCCTGTGTGCTAAATTTCAGGAAAAAAACTTTTCAGGAATGTTCAAAGGGAGGAAACGGTTGCAAAAACCACTCGCAGGCAATTTATCGGTTAATACTGAGAAAGAACTGATCTCGTAGAAATATATGTCCTTTTTTCTGCAGAGAAACTATAATATATTTTTATCCTGCAGGCTCCCCACATTTCCTGATGGAATGATTGATTATCTCTCGGTGTAGGTAATTGCCAGCTTTTCGCAAAACACCGAACGTCTAAACATGAACATAACTAATGGACTCACAGGCACGCGATTCCAGCTTCACCGGATACAAAATGAACCTAGTATTCACTCGCCTTTTTAATTACTCTTCCGAAAATATTTTTGTTTCAAGATATCTTCGTTCACGCAATCAGTTTTAGTTGTTGAATCTGCAGTTTAATTTGAACTTTGACAAGAATCTCTTTTTTCATGGATTTTTAAATCAATTTAAACGTACGCTGGTATTATACTTTTATATAATAATAATATTGTTTATTTTCCTATACAATTTTGTGTGTACATGAGTTGTGAAAATCAGGTTATTGACAATAAACTCAGTGTACTAATCTAGTTTTTTTCTCTAGGTAAACCTCACATACCGACAGTGCACATTATTGCAAATAAAGAGTGCAAACAAAACTCAAACAGAAAAACTCAGATTCAACAAAAGAATAATAATTTTTCAACTCTATGATGCCATGAATATTATCCCTATCATAACAAAAGATAATCTTGTTTAGCTCAAATTTAAACTTCCTCATGTCAGTAACATTTCCTATTGACAATGCCAAAGCATTAAACAGTCTAGGCCCCAAGAAAGAAAAATGTTACTATCAGATATTCAAGACATTAATTTTCATGAACCAATTACAACGATTAGTTCATAATGATGCGGAAGATTCAAATCAGCTTGTAAAGATTTAGAATAATAACAGAAATTGAGGATCAATTATACATTGTATCCAAAAGTAGAGAGAAATTATTCAAAGAAATTTGCTTGAGCCGATTTCCAAAAATTTTATTGTTGCCAAGTTGGCTCGACTGTTTTTTATACTGAAGCAGAGTTTGAACGCGATCTGTCATTTAAGTTGATCACAGTGCACGATTTTGTCACTTCTCACAAATGTGTTTTGCAATTATCACAATGGATAAAAATATCAAACAAAGAATTCGTCTCGAATCTTGTATTGTCGTAAGAGCCTTTGCTCTTGATATCTCAAAAGCCTTCGACAAGGTTTGGCATGCTGCCATGATGAATAAACTTATCGCATATGGACTGACCGAAAATTGTGTATCAGTATATCGATTCATATGGTAATTGATGGTGTAGGGAGTGAAACTTTTCAGGTTCATGCTGGAGTATACCAGGGCTCCATACTCGCACCAACTCGTTTTCTATCGCAGAAAAACGATCTGCTCCACTCCACTGAAAACAAATTATTTGGGTATCCAGCACTTACGGCCGTCGGCCGTCGGAGACGCCACTCTTAATACTTCATAATTATATCAAGGATAATCCAACAAAACGCAAATAGATCCAGTGCCACTTACGACCTTCTTTAGACTACAATTAAAGAACTCCAAATCGACATCTCCCTAGTATCTGAGTCAAACATCAAAACAGCCACTGCTAACCAATGGATCGAAGATCATAGAATAGACGCTGCGTGCAAAGTCATAAATCTCAAGCTCATCACCTCCGGTCACGGTAGTGGGCACGGCTATGTCTGGATCACAGCTGGATGATATAAAATCTATAGTGTTTACATATCACCTAACGTCAAAAACAAGTATTTGATGAGCTACTGAACGACCTAGAGGTTGATGCCGTAGATTTCAACGCCGCAGCTATGGAATGGGGAACTAAAACTGACGCCAGAGGTGAACACCTACTTTACTGGATGACAGCTAGCAACCTTTGTGTCCTGAATGACTTACTCAAGCCCACTTTTATCCGTAACAGAAGCGAGTCATATGTGGATCTAACATTCATTACGTCTAGTAGCGTTAGAAATATCTTTAAATATGAAGCATTTGACAGGGAATTTCTGAGTCCTCACAATTATATTCTGACAACAATTTCGAGCACGGTGGTCCCACTGTTAGCCAGATCACAAAGAATGCCAGGTTGGGCCCTTTACAAACTAAACGCAGACACCTTGAAAAACCATTTGCAGGCAACCAAACATAAAGTTAGCTGACGAATTTATGAGAGCTATACAAGTTGTCTGCTCACAGTCTATGCCGAGAGCCAGAAATAACAACCGCTCTACGGTGTACTGGTGAAACACCGAGAACGAACCTCTCCAGAACACCTGCAACGCGACTCGTAGAAAACTCATGCGGAACGACGAAGAGCGGAAACCCCAAATGCTGTTACAAATGAACACAAGAACGCGAAAAAGGATCTGAGAACTAAAATAAAAAAGTCCAAACAAGACAAATAGAAAGAACTTATAAACAGCGTTGACGATGATATACACGGACTAAGATATAAAATAGCGATGAATAAGCTGGAGATATCATCCCTCCTGATATGCCTTCCCCAAGCCACAAAAATGATGAATGCACTGTTCCCGACACAGGAACAGGCAGCTCACAACCCACCCAACGCGGATACAAACATCTATTATATTCAATAATGCAGAGCTCAAGATCACCGCAACCAGGTTGAAGCCGAAAACAGCTACCGGCACCGATCAGGTCCCCCCAGAGAAAGCCAGGATGATAGTGGATGCCCATCCAAAATTAGTCCCGGGTGTCATGAATCTTCATTCACAAAAAGGCGAATCCATGTTGTTGGAAAAAGGCCAATCTGGTACTGATACCTATACCCAAAGCTTTGACTCCTGAAACACAATAGAGGCCCATATACCTTCTCGACAGTATGAGCAAACTCTACAAACATCTCATTGTGGAACGACTCAGAATAGAGTTGGAAGGTGGGAATAAAATTTCTGGAGATCAATACGGTATTAGAAAGAGAAAATCCACAAGAGATGCTATTAACGCTGTCTTGGACATACCTAGGGGAAAAAAGCGAAAGACGTTAAAGACCTGCCATTCCTAGCTTCTACTGATCGACGTCAAGGACGCCTTCAATGCAGCCATGTCGAAACAAATCTCCAACACTGTCCACAAATTAGGTGCATAAATCCGAGCTACCTGCAAAACCAAAATATCTATTACGAAGGACAAATTTACTCGATCACATCCGGAGTTCCACAAGGATCCGTTCTCGTTCCCCAATTGTGGAACTTATGCTTGAACGATGTCCTCAGGCTGGATCTGCTCCCAGGAATAAAGACCATAGCATATGCGGACGATTTTGCCGTCTGCACTGCAAATGACCCCGAAATCCTCAAAGAAAAGGCCGATGTCAATAATATCATACCTCCTACATGAAAGAGACTATATCTGACGCTGTCGTGCAGGAGACTTTCCAGATTGTACTTGACTTCTTGCGAGTTTTCTCTTTCGTGGTTTTTGTTTATTTGTTGCTTTTGGTTAGTGGGTGGACAAAACAATTTGGCTCTCACAATAAGAATATCAGAGAAGGAAATAAGCAGTTGCAACAATTTCGTTAACGAATATTCTGTCAGAAAAGACCCGTAAATTGATTGTTTACAATATTATGAAAATATTTGTGTCGCTAAGTTTCCACAAATGTTTTTATACTGACGGCGGAGTTTGAACGCGATCTGTCATTCGGTTTGTTTACAGTACTCGATTTTGTTAGTTCTCGTAAGTGTATTCTGCGATTTTTACGATGGATAAAAATATCGAATTCATCCAAAATTTTGTACTGCGAATGAAATTTTGTGTGCTGAGTCGGTCAAAATGTTATAGAAGACTAACGGTGAATCAACCTTATTGTAAAAATGTGCATATGAGTGGTACAGTCCATTCAACAGAAGCCGAGATGTGGTAGAAGATTTGCCTTGCTCTGATCGACCATCAACATCTTCAGTTGAAGTTTACATCGATAAAGTGTAGAAAATGGTATTCAAAAATCATCATTTAAGTTTGAGAGAGGTTGACAGAGAACTTTCTGTGTCTCACGAATCAAATTGTACCATTTCAAAAGATTGTTTGGGCATAAATCGCTTAGCCGCTCGATTAGTTTCAAAAAATCTGAATTATCTCCCGAAATTGAATCGTAAAGGTTGCTGAAGACAAGTCGGAATAAATTCCGACGCCATTCATAAAACGCATTGTTACTGGTGATGAGACATGGCTTTTGAGTTTGACATACAAACCAGTCTACAATGAAATGGCGCCTATCAACTGAACCGAAACCAAAAAACCACTTCAAAGTCGATCAAAAATCAAGTAAATGTTGACAGTTTTTTTTGATTATCGCAGTGTTGTACACTTCAATGCACCATTTCACACGGTTATCATCGTTAATGACTTTCTGGCCAAAAACTCAACAAATACCATCGATCAACCTGCGTGTTCACGTGATATAGATCCGGCTGACATTTTTCTTTCTTCAAAACTTAAATTACCATTTTGATGTACTCATTTTGAAACCATAGAAGAAATAAAAGAGAATCGCTGCGAAAAGTGTCTTTTCAGGAAAAAACCATTTGGAAAATGTTTTGATGCATTGGATTATGCGTTGCCGAAAATGTATTATTTTGTGGCCTACTTTGAAAGCGATACAATAAATAAGGATGAAAAATAAATATATTGTGTTTCCCTGACCAAGTCCTTGTACTTTTTGACAGATTTTACATGTCACTTTCAATTATATTCCGTTTTATATTCTCATGGTGGTTAGTCATCAATCGCAACCAAACTAAACATACTTCTGCCGTTGATATAAAACGGAAGAAAATTCATCTAATAGATTCAACAGCTTATAAAAATAATTTTATTAAGTTAAGCATATTTTATCAACTTTTTTTATTCCTTAAAGTGCTCTAGTTCGGCCTTTCAGCTAATGACACGCCAGGGAATTTTGTCACCTCACTAACCTGGCAATTTGGCTGAACCCCTCTCGTGTCGAGGGAAAGGATCTTTAATGTCCTACATATCTCTGTTAGACAGGACCGACGACCTTACATCTCCTCCGAAAGATGGACATTCAAGCGATTTCTAGAATCCGAAAAATCACATCTACTTTGTGGGGATTGAACCCAGAAAACTCTGCGCAGGGAACGAGCATCGTATCCTTTATGCCACCGAACCGGCTTTATCAACTTTCTTTCAAAGCTCAATTATCCCTTCTCGATTCAATAAAACTTTCTTTTCATGAAATCATCTTGATGATATTGCGTTGATGTAACAGAAAAAGGGAATATTCTTATTTCAACGTTCTCCAATTCTCTCAAATTCCCTTAATCGTAGATGACAAAGGATAAATATGAATCACGGACCATATAAAAAGAATTTCCGGGTCTGGAAGTTTCAATTGAAATGACCAAAGTTTATGAGAATCTTTTGCAACGGAGCTCTGATATATTGTTTTACCTCCTGCTGCATCCCCTTTGTATCTATATTTTCCGCTGGGAGTTTCCTTACTGAGGAACTCTGGTTGATGAACATTATGAAAGGAACATCCGATCGTTCGTTTATTATAATCAATAACCCAGTTAACAATCTCAGTGTTTTATTGAAGCTATTAAATCACAATTAGTAATGATTTAAGCACACTTTGCCAATTTTCATATAATGTTATCCTGTATACAGTGTGTTCCAACGAAAATTTGACCCCCCCTATAACTCCGAAATGAGTAACATTAGCGAAAAACACCAAGACACGTCGATTTTTGTTTCGAGGGGGAGCATTTTTCGAAATAATTCGAAACTTGTCAGATCAACCCCCTACCCCCAGCAACCCTAATTTCGAAATTCATCATAGGGAATAAGGGTCGAGTGGCACCTTACTGTAAAGGTCGGTCAATTCTTCATTCTGATTTGTCATTTTTAGAATTTTAAATTAACATACAGGGTCTCCCAACCGAGGGTAAGTTGAATTCCTGCAAATCCCAAATACTAAATTAAATAGATTTATTTTGGCATAATGCAAGCGCAGGTTTATGCTCGGTCTAGAAAACGACCTACACTTGTGAATTTGGAGTTGGTGCAATCAACCCCTATTTCCAGCATCCCCAACTCAAAAATCATTCGATCGAAAATAGGTCAAGTGGCACCTCGTTGGAAAGGTATTTCAATTTTCTCTTCGAATTTGGTATTTTCGAAATTCAGAATCAGCATACAGGGTGTCCCGGAGCAGGAACACTGAAAACCCAAATAACTTTTTGAAACTGGTTCATTTCGGTATAATACGAGAACATGTTTATGTTTGATTCGAGAATAAGACTCTCTTGCGTGAATATGGAATTTTTGCAATCAATCTCTTTCATTCAGCATCCCCAACTCAAAAATCATACAAGTGATTACAGGTTGAGTGGCAAAGTTCCAGAAAGATTTTTCTATTTTCAGAATCACTGAGGCATTGGTTTCAGTTTGGCAATCGAGGTTTTCTGGCGTGAGGATCAGGATGAGGGGATGATGGAGAAACTGATTGGATGCTCATCTAAACAGGAAAACGAGATTTATTGAACTTGTATTCAATTGAAAACAAAAAACTAACTTGATTATTACAACAATTGTTCAAAATGACCTCCGCCCACCTCCATACAGTTATACAGACGATTTTCGAACTCTCTTCTCACATTAGCGAAAACTTCAGGAGTCAAAAGTCGGCATTCTGTAATAATCCTCATCCGCAGCTCCTCCAGGTTTTCTGGTCTTGTGGCATAAACTTTAGATTTTAGATGGCCCCACAAAAAAAAATCTAGGGGATTTAAATCTGGTGACCTGGCTGGCCACTCAACAGGTCCTCTTCTACCAATCCACCTTCCTGGGAAATTTTCGTCTAAATATTGGCGCACCCGAGCATCATAATGCGGAGGAGCACCGTCTTGTTGAAAACGCATTTCGTCCTCAGAAAGAGTTGGATCGCTCTGTAAAATTTCTGTCAATCTAGGATGTATGTGTTCCTCTAACAACTGTAGGTAGCCATTTCCATTCAGATTACCCTCAATAAAGAAAGGCCCAACTAGATGATTGCCAAAAATTCCTGCCCAAACGTTCAACTTCTGAGGCCTTTGCGTGTGGGCCTCTCTAAATCAATGAGGATTCTGTGTGTCCCAATATCGACAATTATGTCTATTCACTTCACCACTGAGCATAAAGGTGCTTTCATCAGAAAAACAGATGTTATTCAGAAAATTTGGATTAGCGTTTAGGTTTTCACTTAGATTTTCACAAAACTGTAAACGACGATCTGGATCATCTTCGTTTATTTCATGCACTAATTTTACCTTGTAGGGGTGAAATTTGTGATGTTTCACGATTCTATGGACAGTTGTAGCTGATACACCAGTCAGACGAGATAGTTTTCTGATCGAAGTAGTATTCTCCATTTGTAGATGACCCACTACTGCCACTTCCGTTGCCTCATTTCTGACAGGACATGCCACTTCATGTTTTTTGTTTGCCACCGAACCCGTAGCTAGGAATTTGTCAACCAAATATTTAACGTACTGGTGACTGACTCCCCTTTCTCTTTCAGGATGGTTCCTATCGAATATCCTTGCCGTTTCTTTGGCACAACTGTTATTTCGAAAATACGTCGATACAATTTCGACCCTTTCCTCAGTGGAATAAACCATTTTCAGATTAATTTCAACTGACGAACAACAACAATAATGAGGAACTGATCTGAATAATGATAATATTTCATTGCAAAAATGAGAAATAACAGATGACTGCACGCCAGATGGAAATGAAAAAAATGTGAACATTTTCAATGCAGAAATCAGCTTTATTTCTTCGTAATTGATGCTCAACACATCGTACCCCAATAGTTTTAACAGTTTCGAATTAATTTTAGTTGATAATTTCAAATGACGATATTGAATTTTTCGAAAGCGACATCCTGTATGGAGAGCCGAACTGAATGAAATGCTTTAATCATTCTGGAATTCAAAAACCTTTCTGAAGATATGCCACTTGAATTATTTGTATGATTTTCAAGTTGGGGATGCTGAATGGAAGGGGTTGATTGCAAAAATTTTATAACCACACAAGAAAGTCCTATTCTCGGATCAAACATGTTCTCGTATACCGAAATGAACCAGTTTCAAGAAGTTATTTTGATTTTCAATGTTCCTGCTTCGGGACACCCTGTATGATGATTCTGAATTTCGAAAATACCAAATTCGAAGAGAAAATTGCAGTACCTTTCCAACGAGGTGCCACTTGACCTATTATCGATCGAATGATTTTTGAGTTGGGGATGCTGGAAATAGGGGGTTGATTGCACCAACTCCAAATTCACAAGTGTAGGTCGTTTTTCTAGACCGAGCATAAACCTGCGCTTGCATTATGCCAAAATAAATCTATTTCATTTAGTATTTGGGATTTCCAGGAATTCAACTTCACCCTTGGTTGGGACACCCTGTATGTTAATTTAAAATTCTAAAAATGACAAATCAAGGTGGAGAATTGACAGACCTTTTCAGTAAGGTGCCACTCGACCCTTATTCCTTATGATGAATTTCAAAGTTAGGGTTGCTGGGGGTAGGGGGTTGATCTGAGAAGTTTCGAATTATTTCGAAAAATGCTCCCCCTCGAAACAAAAATCGACGTGTCTTGGTGTTTTTCGCTAATGTTACTCACTTCGGAGTTATAGAGGGGGGGTCAAATTTTCGTTGGAACACACTGTATAATTAAACAATAGAAGATAAAACAATAAACATATTTTGCAAAACTGAGAGGAATTTGATAATATCACTTCTTGAGCATAAAAAACATTGTAATATTTTAATTGAAGCCAAATTAAGTGTTTTCAATGAAAAGAATTGATTATATAGCCAGTGTGCATGTGGTCGCAGCGAGCGAACGTGGGAAGGTAAAGTGATGTACAAAATACAAAATCAGTATCATTCATAAGGATTCCTGAAACGACAAGTGAATTAACACTATAGTTCTCGCTCGGGTGACATGTGTCACACACACACTATAATATTGCCAAATAGTTTCTTAACGCACGGCGCTACAGTGCTGCTGACTCACATATTCCTTGAGTATGAACCGTTCTCACCCTCACTAGCGTGCCAGTTGACACAATACATCGACGTTTGCGCCAGGAACTCTGTGAGTGAAACATACTTATATCTTCAGGTAAGTTATTTCATACATTATTACTTACTGGTAGACGGAAAAAGAACTCTGACATTTATAACATCAAGAACAGAAATGGAGAAATCCTCATGGATGACAGGAAAGTAATGGAAAGATAGAAGCATTATTTTCAAGAGTTACTTGGGAGCGGAGGAAACCGATTTGAGGAAAGTGAAGTATGCATAGAGGAAGATAGAGACCAAGAAAATATAATAAAACAGGAATCACAGGAAGCTATAAAACGGTCGAAAAATGGAAAAGCCCTAGGCTATGACAGGATTACGACCGAAATGATCAAGAATATGGGACGATATGGAGAAGACGTGCTTTTGAAAATATATAATAGGGTATGGCAAGAAGAACAAATCCCGGACGAATGACAGATTTCAATGATAATCCCGATTTACAAATCAGGTGACAAACATGAATGTAGCAATTACAGAGGAATCACGTTAATATGCACGGCTATGAAAATATATGAACAAAAAATAGATATGAACCTGAGGCCAATTATTGAAAGAACATTGGGAGAGGCACGAAGTGGATTTCGAAAAGGACGAAGACTTCAAGATCATATATTCAGCATAAAGATATTGATGGAAAAATCTAATAGGATGAAAGAGAAAATATATCTAGTGTTCATGGACTTGAAAAATGCTTTAGGGTGCCTAGACGAAGATTATGGGAAATACTAAGTAGGAGAGGAATCAAAGCAAAAATTATAAGACAGATAATAAATATTTTTCTGTTGTTCATAATTTTTATGGATGAAATAATAAAAAATTGCTCGAAAGAAATAAGGAAAATCCAGATTGGATATAGAAACCTACAGCAAGAAGAAGTATCAGAAGGGGCATGCGTGGATGATATAATGATAATGGGCAGAAATGAAAAAGATCTTCAGAAAAACTTGAGTATATGGAACAGAGAATTAGTGAAGAATGGTATGAAAATGAACGAAGAAAAAACTAAGGTAATGGTGATTGGAACAGAAAAGGAAGACATAAATATACAGATAGAGGAACAAGTGGAGAAATATGAGTACTTAGGAGTTGAACTCGAAGAATCAGGAAAGCAAGAGGGTGAAATCAATGATAGAATCGAAAATACCATGAAGGCGTATTATGCTATCAGCAGAAATTTCATAAATGAAACAGGAGTGTCCAGAGCCACAAAAATGAAAGTATTCACATCTATCTATAAGCTATACTGACATTTGGAAGGTTACTTGAGCAAAAATTTGGCACAATATCTTATGCGTTGACATGAATAATAGAATACAGGATGTTCCATTTGAAAAATCAATAGGTGATATTCTTAAAATTACAACATTCAATAATATTTTTGAGTCATTTCTGTATAAAATGAGGAAAATCTATTTCAATTCATCAAAGAAACTATCTTTGGGCAATAAGAAAACGAAAGAAAAAGTATTCATCTTCTCTGGCCGAAGGAGCATGCGATAATGTGAGAGCATATTTTCATGAATTTTAACGGAAAAAAATATTGTGACGAAACTACTCTTCCAATCTCAAAAACCACCCAGTATATATATATATATATATATATATATATATATATATATATATATATATATATATATAGATTTAGTTGTATTTTGTTTATTTATGCTTTTGTGCCCACTAAATTATATTTAATTCTCAGTGATTTACTTTTTTAGGTTATGATGGGGATGCCGAGAGATGAGACAATATTACGGTGGTTAGAAAAAGATCTTTCACAAAGCAGCTCATCAAAGAGTGAAGATGAATTCGATGGTTAATTGGAGGAACATCATATTCCACTTAGTTTGCCTCGTTTGCTTCACGTTTCGGATTTGGACAAAGAAGCTTGTGACTTAGAACGAGATGATGATTCTGAAGAAGACAACATACCGTTGCACAATTAGCGGAATATTAATCTCGAGCGGGACAAAATGGAGTAAATTACCACCGCCTACATCCAGAACTAGGACGCACAACATTGTGTCATGACCTCTAGGTCCCAAAGGTATTGCCCTAAATGCGAAAACTGTTCTAGAATCGTTTTCGTTAGTTTTTCGACTCTGATATTTTGAATATTCTTGTCGTATACTCAAATATTTATATTGAAGTAAACAAACAGAAATGTCGGAGACAAAGGGATGATACCTTGACAAATTTGTTAGAGATAAAAGCATTTATCGGAATACTTTTAGTATTTGGAGCCTGTATGGCTGGACACAGAAACATCAATGATTTATGGGACATGTCCAACGGCCTGGGGGTTGAACTACTTTACAACACAATATCGAACAACAGATTCCGATTTCTGTTAAGTCAAGTCAAGTTTGTCGAGATCATACTTCGAAATGATAAAAACTATTACACCCCTAACGAATATGTGACGCTAGACGAACAGCTTGTAGCTTCCAAAGGTCTGTGTGGCTTAATACGTATATGCCAAATGAACCCGCCTAATTTGGTATAGAAAAATCATGACAGCAGATGTCAAATATTATTTCGAGGTGTATGCCAGAAGAACCATTTCGAGTCTCTAACCATGTACCTGAAATTATTTATAGAAACCTAGAACACACTGATTAAGTTCTTCACACGGACGTCAGGCGGTTGAATTGCGGAAAATTTATAGAAAGGTTTCAAGAATTATTGCCCGCAGTAACAGCTTTTCTAGACGAAAGAAGTTATGTGATTGATATCTCGTTACAAACCATGTTCACAAGACCAGCCAAACAATCAAAAGCTGCTACGATCGCGTCATTTAAAATATCTCATATATTGGCGAAACACAAGAAACCATTCGAAGATGGATCGGTTTTGAAGGTAGTATTTATTAGAGCGAGTGAGAGATTTTAAAATGAAACAGAAATCATGTCTGCTATTAGAGAACTTCATTCATCTCGTCCGACTGTCACAAGGCGTATTGAAGTCATGAGTCAGGACATGGCCGATAAACTAAAACATGATGTCATGAAATGTACATACTTTTTTTACAGTTCGACGAATCTACCGATATGTCAGACACTGTCCAGCTGTGTATTTTATTCAACATGTTGACTTAGGAAGAATTTTTGACAATCATTCCTTTGAAGGGAAGACCCGCGTGGAATATATATGACGTTTTCTTCAATTTTGTAATAAACTACAAGCTGCCAATATATAAATTAGTGTGCATTACAATTCATGGAGCACCAGCAATGACTGGAAACAAAAACGTTTTTGTGGCAATGTGTTGAGCTAATGAGGATTTCCTTCATTTCGTTCATTCTATTGCTTTATACATCAACTAATTCTGTGTATAAAAGTTTCAAACACGGAGGAAATTAAGGGCATTGCAACAAAATTGAGTTCCATCCGTGCACGTAGCTCGCAACGGCAGCTCTTTGAGTTGCTGATTTAGTTCTTCACACGGATGTCAGGTGGTTGAGTCGCAAAAACGTTCTAGAAAGGTTTCAAGAATTATTGCCCGAAATAACAGCTCTTCTAGCCGAAAATGACGAAAACGAAAAATGGCTAACTGGTTTGGCATTTTTGACTGACATCACAATGCAATTAAACACCATTAACTTGTAGCTTCAAGATAAGGGAAAAACGATTATTGAAATGATTAGCGCAGTGAACGCTTTCAAAAGTTAATTGCAACTTATGACAGATCAACTGAAAAGAAAGGATCTCAAACATTGACCGTTTTCGAAAGCAAGGTTTCCTCAGTTGAATTATGATACGTATGAGGCTAAATTATCAATTATTTTGGGACAATTCGAAATGCGTTTTTATGATTGCAGTAAATTGGCAAATATAGCATCATTTATGAGTTATCCTTTTTCATGTAAAACATTCAGGAATTAGCTACTGAAATAGCAAGTCAGTTTAATATGAATCTATGTTCTGTTGAAAATGAGTTGGTGCAGATTATATCAGATATACATCTCAAAGATACATGATTTGATACAAATTTCTGGTGTTTTATATCTGAAGATAAATATCCAAATCTAAGGCAAATCGCCCTTCAACTGAGGGCAATGTTTGGGTTAACTGATTTTCGCGAGTCTGCATTTTCTGAAATGAAGATAATTAAGTCAAAATCGCACGCGACTATTCGACGATCATATGTCATCATGCTTGTGATTAGCATTGAGTGGTTACGTACCATGTTATGAAAAGTATGCTGAGGATATGCAGTGCCACGCTTCAACATCCAAAATCACTCCTTAGTTAAGTTCAACACCATATATAATTCTTCTGTTTTGTAACAACCACTAAACTCGCAATTTTGAATAACTATTACAGAGAAGAACCCCACTAAACCTAACCCAAACCTTGACTAAATAATGTTTATTGTGCGGAAGTTAATATCTATATATTATACGGTACACCTTACTTAGGTAGGTAGGTAGGTAAGATGTATCGTGTATGTACGACAACCCTGCATCACACATACTTGCAGCCTCTCAAAATCGATCGTAAGTAGTCTAAAAGTATTTAGGTAGATGACCAGCAGTTCAAGTTTGAGCACCCCTGGTGTATAGAGTTACAAAGAGACTTTGTCGAAAACTATTTCACGTCATGTCTCTTGGTTAGGCCGCAAACTTTTCAGGCCACCCTTGTATTCTTGTTGCAACTTAATCAATAGATAATCATACATGTCATCAAATTTCTCAACTTGTAACGCGTTGAATATGCAGCTAAATTTTCTGGTTCTGTTTTTTCTTGACGTTTATCAGATAACGACAATTCACGTCAAATGCTGTTCGCGTCAATCGAACATTCATTCAAATCCCCGGTGAAACATGACAGAGCCATCGACATTTCGACCATCCACAAAATTTATCCTGAATTCCATCAGTGTCCATAAGTGCCCAATTTCTCGTTACAAATCTAGAAGGATTTCCTCACTTTGTAGAACGCAGCAAGTAAAATATTATCAACCCAGTCCTGGTTGAAAAAATCATTTACTGAATGATATGTGAAAAAATATATAGATTATTCTCTCTACTTACTTTCATGTAAATGCCAGAAAATGTGAAATTAAAATGACGAACAATCTGAAAATGTATACCCATGATGAAGTTTCAATTGGTGGTGGAATATTTACTCTGTCGCCCGCAGCAAAATTTCACATAGCCATCATAGTCCACTGTGAATTAGATATCACAAACGCGTCACAATTCTTTTGTCTTCAAACGAATTTCTCGTCAACGGTGAAAATGTAGATTAACTGAAAACAATGTCGAGCTGATTGATTTTCCACTCTTGCTGCCGTAATATATTCAGTCTGTTTATCACCGAAGAGTATGTGTACCCCAAACACAGCTGATTTTCATTGCAAATATTAACATTGCCTCCATCGTTTCACTTTAAATTGCAGAAAATAATTGAATTGAGTAAGTGTGTCCAGTTGATTGGTAAAATGAAGAAACTGCGTTAATCTAAATAGCAGAATATATACATGTTAATGCACATGTACATTATGTTAAGTTAATTTCGTTTACATGTAGGTACTCATACTAAAATAAATTAGTAGAATCATTAGCGTTGCATTAAATGAGACAATTTTTCAGAAATATTACTGAAATATAGTAAACAGAAGACGTAATTCAAGTGGCGTATTCATCATACTATGATAACATCGAATGAATGTTGAACCCAACAAAGACCCTAACGTAATATAATACTAATATTGAAAATAAATATTCAAATATATTAGATACACTTGCATTTGTCGAACTGAATCAATACAATCATGTGAAGAATAGTAACGATAAAATTCTTGACTTAGTCTTGTGTAATAAAGAAATTGTCTCGAATATACATAAAAGTGCTCATCCGTTTGTAAACGAGGACACACATCATCCCACACTGGAGTTTATAGTTGCCTTGTCTAAAGAGAAGATGATGAAAAATTCGAAAATTCAAAATTTTTATTACGATTTTAGAAATGCGAATTATGAAGCTGTTAATGCTTCATTATCGCTGGTGAATTGGGAGTTTCTGCTCAACAGCAGCTCTAAGGGAATTGATGAAAATCTGGATATTTTTTATGAGAGAATCAATGACATAATCGGTTCGGTTGTTCCTAAGAAAAGAGTCACTAAGTGTTTTCCTTCATTCTTTTCGAAAGTTACTATTGCTACAATAAGAGAAAAGCAAAAATTTCATAAAAAATGGAAAATTAGTAAAAATGTCAATGATCTCAATACATTCAAACAGCTTCGTGCTGATTCGAAGGAACTTATTGAACTTGATTTGAATAAACTGCCAACGAACAGCAAATCATTCTGGAAATATGTCTCTCTGGGACGGGGCGGCTCTAAACTATCTAATGAAACGAGGTATGGGGATATTTCTTCATCAGATGGAAAAGAGATATGCAATCTTTATGCCCGTTATTTCGAGAGTGTATATGTTCCTGTAAGTCAGCAGCGTAGTCGTAGTGTAACTGTTAAAAACAGCAATAATGATGTACTATCAAATATTCACATTGAAGAGGAAGACGTTCGAGAGGTTCTCTTATCCCTTGACATGTCGAAGGGTTCAGGTCCAGACAGCATTCCACCAATTTTTCTCAAAAATTGCGCTCACAAATTAAGTAAACCACTGCATATTTTGTTCAATCAGTCTCTGATTAATGGTGTATTTCCAAAAAAGTGGAAGGAGTCCGCCGTTGTCCAATTTTCAAAAGTGGAGATAAAATTGATATTTCTAATTATAGACCTATTAACAAGCTTTCGATCATTGCTAAAGTATTTGAACGTATAATTTATAAGTATCTTTTCTCTCATGTGAAAAATTTCATTATCCCACAACAGCACGGATTTTTTAAGGGTAGGACCCTGGAAACTAATTTGATCGTTTATAGTGAGTACCTGCAGAGTGCAATGGATTCTCAAATTCAGGCTGATGCTACTTACACAGATTTTTCTTAAGCCTTCGACAAAATAAGTTTCGATATTCTCATTTTAGACTAGACGAAGCAGGTGTAAGTGGTTGGTTGCTTGAGTGGATCCAATCGTATCTACTGAATAGGTCACATTTTGTTAGTTTAAATGGTTTTAAATCTGAATCTTTCATTAGTGCTTCTGGGGTACCGCAGGGAACTCATCTCGGTCCTCTCCTTTTCTTAATTTATATAAATGACATAGATAAATGTTTCCGGCATTCCAGATTCTTGCTCTATGCAGACGATCTGAATGTTTTTAGATCTATCACATGCTTAAGGGACTGCCTTGATCTTCAACTAGATTTGAATAACTTGGTTGAGTACTGTAGAGAAAACCAATTATTTTTGAATGTAAATAAATGTTTCACGATAACTTTTACTAGAAACCATTCCTTTATCACTTTTCAGTACTCAATTGGAAATTCATTGCTGCGACTTGTGTCCACGGTTTTTGATCTGGGTGTCACTTTCGATTCGAAGTTGCTCTTCGATGCACACATAGATCGCATAGCAAATAGTTCAAGTCGAATGATGGGTTATATTTTCAGGAAAAGTAAGGAATTTAAATATGTAAAATCACTTATCACTTTATATTATGCTCACATCTACAGTAAATTAAATTTTGCCTCATATATTTGGAACCCTCGTTATGATTGTTATTCCAACCGACTTGAACGCATTCAGAATAGATTCATACGGTTCATATGCTTCAAAACTAATTTTGTTATCCTGAACCACGACTACGCCCCTGCCCGTAAATATTTCAATTTATTGTCACTTGAAAATCGTAGAACTATATCTGATATTTTGGTTTTGTTTAAAATATTGAATTGCGTATTTCAGGTACCTGAGATCTTGCACATGGTTACTTTTAATGTTCCTATGAAATCATTGAGGCACCACGACCTCTTCTCTATAACTTTTAGAAAAACTAATAGTGCACAGAACTCCCCTATCGATAGGATGCTACGTGTCTGCAACACGCATAGGAGTATCAATTTGATTGGGGTCACATTGGCCTCTTTGAAGAGAACATTACGCTTGCTCTTTACTGACTGAAATAAAATTCATTAAATCGTTCGATTTTGTAATATTCATTTTGTATTTCTTTTCTCATTCTTTTTGTGAATACAACTCACTATTAATGTCTTATATAATACTTTTTTTAGAATACTAGATTCTATGTAACTAATATTCATCTAGTGAATGTCATGTAGGCCTCGGCTGTGGACATTCCTTATATTGTACTTAAATAAATAAATAAATAAAAGTAATATAAAGTAGGTACAAAGAAATGACAGATTAACATAAATTAGGAATTGAATAAAGTCAATTCCAGAAAGCTCGTCATATGTATCAGAGGAAATATCACTATCTCTATCACTTTAAACCTGTAAATTATAATTCTCAAATTTCTTGGCGTGTTCAAATCGACGTTTCCATTCGTCTGTTCTTCAGAGTTTCTGCAGTTTTCAAGTCAAATTTGCTTCATAGATGCCCATAGCAACTCCATCGGATTTAGGTCGGGGTGATAAGCAGGAAGTCGAAGAACAGTGTGGCCACATCTTCCATTATTTTATCTACTTCGTATTCTTTGAATCATAGTTTGTTACATTTGGTGATGTCATAGAGTTCAATTCAATTCAATCCATAAATTTTAGAAAACTTAGATCACTGTTGATGAATGAGTCATGGGATAAGCTTCATAACACTGTTTGCATTCATGTTACCACGGAAATATTTTCAGAGAAATTGTCTAAATATATAAACGAAAGCACTAATGTAGACCGTGTAAACAGAAATGAAATGAATGAGATAAAAAACACAAGGCTTAACTTTAATCTACACTTCATTTGAAAAAATTCGACGACGTTTCGCTGACCCAGCAGCTTTATCAAGAATGACAAACAGAATGAAGAGTATGGTATTATAAACAAATCGTAGAACAAGTTGGATGAATAACAGGAAAATCCACACCGAGCCATTGTACAGTTAGTATGAAAGGTAATAAAAACTAATTAAACAAGTTAAGTAGGAGTGAATAATTCACATCTACCTGCTCATTCAAAAGCTTGTCCGAATGTTTGTATCTATTTATTTCTAATGCTTCTAGGAGATCTAATTTTGAACTTTTTGATTTTATATGTAATATGTCAAAGTTTTTATTGAATGAATGGTTTTCTTTTGTTAGGTGGTTTGAATAATTTGAATCAGATTTATTTTTATCGAAGCTACGTTTATGTTCAGATGTTCTTATGCCAAAACTCCTATAGGTCCTACCGATATAAATTTTATCACAAGAACCGCAATTGAGTTTATAGATTGCTGATTTACTCGATTTTTCAACACGAGATTTATTATTTTTAATATGTTTACCTAAGTTATTAGAAGTTTTGAAAGTTATATTAAGATATTGTTTGACGAGACAGGATTTAATATTTGTACTTGCAGAACCGCAGAATGTTAAACTGTTGAATATTTTATAGTCTTTATGAATAAGATATACAAAAAAAAAAATATAAAAAAAATTCAAAAGAAATGAAATGAAACGCAACAGATGGGCTACTCAAGCTCTCATCAAGTCCATAAATATCAAGAATAGGATGTATCAGGAACTGAAGAACAAATTGGATGATATTAACTTGAAAAATAAATTCAAAGAATACAGCAATAGAATTAAATACCTAATCGACATAACTAAATCTAAGCCGGATTGTTCATGGAAGACATTGAAAGAACTTGAGAATGGAGTGCCTGTGGTGTCCCAGTTTGTTCAAAATTCTGAGGGAAGTGTAGTGAAAGAGCAAACTCAAATCGCAGATGCTTTTAATGACTTTTTCGTTAATGTGTGGAAAAATATGGCTAGTAAGATAAACAGAAAAAAGGGTTCATAAAAAAACCAACGTTGAATCGATAGTTATAATGACTACGATTGAAAGTGAGGTAAGTATAATAAAATCACTTAACAACAAAAAATCTGTGGGTATTGATGGTTTGGCACCGGAAACTTTATCGAAAATATCTGATTGTGTCATTTCGCCCCTTACTTATTTGATCAATAGAGCCATCAAAAAGGGTGGTTTCCCTGATTCACTAATAAAATCGATAATTGTACCTATTTACAGATCAGGAAGCAAACAAACATGTAGTTATTATTGACCTATCACAATTTTGTCGGTCATTTCAAAAATTTTCGAGAAAGTACTAAAGATTATAATCTCCGCATTTTTAAATGAAGATGAACTCATCTCCCGTAGACAGTATGGTTTTTGCAGGGCTAAGTCCACAAAAGATGCAATAGAGTACCTAACTAGTTAACTGTACAATGCGGTTGATGATAAAGAACCTGCTATTGGTGTCTTTGTGGACCTGGCCAAGGCATTTGATACAGTTAGTCATCCAGACTCTAGAAGGTCTGGTGTTTGGAAGGCATTGGTTTTTGAGGGGTATTCTTCAGTCTAGTGGAGAGTTATCTTAGTAATTGAAAGCAAGCGGTAAGAATCCGAGATTATCTGACTGAATTCAAAGGAATAAGTTTCGGTGTTCCACAAGGAACTGTGCTGGGACCGTTGTTGTTTATAATTTTCATGAATGATTTGTTTGACTTACCTACTTCTGGCGATGTTATTGGTTTTGCTGATGACACTGCTGTGGCATATCAGGAAAAATATTGATTGGCAGTCGAAAATGACTTTGGTGTATTCTTAGAATACTTTGAAAGTAGGCTATTGACAGTGAACGTTGACAAAACTAGATTCATAATATTTACTAGCCTTGCTCAGAACTTACCTGCTTTCGCTAGACTAAACATCACTACACAACATTCGCAAATTGAAATAACTTAACCAGGTCAGTGAAGTACTTATGAATTCATATTGATAGCCACCTCCAATGAAATGAGCAATCATCGAAATTGACGCAGAAATTAAGGGCGTTAATTCCTGAATTCAAAATGTGTGCTTCATTCTGTAGTATAGAGCAATTGAGAATTTTGTACCTTGCACTAGTGCAGTTCCACCTAACTTACGGAGATATAACTTCGGGCGAATTATTGAAAACTAAAGCTAAAAAAATGGAAGTAGCACAAAAGTGGATTATGGAAATCATATACAAGAAGTACTTTCGGTACCCAATGAGTCGGCTATTTGCAGAAAGTGTTATTTACGATCTAACTCAATTTTATTGTCGATCTCTCCTCGTTTGGCAACACAAAATCGGGGAATCTCGTTTGAGAATTGATCATAGTCACCGAACTAGATATAGGGAAAATGCGTCTGTTGTATCACGCATGAATAAAACTATTGGCCAACGAAGACTTATATATCTCGGTCCTAGAGTCTTCAACGAGTTGCTAGATGAACTAAAATGTATTCCCTCTCTCCGCGAGTTCAAACGAGAAATAAAAATCTATATAACAGAGGTAGGAAGGGAAAGAATCCACTCATTTATTGACCTTAAAAATCATGGAAACTAAATCTGTCCATAAGACAAGTTATGCTCCGATCGAGTTTAAATTCGAGTCAAAAAATTATGAAAATGATTATCGAAAAAAAAAACTTATAAATATATAAAGAGATACAATATAGAATTAAGCACATTAAGATTATAGCACTTCGTAGAATGTTGTCATAGAAAAAGATATTTCATATTTGTCACGTTGAGAGGACCTTTATTGTTCATTGTTAATGAAACACCCACGCACGGAGTTTATTCCATGTGGGATTCTATGTTTATTTTATGTGAAGTCAATTGCTTGTGTTATCAGTGTATGATATGTAATATTGAATGGTCCGAATAATCATTATTATTATTCATTATCGTAGACTTATGCACTATCTCAACTGTTAGCTGGATATAATGTACCTTTTCCAGATTCAGCAATCAAAGGAAATAGGTTCGATTACAATATACTTGACATAAATTTCCTAACTATCCTGCATGTATTGAGAATTACAGCTTTTTGCATTTCTATATAGGTATTCTTATGCAATTCTAATTTCTTAAGGCTATCATGCAAAGTTTTCGGTATCAACCCAGTCGAGGATACGATGACAGGAACAATATCTATTTTATCGAGGAGCCACATCTTCTTGATCTCAATAGCAAGGTCAGTGTATTTGGACCTTTTCTCCTGGAATTTGTTCAGCACGTTGTTTTTATTCGGTATGGCGACATCCACCAGCATTGCTGTTATGGCTCTCGTATCATACACCACTATGTCCTGCCTATTATTCATTATTCGTCACCATTCTGTCAGTGATAACAGGCCTATCGTAGTATAATCTGATAGAGTCATTTTCCAATACGAGCGCCGGTTGATACTTGTAATATGGCTGATGGTAGATAAAATTGTACAATTGATTATGCCTGTGAAGATAGTATCCGGACGTAATATGCTGTATAGTCTCCGATATTATATGGCATTTTCTGCACTTATCTGTTTGTAATGTTCCGTCCTTAATGATAAATTTTTTGTAGCTGTTTGTTGCGATCACTTGGTCTTGAATGGTCATAAGGAATCCTTCTGTTTCCGCGAATAATTCTCCTTTCATCAACCATTTGGTGGAGGCTTCTTTGTCGATGTGTGGTTGATTAATCTCATGGTGATGTCGTCCATGCAATTCCTTTCTTGACCATTGCTCTTGTTTTCAGTATATTATTCTAATTAATATTACTATTATTATTAATTTTTCAATATATCTTGGGTAAAAGGTAGTCCAGGCCGTCGGAGCCAATCTTCAATTTCTTATTTTTTTTTTCTAGCCATATTAGGACATTTGTTCAGTTATATATTATGGTCTGGAGCATTGTCTAAAACAAGAACACTGTTGGCAGGTAGATTAGGTAGGAACATTTCCTGCAGCCATTTTGTATAGTTGACATCATTCATCTCACTGTGATAGTCACCCGACCTCGTTGTCGATTCAAACTTCAGATAAATATTTTCCACAAACCCGTTTTCGCCGCCAGCATTCAAGATAATAAGTCTCTTTCCTCTAGAAATTGCCACACGAAGACCTTCACTCGAATTGTCGTTTCATGCTTTAATTTGTGTGTGCCATGAGTGGATAATTATTTCGTACATATAAATTATAGGCAGATTTTCTTGTCTGAACTTTTTCATATTCCCAAGAAAGTTTCTTCTAAGCATTTGGGTTTCTAGTTTTTCCATAAGTAATTTCGTATTAATTTAGGTTTTTTCCAGCTGAATCCTATCTCTCTCATCTTCTCCTTAGAGATTCGTATGATCCAGAATACCCGTTGTGATCAACAATATTCTTATGAATACGTCTTAGAGAGTTTTCTTTTCTGTTAAACAGGGTGTTACGTAATATTATACCACAACTGGAGGAGGTAAATCTACGTGCAATTTTAAGAACGAAAGTTTATATAAACATAGGTCCGAAAAAGCTTCGTTACGGAGGTACAGGGTATAGAAATTTCCGGATAAAATTGGTTTTTCTTCAAAACTCCTGCAGTTTTTGAGATATTCAGCCCAAATATGGAACGCAAACTATATTTTACAGCCTCCATCATTACACGTCCTAGATTTAAACTGAAATTCACAAGGTGTTTTCTTTTCCCAGGCCATGTCTCCTTTTGCCCTTTCAAACTCTTTTCAAGTACGCCACTGATCAGCGTTTAATCAATTTTCGTCATCTTCATTCAATTTAAAAACTTTTTCAAACCTATAATTTTTTTGTATCTCCAACCGTTCTCGTATGAAAAATTATTGAATATGAGTTATTTGAATTGTATGTTATTCGCTAAATAAGAAAAAATAATAGGAATACTCGATAGGTATGCCCAAAAGTTGCTTTTATTTTGATAGTTCGTCTTCTGAGACTCAACTCATACACATTCAATATTAAACTAAAAAAAAAGAACAATTAAAAACTAAAAAATTGCTGGAAGTATCCTCCACCTGCAAGAATACAGGCTTCTGTCCTTCTTCGAATATTATCACGGACTCTTTGATATATTTCTGGTGTAATTCTAATAGTGTCACAAGAGGTTATTTTTCGATTTCTCAAATCTTCTACAGTGTTCACTGGAGTGTATAAACTAAACTCTCGAGATATCCCCATCAAAAAAAGTCTGAACTATTTATGTCTGGGGACCTAGGTGGCCATGGATCTGCCCCACCCTGACTTATCCATCGCTTGTTGAATGTATTATTTATGAATTCCCTATCTTCTCAACTGAAATGTGCTGGTGCCCTGTCATGCATGAACTACATTATGATTATTCCCAAGAGTGGCACATCCTCGAGCAATACAGGTAACTCCTCCTCAAGAAATTGCCGATGAGCAGGACCATTCAGTCTGTTAGGCAAAAAAATGGCCCAATCAAATAATTTCCAATTATTCTGACCCATTCATCTAGTGAGAATTGTTCTTGATTACGAGATTCTTCGATTAAATGGGGGTTTTTTTCAGCCTAATAATGTTTATTGTGTAACTTTGTGATAGCAGTTCTCGAAAAGTTAGCTTCGTCTGAATATTATTTCACTATTAAAATGAGTATTTGCTCTTGTTTAATTTAAGAACCAACGGCAGAATTTCAGTTTTGAAGGAAAATCTCGAGGAAGTAGAGTTTGGGCGCGTTGAATATAAAACGGGTACAATAATGAGTCGTGGAGAATCCTTCAAACTAGAACATGTGAAATATTCAACTGTTTTCTAATTTTTCTTGTACTCATATGAAAATTCAAATCAATACATTTCAAAACTGCTTCCTCAATATCTGGGGTTCTAATACTTTGATTTACACCTTTCAAATGATTATTTGCAGTAAAAGTACCAGTTTCCCTCAACCGTCTGTGGATATTTGATAATATTCGCCTGTGTAGTGTAACTCGATTAGAAAAGCGCACCCGATATAATCGCCTACCTTCTGTTGTGTTTCCGTCAGCCAGACCGTACATGTAATGGATATCAGCCAATTCGGCGTTAGTGATATTAGCCATTTTTTCTTACAGCAATACCTTCAAAAGTCTTAAGACTAATCGTAAGTTCAATAGTCAATTCGAGCAGAAACTTTTTCCACTTTGGCAACAGTCAAAATAAACAAATAAATGAAAAAAATCAAAGCCTACTACTCATTGTTTTAATTAGAAGTGCTTTCAATTCAGCGAATGCATACAATCGTTTAATATATTAATGCTCGAGAACGGTCGCAGATACCAAAAAAATTGCACGTGTCAAAAAAGTTTCCAAATTGAACGAAGATGAGAAAAGTTGATTGTACGCTCATCAGTTGTGTATTTCAAAAAAGTTTGAGAGGGCAAAATAAGACATGGCTCCGGAAAAGAAAACACCTTGTAGATTCTAGTTAAAATTTAGGACTTGTAATGATGAAAGCTGTAATAAATAGCTTGCATTCCAAATTTGGGCTGAATATCTTAAAAACTGCAGGAGTTTTGAAGAAAAAACCAATTTCTTCCAAAAATTTCAACACCCTGTAGCTCCGTAACGAAGCTTTTACGGACCTATGTTTTTATGAACTCTTTTCCTCAAAATTGAACGTAGATTTACCATCTCAAGTTGTGACATACTATTATGTAATACCCTGTAAATATGTATAATTTGGTTGACTTTAAAATTCTGCACCTCTTGACTTCCACCATTGACAGCTCATATCCGACAACTGCGTCGTGTATTTTGACATTTTTTAACCTGAACGTGCTAACAACACTTTGATTCGAGAGTGAGTTTTGTTTTCTCTCTAGTTGTAAGAAAATTTTAAATTGATTAAAACATGAATTACCACTTGAACAATTTCGTGCGAAGATTTCTTACTCCTAGTATACATTTGCAAAAACCAATTTTTTCGGAAATTTCAACACCCTGTAGCTCCGTAACGAATATTTTGCGGACCTATGTTTATAAGAACTTTTTTTTTTAAATTGCACGAGGAATTACCTCCTTAAGTTGTGACACACGTTTATGTAACACTCTGTATAATAGTTTATATCATAGTACGAAGCGAACCTTTATCAAAATCATCTAAATCAGTCGTCGGACCACAACATTTTCGTTTTATGTTGGGCGTGGAGAATGAGGACGACTCTCCTTCTTCAACAGATCTCATTTCTGCAGAAATCTTTTTACTATACTTAAACTCACCCCTGTTGCATTCCAAATTTGGGCTGAATATCTTAAAAACTGCAGGAGTTTTGAAGAAAAAACCAATTTCTTCCGAGAATTTCAACACCCTGTAGCTCCGTAACAAAGCTTTTACGGACCTATATTTTTATGAACTCTTTTCCTCAAAATTAAACGTAGATTTACCATCTCAAGTTGTGACATACTATTATGTAATACCCTGTAAATATTTATACTTTGGTTGACTTTAAAATTCTGCACCTCTCGACTTCTACCATTGACAGCTCATATCCGACAACTGCGTCGTGTATTTTGTCATTTTTTAACCTGAACGTGCTAACAACACTTTGATTCGAGAGTGAGTTTTGTTTTCTCTCTAGTTATTAGAAAATTTTAAATTGATTAAAACATGAATTACCACTTGAACATTTTCGTGCGAAGATTTATTACTCCTAGTATACTTTTGCAAAAACCATTTTTTTCGGAAATTTCAACACCCTGTAGCTCCGAAACGAATATTTTGCGGACCTATGTTTATAAGAACTTTTTTTTTAAATTGCACGTTGAATCACCTCCTTAAGTTGTGACACACCTTTATGTATCACTCTGTATAATAGTATATATCATAGTACGAAGCAAGCCTTTATCAAAATCATCTAAATCAGTCGTCGGACCACCACATTTTCGTTTTATGTTCGGTGTGGAGAATGAGGACGACTCTCCTTCTTACTATACTCAAAGTCACCCCTGTTGCCTTTGCAGCACTACCCTGAATCTATTCAATTCTCATTAATAGTCCATCATTTCTTACCTTTTGCAACATAAAATAAATCACAATTGCTATCACTTCCCTAGATTGGGCCACAACACTTCATTCGCCACCTTCTTATCGAATTTCATCTTCGAATACCTAATACCAACTAAATGTTGCACAGAGTAAATTTCATGATGTTCACTCCGCGAGAGCTTTGATGCGCTCTACGCTGCGAACCTATGAGAAAGTCTATCTGGGGGAAGGGGAAACTTCAGGTATGTTTGACAGCCTGTAACATACTTCATCTTATTGACGTTGAAGTAAGTGATGTTTTGTTATTTTCATATTTTGTTATTATTCAGAGACATTTTCCTCTTCCACTCATAGACAACATTCTCACAAATTCAAAATAAGTTAGTAATTTTTTATAATAACAAAATAAATAGAAATAATTTACGTAGCAATTCATCGTTAGAAAGGTCAGCTACTTAGTTCTAATTTCATAAGAAGGAAGCCATACTGAATAAAGAAAATGTTTCCCTTCAGAAATATAGACGCATTGTTTCCAGATGTAGGTTTTTCATCTGATGATCGCATTCAACTTCCTTAACAGCCTGCCGCGACTGAGACTGGCTCATTCCTTTCAGAGAAATATTTCTGTTGGCACATTATGAAGGAACCCACTTTGGACGTTAATTCAAATTTATCTATTTTCTCATAACGTCGCCTGAGATAAAAAAAATCTCTCCATAAATTTACGGTTTGCATTTTCCGCGAAAACCGGAAGAGTAAATTATTGGTCGGAGGGTGTGTTGTCTCCAGTTCATGATTTAAGATCCTAACAAACACTTGGAAGAAAATACCTAGGAATAACCCCCGTTGTGTTTATTTCTGCAGTTTGATTGTACAGTTTTAAGGAAATTCACAGAGATCTTATTCTCAATTCATACCTGAGTTTATTTGGGGATAGAGAATTTAGTAGTTTATTCCAAAGTGATTATACAAGGTGTTTGAAAAAGACACAGCAATATTTGAGGAGGTGATCGCTGAAGTCATTCGATAAAAAAGTTCATATTTATTTATTTATTTACTGAATCAGGAACCCCAACAGAAAAATTCCAATTACAGGGTTCTCTACAAAACAATTTAGAATAATTATAAATAAAATTCGATATTATATCAATATTTACTAACTAATGAAAAACAGAAAAAACATTTTCAATTCACAAGAAAAATTATCCAATTCATATAGAAACAAAGTTGTCGATTGTAGCTTCATTTCATGAATTATAATGGTTTGCTGGATAGAAAATCAATAATTTTTTCTTGAAATAAACCAAACTCATCTTAAACAAATCGAAATTCTTCAAGTGGTAATTACAGAAACGCATTAATCCTAAAACGACAGAGTTATTGTATAGAGCAGTTCGTGCTTTAGTTACGTAAAATAAGGTGTTATGACGATTATGATACTGAGGAACATTTAAAGTGGAGAAATGAATCAAAGGGTAGTTGTAATAATTATACAAAATTCGGTACAAAAAAATACCATCGAATTGAGCACGTCTACCCTCGAAGCTTTAGACACGTTATCGAAGCAAGCTGACCTTATAATCACTTTGCAGCAAATTGCGATTAAATCTGTAATTTAAACTTTTAAAAAACTTTCTCTGTACTCTCTCAATTCCCTCAATATGAACGTGGTAAAAGGGTGTCCAGATGGGTGTAGCATACTCCGAATTTGACCTGACTAGGGCAAAGAATAGTGTTTTCAATGACTGAATCTTCTTAGAGTTCTCAGTATTTCTAAGTATAAAACCAAGCATTACGCCTTGGTGGAAGAAATCATCTCGTTTTCATACAGAACAACCTCACGGGAAATTCTTACGCAAATGAGATAGTTCTACCTGTTGTGGTACCGTATCTCCAAACTATGGGTCAAAATCCACTCTTCCAACAAGATAATGCCCCTCCTCATCGTGCAAGAGTTGTCTTGAACGTTCTTGAAGAGAATGATATCGATCTTCTACGGTGGCCATCCTGCTGCCTAGATCTGAATCCCATCGAGCATGTGTAGGACACCCTCAAAAAAATCTCCTGCGTCGAAACGTCTTCCATCATGAACAGGAGCTTCGATTAGCAGTTCAGGGGGCTTGGAATGACTTAGGCCAATATGTTATAGACAATTTAATATTGAGCATGCCGCGACGATGCCAAAGTGTCATTAATAACAAAGGTGGACCTTCTGGGTACTGAAAAATATAAGTGCTTCCATATCGTTCCGAAAATATTAGTTCAGGATTTTTTTTGTGTTTTACCAAATTTCGTCTTTTTCTAATTTCAATTTTTTTAGGTGCTTTATCAATCAAAGGGTAGTTGTGATATTTATACAAAATTCGATACAAAAAATACCATCGAATTGAGCACGTCTACCCTCGAAGCTTTAGACACGTTATCGAAGCAAGCTGACCTTATAATCACTTTGCAGCAAATTGCGATTAAATCTGTAATTTAAACTTTTAAAAAACTTTCTCTGTATTCTCTCAATTCCCTCAATATGAACGTGGTAAAAGGGTGTCCAGATGGGTGTAGCATACTCCGAATTTGACCTGACTAGGGCAAAGAATAGTGTTTTCAATGACTGAATCTTCTTAGAGTTCTCAGTATTTCTAAGTATAAAACCAAGCATTTTAAAAGCTCTCGATACTATGCAATCCACATGAAATGCATATGAAAATCTGACATCTAGGACAATACCCAAGTCCTTAACCTGTTCAACACTAGTCACATCCTGATCATTGTGAAAAAAGGAGGTATGTATGATGTTGATGTTTTTTATAAAGGTTATGTTCTAACATTTATAGACATTTAGTTCAAAATATCGGGACTTACAGAACAAAAAAAAGAGATCTAAATCACTTTGGAATAACTGTGTTCTAGCATGAGATTCAATTCCTTTGTAAATTTTCAAATCACCAGCAAAGAGTTCATGTGAAGTATAAGGAAAGAACTCGAAAATGTCATTGATATAGATGGCGAAAAGAAGGGTTCCAAGTTGAGAACCTTGAGGTACCCCGGATGTTACAAGGTGCATCTCTAAAGAGAGCCCATTTAACACTACAAAATGTAACCTATTCATTCAATATGATTGCAACCATCTCGTCATTGATTCATTCATACCAAAGTCTGAGAGAATACTCAATAAAGTAGCATTGTGCACCTTGTCCAAAGGCTTAGCCATGTCCGTATAAACCGCGTCCACCTAAACAGCATCATCAAGAATTTGAGATAAGAAATTGATATATGGGGTGAAATTCGTGAGAACTGTTTTTAATCTGAAGAAACTATGCTGAGTCTTTGTGATTCTAGAACTGTAGAGATCAAAAAGTCGATCAGTTATAATCGATTCAAATAGTTTACCAAAGTGACTCAGAATGGACACAGACCTATCGGATTTAATCAGATTTTTCTTACCATTCTTGAAGAAAAGTACAATTTTGGCTAGCCTTCATCTATCCGGAAACACTCTCAGCCGAGGAGACTTACTGAATATTATTTGAAGAGGCGTCTATAAAAATGAGCAACATGATTTAATGAATATTGGGAAAATAATATCAGGACCTGGTCCTTTAGTAACATTCAGTTCAGCCGCTATATTTTGGTCCCCGTAAAACCCCGAAAAATGAAATAATTTTCGATCGAACGAAGGATTAACAAAAGTCGACTTAGCAAAATAAGGAGTTTACTTTTATCCATTCTACGTTCGGTGCTAGAGGAAAAAAGAATTCGGGAGTCGAAAGATTTCGTCATACCCGCGAAGAGAAATCGACACTCTACGACTTAAGTTTTCAATTTGGGACGATTTTTGAGACCAAGGAGAAAACTAGAATTAGGAGGGCCACGGCCAGCGACCTCTCCTACCGCCCCTTCATCCGCTTTTTAAACTCGGTCGTCAGTCTGCCTAATAAACGTGCCAAAGTCAACGTCACCGGCACAGCTTCTGATAATTCTCAGAGATAGTGTTCCGGAAGTCAGTTTTACCAACGTGTCGAATATAACGCTCTCTCTCTCTCTCTCACTCTACTGAATGAGAATATGAGAAGGAATAAAATATCCATGTATACAAGATCAACGATACTTTCAAATTTTATTCAATTGAAAAATTTAACGAAACTTAAAATAATGTTTTAAAGATAAGCGGACTCGGTTTGATGTTCATTTTGTCAATTTTTATATATTTTGTTGGAGCATATGCATGCGATAACGTACTTTCAAAATGTATATATTTAACAATCTGAACTATTCTGACCTAAATGATACGATTCAAACGAAACTGACCAAGTAAACACCTCAAAAATGTCTAGGGAACACATGAATATCGATATATCGTATTCAGAACGATCAATATGGAAGATTTTCTTCGAGAAATGAACACCTGCATCAATTTCTCACCAAATTATGTAGAGTGCCGCAACAGATTTCCGTTTTTTCATAAAAACTAAAAATGCAGCAGATGCGACGCTGCTTTATAATCATTTCATGTATTCAGTATCTGGAATCAGTTAGTTGGCACTTTGTTTCTGTTGTAAATAAAAGATTCAAGTTTTGAGATTCGACCATGGAAAGACGACATTTGACTAGAGAACAGATGTTAGGAGCCGTTGGCATGCTCCAAGCTGGGAGCTCACAACGGGAAGTCTCCAGTGTTCTGGGAAGTAGCCCAAGTGTCATAAACCGTTTATGGTCGCGTTTCAGTAAAACAGGTAGCGTAGAAGAACGCCATACAGGTCGTTTCAGGATTACTACAGTCGCCCAAGACCGATTTTTGGTTTTACAAGCCAGAAGAGATCGTACTACCACAGCATCTCAATTAGCTCAAGAGCTATCACGACTTCATAATGTACAAATTTCCAACCAAACTGTGAGAACTCGACTGCACGAAGGTCACCTCCACTCCAGACGTCCCTTAAGAGTTCCACAACTGATCCATGGAAATCGCGCTGTCCGTTTAGCTTGGTGCCAAGAACACGTAAACTGGGATCAAGAGAGGGGGGCCACAGTCCTCTTCAGTGATGAATCTACATTTAGTTATTATCCCGATTCGGGAAGAATTCGAATATGGAGGGAACCTGCAAAGCAAAAACGTCTCCAGCATGCTCGAGAAGTTGTTAGACAGGGAGGCGGATCAGTGATGTTTTAGGGAGGTATACGCCTTGGTGGAAGAACAGACCTCGTTTTCATACAGAACAACCTCACGGGAAATTGTCACGCAAATGAGATAGTTTTACCTGTAGTGGTACCGTATCTCCATTCCCTCCTCATCGTGCAAGAGTTGTCTTAAACTTTCTTGAAGAGGATGATATCGATCTTCTACCGTGGCCATCCTGCTCCCCAGATCTGAATCCCATCGAGCATATGTGGGACCCCCTCAAAAAAAAAATCTCCTGCGTCAAAACGTCTTCCATTATGAACAGGAGCTTCGATTAGCAGTTTAGGGGGCTTGGAATGATTTAGGCCAATATGTAATAGACAATTTAATATTAAGCTTGCCGCGACGATGCCAAAGTGTCATTAATAACAGAGGTGGACCTTCTGGGTAGTGAAAAATATCAGTGCTTCCATATCGTTTCGAAAATATTAGTTCAGGTTTTTTTTTTTGTGTTTTACCAAATTTCGTCATTTTCATATTTCAAATTTTTTTTTATGATAGGTGGTTTAGAGAAGTCAAATATTATATTGTTTTCTTGAGAATACATTATGTACAATACATCATCACAAAAACCGAAACATTTCTATAAATTCGAATCATCCAATTCATATTTTCAAGATATTGGTAAGTGTTCCCTAGACTTTTTTGAGGTGTTTATATAGTTAGACCACGCTTTCTGTAGAGTTGGTTCAATATTCCCAGCCAACCAGAATCGCCAGTTGTGATTGGTTAACCCAATCAGAATTCTATAAATTTTCAATTTTCAATTACTACTATCAGATGGCTGCAAAACTCTTCAAAGATATTTCACAATGATAATCTATGAGCGTACATTTCTAGTCAACTAGAAATCAATAATTCCCCCCTACATTTGAAGAAAAACTATACCTTGTAATCATCTTTGTACTTTAGTTAGTATTCAGCACTTAAAAATGACAGAATGGTGCGAAACGGCCGTTGTATTAACAAATAAACTTGGAAAACGGACGAAAGTGTTTGCTCTCATTCATATTTTCATTTCTACATTAAATTTGATTGAAAACGTTTAAAATGAATCCTAAGTCATCAGTCGCCTACACATTCGTGCGCTTTCAGCAATCAGTGTCGAAGAAGTATAAAAGAACAAGTTTTCGAATTTTATGAAACTAAAGTTTTCCATGATCTCATTTTGTCTGTGATAAATATGAATCACAAACCACCATTAATTCTGAATTCTCCAAACAATACTCGTCGGTTGGATGATAAGTTGATTTTCAAATAAGCCGCTTGCGTTTAGAGGCATTTCATGTTCACAGCGAAACGCCATCTGAAAAGGATTATGCAGAAGCGATTAAACAAAGCATTAAAATAAACACAGGTGCCTATTGTTCGGGTAAATATTAGTCTCTTGCGGAATATCAAGGACTCACCTGAACTTTAAATTACATAAACAGTGATTTTTGAAACTGAATAATAATCCAGCAGGGAATATTTTTGTATCCCAAGATCAGTTTTATACTCCAGAAACTAAATTCAAATAGTTAATTAATTCCGCCGTTCCAACGTGATTGTTTATCATGATGATAATCAACACTGAGGAGGGCTGTGCGCGGGTATGGAATTGTGCTTTTTCTGATCACAGAGCGCAACAACAGTGTGGAGACTTCAAGGTGAGATTTTTGTAAAAAGAGTTAAATGTAGACCTTTGACTGAGAAAAGATTTAATAGTTTCTGTCGTAACTTGATGGTTTGAGCAGGGACTTTCCAAAGGATGAAAATCTTGATGTCTTTGATTCTTTCGAAATCTTTCACCAGAATTTTCTTGATTCTTATCTGATCGCCTTTCCGGAAAAAAATTTGACGTGTGACAGTTTGGGATTGCGGGTACATTGGTATACTCAGCACACACCTCAGTGTGCTGAGGGACGGCTTGAATTAGTAACTGAGTCATACAATAGGTACAAGAGTGAAGACCACCAGCTCTTGTGAAATAGACAACGTTTAAAATAAATGAAGCGAAAATTTAGGCAAATGACCAGGGAATTCTGAGATCTACTAATCGGCCCAAAACAATGTGGGATATTATAAATTCAAAACGAAATGTCAGAAAAAAAACTGCAGACACCAAAATTAATCCCAATGAGTATAGTGAATTTTTTTGCATCTGCTGTCGGTTGTGTGGTTGAGACAGTTCCAACTAGTAATATTCCATCTGATAATCGTTTTTTGAAGGAAATTCCGAATAACTTGAATGTTTCTTTTATGAAAATTAGTCCCATCATGGTGACAGACATTATAAATTCACTGAAAAAAAGAAATTTAGAGATTACTATGGCCTATCAATAATGTTGTTGAAGAGAAATGTAGACAAAATTATTAGTCTACTCAAATACCCTCGGAGGCAAAAGTAGCGGAACACTAATTTTCCTAATTCTCAACCGATTTAGATGATTTTTTCGGCAAGTTATAGATCAAATAGAAATTATAGGAGAAAACAGAAAAATTTTGAAAAAAAATTTATACGGGGGCAAAACTAAAAGTGTTTTTTTTGTCAAAAATTCGTAACACCCTGTGGAATTTCGTGGTCCGAGTTGAAACGTACAATATCGTGGTCTGTCAAGACATATCTATTTTCACAAGAGATGTCCAATTTGAAGCGAAAAGTCACAAATTTCAAGAATTTATTTTTAATCACCCAACATGGTACCGACTGAGCGGTAGGTGCGCCCTTCCTCGATCAATGTAACTGCCCTTGGTACTGGGGTTGGTGGTAAATCTCTCATTCTGAATGAAAAATACCGTTTCGAATCGTAAACAGAAAAGAATCACAAAACACCGCAACCGATCGAATCAAAGAATGGAAAACTCTCATTCTTTAAACAAGTGCAAATGTGGTCATATACAAAAAAACGTGTGTTGTATTTCATATTCGATAGAAAAAGGTGTGCACATGTGTAAATAAAAAGTCTTATCAATGGTCCCAGAATTCGGTTGTGTATTTTAATACCTACCGACTGTTATCTCCTATAAATTCCTATTTTTCACCAAATTAACCAAATTGTCATAAAACTAATGCAATTGGAACATAAAATTGCAAACGACAATTTTGACACGCCTGAGTTATAATAAGAAAATTCCAAATTGATAGACGAATTTTAATGACAATTTCTTGATTCAATGGAATTTCTCCAAAATGGTGATTTTCTCCTTGAAATTAAATATCTTCTGCAAAGCAGAGATAAACACATGAAACAAGAAAGGCGTTACTGAAGGAAGATGTGTCTTGACAGACCACGATATTGTACGTTTCAACTCGGACCACGAAATTCCACAGGGTGTTACGAATTTTGACAAAAAACACTTTTAGTTTTGCCCCGTATAAAATTTTTTTCAGATTTTTTGTTTTCTCTTATAATTTCTACAAATCAGAAGAGTTGATCTATAACTTGCCGACCAAATTATCTAAATCGGTTGAGAATTAGGAAAAATATCGATCTTCGAATTTGGTTAAATTTTCGAGTGTTCCGCTAATTTTGCCTCCGAGTGTATGTGTAGTGTGTTCTGGTGAGCATAGTTCCACATCATGTGATTCGTTGGAGAAAAGATGCATACATTATTTTTCGCATACAACTAAATGTAACACTTGATTGGATACTCGCCACTCTGCTAGTGATAAAGCCTGCCCTAGATTTATCAAATACTTAAATCGCCTTCAGTCCAAAATTAATTATGAATACAAGTACAGAAAAAACTAGTTCTCTTCGTATTGCTCATGTTAATACGCGCTCTTTAATTCCCAGTATGTCGGATTTGATTGCCATCATGGCTGATCAAGAATTTGACATCATGGCCGTGTCAGAGACTTGGCTTTCGACGGAAGTTTCGGATGTCTCTATTGAGAACTATTCATTTTTTCGTACTGATCGAAACCGTCCAGGCGGAGGGTTGGTATTTTCATCAGGTCTTGCTTTAAAACCGATATTATCAATTTTCATTCTTTACATGTTAATTCTAGTTTGGAACATATTTGGATTAACTTTAAGGTTAGCAGGGTCATGTTTGGGGTTGGTGTTTTGTACAGACCACCTCGAGAGAATTTCAATCAGGCAATTCAGTGTTTGGATCATATTTCACAAATTGTTACAACTACTTGTGATATTATTATAGTTCTTGGTGATGTAAATGTAAACCCTTTTTAATGAAAATAATGCATTGAGCAGGTGTTTCGATGCTTATGCATTGACTCAAATCATTCACGAACCTACACATATCGCTGACCATTCTGCTACTCTGATCGATCCAATTTATTTTACCATCCCCGAGTCATATGAGAGCACTATCCTATTTCTGCTTTTTGGCCAATGACACGCCGGGAAATTTTGTCACCTTACTAACCCGGGAATTTTGCCGAACCCCTCTCGTGTCGAAGGAAGGGATCTTTAATTAATTTATTTATTTATTTATTTACTTATTGAAGTACAATATGAGGAATGTCAACAGCCGAAGCCAAAATGGAATTCACTAGATGAATATTAGTTACATAGAATCTAGTATTCTAAAAAAAAGTATTATATAAGACATTAATAGTGAGTTGTATTCACAGAAAGAATGGAAAAAGAAATACAAAATGAATATTACAAAAACGAACGATTAAATGAATTTGATGTTAGTCAGTAAAGAGCAAGCGTAATGTTCTCTTCAAAGAGGCCAATGTGACCCCAAACAAATTGATACTCCCATGCGTGTTGCAGACACGTAGCATCCTATCGATAGGGGAGTTATGTGCACTATTAGTTTTTATGAAAGTTATAGAGAAGAGGTCGTGGTGCCTCAAATATTTCATAGGAACATTAAAAGTAACCATGTGCAAGATCTCAGGTACCTGAAGTACGCAGTTCAATATTTTAAACAAAACCAAAATATCAAATATAGTTCTACGACAATAAATTGAAATGTTTTTCAAGTTCAAGTCGGTTGGAATAACAATCATAACCAGGGTTCCAAATACATGAGGCAGAATTTAATTTACTGTAGATGTAAGCATAATATAAAGTGGTAAGTGGTTTTACATATTTAAATTCCTTACTTTTCCCGAAAATATAACCCATCATTCGACTTGAACTATTTGCTACGCGATCTATGTGTGCATCGAAGAGCAGCTTCGAATCGAAAGTCACACCCAGATCAAAAGCCGTGGACACACGTCGCAACAATGAATTTCCAATTGAGTACTGAAAAGTGATAGGGGAATGGTTTTTAGTAAAAGTTATCGTGAAATATTTATTTAAATTCAAAAATAATTGGTTTTCTCTACAGTACTCAACCAAGTTATTCAAATCTATTTGAAGATCAAGGCAGTCCCTTAAACATCTGATAGATCTAAAAACTTTCAGATCGTCTGCAAAGAGCAAGAATCTGGAATGCCGGAAACATTTATCTATGTCATTTATATAAATTAAGGAAAGAAGAGGACCGAGATGAGTTCCCTGTGGTACCCCAGAAGTACTAATAAAAGATTCAGATTTAAAACCATTTGAACTAACGAAATGTGACCTATTCAGTAGATACGATTGGATCCACTCAAGCAACCCACCACTTACACCTGCTTCGGCTAGTCTAAAAATGAGAATATCGAAACTTATTTTGTCGAAGGCTGTGTAAGTAGCATCAGTCTGAATTTGAGAATCCATTGCACTCTGCAGGTACTCACTATAAACGTTCAAATCAGTTTCCAGAGTCCTACCCTAAAAAATCCGTGCTGTTGTGGGATAAAGAAATTTTTCACATGAGAGAAAAGATACCTATAAATTATACGTTCAAATACTCTAGCAATGATCGAAAGCTTGTTAATAGGTTTATAATTAGAAATATCATTTTTATCTCCACTTTTGAAAATTAGGACAACGGCGGACTCCTTCCACTTTCTTGGAAATACACCATTAATCAGAGGCTGATTGAACAAAATATGCAGTGGTTTACTTAATTTGTGAGCGCAATTTTTGAAAAAAATTGGTGAATGCTGTCTAGACCTGAACCCTTCGACACGTCAAGGGATAAGAGAACCTCTCGAACCTCTTCCTTTTCTATGTGAATATTTGATAGTACATCATTATTGCAGTTTTTAACAGTTACACTACGACTACGTTGCTGACTTACAGGAACATATACACTCTCGAAATAACGGGCAAAAAGATGCCATTAATGTCCAACACATCTCTGTTAGACAAGACCGACAGCTTTACATCTCCTCCGAAAGATGGACACTCAAGCGATTCCCAGAATCCGAAAAATCGCACCGACTTTGTGGGGATTGAACCCAGGTAACTCTGCGTAGGAGACGAGCATCATATCCCATATGCCAACGAGCCGGCTAAGACAGAAATTTGTCACAAGCATGGATTTTCAGAATATAAATTCATCGATGTTTGAGTATGATTTGCGTAGGGTTCCTTGGGAGCATATACTACATTTTAATGAAATTGAGAATAAGATAAGATATCTCACCTCTCAAATTCTTTGTTTGTTCGATTAACACGCCCCTCTTCGTACAGTTCGAGTAGGTAAGCCTCGATCACCTTGGCTTACTCCTAATCTTAGGTTAGTTTTCAAAGAACGTGATGCAGCCCTGAGAATATATAATGAAAACAAAACTCTTGAAAACTGGGATCATTACAAAAATCTTCGGAATTTTTTCCTGGTCTCTTTGAGAAAGGAAGAATCTGCTTAATTACAATTCTTGTCTAATCAGTCATCCTGAAGTAAATTTTATAAAAATTAAAATCAATGAAATTCAATCTACTAATGATAGTACTCTCCCAACAAATCTAACACATTTGAAATTAACGATGACAGATGTCGTGAATCGATATTATTTCATAGAAATAATAAATTTGGTAGTAGTGCGAAATTCAGTTTTAATGCGATTGATATTTCAACCTCATAAAACATTACAGGAGGTGTTAAGTCGAATGCTGTGGGTCGGGATGGGGTTTATGTGTTAATGTTGAGAATGTGTATTAGTTTCATCGACATATATTTGCTACACATCATTAACACGTGCTTGGAACAAGGTTATTTTCCACTTTCTTGGAGGCATGTTGAGGTAATACCTTCACCTAAAATTTCAGAACAAAGCTCACACACAGACTTGCGTCCTATGAGTCTATTGCCATTATTTTCTAAAATACTAGAGCGTGCTGCATATCTCCAAATTTATGAGTATCTCCGTCGGAATAACATAATTCCAGTTTACCAGTCAGGTTTTCAGAAGAGCTACAGCACTTCAACAGCGTTGGCTTACTTAAGTGATAACATTCTCAACAGTATTGATAAGGGTAGAGCTGGTATGCTTGCTCTCTTAGACTACAGTAATCAATCAGACTTCTTGCAGCTAAATATCATTTTTTTGGTTTCGATAATGTATAACTCAATTTTATTAAAACATATTTATATGGGCGAACACAGTCAGTTTTAATAAATGAGCAGAGATCAATATCGATTCGAGTCAAATCGGGCGTACCCAAGGGCTCGGTCCTTGGGCCGCTCCTCTTTTTGGTTTCTTATAGACAAGTAATATGTTCTAATGTTGAATGTTTTGCTGATGACATGCAATTGTTTCATGACTTTTTGCCTGGTGACTGTGCGGAGGCTATGGAGAGCTTAAATTCGGATTTGCGTCAAATCAGTTCTTATTCTTCGGTTCACAATTTGCATATAAACGCCTCTAAGTCAAAGGTTCTTTTATTTTGCCAGCGAAAATTTAAGGACTTTATAAAGTCTTAAGCAGTAATTATGATATCGGGAGAGATTATTCCTAATGAGTGTGTATCCAAATACTTGGGGTTGTATTTTGATGAACAAATGAGATTCAGTAAACATGTGAACTATGTGCTTCAGTAGTGTTATGGTGCTGTCCGGCTACTTTATGCAAACTAACAAATACTTCGCGTCAAATTCACTAAAGCTTAGCTTTGTCAAAGTCTTGTTATATAGAGAATGACCTATGGACTTGTTGTTTATTATCTTTGTCTGACAGTAGTAGACCGAAACCGTTTACAGGTTATGCAAAATTCATGTTGTAGGTTTGTGAATGGACTCAAAAAGTTTGATCATATTTCCTATGCTTTTTCATGCTGGATACGAATATCAAACAGTCACCCAGTACATCAATTTTCGAAAAGGTCCTCAAAAAACACCTACCGAGGCTGAATTCGTCGATTGTGCCATGGCACTATCATCTTGTATTAAATATTAATAAAATCATTTAATTTTAAATTTCCTTATGCTTCCATTTGTCATGGGGGTGTCACTTGATTCTGATTATTTTTTTTTCATGGGTACTTTTGTTTTTTATTTCCTTGTATACTTTTCACATATTGTATTTCATTTTTATGTTTGCATTTATATATTCATATTGTTCTCATTTATTATCGTGGACTTGTGCACTGTCTTAGCTGTTAGCTGGATATAATTTACCTTTCCCAGATTCAGCAATCAAAGGAATAGGCTCGATTACAATATACTTGACATAAATTTCCTAACTATACTACATGTATTAAGAATATTGCTTTTTGCATTTCTATATAGGTATTCTTATGCAAATCTAATATCTTAGGGCTATCATGCAAAGTTTTGGGTATTAACCCAGTCGAGGATACGATGACAGGAACAATATCTATTTTATCGAGGTGCCACATCTGCTTGATCTCAATAGCAAGGTCTGTGTATTTGGACTTTTTCTCCTGGAACTTGTTCAGAACGTTGTTATTATTCGGTATGGCAACATCCACCAGCAGTGCTGTTCTGGCTCTCTTATCATACACCACTATGTCCGGCCTATTATTCGTCACCATTCTGTCAGTGATAACAGGCCTATCGTAGTATAATCTGATAGAGTCATTTTCGAATACGGGCGCCGGCTGATACTTGTAATATGGCTGGAACGTACTCAGAAGTCCGTACTTGTGTGCAAGTTTCTGATGAATAATGTTGCACACTTGATTATGCCTGTGAAGATAATCCGTATTAGCCAGTTGTTCGCAGCCGAACGTAATATGCTGTATAGTCTCCGATCTTATGTGGCATTTTCTGCACCTATTTGTTTGTAATATTCCGTCCTTCATAATAAATTTTTTTTTATTGTTTGTAGCTATCACTTGGTCTTGAATGGCCATAAGGAATCCTGTTTCCGCGAATAATTCTCCCTTCATCAACCATTTGTTGGAGGCTTCTTTATCGATGTGTGGTTGATTAATCTCATGGTGATGTCGTCCATGCCATTCCCTTCTTGACCATTGCTCTCATTTTTCAGTGTCTGATAGGAACCTTAGATTCAGCAAGTCGTCCCTGGTAGCAAGATTGAAAGGTGTATATTCCGTATCAGCCAACGATATCACTCTATGTAAGTCAGAAGTAAGAGCTTTTGCAGAGAAGAATTCTCTGAGATTTTTTATTTGTTCGGTGTGTAAATTGACAACATCCATTAAGCCGCGTCCGCTTTCTTTCCGCTTCAGAGTTGTTCGTATCACAGACGATTTTGGATGATGATTGTTGTACATTGTCAGCATCGTTCGGGTCTGCCTTTGAATATAATCCAGTTCTGTCTTAGTCCATCTGATTATTCCAAATGAGTAAAGCAACACTGGAATGTCGTAGGTGTTAGTTGCCTTGACTAGATTCCCCGAGTTCAACATTGATTTCAACACAGTTTTCAGACGCTGACTGTATTCTGATCGAATCTTCTCCTTTGATTGTTTTTGGTCCAGCAATCTGGCTTGTTGGTATCCCAGATATTTGTATGTTTCACCATCTCTCATGCACTCTATAATATAACCGTTGGAAGTTGTGTTTCACCATCTATGACTATCCTCTCTGAATGTTCAGGGTCTTACATTTTCAATCCCAAATTTCATATGAACATCTGCCGAGAACTCACTGACTGTTTTCAGCAAATCATTCAATTGCTTCTTGTTCGAAGCATATAAGTTGATGTCATCCATAAACAGCAGGTGGGAGACTGTATGATAGTTCCTATCTGTTTTTATACTCAATCCGTATCCTGTTCTATTTAGCATTGAGGACAATGGGTTCATAGCTAAACAGAACCATAGTGGACTCTAAGAATCTCCTTGAAAAATTCCACGACGTATGGGTATCTCGTCGGTTTTAATTGATTTATTGTTCATGTTGACCTGCAGAGACGTGCGCCAGTGTGTCATTGTTGGCTTCAAGAATTCTACCAGGGTTGGATGGATTTTGTATATCTGCAATACTTCGACAAGCCAAGAATGGGTGGTACTATCGAATGCCTTCAGATAATCGAGAAAAGCTGAATGAACATTCCGATGTCCTCCGTGAGCCTGTTTCGTTATCACAGAATCGATGATGAGTTGTTCCTTGCACCTGTGGTGTTTCTTTCTGCATCCTTTCTGCTCCTCAGCTAATATATTGTTGTCGTCAAGGTGTTTGTATATTCGTTTTGGATATGCATGAGGTGAGTATTTTGTAGAGTGTTGGCAGGCAAGTGATGGGCCTATATTGAGACGGTTCCTGTGTTCTATCGCATATATGTTAAGGCTTGTGTTAGGAAAGTGGGTGTTCTTCTGGGATGTTGTAGAAGAGACGTAAGCTGTTTCGCTAGGGCTCCAATGAGCTTATCAAACTTCTTGTACCAGAAGTTATGGATATTATCTATACCTGTGGCCTTCCAATTGTCAGTCGCTCTTACTACTGTTGCGATTTCTTCGTCCGTTATTTCTTCGAAGTCCATATGATTGATATCAAGGCGTTGTTTCTCATTCGTGATCCATTCAGAATTTTTATTGTGTTCTTTGGGGTTCGACCATAACGATGACCAATAATCGGTCAAGCACTGTGCGTCAGGTACTTCTCTGTTATTGTTCGCAGTTTTGTTATTTCCCTTATGAAAATTGGCCGCGCTTTGGAGGAACCTTTGGTTTTGATGTTTTTTGTCAGTACACTTGATGTATCTTGAGAGCCTCTTTGCTTTTGCTTGGAGTTTCTGTTTCAAAGTGTCCATATACACGATGATGTGTTGTTTGTGATCAGGGTGTTTTGTGTTAGTACCAATTTTCCTTTAAATTTTGTGTATATGTGATTTCAAACGCCTTGCGGGTTTTCTGTTTTTCAGGAATTCTGTGAGGCGACCGATTTCTGCTCTAATATTATCAATATCCTTCTCCAGTCGTTCTTGCCATGGTGGTTTTCTGACGCTTTTTGGCTCAGCTTGAATCAGAGTTGAGGAGATTTGTTGTTTGTGAAGTCGAAGAACCGCTACTGCTCCACAGTTAATCAAAGTGTGAATCTTCTTCAAGGTTTTATGGTCGGTATATTCTTCAAACACTGAGTTTACGCTTGCTAGGATAATATTGTTGTTCTTTTTCGTCTTGAGTTTGGACAGTTTAGGTCTTTTAGTTGGGTTACTACCACTGAATTCAGTTATTGCTCTGTTGAGTTCTGATCTTGCTAAATACATATATTCGTTCTGCTGATTCGGCTCAGAAGGGCGTTCCATGTTAATATTCGTTTCCGTGGCTTCGATGTTATCTGTAACACTTTCATTGACTCCGGCAGGTATACCGTTATGAGTATCATTTTCGTCTCTTAGTTCCATTATGACCTCTTCTCGTAAGCTTTGCAGCGTTTCTGAAGAAAGTAGCCTGTTTTTAACGATTGTTCTTCGTTGATCCGAAATTCTCTGCTCGGATATGTGTTGTAATTCAGGATATTTTTCTATGAACGCAAGATGTAACGCGTATCTGTTGTTCTCATAATTATTATTATTATTATTATCATCATTTGGGGTTAGATGTAAGAGTAGCCTTTGGCTAAATCTCGCCATAGCGAATGTACAACAATATTTTGTGCAATAAAGGCATTATTGTTATTAATACTTAGTGATTTGATTAGCAGATGCATCAGAGCTGGGGTTTTTCCTGATTGCCACAACATTTCAAAAGTTATTCCTTTACATAAAAAGATGTTGCCAGTGATGTTTCAAACTAAAGGTCGATCTCTTTAGTGCCTGTTTTCTCCAATGTACTTGAGAGGATTCTGAGTGATCCGATTGCTTCTTATTTTGAAAGTAAAAACTTGTTTTCGCCGAACTTATTTGGCTTTAGAAAAAACAGAAGCACAACACATGCAATGATTGAATTTGTCTTAACTACAATGAGATATTTTGAACTAGGAATGTACTCTGTTAGCCTTTTTGTGGATTTAACGAAGGCCTTCGACTGTGTCTCTCATGCAGATCTCTTGGTGAAATTTGGTCGTTATGGGTTTAGCGAGGCGAGTATCTGCCTTGTAGGATCCTTCTCAGAGAACAGGTATCAATTTGTTTATGCTCAAGGTAATTGGTCCGATAGAAAAAAAAATATGTGGGAGTACCGCAGGGCTCAATCTTAGGCCGTTTGCTATTTTAATATTTATCAATGATTTTCCTGACTATATGACCACTTATCGGAGCATATTGTCCGCTAATGATACCACGTTTTCCGTTGCCTGTGACGATCTTGATGAGGCTGGTGAGCTGTTTGAGAGAGCTTTTCAAGTTGGTTTTCGGGGAATCAATTGGGTGTGAATGGTGAAAAGATCGAAAGACTGATTTTTAGTCTGAGACAGAGTTATCCAGTGCTAAGTAATCTTGATACAAGGCTCACCTGGAGAGATCATATAGATCACCTTGCCGAAAAATTGAGTCAGAATATCTTTGTCTTGAGATGTCTCAAATCTTCAGTTTCTTTTAACGTTCTGAAGACTGCATACTTTGCGCTCTGAAGCACATCTTAGATATGGACTTTTAGCTAGAGGTCTGGGAGGTGAAATTGATTCAGATTGCAGCCACTGGCAGTAAGAATTGCCGGTATTGGGTATAGGGATGGTTGCAAACATTATCTCAAAAGTCTTAGGATTCTAACATTACCTAATCCTTTCATATTTCAATGCCTCGTGCATGCGCGTAATCACCTAAACGAGATAATCATTGTATAAGGCATGAATAAATGAATCTGAATCTGAATCTGAATGTGAGTCTAATAAAAAAATTAAACTACGTATTATACTATGACTATGACTATATCAATTATATAATATTTCGCTGAGACAAGTGCGACAAAGAAATATTAGCTACTATGGAACCACGATTCATCAAGGCAAAAAAGCTCAATTTGCCAAAAATCGACTAGTTAATGCTGGAAGGATTTTTCGCATCAAATAATTACTTTAGCTCAGCTGACTGTCGAAATATCAAAACTATTAATTATCGAATATTTAACGGCAATTGATATCGAAACAAACACAACAGGGCAAATAGGAGTAATTTATAAAATGTCTAAATGATAATTACGAAAGCGTGACGTCACACGCGTCTGATTGGTGTTCGATGTAATATGGCGGATTATTATGTTTTAGAATTTTATTTCTGATAAAATAAATCTAATCCCATTTGTAATTTGAGAATAAATAAATTCCATGTAATCTCTGCAGCCTAAGTAAAAATTTCAAACCATAATTTCAGCGATTCTTAGTGACTGTCATCATGTCTATTATAATTGTAGTAAGATTGCTCTGTGATTTCCAATGGTATTCCGTCACACAGCTTACTTTAACGATTTGGGTCTTTTTTGTCCAAAATAGGAAATGGTGTAAGTTATCCAAACTGAAATAATGACATTTGAATTTGGGAGGATTTTACTTGGTAAAATTCCATTATCAATAATAGAAAACAAGTACTGTGTTTTAATGAATTTTACTTAATAATTGCGATTCGTAACGCGTTTCACTACACCGTAGCTTCTTCAGACGAATGAATATGCAGAAAAATATAAATAAGAATATAACTATAAATGTTCCTGAGTAATTAAGAGCTTATTGAGTTGCTTTCTCTTAAGTGGTTATTTATGACAGGTATATCCAATAAAATTGAGGAATAGATTGCTCCCCGAAAAGATTCATTAGAGGTGAAGGGCTTAAATCGACTTGTTCATTGATGAGTCTACCTGAGTGTTTGTATTTATTGATTTCTGAAGTTTCCCAAAGATCTACCCTCCAATATTTATTATCTGTATGCAAAATTTCAAACTGTGGGTCGAAAGAATGATTATTTTCTAAGAGATGATTCGCGTAATTTGAATCTGATTTTTTATTTGAAAAACTGCGTTTATGTTCCGATATTTTAATTTTAAAATTTCTGTGTTCTACCAATGTAGAAATTATCACAGTCATTGCAATTCAATCGATAAACACCTGATTTATTGTTTTTACCTGGTTTGGTTTTATTATTTTTATATATTTGCCTAAATTATTATTAGTATGGAAAGCTATGTTGGAATTATTGCTACTTAAGAATGATTTCAGTTTCTCACTTGTAATGCCAACGTAGGTTAAGGTGTTGAATTTTGTTTCAATTTATCAACAGGGTAAACTTCATTCAATGCGATTCTACTTCGTTTTTTATTTAAAATATTATTTATTAGTTTGGGATTGTAACCATGTTCTTTGTTGAAATTTTCTGGTGATAACGGGATCTATTCCGGTTGCGAATGCAATTTTTGATGTAATGAATTTATATGATTTTCGAAAATTCTCAACTGTCTATCTGTTCCTGTGAAGCAAATAATGATATCGTCTACATAGCGATACCAGTGTAAACAATATTTACTGAGTGGATGATTATGAATTAATTTCTCTAAGTTATTCATGAATATTTCTGCTAACAATGGACTTAACGGATTGCCCATAATCAAGCCGTCTTCCATAGTATAATATTTGTTATTGAAATGGAAATAATTTTGATCTAAACAAATTTGTGATAATGAAAGAATATCTTATTTAATGATAGTATTGACATATACACAAATATTGATTCTTTTCTAATAATTCTTCAACTAAGTAATACGTATCTTTCGGAGGAATGTTGGGAAATAGATTCTTAACATCGAAAGAAATGAGTTTGGAATTAGGTGGTATAGTATCTTTGATATTGGCAATAAGTTCGTATGAATTTTTGACCGAAAATATAGATTTGAAATTGCAATGTCTTATTAGCAAGTCGTTGAGGAATTTTGAAAGTTTGAACGGAGGTGAAGAATTATTAGAAAAGAATCATGTCAATACTATCATTAAATCAGATATTCTTTCATTATTACAAATTTGTTTAGATCAAAATTATTTCCATTTCAATAACAAATATTATACTATTGAAGACGGCTTGATTATGGGCAATCCGTTAAGTCCTTTGTTAGCAGAAATATTCATGAATAACTTAGAGAAATTAATTCATAATCATCCACTCAGTAAATATTGTTTACACTGGTATCGCTATGTAGACGATATCATTATTTGCTTCACAGGAACAGATAGACAGTTGAAAATTTTCAAAATCATTTAAATTCATTACATCCAAAAATTGCATTCACAACCGAAATAGAAAGCAATAATTCGATAAATTTCGTAGACGTAACAATTTCGAATGAAAATGGAAAACATGTTTTCGCAATTTACCATAAGCCGTCACATACAGATATTATAATACATAACTCGTCGTGTCATCCATATCAACATAAAATGTCAGCATTCAATAGTTTTATTCATAGACTGATTGACATCCCGTTATCACCAGAAAATTTCAACAAAGAACTCAGTTTTATTAAACAAATAGCCAAAAATAATGGTTACAATCCCAAACTAATAAATAATATTTTAAATAAAAACAAAGTAGAATCGCATTGAATGAAGTTCACCCTGTCGATAAATTGAAACAAAAATTCAACACCTTAACCTACGTTGGCATTACAAGTGAGAAACTGAAATCATTCTTAAGTAGCAATAATTTCAACAAAGCTTTCCAAACAAATAATAATTTAGGCAAATATATAAAAATAATAGACTCAAACCAGGTAAAAACAATAAATCAGGTGTTTATCGATTGAATTGCAATGACTGTGATAATTTCTACATTGGTAGAACACATAGAAATTTTAATATTAGAATATCGGAACATAAACGCAGTTTTTCAAATAAAAATCAGATTCAAATTACGCGAATCATCTCTTAAAAATAATCACTCTTTCGACCCACAGTTTGAAATTTCGCATACAGATAATGAATATTAGAAGGTCGATCTTTGGGTAACTTTAGAAATCAATAAATACAAACACTCAGGTAAACTCATCAATGAACAAGTCGATTTAAGCCCTTCACCTTTATTGAATCTCTTCGGGGAGCAATCTATTCCTTAATTTTATTAGATATACCTGTCATAAATAACCACTTAAGAAGAAGCAACCCAATAAGTAATTACTCGAGAACATTTATATTTATATTCTCATTTATTTTCTGTGCATTCATTCGTCTGAAGAAGCTACGGTTTAGTGAAACGCGTTACGAATCGCAATTATTACGTAAAATTCCTTAAAACACAGTACTTGTTTTTATTATTGAAATAATAACTTTCAAGGATAGAAAAAAGTTTTCACGAACTCAAATACCCGTCTATCTTACGAGTAACTTCGAAGAATGACAAAAGTGTGGTTTTCTCCGAGAGTCTTCTATATTATCCTTTTCTTGGAAAATACAGTCTTTTAAGTGATACTCAAAATTGAATTTGTAATCGAATGGAAAAATTAAAATTTGGTATTACCGTTTGAAAAGTCCTTGTGGAGTCAAATTCTGGTATGAGAATGTTTAAAGCTGTTAGAATACCATTCAAGATGCAATCCGCTTTTTATTTCATTGATATCAATAATTGTAGTTATAGCTTGTAACTTTTTTCACGGATATTCGAATGAATTTTTAAGAAATGTGATCGATGATAATGAAAACTAAACTTGGTATTTATTTGTAGTAGTTCATTCTATACGTAGGTATATATGTGTTTGGTTCTTTCTAGTCATTCCGTTCATTATATTTAAGGAAAGCCATTGTTCTGAGCTATTTCTTTAATAGTTTACATTTCGCGGGAAATATTTTCTTTGGATAGTGGCAGAGAGAGTGTTGAGTTATAAGAGATGTAAATATCAGTAAAAGTGGGTTTTCGATATACACCAAAACTTAGTAGGTTATTTTTTTGAGTGAGTTTTAGGTCAGAAATGTGAATCTGACTGTCGGCTTCTCTCTCTTTTAATTTACTTTTGGGATGAATGCTTTTGATGTTGAAATTGATCCTGATATCAAACAGTTCCTATGGAACATGCTAGTATATCGTCTACATAATTATACTAAAAATGTACTAATATTCTTTTGGAGGAATTGAGTATGATTTTTTCAAAATACGCCATAAAAATATCAGCTAGAAAAGGGCTCAATGAAGGTCCCATCGGTAGACCGTGAGGTTGCTCATGAAATTTATTATTGAATTTGAAATAATTCTGTTGTAGATATTGGCCGCGGAATCCGCAATTGTACTAAAGGAACTTGATGAACTTCATTTAATATCCCGTTGCTTGCAAAAATCGCGTTTGGAGCAGTGGGTGCGACGTACTAGGGTCTCTTCTTGCAATGTGGCACGAAAAGCAGTCTTGTTGTTTAGAAGTGATCTTCCTACGACTTCTTCTAGGCCTATTTTGTATAGATTGTAGCTCCACGTATCGGGCGTAGGTTTTTAAAATCACCCCCTGTGATACCCCCATTGTGACCGCTATATCTCTCTGTGTCACCCCTTCTTCAACAAGAGCAATTATTCGACCTATCTACGCAACGTGAGGCATTTTCAATAATGATAATAGGCTTTTTTGAATTTTGAAATTCACAGTTTTTTCAAATCTCAGTGACAACTGGGTACAATATCCCGAAAATGTGGTGATAATTCAACATTTCTCTTACTACAAAAAAGTTCATTCTTCAAAAGTAGTCAAAGATACATGGTTAAAAACAATCAATAATGTGAACTACCGAGTGATTTCAAATAAATTTGGTTGTGTGTATAGTTCAATTTCTTATTATCATCATGTTAAACTGTCAAGTAGTAACGACGAAATCAAGCAACTATTTAAATTTGATCAAAACTTATAGAGAAATAATGATTTCAATTTGAACAACAGAGAATGCAAAACGCTAGTCTTTTCCGATAAAAATCCATACTGTTCCACTACTGAAATGATGATATCCACGAAATAGCGTCGAATGAAAAATGTCATTGATTCAATACGAAACGAAATGTCAACAATTATTACATTCAGGATTTGCAGTAATCTCTTTGTTCTTGCTTCTAACTCTACTGCGAAAACTGCTTTTAATAGCTTTCCATGTCTATGTCCTATTATAACGAAAATGGTGATAGAACTGGAAAATCGCTTGTTGAAACTGAATCACGATTCCACATAAACTAGGGCATCGTGGAACACCCATTCAAACTGATCAGGGTAGATCTATATATTTCCCGCATTTATGTATGTTATGTGTGTATATATCAACGAGTTATGGCGAATCCACTCCTAATTCAGAGAGAGGGAGAAGGGTCGGGATGCCAATAACAATAAATTAAATCCATATCCATAAAATGAGGCGACGCTTGTCAGAAAGTCCAGTGACAAACGCGATGAAACAGGAAGTCATGGTCAGTATTTGTGCGGACCGTTGGTCGAGCGGAAATGACAATGTAACACTAATGATGCATGTCATACTGCGATTGGGGAACTTGTCCTAACATTGTACTCTAACATTACTTGCAACCCCAAACTGACAAAATATACTTCCTTCGTTTGATGATTCCGAGAATTATAGGAATATATATCGATTCGTTTATATTTGAATATATAGTTGCAATAATTTAGAAATTTACTCGTCGTTGGCAGATACAATTATTTTCTTTGTCGATCCAACCGAAGTACAATATAAGCAGGGCATATGATCTGTAAATATGCAGCGAATACGAAACCGGGAACATGAAATAGTAATTTATGTGGTATTATAAATTATACGTTCTGAAGTAACAAAATAAGAAATGAATTAATGGAAAAATCAATTTAATTGAAGTTTCGACAATATTGAATAATTATTATCTTCAGACATACACCACAAAAATTGTCGCATCACCTGGTAGTCTGAATTCCACAATCGAATAAGCAGTTTCTTTGTCAACATATGTTGTTGGACATATGAGGGGAAGAAAATCCTATCTATGTAGTAACATTTGCTTCCATATGATCTCAAACACGTCTGAAACAAGAATGAGTTTATTTGACTATCAGTATTCATTCAATTTCTCATCAGTTTTCACTCCAAATTAATGCAAGTTTTCTGTGTTTCTTTTTGATTTTCGGATCTTTGAATTTATTGTGATGGCTGCTGAACGTCCTGGACGCTATTTGAGTGATCATGAAATGGTAAGAATTGTAACACTTCTAGAGGAGGGGCGAAGCCAAAGTTTCGTAACTAACTTCTTGAATGTTAACCAAAGCACTATTTCAAGAGCAATTTATCGGTAACACGAAATATGGATATATGGAAGAAGGGTCGGACAGGGAAGAATTCGGATAACAACACCAGCTGATGATCGTTGGCTTCGTTTAACTGCACCAAGGGTTCGGCACTGTACGTCTAGAGTGCTACAAAATGAACTTACACTTTCCAGAAATGGGCATATTTCATTGCAAACTATTAGGAACAGGCTCAGAAAAGACGACATCAGACCAAGGGTGGCTTCTACCGGCCTGCGTCTCAACAGCGAGCATAGAGTTGCTAGACTTTTTGCGGGGGAACATGCAAATTGGGGCATTCCAGAATGGTCGAATGTTTTATTTTCCGACGAGTCCAGGTTCTGTCTAGTATCAAATGATGCATGCCTGTATACAGACGACCTGGGGAACGTTATCAGCAATGCAATATCCGGCATACCGAAAACTTCGGAGGGGGCTCAGTAATGGTGTGGGAAGCATTTCTTTCCATGGTCGAACTGAGTTAGTCCTAGTGAATAATGGAAGAATGACAGCGGCCAGATATATCGCAGATATCCTTGTACCCCATGTTGTACGCTTTGGCCCATTGATTGGCGAAAGCTTCATTTATATGCATCATAATGCTCGGCCTCATGCAGAGGTTTAATCATGGGTAATCATCTGAGCCCTCTGCTCTTTGAAATTTTCATGGATACTATTGAAAAAACTATCCACGAACATCCGTTATTCAAACACTTTATTTATTGGTTTAGATATGTCTACGACATCATTTGTTGTTTCACTGGCACAAACAGACAATAAGAGTCATTCGAAGGATTCATTAACAAAATTCACGATAATATTAAATTCACATTAGAGATAGAAACAGAAAACTCCATCAACTTTCTGGATTTAACTATCGCTAAAATTAACGGCAAACATGATTTTTCTATTTTTCATAAGCCATCGCATACAGATATTACTATTCACAGCTCATCTGCACATCCACATAAATTAGCATAAATAAAAATAAGAATAAGAATATTTCAGAAATATTGCAAACAAATATCAAAAATGTGGTACTACGTAACTGGGCAAACCCTAGACTAATAAACCTCTTCCGGCTCATTGTACCAAGCTGTTAAAGGGACATTCATTGCATCCCTATGGTGATAAAATAATAAATTTTATGATGGTATTTGAAATAAAATTATGAATTGGAAAATTATCCTCTGGTCATCCCAGCTTAGTAGAGCTTATGTTAATAGTTACAATTTGTTTCATTTCTTAAATCTTAGAATATATATACAGGTTCTTTACAATAACTATTACAGTCCAACTATGATTGAGAACATGATTTCACGCAAAAATTTCAAATAGCAATCCAGGAAGTATTTCCAAATATAAAAAGTTCAGATACAAAATACAACAGCTTAACTTATATTGGTAATCTTAGTCTAAAATTAAAATCATTCCTCTCGCATTAAAATTTCAACTTAGCATTCCGAACTGATAAGTATTTAGGCCGACATATCAAAAACTGCAAATCAAAAATTGATAAAAGTAATAAATCCGGTGTTTATAAACTGTCTTGCGGGGATTGTAATAAAATTTATATTGGTAGAACTTTCAGAAATTTCAAAGTTAGATTTTCTGAGCACAAACGTAGTCTTAATTATCATAAATCAGATTCCCATTATTCTAATCACTTACTCGAAGAAAGCCATAACTTTATTGATAATTTCAAAATTTACACAATGCAAATAACAGACAAAAACTTAACCTATTGGAAATTTTAGAGATCAACAAAGAAAATAATTCAGGTGGGTTACTTAATAGTCAATTAGATCTAAATCCTTCTCCTTTATTCAATCTTTTCAATTCGTAAAGTAAGCAACTCCTATGGGTTTTCCAACATACCTCTTGTACCTATTGTAATATTAAGTAGGAAATAAGACTAATATATAAGGAATAACGCTGTTCATCAGTTTGTATCTATCTGATGAAGCCACAGTGTGGTGAAACCGGTCATAGTTTTGTTGATATAGTAAAAATCTAAATACTTTGGTTTTATTTCATTGAAAATATAATGGACTTCTTTTGTTTCAGATATGTTGAAATGGTGCGGGTTAAAGGTAACCTTGGGACTGGAACTTTTATCGATATTCGTAAAAATATTATCCGTGCACTTTCCGGAAGTTTTGGTTATCCTTGAAAGCTCATCAAAAATGGAAGATATAATTTCAATGTGTGGTGTGGACTGAAAGATAGTCCACATATTTTTATGAAAATTTGAATGGACTAAGATATGAAAATATCATCAACAATAATATCATTGAAGGATTTCTTGATCAACTTCCGTTAGCACAAAGATCAAATATTTTTATTCTACACGATGATGCAACTTCCCACCAAACAAGGCCATCACTGATCTGTTGAATTTGAATTTTGGACATAATTGGATAGGGACTGAAGGTCCTATGAGATAGTTGCCTCGTTCTCCTGACTCGAAGCCACTACATTTTTTCCTTAGGGGTCATATTGAAGATTCACTCTACAAGAGGAACAGTAACAATGTAGTGTTTCTCGGCGATATAATTCATGCATTGAAAATAATGGCAACAATTTTGAATATTTGCGATACAGTAGTTTCCCCATCTGTATGTGTAGGTATTTTTGTTTCTGTTAAAGATTTTCGTATGTGTTGTTAGTTTTCATTTTTTTTTCTTTGTCTGGTTTCTAACGACTCTGAATTGTTTCCTCTCCCTGTTCGTCGTAAAGTACTCTCAAATTTTCCTCACTGTTAACACAGGCCAGTTTTTTTATTTATAGGTTTTCAATTCACATTTGCAGATTCATTAGAAAAACCAAGATGGAATTTCAAAGAAACTCGTTAGAATGATTTCAATTAACAGGTAGATAGTGATTTGAGATGGTTTCCCCCTTAGATAGAAATTATTTCCGGTTTATAGGAGTTGTCAAAAATGCTGCTAAAAAACATATTCCCAGAGGCTTTCGAAAGGATTATATACCTGAGTGATCAGAGGATTCAAATGTTTTTTATAAGCATTATCAGCAAAATCCTTCCAGAGAGAAAGCCGATGCACTCCTTTGATCTTTGAATGATAGCAGAAAGGATAAATGGAATGAGTTGATGAATGGTATAAATATTCGTCATTCTAGTAGAAGTTCCTGGGATTTGTTGAGGAAATTAAGCAATGCTGATCCCGTTTCAAAAACTCCGTCTAATATGAATCGGAATTCTGTAGCATCTAGGCTTGTTAATGTCTCTAAAATGGTGGAGATGAGTAGATATGACAGGAATAGAATGAAACGAATCTTACATAAAAACAGGAGGGATGCTATCACGGTTGAGGATTTATGAAATCCTTTTGAGGAAGAAGAGCTCAAATTTGCAATATAATCTACTAAAATTCGTAAAGCTCCAGGATTTGATGGCATTTTCCCTGAATTTTTTAAACATAGAGGAAATAACGCTAAATAGTGTTTACTATCCTTTTACAATGACATACTCAGCGCAGGTAGTATTCACGCTGAATTTAGAAATGCTAAAGCTATTGCCATTCTCAAACATTGGAAAAAGCCAGAACTTCTTAATAGTTATTGACCTATCAGTTTACTTTCTGTTTCTTTCAAAATTTTAGAAAGACTTCTTCATCGGAGGTTCGAACCAATCATTGACAGAGCTCTGTCCACTTCTCAGGGAGGTTTTCGAAAAAACTGGAATTGCTCTGATCAGGTTTTAGGTTTATCCACTTTCATTGAGACAGGATTTCAGGGTAAACTTAAAATAGGCGCTGTATTTGTAAATCTCTCTTCGGCATATGACAGATAGAAGGATGGTTTAGTTTATAAACTCCTTGAAGTAGTTCAGTGTGGAAAAATTGTAAAGTTGATTGAAAATATGTTATCTGATAGAAGACTTCGAGTTTTTATCGGTAGATTTTACACTCTCAGTGATAGCCTACCTCAGGGATCTGTTCTTGCACCTCTTTCCTTCAATTTATATATGTCTGACATCCCTGAAACTTCCTCTACAAAGTTTATTTATGCTGATGATATTGCTTTGGTTTTTCGACACTATGACCTCGAAACAATTGAGCATACACTGACTTCTGATTTAGATATTCTGAACATTTTCTTCAAAAAATGGCGTTTATGTCAAAATCCTTCGAAAACTGGGGTTTCTTGTTTTCATCTGAATAATTATGAGAAGGATAGGCAACTAACAGTATACTTCAATGAATCATTATTAATTCATAATTTCACTCCAACATATCTTGGTGTAAAGCTTGATAGTTCTTTGACTTTCAAATTTCATATTGATAAATTATGACAGAAGTTGAAAACAAGAAACAATATACTACATAAACTAGCTGTATCTAATTGGGGCGCTGGAGTCTCTACTTTACGAACTACTGCTTTAGCTTTAGTATATTCAGCAGCAGCATGTTGCTGTCAGGTGTGGTTGAATAGTGCTCATGTCAATAAGATTGATACTCAGTTGAACTGTTCTATGAGAGTTATAAGTGGATGTATCAGTTCAACTGCTACCTCTTGGCTTCCGGTAATTTGTAATATAGTTCCTTCCCATATTCGCAGGAAATTAGCTCTTAAATCGTCTTGGGATAAGTATCACTAATTTCCAGAAGTTTTTCCGATAATGCACGATCTTCAAAATCCACCTAACCTGAGATTGAAATCTAGGAAACCTATTTGGTCGATTGACTTTTTGCATACACAGGTAAAGGCTGTTGATCTTTGGAAAACTGAATGGCAGGAAGTTGATGTTTTTAATAAAGTTCTCATGAAGGATCCTTCCAAAAGGGTTGCAGGTTTCGAAATAAGTAGAAAAAATTGGTGTACATTAAATCGTCTCAGGGCAGGACATGGTCGTAATAATAGTATGTTGTTCAAATGGAATACTGTAGAAAGTCCGGCATGTGAATGTGGCGCAGCTGAAGAACCAATAAGTCATTGCGTCCTCGATTGTCTTATTTACCATTTTACGGGTGGTTTTCAAGAAATTCATTCCGTTTCAGATAATTTTATCAACTGGGTAGAGAACTTTAAGTCTATTTAGGACATTAGTTTTTGCTCCCCCTTAGTGTTTTTCTCCTATGGTACACCATAGGCAAACACCATGTTGATAAAACAAGAGCTACACCCATGTAGGGCCTCATTCCTAAAAGGTGTATGAGATGTTCCCTATTGAAAAACAGAGAACAGAGAATCATTACTTAAGTTCTTAGATTCAAGTGAGCTTAGACATATAAGAGTTAGGTATGTTTTGATGAAATATTTTTTTGCTGGTTTTCTTTTTCCATTGTTACAGATTTTTCCAGTCACAATCCCCCTTCCTTTTCACCCTTGTCTTCGTGAAGAAGTCTTGGAAATCATGGAGTGCAAGATGACACTGAGAGAATGAAGCTGCTAAGCAGAAAAATATTTGGTACTCTTTTTGTACACACGACACTAACACAACATAAACAGACAAGCTATTGCTGGTGCAATAGCGACAGGAAAACGAGTTTTTTCCACAGGTTTTTTCACTCGTTTACTGAATCATACGCAAGATATTATGGTTCCCCTGTTACATTTCCTGTGCTGACACTTTAAGGCTAATCGTAGGAGTCGTGATGCGAGTTTAGATACCAGATTAAGGAACAGGCATGGTCTATTTTTTTTTCCGCTGGTATTCTATTTATTCGCTTGTTTTTTACGATTGTGTTTTTCTGACACACCCCAAAATTATAGATATAAGTATTTATTGTGAATACAATTATTCGAATTTTGCAAATCCTTTCTTTTCAAAAGAATATATATATATATATATATATATATATATATATATATATATATATATATATATATATTTGAGAAAAGTTTAATGTTATAGTTCTAGTTTTTCAGAAGAATATATTTTTCACTCGCATAACTTTCGAATCATTCTTGGCATGTATCGAATTTCAAAAAAATTAATATTCATCTGTGATTCGATTTATGAAGAGTAGAAGTGATTGTCGAACTCTGAGACCACAGTTAATTACTTTGGTCTAAATCGAATCATCCATTGAAATAACTATGATCGCAAAAACAATCTTTGAAATCTGTGGTTTTCAGTAACAGAACAATATGAATCGTTGATGGGCATGAATCTAATGAAGGGAATTGTGGAAATTTCAGGTTTTCTCTGAAAAAAGGTGTTGGATGCAATAATTGTCTATAGGTTTTATATATTTCTGGAAAGGAAATAAATCGCTGCATACAATAAAGGTAAAATTTCCTATGGTTTGTATTTGAAAGAGAACATGTTTGCATCAAAACTCAAAAACCGCTGAACTGAATAAATTTTTTTACACAGCACAGTTCTACTTGTGAGTGTAGAATGTCAAACTTATTTTTATGTAATTTTGATGATCGAGATATCCGCGAAGGAGGATTTTCACAAAATTCGAGGAATTTTGAATAAGTCCAAAACGTGAAGAGTTATAAGTTAGTAGTTGGCATATATATATATATATATATATATATATATATATATATATATATATATATATATATATATATATATATATATTTATATATATTTGAGAAAAGTTTAATGTTATAGTTCTAGTTTTTCATAAGAATATATTTTTTCACTCGCATAACTTTCGAATCATTCTTGGCAAGTATCGAATTTCAAAAAAATTAATATTCATCTGTAATTCGATTTATGAAGAGTAGAAGTGATTGTCGAACTCTGAGACCACAGTTATCTGGTCTAAATCGAATCATCCATTGAAATAACTATGATCGCAAAAACGATCTTTGAAATCTGTGGTTTTCAGTAACAGAACAATATGAATCGTTGATGGGCATGAATCTAATGAAGGGAATTGTGGAAATTTCAGGTTTTCTCTGAAAAAAGGTATTGAATGCAATAATTGTCTATAGGTTTTATATATTTCTGGAAAGTAAATAAATCGCTGCATACAATAAAGGTAAAATTTCCTATGGTTTGTATTTAAAAGAGAACATGTTTGCATTAAAACTCAAAAACCGCTGAACTGAATAAATTTTTTTACACAGCACAGTTCTACTTGTGAGTGTAGAATGTCAAACTTATTTTCATGTAATTTTGATGATCGAGATATCCGCGAAGGAGGATTTTCACAAAATTCGAGGAATTTTGAATAAGTCCAAAACGTGAAGAGTTATAAGGAAAATGTTGGCACTACTAAACAAGTCCCTGAAAAGATCGGAAAAGAAGAGTTCATTTTTCTCTATCTGCAATATTTCACATAGCTGCCGTACAAATATATCGAAATTTGCCCACCATGTACATATTTTGGTATGCTTTTCCGGTATAACCGGAAGTGCCATAGATGTGAAAATATTTTGGAAATACAGTTTCGGACCAGATGAATCAACTACCAAAATTTCAGAACGCTAGCATCATCACTTTTCCATAAACGTCTAATAGGCTAATCAACTTGGGATACCCTTTATATCAACTGCTCATTGATTAGTCTCTCCGAGAATTTCTAATCTCGAATTATTGTGAGTATTGGATTATAATTCCGAAACACGAAACCTCCTTTCAATATCATGGCAATGTACCTCCAGATGAGAATGAAGTTAGACAGAAATACAATGATCTAATTTCAACAATTCCGGAATGGTTCTGTGAGAACATGTACATTATAAAAAAACTAATTACTTTAAGGTTTTGTTAATTATAACAGAAACAGGGTTTATGTAGAAGGAAGCTGGTTGTTTTCATTACCGGAAGGAGAAATTTGCCTCGGTTTCACAGGATAATTAAGAGTAGGAAATATTTAAAATAAATTTAAAATTTCGCAGTTTTCGAATATCTAGAAGTAGGAGCTTTCTCAAGTATTGTTCGGATATTCGTGGAAAGTTAAGAATAATTGGGAAGGAGAATTGTTTTTTCCAACTACTGATTTACTTAATTATCAGCAAACTGAAGTGTAGTAGAAAACAATTGAATCATCTTGATTATTAGCATTTCTGTTTGATGAAATAATTGAAGTTTCAGAACTCCAATTTACTTGTAGACTAATACTTGGCGTTACATAATAGTATGTCACAACTTGAGGAGGGTAAATCTACGTACAATTTTAAGAAAAAAGTTATGTCCTCGAAAGCTTCGTTACGGAGCTACAGGGTGTTGAAATTTCCGGAAAAATTTGGTTCTTTCTTCAGAACTTTTGCAGTTTTAGAGATATTCATCCCAAATTTGGAATGCAAGCTATTTTCTACAGCTTCCATCATTACACGTCCTAGATTTGAACTGAAATTCATAAGGTGTTTTCTTTTCCGAGAGTCCATGTCTCTTTTACCCTCTCAAACTTTTTCGCAGTATGCCACTGATCAACGTACAATCAATTATTGTCATCTTCTTTCAATTTAAAAACTTTTTGACACCTGTGATTCTTTCGTACCTCCAACCGTTTTCGAGTGAAAATTATTGAATTTAAATTATTTGAATTGTATGTTATTCGCTGAATGAAAAAAAATAATAGAAATACTCGATAGGTACGCCCAAATTTGCTTTTACTTTGATAGCTCGTCTTCTGAGACTCAATTTATAATTATTCAATATCAAACTAAAAATAAGAACTAAAACTAAATAAATTGCTGGAAGTGTCCTCGACCTGCTAGAATACAGGCCTCTGTCCTTCGTCGCATATTATCACGCATTCTTTGAAATTTTCCTGGGGTATTTCTTATCGTGTCACAAGAGGTTATTTTTTTATTTTATTTATTTTACCTGGCCATCGGGGCCCTCTCGGTCAAACAGAGATCGAATTTGAGGAAATATCGCAGGATATGTATTTTTTTTTATTATGTCCTTAGTCCATTTCATGACCTTGATTGCTATGTAAAATCTTTTCTCCGATTTGTTTAGACATATAAGAAGTATGATTGTTGAAATATTTTTCTGTTGGTTTTCTTTTTCGATTGTTACAGATTCCTGTCCCAAACCCTCTTTCTTACACCCTTGTCTTAGTTTGGAAATCATGGAATGCAAGAGAGAATGAAGCGGCTAAGCAGAAAAATCTTTGGTACTCTGTTTGTACACACGACACTAACACATTATAAACAGACAAGCTATTGCTAGAGTAATAGCGACAGGGAAACGAGTTTTTTCCTCAGGTTTTTTCACTCGTTTATTGAATCATACACAAGATAGTATGGTTCCCCTGTTACATTTCCTGAGCTCACACTTGTGTTTTTTCTGACACACACCAAAATTATAGATATAAGCATTTATTGTATATACAATTTATTCAAATTTTTGTAAATCCTCTCTCCAAAAGAATATATATATATATATATATATATATATATATATATATATATATATATATATATATATATATATATATATATATATATATATATATATATATATCCCCATACGAAAAAGTCAAAATTATTTGAGTCTGGGGACCTAAGAGGCCATGGTTCTGGCCCACCCCGTCCTCTCCATCAGTTGTTGAATGTATCACTCAAGAATTCTCAGGGTTTTCTACTGAAATGTGCTGGTGCCCCGTCATGCATGAACCACATTATGTTTCTCACCAAAAATGGCACATCCCCGAGCAATAAAGGTAACTCATCCTCAAGAAATTGCCAATAAGAGAGACCGATTATTCTGTTAGGCGAAAATATTGCCCACTCAAATAATTTCCAATTATTCCGACCCAGACAATAAGTCAGAATTGTTCTTTACGATTAGATTCTGTAATGAAATGGGGGTTTTCTTTTCCTCAGATCCATAATGATTATTGTGAAAATTCGTGATAGCAGTTCTAGAGTAGTAAGCTTAGGTTGTGAACATTATTTTACTATCAAAATGAGCATTTTTTTCTAATTTCATCTAAGAATCATCGGCAGAAATTCAGTCTGGAAGGAAAATCTCGAGACAGTAGAGTTTGGACACGTTGAGTTTGAAACGGGTACAATAAAAAGTCGAGGAGAATATTACATTACAAACTAGAACATGTAAAATATTCAACTGATTTCCAATTTTTCTTGTACTCACATGAGGATTCAAATCAATACAATTCAAAACTGCTTCCTCAAAATCATCATGCACCTTGTGAATGATTATGTATAGTAAAAGTACCAGTTTCCTTCAACGTTCCGTGGATATTTGAAAATGTTCGCCTAGCATATAATGGATATCAGCCAATTCGGCGTTAGTAAAATTAGACATTTCTTCTTACAGCAATAACTTCAAAAGCCTTAAAACTAATTTTTGAATTTGCGAGGCTTTTACTTGATAAAATTCCATTATCAATAATAAAAACAAGTAATGTTTTCTGGAATTTTACTTAATAATTATGATTCGTAACGTGTTTCACTACACCGTAGCTTCTCCAGAAGCCACAGTGTGGTGAAACCGATCACAGTTTTGTTAATATAGTGAAAATCTAAATACCATAGTTTTATTTCATTGAAAATATGTATATCGATTTTCATCAAGTAACGATCTCCTCAACCATATTATATTGTATTGTTTATGTGTATATATATCTCAATTTTATTTTAATATTCTGATTGTATTTGAGTGTAAGATGACAACTGTAAATACTTATATTCTGTATTTAGCAGGAATAAATCTATTTGTCTATCTATCTATCTAACTAGTGTGGAAAGACGAGTGGGAATACAATCGACGTCAGCTAACTGACTATTTATTTAAGTACAATATAAGGAATGTCCACAGCCGAAGCCAAAATGACATTCACTAGATGAATATTAGTTACATAGAATCTAGTATTCTGAAAAAAGTATTATATAAGACATTAAGAGTGAGTTGTTGTTTGTTTTTCCTTTAACGTGCTCTATTTCTGCCTTTCGGCTAATGACACGCCGGGGAATTCTGTCACCTCACTAACCCGGGAATTTTGCCGAACCCCTCTCGTGTCGAAAGAAGGGATCTTTAATGTCCAACACATCTCTGTTAGACAGGACCGACAGCTTTACATCTCCTCCGAAAGATGGACACTCAAGTGATTCCCAGAATCCGAAAAATCGCTCCGACTTTGTGGGGATTGAACCCAGGTAACTCTGCGTAGGAGACGAGCATCATATCCCATACGCCACCGAGCCGGCAAAAGTGAGTTGTATTCACAGAAAGAATGAAAGAAGAAATACAAAAAGAATATTACAAAAACGAACGATTGAATGAATTTTATATCAGTCAGTAAAGAGCAAGCGTAATGTTCTCTTCAAAGAGGCCAATGTGACCCCAAACAAATTGATACCCCTATGTGTGTTGTAGACACGTAGCATTCTATCGATAGGGGAGTTCTGTGCACTATTAGTTTTTCTAAAAGTTATAGAGAAGAGGTCGTGGTGCCTTAATGATTTCATAGGAACATTAAAAGTAACCATGTGCAAGATCTCAGGTACATTAAATACGCAGTTCAATATTTTAAACAACACCAAAATATCAGATATAGTTCTACGATTTTCAAGTAACAATAAATTGAAATATTTACGGGCAGGAGCGTAGTCGTAGTTCAGGATAACAAAGTTAGTTTGAGGCATATGAACCATATGAATCTATTCTGAATGCGTTCAAGTCGGTTGGAATAACAATTATAACGAGGGTTCCAAATACATGAGGCAAAATTCAATTTACTGTAGATGTAAGCATAATATAAAGTGATAAGTGATTTTACATATTTAAATTCCTTACTTTTCCTGAAAATATAACCCATCATTCGACTTGAACTATTTGCTCTGCGATCTAAGTGTGCATCGAAGAGCAACTTCGAATCGAAAGTGACACCCAGATCAAAAGCCGTGGACACACGTCGCAGCAATGAATTTTCAATTGAGTACTGAAAAGTGATAGGGGAATGGTTTCTAGTCAAAGTTATTGTGAAACATTCATTTAAATTCAAAATTAATTGGTTTTCTCTACAGTACTCAACCAAGTTATTCAAATCTAGTTGAAGATCAAGGCAGTCCCTTAAGCATGTGATAGATCTAAAAACTTTCAGATCGTCTGCATAGAGCAAGAATCTGGAATGCCGGAAACATTTATCTATGTCATTTATATAAATTAAGAAAAGAAGAGGACCGAGATGAGTTCCCTGCGGTACCCCAGAAGTACTAACAAAAGATTCAGATTTAAAACCATTTAAACTAACGAAATGTGACCTATTCAGTAGATACGATTGGATCCACTCAAGCAACCAACCACTTACACCTGCTTCGGCTAGTCTAAAAATGAGAATATCGAAACTCATTTTGTCGAAGGCTTTAGAAAAATCTGTGTAAGTAGCATCAGTCTAAATTTGAGAGTCCATTGCACTCTGCAGGTACTCACTATAAACTATCAAATTAGTTTCCAGAGTGCTACCCTTAAAAATCCGTGCTGTTGTGGGATAATGAAATTTTTCACATGAGAGAAAAGATACTTATAAATTATACGTTCAAATACTTTAGCAATGATCGAAAGCTTGTTAATAGGTCTATAATTAAATTAGAAATATCATTCATATCTCCACTTTTGAAAATTGGGACAACGGCGGACTCCTTCCGTTTTTTTGGAAATACGCCATTAATCAGAGACTGATTGAACAAAATATGCAGTGGTTTACTTGATTTGTGAGCGCAATTTTTGGGAAAAATTGGTGGAATGCTGTCTGGACCTGAACCCTTCGACATGTCAAGGGATAAGAGGACCTCTCGAACCTCTTCCTCTTCAATGTGAATATTTGATAGTACATCATTATTGCAGTTTTTAACAGTTACACTACGACTACGCTGCTGACTTACAGGAACATATACACTCTCGAAATAACAGGCATAAAGATTGCATATCTCCTTTCCATCTGATGAAGAAATATCCCCATACCTCATTTCATTAGATAGTTTAGAGCCACCCCGTCCTAGAGAGACATATTTCCAGAATGATTTGCTGTTCGTTGGCAGTTCCCGCTCAATGTTAGAGGTGAATTTATTCAAATCAAGTTCAATAAGTTCCTTCGAATGAGCACGAAGCTGTTTGAATATATTGAGATCATTGACATTTTTACTAATTTTCCATTTTTTATGAAATTTTTGCTTTTCTCTTATTGTAGCAATAGTAACTTTCGAAAAGAATGAAGGAAAACACTTAGTGACTCTTTTCTTAGGAACAACAGAACCGATTATGTCATTGATTCTCTCTTAAAAAGTATCCAGATTTTCATCAATTCCCTTAGAGCTGCTGTTGAGCAGAAACTCCCAATTCACCAGCGATAATGAAGCATTAACAGCTTCATAATTCGCATTTCTGAAATCGTAATAAAAATTTTGAATTTTCGAATTTTTCATCATCTTCTCTTTAGACAAGGCAACTATAAACTCCAGTGTGGGATGATGTGTGTCCTCGTTTACAAACGGATGAGCACTTTTATGTATATTCGAGACAATTTCTTTATTACACAAGACTAAGTCAAGAATTTTATCGTTACTATTCTTCTATTATTACAATCAACACGACATACGAACAACTATCACTTTGAACTATAGAACAATATTTTGTCTGCGTTTACATCTGTAGAAACGTCGAAATATTTCACAATAAAAACATCTCGAACGTGAAAATATTACATGCGGCGGTGAGAAAAAAAACAGGCAACGTTGGACTTTCCTGCATAACCTAGTGCATTAATGAGAGACTGTAAAAGGTGTCGTCGGAGAACCCATCTTAAGTGATAAAGTTTTCTGCGGTGTGTCGTTACTATCGTTTTAGTTTAAACTGCCGCTCGAAAGACTGAAATAAGAACAAATATCAGCATTCGAGCTTTTGAGTTCGATTAAGTGGACCGGGGAGCTTTTATCGCTTAAGCAGTGGCGTGGCATTGAATTTCAATGTTTCATAAATTAAAAGAGGAATTTATCGATATACATTAGTAATCATTCGCAATCTAGGTTAGGCAGGTTAGTGAAATGTTTCTCACCTAATAATAAAAAACAAACAAGTACTGTGTTTTAAGGAATTTTACTTAATAATTGCGATTCGTAACGCGTTTCACTACACCGTAGCTTCTTCAGACGAATGAATATACAGAAAATAAATGAGAATATAAATATAAGTGTTCTCGAGTAAATACTTATTGGGTTGCTTCTTCTTAAGTGGTTATTTATGACAGGTATATCCAATAACTGTATGTGACGGCTTATGGTAAATTGCGAAAACATATTTTCCATTTTCATTCGAAAGTGTTACGTCTAAGAAATTTATCGAATTAGTGCTTTCTATTTCGGTTGTGAATCCAATTTTTGGATGTAATGAATATATATGATATGATCTACATTGGTAGAACACATAGAAAATTTAATATCAGAATATCGGATCATAAACGCAGTTTTTCAAATAAAAAATCAGATTCAAATTACGCGAATCATCTCTTAAAAAATAATCACTCTTTCGACCCACAGTATGAAATTTCGCATACAGATAATGAATATTAGAAGGTCGATCTTTGGGTAACTTTAGAAATAAATAAATACAAACACTCAGGTAAACTCATCAATGAACAAGTCGATTTAAGCCCTTCACCTCTATTGAATCTCTTCGGGGAGCAATCTATTCCTTAATTTTATTAGATATACCTGTCATAAATAACCACTTAAGAAGAAGCAACCCAATAAGTAATTACTCGAGAACATTTATATTTATATTCTCATTTATTTTCTGTACATTCATTCGTCTGAAGAAGCTACGGTGTAGTGAAACGCGTTACGAATCGCAATTATTAAGTAAAATTCCTTAAAACACAGTACTTGTTTTTTATTATTGATAATGGAATTTTACCAAGTAAAAGCCTCCCAAATTCATTTACATTTTTCGTTACTAAATGTCAGAAAACAAATTGCTGATTAAATTATATACTACAAACGAAATAGTTTCCCCACATTACTGATTACTATTGAAAGTTGATTCAATGATGAAGTGAATAACATAAAGGTCGCTCTTCGGTTCGAAGGAATACCGATGTCTCTGATGTCGTTTCCCAAGAGTTCAATGTTTTAACTCAATTAAGAAGGGCGTAGTAGAACTTTGCGATCTGATGAAATTGGAAGAATGAGCCTAAGTGAAAGGTCAGAAATTCAAACTGATGATTCCGAGAAGAGCACAATATATATTTCCTTCCAGGCAAGAAACTATTTCATTCTACTGGCTGCAATATTGGAAAAATTGAAACAATATAGATTGCAGAGAATTCCTGACATTCAATCGAAAGTTAGCTATATCAAATAGAAAATTGAATTTCTTCATGTGCACTAACAATTACCTTTGATTTTGAGACGAATTTGTATAGGGTGCGCCAGAGAAAACCGAATTTTTTTTTTCGTTATAACTTTCGCATTTTCAAGGCTAAATCATTCGTTTCTACCTCATTGAAAAGTCAAAGAACCAGGTTTTTCAGACATTGTATCGAAATTTCACTTACACTGAAATACAGTATACCTGACTCATTCGAAAATGAGCAATATTTCAAGATCACTGAAACCTCTTTTTCAATTAAAATTTCGAATGGTTCTTTCCAATTAATTTGATATATTGATCTTGAAAATAGTCCAAGAATTGGTAAGAAAGTAGCGTGAAGAATTTTTTTTAGATTTTCAACTGAAATTGAAATATAATTTTCACCTCATGGCGTTGGCACTATTGAAGTTGTTGTCTTTTTCATATATGTTCTAAAAGAACAAGAAATCCTATTTCACTAAAACGAACAAAAATTTAATTTACGTTCGAATTCCAAATGGCCGACTTCCGCAAATATTAACGAGTTACCCCGCACATTAAAAATTTTTCGCGGTCATAATGAATCAACTGCTTAATTCACTCTCTAGATTGAAACTTTCTCATCATTTTGAGGGTCGAACTCGAATATTGATTCAAAATTGTGCCAATTGTCGTCAATAATGTTTCCATTTCTGATTATCGATATATCGTATCGTATCCAGAACGATCAATATGGATGATTTTTTTAAGAACACCTGAATGAATTTCTCAACAAATAATGTAGTGTGCCGCAACATATTTCAGTTTTTTCTATGAAAAACTAAAACCGCAGCAGATGCGACGCTGCTTTATAATCAATTCATGTATTCCATGTTTGAAATCAGTTAGTTGGCACTTTGTTTCTGTTGTAAGCACAAATAAAAGATTCAAGTTTTGTGATTCGACCATATAAGGACGACATTTGACTAGAGAAGAGATGTTACGAGCCGTTGGCATGCTCCAAGCTGTGAGCTCACAACAGGAAGTATCCAGGATTCTGGGAAGTAGCCCAAGTGTCATAAATCGTTTATGGTCGCGTTTCAATGAGACAGGTAGCGTTGAAGAACGCTATACAGGCCGTTTCAGGATAACTACAGTCGCCCAAGACCAATTTTTGGTCTTACAAGCCAGAAGAGATCGTACTACCACAGCATCTCAATTAGCTCAAGAGCTATAACGAGTTCAAAATGTACAAATTTCCGACCAAACTGTGAGAAATCGACTGCACGAAGGTCAACTCCACTCCAGACGTCCTTTAAGAGTTCCACAACTAGGATCAAGAGAGGTGGGCCATAGTTCTCTTCAGTGAATAATCTTAATTTAGTTATCCTCTCGATTCAGGAAGAATTCGAATATGGAGGAACCTGGAAAGCGAAACCGTCTCCAGCATGCTCGAGAAGTTGTTAGACAAGGCGGCTGATCAGTGATGTTTTTTGGAGGTATACGCCTTGGTGGAAGAACTGACCTCGTTTTCATACAGAACAACCTCACGGGAAATTCTATCGCAAATGGGATAGTTTTACCTGTAGTGGTACCGTATCTCCAAACAATGGGTCAAAATACACTCTTCCAATAAGATAATGTCCCTCCTCATCCTGCAAGAGTTGTCTTGAACTTTCTTGAAGAGAATGAAATCGATCTTCTACCGTGGTCATGACTTAGGCCGAAATGTAATAGACAATCTAGTATTGAGCATGCCGCGACGATGCTAAAGTGTCATTATTTACAGAGGTGGACCTTCTAGGTACTGAAAAATATAAGTGCTTCCATATCGTTTCGAAAATATTAGTTCAGGATTTTTTTTTGTGTTTTACCAAATTTCGTCATTTTCAAATTTCAAATTTTTTTTTATAATAGGTGCTTCGGAGAAGTCAAATATTATTTTGTTTTTTGTTTTCTTGAGAATACATTATATACAATACATCCTAACGAAAACCGAAGGATTTCTATAAATTCGAATCATCAAATTCATATTTTAAAGATATTGGTAAGTGTTCCTAGACTTTCTTATATATATATATATATATATATATATATATATATATATATATATATATATATATATATATATATATATATATATATATATATATATATATATATATAATTTTGTGTGTGTCACAAAAAACACGAGTGTGAGCTCAGGAGATGTAACAGGGAACCATACTATATATATATATATATATATATATATATATATATATATATATATATATATATATATATATATGGGTTGGTACAAATATTCATTCATTAGCAGTTTCTTGATGTTCATTTGTGAGTTCTTCGGTATATTTCCAGTTGTGGATATTATCATTGAAGTGTTTGAAAGGATTCCAATCCCCACTGTTTTTTTCCAGGACTCGATATTTCGAAATTTTCGAAGCATGCTTCTGCTCCACATTGTTGTTGTTCGGAATGGCCACTTCTATTAGAGTCGCTGCTCTAGAAAATTTATTCATAAGTATGCTGTCAGGTCTATTCTGCTCGACTCGTTAATCAGTGAGAACTGTACAGTACAGTTACAGTTTATAGTTTTCATTTTCAAGGGTTGGTTCTGGAATGTATTTGTAGTATGGGACCTTACTTGCAAGCATGAGCTTATGCTCTTGTGCCATTTCTTGGTGCACGATTTTAGCCATTGCGTCTCCTTATATTCTGTCAACGTGAACATCTGACGTCCTCGTGTTTTGTTGTATCGCCTCCGAGGTCTGACATCCGTATCTGCTTGCGTCTGTCGTTACAGACGATTCTTTGGCGATGAATTTTAGATAGTGTCTTATTAGAATCACTTGGTTTTGTATAGCCGAAATGAATCATTTCGTCTCAAGAAACATTTGTCCGGAGCTCATGTGGTAGTTCAAAGCAAATTTGTCGACTCGTGACCTGCCGGCCTCATTGGGATGTTTCCCGTGTAGTGGTTTCTCCTTCCACATCTGTAGTTTTTCATCGCCGGTCTTATGAGGAGTCGTTTACTTGACATATAGTTCTATGGATTTTGAAGAATTCACTTTTCGTTGAAAACAGTTTCGCAAGTTTGAAATATGCTTACCTAACTGCTTCGTGATATCAGCTAGTCCTCTGCCTCCTAAATGTCTCGGCAATGTAGTTCTTTCGATAGCTCACCTTGGGTGGTGCTTCATCTCAGCGTTGTAGATTATCGATATCAGTGTTGCTTCAGACAATTATTCCAAAGGAATAATTCTCCACAGCAATAGTTCTGGATTTCAACTTAAGTGAACTAAGCTTTCGGAAAGCAACAATTCAGTCATGGGTTAGCACCTGCCGAACAGTTCTGCATGTTCCAAGAATTACTGCTTTCTGTGCCAGAGCAATTAGTTTCTCCGGTTCTTCCAACTTGATATTTTCCAACTCTCTTTACATGAGATTCAACATGGCCATTACTGGAGATGACAATGTAATGTATTTTGACCATTTCCAATTGGTAGATATCCTTGATCTCATGGCTCAAGTCTATATATTTCGAGATCTTCTCAACTCTAGCTTCTCGAATATTATTATCTAGAGTGACAGTTTTGTCTATTATGTATGCAATTCTTTCTCGCTTATTGAATATGACTATGTCAGGACGGTTGTGTTGGATCTTCCGGTACGTGAGGATACTTCTGTCCCAATAGATTTTATCATGTTCATTCTCGCAACATTCTTCAGGAGAGTATTTGTAGTGAGGTACGATGTCAATAATTATACCATATTTCTTGCAGCTTGCTTGATCAACTATCGCTGCAGCATCGTCAAGTCTCTTTTTATAATCCCGTGGCACCAAGAACAAGCAGCTCGACGACAGGTTTTGGATGGTTTCCGAACTGGTTTCACGGAGTCTGCACCTATCACCAGGTAGGTTCTGCTTCAGTATGTACCTTCTGTAAGTTTAGATTGCAATTACCTGATCCTGTATGGCTCCTACGAATCTCTTTGTTTCATCTATCAACTGATCCTGTTTTAAATATAGCGTGGACAGATTTTTAACCACGTCTTCCCCACACAGTGCAGCTGCGAAACGACCGTGAAGTTTCTTTTGTGTCAGAAATCCCACTTATCTTTCTCTTCCAGGGTCTCTCTACTGCCAGGTTCAGTTGCGATCAACTTTTATCTACTCGGGCTACGGAGCTACAAAGTGGATGTTATACCATTTTGAAATATGAGTATTATTTCTCGATTTCGGTTGAGTGTGATTCATTTAGGTGTCTTATAACTCTTCCACCTTTTTTTCGCGGCAAATACAATCTACACATTGGAGAGTTTGGGTGGTGGATTCAACTCTTCGTTGCCAGTCTATCGAGCCCTTCTAGATCTGTTCGCGTTCATCGTATGATACCAAAGCTGTAGGTTAGGACCGGTATTACCCATGAGTTGATGGCTGTGACCTTCACTTTCGAGTAAAGATGGGTATTCAGTATCATCTTCAACCTTTTCTTGAACGTAAACTGAAATTGTTCTTTAACTAATGATTGGTCTTATAGTGGCAGCTTAGTGGATTTCCAAATACTTATGATGTTCCTCTGCTGGTAATGGTGAGAATTCCGGAAGGTTGATAAGCATCAAGCTCGATTCTTCCTGGATTTTTCCTGCCTTGAGAGTGACGAAAGCACACTTTTCCAAACCGAAATCCATATGAGTTGCTCGGCTGAAGGCAGCCACCAGTTCAATTTGGCATTGAAGCTGTTGTTTGTTGGAGGCATATAGCTTCAAGTCGTCCATATTCAAAAGATGAAATATTTTCACTATTAGGTGATGAGCCAGCGCATAGCCACATTGACTTGACTCCAGCATAGTGCTGGGGGGATTCAGAGCCAAGCAAAACAAAAGCGGGCTCAGACTATCACACTGAGATATACCCCTGGCTATTTTTATCACAAGAGTGGTGTAATATACACTATTCACTCTCACTGTGAGATGAGTTTTCCAGCGCAGCATCAAGTTGTTGAGACAAGCATTTATTTGTGGGTGAATCTTCTTTATTTTTGAAATATTTAAAGGCCAAGAATGCGGAACAGAGTCGAACGCTTTTCGGTAGTCAATCCAAACCACTGATTGAGACCTCTTGCCAGTTTTTGCTTGGTTGGTAACTACAGAATCGACAATAAGCCACTCCTTGCTTCCTCTCCCCCCCCCCATTCTGCATTCACCTTGCTGCTTGGCTAGAATTTTTTGTTGCTGTATATGAGTTGTAATTTTTTGAGTAATTATCGACGTAGGAGTTTATATATAACTGGCAAGCATGTTATTGGCCTGAAGTTCTTACGGTCCTGAACTTCTGAATTTCTATGTAGTAGATGAGTGATTCCTATCGTGAAAAATACCGGTACAACGTTAGGGTTCAAGATTATTTCATTCAATTGTATAGCCAAGATGTTATGAATACTTGAGAAACTTTTCCATCAATACGCTTGAACCTTGTCTGGACCAGCAGCTTTCCAGCTCATCTTCCTAATTACGTTCCTTATATCCACCTCATTCAAACTGGCTTTGAGCATTTCCTGCTTCAGCTCCCTTATTTCATCTTGTATTCAGTATACATTTTCATCATGAGCTTTTGGATCACTCCAAATGTTCGACCAGTATTCATTCATCTCATTCATTGATGCCACCTCTTGGATGTTGATTTGTCTAGACTACGGTCTGTTTATACCTATTAACCCTTTCATTATATCTCCTTATACGCTGACCTTACAATGCTGTTTTTTGTTTCAGGTCTTCAAGGTGTACTTCCACCTTCCAGGAGCTTCTGGCGGAGGAAGTGTGATTACTATTATTATCATTATTATTGTTGTTCTTAGTATCATTGAGAGAATGCCTTTCACGTCAACATTGAATAGTCAAATATTCCTTTCTTTTTATGGATTCTCTTAAATAATGCGGAAGCGCCAGTTCGTAAATATCAAAGATGCTATCCAACTAGAAGAATTCTAGATACTCGTGTCTTTGTTAGAACACATCAGAATTTTCGTAACTTTGATCTGCGTGTTGAGAGTGAACAAAACAGAAAATGCCGAAATTACAATAACGATCGCATACTTCGTACCTTTGATAATCCGAGACCCAGAAGGCTTGATGGCAATTACAAATACCAAAGTCTCAAATATAACGAACATTATGAGACGACCACGTGCACGCATATCACCTACAACCTGTTTAGGATTTACACCAAGGTCGACTAAGATCATTTCAGAATGAATTTTCGGAAAATGCTTACATAGTAGTTTTCGATAACAATATTTGTGGTTCAAATTTCTACCACCAAGATTAACCACAGAATTATTTCTATTTTACGAAACTTTCAGGCCTATATTGAAGGTTTATCCATTGATTTAAGATATGAAAATTGGATAGTAATGGATGAAGCCCGGCACTCTGGAATAGCCGTAACTGAATGGTTGAATGCCAATTATCTGCAACATTGGATTGGTCGTCTAGGGTGGAATGACATGCATCGTGACATGTTTAGTGGCAGTGTACCAATGTCTTGGCCATCCAGATCAGTGAATCTCGGTCCACTGGAATATTATATTTGGGGAAAGTACGTAGAACAGACGACACAGTCTTAAAATTTCAGCAAGACAGCAATGGTATGCGTCAAATTACGAATGCTGCTATAAACATCTCAAAAAGTCTAAGGAATACTTACCAATTTCTTTAAAATATGAATTTGATGATTCGAATTTATAGAAATCTTTCAGTTTTTGTTAGGATGTATTGTATATAATGTTTTCTCAAGAAAATAAAATGATAATTGACTTCTCCAAAGCACCTTTTACAGAAAAAAATTTGAAATTTGAAAATGACGAAATTTGGTAAAACACAAAAAGAACCCTGAACTAATATTGTCGAAACGATATGGAAGCACTTATATTTTTCAGTACCCAGAAGGTCCACCTCTGATATTAATGACACTTTGGTATCGTCGCGGCATGCTCAATATTGAATTATCTATTACATTTTGGCCTTAGTCATTCCAAGCCCCCTGAACTGCTAATCGAAGCTCCTGTTCATGATGGAAGACGTTTTGACGCAGGAGATTTCTTTTTAGGGTGTCCCATACATGCTCGATGTTATTCAGATCTGGGGAGCAGGATGGCCATGGTAGAAGATCGATATCAATCTCTTCAAGAACGTTCAAGACAACTCTTGCACGATGAGGAGGGGCATTATCTTGGAAGAGTGGATTTTGACCCATTGTTTGGAGATACGGTACCACTACTGGTAAAACTATCTCATTTGCGTGAGAATTTCCCGTGAGGTTGATCAGTATGAAAACGAGGTCAGTTCTTCCACCAAGGCGTATAACTTCCCAAAACATCACTGATCCGCCTCCCTGTCTAACAACTTCTCGAGCATGCTGGAGACGGTTTTGCTTTCCAGGTTCCTTCCATATTCGAATTCTTCCTGAATCGGGATAATAACTAAATCTAGATTCATCACTGAAGAGAACTGTGGCCACCTCTCTTGATCCCAGTTTACGTGTTCTTGGCACCAAGCTAAACGAGCAGCGCAATTTCCATGGGTCAGTTGTGGAACTCTTAAAGGAGGTCTGGAGTGGAGTTGACCTTCGTGCAGTCTATTCCTCACAGTTTGGTCGAAAAAATTGTACATTATGAACTCGTGCTAGCTCTTGAGATAATTGAGATGCTATGGAAGTACGATCTCTTCTGGCTTGTAAAACCAAAAATCGGTCTTGGGCGACTGTAGTAATTCTGAAACGACCTGTATGTTATGTTTCATTGAAACACGACCATAAACGGCTCATGACACTTGGGCTACTTCCAGAACCCTGAATACTTCCCGTTGTGAGCTCCCAGCTTGGAGCATGCCAACGGCTCGTAACATCTCTTCTCTAGTCAAATGTCGTCTTTCCATGGTCAAATCACAAAACTTGAATCTTTTATTTGTGCTCACAACAGAAACAAAGTGCCAACTAACTGATTTCAAACACTGAATACATGAAATGATTATAAAGCAGCGTCGCATTTGCTGCATTTTCCGTTTTTTATAAAAAAAAACTAAAATCTGTTGCGGCACTCTACATAATTTGGTGACAAATTGATGCAAGTGTTCATTTCTTAAAAAAAATCATCCATAATGATCGTTCTGGATACGATATATCGATATTCCCTAGACTTTTTTGAGGAGTTTATATTCATCAATTAGGCGCTATTGAAAATTTTATCAGGATGGGTGAACTACATTTCCAGGAGGTTCCTTAAAACATAAACACCAGATATTGGCTGTTGCAAAGGCAGAAATGTGAGCGGGATAATGGTGGTATTCTTCCAAGCAATATGTGGAAGCGTTGATTTGATTTTTTGTTCATTTGGTCTAACAGTGGTTCATAGTACTCTCCACATAAGTTCACTTCTTCTTGTAGAAAATCAATGAAGGTAAGACTCTTTGCTTACCAGAAGACAGTGGCTACTACCTTGACGACAGATATAAACACCTTTGCTTTTCTAGATTGCTTCGACTCTGGTATGAACCAATAAATTCATGTTTCATCTACAGTGATAAAACGGCATAGAAATTCATTTGGGTTTGTTTCAGAGAGCCATAGATTAACCAGGGAAACGGTTTCAATGATAATGATGACAATATTTGACAACATTTCTAAGGTCACTTTGAATTATGTTGTTCTTTCAAATTCGTTTTGGAAACCCGATAAGTCACTAAGAGGATAAAATAGTTTGTACAAGATCTTGATTTGAAATTGAATTCTTGAAATTCTAGTATCAAATGAAGCTATACCAATCATAATAGGAAAATATATGTGGTCCATGGTTGAAGGTAGTACTTGGACATTTTGGAATAAGAATTATCCAGGTTCAGGGATTCTTTCAAGCAAGTAGTTGCGATCACCCGTTCCCATAACCACGATGTTAATTGTTTTTTAATAAACGTTAAAATCATACTAAGACATCGATAATTACCGAACTAGGTAAATCGTTGGCTTATAATCTATATTATACTCACAAACTCTTTTTCAACAGATGGAAATGGCTGTGTTACCTGAAAAAATAACCTGTGTTAAAAAATGTAATGGTTCATATATATAAAAGAGGTTTAACCCGGAGTTGCCCATATATCTATTCATATATATGAATATATATATATATTTATATATATATATATATATATATATATATATCCAGTGTACGGACCTTAGTCAAGTAACACTGAATGTTTACTCATTAATAGTTTCCTTTGTGTGAAGTGGTGAACGATCGAATAGAATACTGCTCTGAATATAAATATGACAAAATTGTCAGTTAATTATATTACATTTATATAAACAAATAAATAAAATATGAAATGAGATTCTGAGTAGTATAAACTAAAGAGAAAACCTATGACTCTACCTCATTATTATTTTCGGAAGGAAACCTACGAAGAATATTACAAGATTTGATGACTGTTATCTTTGTAACTGTTCAAACAAATTTTTCTTCAGACCCAAAATCTCAATACTTTTGTGAAGATTTCTAGGAATAACGCCTGTTGTAGAAATAATAATCGGTAGAATAAATATTTTCTTCATTTTCCACATTTTTTAATCTCGTCGCCAAGCATCATATATTTAGAAATTTTTTCATTGTATTTATTTTGTATATTATGTGTCGGGTATAGCAATATCAATTATATATGTTATTTGATTCTGTTTATCAATAAGAACGATATCTGGTCTATTGTGTTTTACAGCTCTGTTGCACAGAATTGTTTTATCAAAATAAAGTTTATATTTGTCATTTTCACAAATAATCTCAGGTTCATATTTTTGAAATTTTTTCTTTTGGGAATTAGGTCATGTTCAATTCCTAGATTGAAGTGAATAATATTAGCGACGGCATTATGTCTTTCTAAATAATCTGTTGAAGCAAGGACTGAGCAAGATGATAATATATGAAAACTGTTTCTGAAGAACAGAAACATCTACGGCAAGAATCATCTATATTTTGTTTGATTATATGTTTTCTATAATTCCTTGTGAAAACAACCTATATATATATATATATATATATATATATATATATATATATATATATATATATATATATATATATATATATATATATATAAGGTTTGTAAGTTCATATAATCAAAGGGGTTCAACAGTTGCCCATTTATTAATGCAATCAAAGTGATTCCATAAAAGAATATAAATCCACCACCTGGTAAATGATACAACTGCCAGGCGATTATTTATCAGGGTATCCATAAATATTATAAAAATATATCAATCAACCAGAACAGACATAAACTATAGCAATAGCAGCCAATGACATCAATGTACCAACGAGTACTGCCAGAGGCTTTCTTTCCGGAAATATCCAACGTACGGACCTTAGTACTTAGTAACGTTAAAAACTATTCACCTTACACATTCTCTCTCGGCGTCATTATCATCACTGGTAAAACAAAAGAAAACACAAGACAATTAATATTGAATTCACTGTCTGAAGAGCTGACGTTGACGGATTTATGAATATATTTATATATATATATATATATATATATATATATATATATATATATATATATATATATATATATATATATATATATATATATATATATATATATATATATATATACATTCAGATATCCCAAACTCCATATGAACATGCGAACATGCCTGGAACTGTTCCCAATATTTAATTTTCAAAAGCTGTCGGATGATGGGGGTAACATCTTGGGATTATTTATTAATCTTTAGGGCAGAGCATGTATAAATTAATGTCCTCAGAGAGAACAAGTTGTTGCCGTTAGGATAAGGTCATATGTAAATTCGAGCGGCTTATACACACAACTATTTCTTGCCTAAAATGGACATTTCATGTATATACTCCCACGGAATAATCATTTTACAAATAATTGTCACCACATTTAACCGTTAACATTTTTTCCAACATCAATATTCAAAATTTTTCACTGGACAAATATACGAGATTGGACAATAACAGAGAAAATGAAATTGATAATAATATACAATAAATTCTATTCATACTCGATATTTGTATTACATATATTTCAATCTGTATCGTTTTTTAAAATTTGATGAATAACGTTTGTCATAAAAGTCTTGGGAAATAATTCGAATAGATAAATTAATTACTGGAATATACTTTATTGAATTGATTACATCATCAGAATTTCACCTCATATCTAAACTCTATAAAATCGTATTTGAAGGATTGATAGGGGCCCATTCTGCTCAATGGCGCGCAATTTTCTCCAAACACCTCCCGTCGTCTTTGGACGACAGCCCATCGATTTCTCGTATCTTCTGAAAGATTCTCTGTGTCAAACATTCTTCGTTTTGGGCTTCCCATTCATTTTCATAGACTTTCCTTGTAAGAAAAACCCAAAAATCTTCGATTGGTTTAGCTTGTGAAACGTTTGGGGGGTTATCTCCGCGAGATGTTATTAGCTTCTAATCAATCTCTCGTAACTCGCGCATAATGGACGCCAAGTCTGGCCAAAACATTATTTCGTCATCAGCGCGATAGATATTGATGAAATCTAACAATTTTGGGAGACATCTTCCAGTATATAGGTTTGCATCAACAGCCTCGCCTCTTACATGCCCTACAAATAGTCTTGAAACCTCAGATTCAGAAATAGCACACCAAACCAAAACCTTGTCTTCAAATTTCCTTCTTTGTTTTGAATTTTACTACGTTTGGACAGTCTTTTATGTCATTTGTATAGAAACCAGCATTACAGTTGATTTCAGAATGGGATAATGTAAAATATTTTTCAACATCTAAAATTATGGTTGTCTCATCTTCGAAGGGAATTCTTCTCAAGGCGCGGCAACATCTACGGATTTTTTCCAATTGATTTTAAGTCTATTTTGGACACTTTTACGATATCAACATCCCGCATTCAGTAATTCTCGTCTTATCGTCTCATGAGGTGTACGAAATCTTCTGGATAATTTTCGTAATGATGTTCCTACTGTGTCTCTTGCTCTTTCTAAGAGCCTGTTTCTACGAATTTCATTCAGAGCTTTCGGTCTAAAGAGGCAATCCACTCAGAGCTGTCGGTACTTGAACTAATGTTTAGGAAAGAAATTTAATAAAGGTGAGTTATTTATATCTACCTGATCATTAAGAATTTCAAGTGAATTCCTAAATCTGTTAATTTCAAGTGCTTCCAGAAGGTTGAGTTTTATACCTCTCTTCTCAGAATGTAGGATTTTAAATTCTGAATTGAAAGAGTGACCATTTTCCCTAGGATGATTTGAATGATTAAATCGGTTTTTCCATTGATGAAACCGCATTTATGTTCAGAGATTCTAACATTGACATTCCTTCCTATTCTACCTATATAAAAACAATTGCAATCTACACAATCCAATCTATAAACACCTGATTTATTTTCTTTAATAATTCCTGATAAATGAACCTGCACTTGTTGATGTTTTGAACGCTATATTTAAATTTGAATTTTGAAGGAGGGATTTCGCATTATTGCCAATAATGCAACTTCTGTAACTAAACTATTGAATTTCTTGTCTCGGTGTACACCGATTGGATATATATGTTGAAAGGCTCATTTTTGTTTTTTCTGATGTAGTATGCTGCTAACTAAATTTGCAACATAACCATTATTTTTTCGATCTGTTTCATCAGATTCAATTCTTTGAAATAATTATCATTAGACATCGGTGTGTTCAAGAGTCTATGTATATAGCTGTTAAATGCTGCAACTTTATGTTGGTAAGGATGTATAATGAATTGTGATATCTGTATGAGAAGGATTATGATAAATTGAAACCTGGTGTTTATTATTTGATCTTGTTATTGTTAGGTCTAGGAAATTGATCGAATTGTTTTGTTCTATTTCAGAAGTGCAGATTGTTGATGAAATTGAGTGAACTGTCTGTTTGTTCCTGTGAAACACAATACAAAGATACTGTGTATCGAAAAGCATCTAGCTTTTACTTTGTTTACTTGTTTTTGTGAAAATGGATTTCTATCACGTTAAAACCTCGTCAATTGAATGGTATTCCTTGCTCACATTCACTTATTACCCGATAAATAGTTGTCCTAGAAATATTCTGACCACTGAAAAATGTTGATGATTTCACGTCCCGATAAATAGTTGTCTTAGAAATATTCTGACCACGAAAAATGTTGATGATTTCACGCTTAGGAACTCGCCCAACTAAATTGTAAATACTTCTTCGAAGTTCTAATTTGTAAGCCATTTTAGCGAACTTATTCAGACTTTTGACAGAAGGAATATTCAATGTAAATCATAAATGACATCTGTTGATCACGGCAACTAGATCCTCCACGAATTGCGGGAACTGCATGAAAAAACTTCTTTCCAAGACTTTCGTGACATACGTTAGATTAATGGCAGCTCAAGCGTATGAATCTTTTTCCTTCACGGAAATCAATGTAATTGAAGCTTTTTTTTTCGCTTGCCAGTTTTCAAAATCTCTTTCATTTCATACTGATATTCAGCAGTGGCCTTAGCAGTTTGCCCCTTGAAAATGAGACTCCGTTCCATAGACAAATCAACTTCCATAATTTGAATTGTGGAGGCCGTTACTTGATGTAGATCCATGATATAAATGAGATAAAAACACAAGGTTCAACTTTAATCTACACTTTGTTTGAAAAACATGATTTAGTGATTAATCACTAAACAAAATAATAATCATGTTTTTCGGTCTTTCGTAAACCAACACATACTGATACAATTATACATAACTACTCATTACATCCAATTCAACACAAAGTTGCAGCTTTAAACAGCATGGTACATCGGTTACTCAATTTACCTTTATCAGTAGAAGATTATAATAAAGAGTTAAAAATCATCAAACAGATAGCCATTAATAATTCATATAATCCGGATATGATAGATCTTATCATTCGTAAAAACTGTATCAGAAAGCAATAAATGAAGTATATCCTATTCATAAAGACTATAGAATATTCAACAGTTTAACATTCTGCGGTTCTGCAAGTACAAATATTAAATCCTTTCTCGTCAAACAAAATCTTAATATAACTTTCAAAACTTCTAATAACTTAGGTAAACATATTAAAAATAATAAATCTCGTGTTAAAAATCAAGTAAATCAGGAATCTATAAACTCAATTGCGGTACTTGTGATAAAATTTATATCGGTAGGACCTATAGGAGTTTTGGCATAAGAACATCTGAACATAAACGTAGCTTCGATAAAAATAAATCTGATTCAAATTATTCAAACCACCTAATAAAAGAAAACCATTCATTCAATAAAACTTTGACATATTACATATGAAATCAAAAGTTCAAAATTAGATCTCCTAGAAGCATTAGAAATAAATAGATACAAACATTCGGACAAGCTTTTGAATGAACAGGTAGATGTGAATTACTCACCCCTACTTAACTTGTTTAATTAGTTTTTATTACCTTTTATACTAACTGTACAATGGCTCGGTGTGGATTTTCCTGTTATTCATCCAACTTGTTCTACGATTTGTTTATAATACCATACTCTTCATCCTGTTTGTCATTCTTGATAAAGCTGCTGTGTCAGCGAAACGTCGTCGAATTTTTTCAAATAAAGTGTAGATTAAAGTTAAACCTTGTGTTTTTTATCTCATTTAACTTCCATAAGGAAATTACAAAGCTCATTTGCCTTTCTTAAACGTTCACTAAGATTTTTCAAATTGAATGACTTCGTTGAAGCCTCTTTTTCAATAGATAGTCAATTTATGATATCTCTAAGTCGGGTTCAGCTAAATCTCCATCTTGCGATTCAAGCAATTCCTGAATGTAACTTAATTTCATTTGTTGGAAACCATCTCGTCCTATTCAATTTGCAATTTCGGCAATATTTGCAGTTAAAGTTTGAATTTGCACATATTATATCTCCTTTTCCGCTGTCAGAACAGGCCACAGTTTTTTTCCACGATTTCAATGTGTATGGGTACAGTTCTTTCATTGATTCATTTACGATCAGTGTACATTTTGCTATGTCAAATTTCTTCCAGCTTTTCATGACATTTTTATCATGATCATATTCCGTATTATCAGTATACAGTATGCAGCAAAAGCCCGCGCACTGGTTCGATATCTTTGAAATTAAGAATAGAAACTCATTTCTGTAAACATTGTGATTTGTCAGGAGGGGTTACCTATTTGAGTTATGTTTGAAATTTTCAGCTAACTTGGGGTGGGGGTCAGGATAGGTAACCCCAAAATTTCAAATAGCAAGCCCTTTTATGTGATACATCAATAAAGAGGTATTTGGAATACGTTTTCAAAAAAGTCCCTAAAACTGAAATCGGATAATTATTTCAGGAGTTACAGCCAAATCTTTGTTTTTTTCCGGTTCTCTTAGCTTTATTCGAACGACTGTCAAAATTTTTTCTTTATATTAAACCAGTTCCACGAAGAAATAATATATGGGTGATGTCAACCCAAATTATTGTGTCCATAATGATTCTGAAACATCTATAGATCATAATCGGTATCACTTGGAAGACTGAACCCGGCCATCGGGGCTCTCTCGGTCAAACAGAGATGGAATTTGAGGAAATATCGCAGGTTATGTATTTTTTTATCATCTCCTTAGTCCCTTTCATGATCTTGCTTGCTATGTAAAATCTTTTCTTAGATTTGTTTCGACTTATAAGAAGTTTGATTGTTGAAATATTTTTCTGCTGGTTTTCTTTTTCCATTGTTACAGATTCCTGCCCCAAACCCCCCCTTCACCCTTGTTTTCGGAAATCATGGAATGCAAGAGAGAATGAAGCGGCTAAGCAGAAAAATCTTTGGCACTCTTTATGTACACTCGACACTAACACATCATAAACAGACAAGCTATTGCTAGTGCAATAGCGACAGGGAAACGAGTTTTTTGTTCAGTTTTTCATTCGTTTATTGAATCACATACAAGATAGTTTCCCTTGCTAAATTTCCTGAGCTCACATTTGTGTTTTTCTGACACAAATCAAAATTATTGATATAAGCACTTATTGTAAATACAATTATTCAAATTTTTGTAAATCCTTTGAAAATCAAAAATAATTCAAGTCTTATTCAAATCCCAGAAAGTATAATCTATATATATATATATAAGATATATATATATATATATATATATATATATATATATATATATATATATATATATATATATATATATATATATATATATATATCATTTTGATATATATATATATATATATATATATATATATCCTGATCAATATAAACATTACTTTAGCTTGAGCTGCTGAGGCTCAATCCCAGTGGAAAGTTCATTCTACAAGATTGAATACTCGCTAGGGCTCTAAATTATAGGAAGTGTTTCAAGAGAAGCCGCCAAATCAAAGTACATTCAAAGACTCAAAAGTCAGGGTTTTTAAAGGGAAATACTTCTATTTTTACACATCGTTGAATCCTTATTTTCAATACGCTTGTTCTGGAAAATTACAGTCAAAAGATCTCTGATATACTGTTTCGGACAAATCAGTGAAAATTAAATTCAATTTCTAATTCAGAAAGCATAGCAGAAAATCGGAAATTTTAGAAATTCGCTATTTCTCGCTGTAGGTCACAAATACATAACTTAGTTGTGAGTATGTTATGGACGTCGTGTTCGCCTATTTGAAAAGATGCACCTTCAAGTTAACACATGAATTTCATGTCATCCCTATATCATTACCAGAAATATGTAGAGGAAAAGGAGAGAAATTAGATCATGTTAGTATGCTTTCAGTTATTAATTTTCATAACGACCAAAAAGAGTAGGAAAAGGATTTCAAAATTGTTCAAAATGACCACCATTGTTCTGAACACATCTTACTTTCTTCTTCAAGCTTCATTTACATGTCGTAGTACGTCTGGAGCGATATTTCTGCAGTTTCAATGTTTCGAAATTATCGCAGGGATGAACCTGGTTTTTTAAGTACCCCACAAGGAAAAATCACATGGAGTTAGGTCGGGTGATCTCGCCGGCCAGTGGATGGGACCATTCGCTCCAATACAATTATCACCAAATTTCTGGATGAGCCATTCTGTCACCATCTGAGAGGTGTGTGCCGGAGCACCATTCAACATAAATAATGGCTCAATGTCGGCGTTTGAACCTAATAAAGGCTCTAAAACAGGCCAGACTTGATCATTGAATAGATTCCTACATGACGTACCTGTTAGGTTTCTTTCAATGAAAAACGGCCCTATCAAAATAATGTCCCAGATACCGCACTATACATTCAGTTTTTCAATCACTTGCGCATGAGCTGGTAGCACTTCATGGGTATTTTCTCGACTCCAATGGTATGTCCAATAATGACTCACTTGTCCATGCCTTATGAATGTGGATTCATCAGTGAATATTATCTTTCTGCTGGAATGTGGATTTTCCTCGAATTGTTGTAGAGCCCATTGACAATAATAAACATGTTAGTATAGGAAGAAGAGAAATGACATATCTTTTAAAGACAAAGCTGGGAAGGTCATTACAAATAGAGATCAAATGCTCAAATTAATAGAAAGCTTTTATAAAGAATTATATGATTCCAAATTACAACCAAACGCACAGCAAAAGGAATATGGAAAGAAAAATATGTAATGTCGGTTCTGAGGATATTCCCGAAATTACTGTTAATGAATTAAACTCAGCCCTGAATAATCTTAGAAATTCCAAGGCGGCTGGACTAGATGGCATAATTCAAGAAATGCTCAAATGTGGAAGTCCTCGCCTAAAACAAGAACTGGTAATATTGTTCAACAAATGCTTGGATCAAAGTCAAGTCCCCAAGTATGGCTTGAGGCTAAAGTAATTCTTCTCCACAAAAAGGCGACATAAGAAACCTTGGTAATTAAAGACCAATAAGCCTTTTATCCCAGCTATATAAACTGTTCACCAAAATAATTACCAAAAGATTAACGGAAAAATAGATTTCCAGCAACCCCGTGAACAAGCTGGATTTAGATCTGAGTTCAGTACGCTGGATCATATTCATGCAATCAAATACCTAATAGAAAAGTGCAATGAGAATAATTTACATCTTTATATAGCCTTTATAGACTACCAAAAGGCCTTTGACAGTATAGAAATTTGGGCAGTCCTTAATTCTCTTAATGCATGTAGAGTGGACAGCAGATACACGAACCTGATAAAAACATCCATTCTTCCGCCATAATGCATGTCCAGTTACGGAATAAAACCAACGACATTCCAATAAAACGAGGTGTTCGACGAAGAGATACAGTGTCGCCGGGGCTATTTATTGCAGCTTTGAACGAAATCTTTAGAGAAATGGATTGGCATAAGAAAGGAATCAACATTGATGGCGAACTTCTACATCATCTACGCTTTGCCGACGATATTGTACTAATAAGTAGTAACGTCCAAGAATTACAAGATATGATCCTACACTTGAACAACCATTCAAAATATGTTGGCCTGAAAATGAACATCAGCAAGACGAAGATAATGACTAACACGAACAATAACCCCGTAATCCACATAGAAGGTCAACAACTAGAGAATGTGGAAAATTACATATACCTGGGACAAAAACTAACTACTAAAAAGAACAACATGACTGACGAGATTACACGAAGAGTGTCCCTTTCGTGGGCGGCTTTTGGCAAATTAAAACATGCCCTGATATCAGACATACCCCACAACCTCAAGAAAAACCTCTACCACCAATGCATTCTTCCTGTGCTTACATATGGAGCTGAAACATGGTGTCTTACTAAGAAGTTGGCCCAAAATTGACGAAAACCCAAAGAGCCCACGAGAGAATAATATTAAATATTAAACTATCAGATCGCATTAGAAATACTTGGGTAAGAGAACAAACCAAGCTGACAGATGTCATTGAGAGGGCAGCTCAACTAAAGTGGTCATGGGCAGGTCACGTAGCTCGAAGAAATGACAATCGGTGGACCAAGAGGCTCATGGAATGGAGGCCAAGAGTGGGGCATAGGAGTATCGGCAGGCCAAACACAAGGTGGAGAGACGATATTATAAAATCAGCGGGTCTTCTTTGGATGAGAGAAGCTATTAGCAGAAAGAAATGGTTCAATATGGAAAAAGCCTACATCCAGCAGTAGATTGAAATAGGCAGATCGTGATCGTGATCGTAACCATTGACAATACTTCAAACGTTGTGCTGAATCGCGATCAAACAGTTGTTGCACAAATTTTGTTTTATAGGGTCTCAGTTTTTCAGCCTTGAAAATTCTTCGTACCGATTTATCACTCATTCCAGCTTCAAGTGCTCTGTTTCGCACAGATAATTTCGGAGACACTTCTGCACTGGCTAGAATGTTAATGATTTGTTCAGGAGAAGTGGCATTGTTACGTCTTCCAGTGCGTTCTTTTCCTCTACTGAACCAGTATCAACATATCTTTGCACAGCTTTCTGGGCGGTATGAGCACTTCGCACTGGTTTATCGATGGTTTTTCCGTGAATAACTACGCAGCTAGTTTGTAATTTTCTTCAATGAGGAACCAGAAGGTAACCATTTCAGCATAATCCTAATTACTGAATGAATGCGTTATTTTTCACAAGAAAAAAAATTAATTAAATACACCTACTAGAGAAGGTCTCTGAATCACTGAGTGGATAGAAAAGAATCAAATTTTTCGCCCTTCCAAACTTTTCGCCCTAACTACCTAATGACTAGGGTAATCCCTAATAATTTTGACTTTACCTAAATACAAAATTGAAAACATAAAGATTCAATGATTATACCTATCTGGCGAAATGCGTGGGTTAACTTACATTAGACGAGCATTTCACTTTATGCATCATAATATGTAGTTCCTGATAATAATTTCTTCGACGATCTGAAGAAACTTCTGAGAGAATGCTTTATTTGACAGAATTATTCTATGAACAATCTCAATCCAGTGGCAAGAAAAATGTTTTGCGTCCTTATTTTGTGTGTACTTGTTTCTCGTCTATCTTATAATTTGTACAGTACGCCTGGTACAAGAAAAGGTCGAGAATACTTTTTTACTCTGAAACTCCTGGACAAAGTGAAAGCGTATGTTCTATGGCATAGATAATTCCGCACCAAAAAGTGGTAATAAAACTGCGATTTACCATGAATGTTAAGGTCTCTGAATGTTTGTTCACCAAACTGTATTGCCTAAAACGTTCCTTATAATCGTATCAAAGTTCAAAATCAAAGTTCAAGGCGTTCAAGTGCTATGATAACAGATATTTTTTTCAGAAAATCAAATTCTGTATAGTGTATCTCGAAACCAAAATATCCCAGATATCTTGTGCTCTCACTAAATGCTTTGAAAAGCCATATGTCGTTCGGAAGCTGCAGGAATGATTATTTTACTTGAAACTATATGGTCTATTCAAAATCCTACAGAAATATTTGAAATATTCAGTGGAATAGATATTCTCGCCTAAATGAGTGTTCTTAATACTGGTACGAGTTACTGACAGTTCTTTTACGGCTACATACAGATTTTTGTGACTTACAGCCGGAATTAGTAAATTTCTTGAATATTCGATTTCAAGCGTATTGAAAATAAGAAACCAACGATGTGTAAAAATAGGAGTATTTCCATTTGAAAATTCGGACTTTTCAGTGTTTCAATGTACTTCGATTTGGCGTCTTCTTTCGAAACAGTTGGAATAATTGAGAGCCCTAGCGAGTATTCAGTCTTGAAGAACGAATTTCCTACTGGGATTGAGCCTAAGCAACTCGAAGCTGAAGTAATGTAAGAAATATTTTGAATAAAGCTAAGAGAACAAGAAAAAAACAAATATGACTGTAACTTCTGTACTAATTATCCAATTTAAGGACTGTTTTGAAAAGGTATTTCAAATACCTTTCTATTGATGTATCACAATAGAGGTTGCTATTTGGAGCAGAAAAATACAAAATTCCGGAATAGCTCAAAAACTCAAAAAGAAAAAAAAATCCGTTCACACCAACAATGTTCTTTCTCCAAAATAGATCTTGAAAGAGGAAGGATCATTTTTCCCTATTCATAATATTTTTTAACTGCCGTACTAAAACATGGAATTTGGTTCACCATGCAGAACAACCAGTATGTCGTTTGAATGAAAAATTATTCACTTTATTCCAGAGTTGAATAGGAAAGTCGTTGACGCGCTTACTACACAAAAAACAGACTTGCCGATTCAGTTTGGAATATGATAAAATGATTTTTTCCGATAGTTTTATTCAATTTAATTGTAGATTGACTACTTTTATTCTCTTTATATCGACGATTCAATAATCAACAGCAGCATCAGGTGACTTATATCAATTGATAAGTAATAAAAACAAATACTGTGTTTTAAGGAATTTTACTTAATAATTGCGATGCGTTACGCGTTTCACTACACCGTAGCTTCTTCAGACGAATGAATATACAGAAAATATAAATGAGAATATAACTATAAATGTTCTTTAGTAATCAAAAGCTTATTGGGTTGCTTCTTCTTAAGTGGTTATTTATGACAGGTATATCAATAAAATTGTGGAATAGATTGCTCCCCGAAAAGATTCAATAGAGTTGAAGGGCTTAAATCGACTTGTTCATTGATGAGTCTACCTGAGTGTTTGTATTTATTGATTTCTAAAGTTTCCCAAAGATCTACCTTCAATATTTATTATCTGTATGCAAAATTTCAAACTGTGGGTCGAAAGAATGATTATTTTCTAAGAGATGATTCGCGTAATTTGAATCTGATTTTTATTTGAAAAACTGCGTTTATGTTCCGATATTTTAATATAAAAATTTCTATGTGTTCTACCAATGTAGAAATTATCACAGTCATTGCAATTCAATCTATAAACACCTGATTTATTATTTTTACCTGGTTTGATTTCATTATTTTTTATATATTTGCCTGAATTGTTATTAGTTTGGAAAGCTATGTTGAAATTATTGCTACTTAAGAATGATTCCAGTTTCTCACTTGTAATGGCAACGTAGATTAAGGTGTTGAATTTTGTTTCAATTTATCGACAGGGTAAACTTCATTCAATGCGATTCTACTTGGTTTTAATTTAAAATATTATTTATTAGTTTGGGATTGTAACCATTATTTTTGGCTATTTGTTTAATGAAATTTAGTTCTTTGTTGAAATTTTCTGGTGATAGCGCAATTTACCATAAGCCGTCACATACAGATATTATAATACATAACTCGTCGTGTCATCCATGTCAACATAAAATGTCAGAATTCAATAGTTTTATTGATAGATTGATTAACATCCCGCTATCACTCGAAAATTTCAACAAAGAACTAAATTTGATTAAACAAATAGCCAAAAATAATGGTTACAATTCCAAACTAATAAATAATATTTTAAATAAAAACAAAGTAGAATCGCATTAAATGAAGTTTACCCTGTCGATAAGTTGAAACAAAAATTTAGCACCTTAACCTACGTTGGCATTACAAGTGAGAAACTGAAATCATTCTTAAGTAGCAATAATTTCAACATAGCTTTCAAACTAATAACAATTAAGGCAAATATATAAAAATAATAAAACCAAACCAGGTAAAACCAATAAATCAGGTGTTTATCGATTGAATTGCAATGACTGTGATAATTTCTACATTGGTAGAACACATAGAAATTTTAATATTAGAATATCGGAACATAAACGCAGTTTTTCAAATAAAAATCAGATTCAAATTACGCGAATCATCTCTTAAAAAATAATCTCTTTCGACCCACAGTTTGAAATTTCGCATACAGATAATGAATATTAGAAGGTCGATCTTTGGGAAACTTTAGAAATCAATAAATACAAACACTCAGGTAGACTCATCAATGAACAAGTCGATTTAAGCCCTTCAACTCTATTGAATCTCTTCGGGAGCAATCTATTCCTTAATTTTATTAGATATACCACTTAAGAAGAAGCAACCCAATAAGTAATTACTCGAGAACATTTATATTTATATTCCACTTAAGAAGAAGCAACCCAATAAGCTTTTGAACCCAATAAGCTTTTGACTCAAGAAAATTTATAGTCATATTCTCATTTATATTTTCTGTATATTCATTCGTCTGAAGAAGCTACGATGTAGTGAAACGCGTTATGAATCGCAATTATTAAGTAAAATTCCTTAAAACACAGTCATTGTTTTTTATTATTGATAATGGAATTTTACCAAGTAAAAGCCTCCCAAATTCAAATGTCAATTGATAAGATTTGATTTTATATTTCACTGTCATAAAAACTAACAGTACTGCTGATTGAGATCACGAACCACCGCTGAACTATTTGAAAGCTTCGGTTTAGTTTTTTCACACACACACACACACACACACACACACACACATGATTATAAGCAACAAACCAATTGAAATCGAACGACGACAACAGAGATGAGATTAAACAATTAAAAAAAATAGATGAAGATGTATCTCGAACCTACCCCATCAGAATATTGTTTATAAACCAGAGAAACTTCCTATTTTAACCTCACTTGAAATATCGATGGAACCGATAATTTGCCTAATGTAGGATTTAACAAAAATTATGTTTTGGTTTTGCTGATGACACGGCAATGAAATTTACACTTTCAGTAGTAATGACACATTTTGTTAGTAAATTCGTTTGATATTCATTCAAGAGCATGAAGTAAACTTGGAATTAATTAAGTACAGGCAAGTGACAAGTGGCACATTAGTACAATACGCGAATCTGAATAAAACACATGTAATTACTTCCTGCGCTGACACTATTAAGTCGAATATAGTGGAATTAATGGGGCTAAAACGCATTTCAATTCAGAGTCGAGTTCAGATGTAGATTAACGAAATCGATTGAAATGAAGAACTTCAGCGAAGATATATGCGGTAAGGGAACTTAGTATATACTTTTTAAGTTCCAATTACAATATCAAGCTGAAATTTTATACATTATATTATATATATATATATATATATATATATATATATATATATATATATATATATATATATATATATATATATATATATATATATATATATATATATATATATATATATATATATATATATATATATATATATATATATATATATATATATATATATATTACATAGTTAAAATTACAATTAATACACTACATTTGAGATCATTTTGGAGACAGTTTTACTAAAGGTAGGGTTACAGACGAACACTCGTCTGTAACTATACATGCTATACAGTCATCAACATACCGTTTGAAAAACTGCAAGTTGAATGTGATCTTTGAAAGTACTTGACCTTCAAAGTCTTCCAATACTAAATTTGCAATTGCTGCAGATATGGGTGAACCCATCGGTGTTCTAAAAATTTTCGTGAATATTTCAGACTTGAAAACCAAATATGTGGGTTCCAGACAGAGTTTAGTTGCTTTAATGAATTCGTCTTGAGGTAGTTCAGTGAAATTTGTGAGATATATATAGGGGTTTTCACCCCGACGAGTTGCCCATATATCTGTTCATGCAATCGAACTGATTTCATGAAAAAATATAAATCCACCACCCGGTAATTAATACCATTGCCAGGCAATGATTATAATCAAAACATATCCTGGAATTATTATATATTAGGATAACGTTAAATGTTATGAGAATATATCAATCTACCAGAATATATACATACTATAGCATCATCAGACAATGATATCAATGTACCAACGAGTAGTGTCATAGGCTTTCTCCCCGGAAAAATCCAGTGTACGGACCTTAGTCAAGTAACACTGAATATTACTCATTAATAGTTTTCTTTGTGTGAAGTGGTGAAAGATCGAATAGAATAGTGCTCTGAATATAAATATGACAAAATTGTCAGTTAATTATATTACATTTATACAAACAAATAAATAAAATATGAAATGAAATTCTGAGCAGTATAAACTAAAGAAAACCTATGACTCTACCTCACTATTTTTTCGGAAAGAAACCTACGAAGAATATTACAAGATTTGATGACTGTTATCTTTTGTAACTGTTCAAACAAATTTTTCTTTAGACCCAAAATCTCAATACTTTTGTGAAGATTTCTAGCAATAACACCTGTTGTGGAAATAATAATCGGTAGAATAAATATTTTCTTCATTTCATGTATATATATACATATGGGTTCGTATGAATAGTTGTGCATACTACAGACAGGAAGTTTGCTAGTTCAATAAATAATCATGGCATAATATAAGGTTTGGGAACAGTATTTGTGTCTGTGTGTTTTAGGGTAGTCACTATTCCTCTGGTTGGAGATTGACATTCAGATAAACGTGGAATTTCGCCAACTTATCGCAAAAGTTACTATATTTATAATATTTTTTTTATAGACAGTTGCAATTCAAAGTCAAAATGAAGTACCTTCATTGCTACGACTGTGAAACTATTATGTGATCTGCCTGCCGACCAATCTGTCTGATTTTGCAGATATATATGTATAATAATGATTTCAATCACATATACAAGTTGTAGCTTTTCTAAAATGCTAGTTCCCTGTGGAATGAACAGTGAGAAAGTCAAAATCCTACCCTTCATTAGCACGACTGAGAAACTATTATGTGGTATGCCCGCATGTCATAGCCGACCCTTCGGTCTGCTTTTGTGAATATATAGCTGATAGAAACAAACCTGGAAAACCTAGAAAACGAAACATATAAAACTGTTGACGAACAAAACCAACAACTAACTAAGATCATTAAAAGTGCCGAAAAGGTTGTAGTTCCCAAACATCGAGAGACAAGGGAAAATTGAGTCAGACAACAAAGACACTTATGGAAAGGAGAAGACAACTTAAAAATAAACAAACAACAAATACAGAGGAATTAAAACAACTGAACAAAGATATTTCGAAAGCTATCAGAAGAGACACACGAAACTACAATACAGAGATGATTACGAGAGTGATTGAGGAGAACAGGAGTTTGAAAGTACTAAGACGAAGATGTGGTATAGGAAAGAAAAATATTTGGCAGTTGGCGGACAAGGAAGGAACGTAACAACGAATAAAGATGAAATCCTTGAAATTACCAAAGTTTCTACCAAGAGCTCTATCGACTAAGAAAACCAAACAGAAGAAAACCCTTTACCTAAAATACTAAACGTTGGGTCAGATGCTTTTGTGAATATATGTATATGAAAATATAATTAGTTCATTTACTTATAATTTTCAGCTTTACTATAATAACACAAAATTGTATAAGTATAAAACATACGATGTTATGAAATTCTATGAAATATAATATTATATTTAGATATATATATATATATATATATATATATATATATATATATATATATATATATATATATATATATATATATATATATATATATATATATATATATATATATGACATAATAAAAGGTTTGGGAACAGTATTTGTGTCTGTGTGTTTTAGGGTGGTCACTATTCCTCTGGTTGGAGATTGACATTCAGATAAACGTGGAATTTCGCCAACTTATCGTAAAAGTTACTATATTTATAATATTTTTTATAGACAGTTGCAATTCAAAGTCAAAATGAAGTACCTTCATTGCTACGACTGTGAAACTATTATGTGATCTGCCTGCACTTAATAACCGACCAATCTATCTGATTTTGCAGATATATATGTATAATAATGATTTCAATAACATATACAAGTTGTAGCTTTTCTAAAATGCTAGTTCCCTGTGGAATGAACAGTGAGAAAGTCAAAATCCTACTCCTTCATTAGCACGACTGAGTAACTATTTTGTGGTCTGCCCGCATGTCATAGCCAACCCTTCGGTCTGCTTTTGTGAATATATGTATATGAAAATATAATTAGTTCATTTACTTATAATTTTCAGCTTTACTATAATAACACAAAATTGTATAAGTATAAAACATACGATGTTTTGAAATTCTATGAAATATAATAGAATAGTGTAAAAAAATGTATATATTACGACATCAAAATGACAGGCAAACTTTAATCACGTTCTGTGAGTAAACTTTTATGCTTTGCGACCCCTGTGCAAGCTCAACAAACCTTCGATGGGAGTAGTGAATCCTCATTTCACCTACGGTAGGTGAAATTGTATACCTGATATTAATATGGGTTTGCTACTATACTGCAGATCTGCAAAACACTGGCACTCAGTCGAATAGTTATTGATTGCTTAATTCCAAGAAAGAATAATGAAAATAAGTGTTATTGTCATTTATGTGTTATAAACAACAAACCTAAATTAAGGAACCATTTATATCATGAAGGCACTCCTTGTATCTCGTAGACCACTGTTCAATTTAGTTTGTATTTATGAAGTAGATCAGTTCTCTATCAATTTTCCAGTAAGTAGTTCCTATCTGAAGAATACTTTTACAAATAAACTTCACCAATGTAGAAACTTATCGGTTGAAGTGTTCGCATCGGCGCGGCGATGAAGTACATCCCTCTTTAAATAAGTGGAAATTGTTCCGAGATAAATTGATGCAATTTCCAATGAAAAAGTTAGAACGAGCATGTTAGGCGGATATATCTTCAAATACTTGACTTGGAATCGAAATGTATTTACCCATTCTCGTATCAAATCGCGCTTCTGAGACGCAGTTAGCAAGAGGGTAATGGCCCTGATATTTCCGCATTGATTTCTTGGAAGGCCCCTGCGATTCTAAAACTCTATGCATCTATTTTCCAAATGTTTCAAGGACATTTTTTCAAAATCAGATTGCTGAAGGTGTTTTTCATCGATCAGATTGCATCTTTAATCAATTATACAAATTATATAAGTACCGTAATGAAATTAGAAGAATATTCATTTTACATCGTTATCCACATAAATTAGCAGCTTACAATTGTATGGTACATAGACTCATTAATATCCCAATGTCACAAAATAATTTCCTAAAAGAGATAAATATATAGCAGTCAATAACGGTTACAGTCCTAGTATGATTGAGAACATCATTTTACGCGAAAAATTTCAAAAAGCAATCCAGGAAGTATTTCCAAGTACAAAAGTTCTAACACAAAATACAACAGCTTAACTTGTATTGGTAATCCTAGTCTAAAATTTAAATCATTCCTCTCGCATTATAATTTCAATATAGCATTCCGAACTGATAATTCTTTAGGCCAACATATCAAAACTGCAAATTTGAAATTGATAAAGGTAATGAATCCGGTGTTTATAAACGGTCTCGTGGGGATTGTAATAAAATTTATATTGGTAGAACTTTCAGAAAGTTACATTATCCAAGCACAAACGTAGTTTTGATTATCATAAATCAGATTCCCATTATTCCAATCACTTACCCGAAGAAAACAAGAACTTTAATGATAATTTCAAAATTTTACACAATGAAAATGACAGACAAAAACTCAATCTATTGTAAATTTTAGAGATCAACAAAGAAAAGAATTCAGGTAGGGTACTTAATAGTCAATTAGATCTAAATCCTTCTCCTTTACTAAATCTTTCCAATTCATAAAGTAAGCAACTCCGATGGGTTTTCCAACATACCTCTTCTACCTATTGTAATATTGAGTAGGAAATAAGACTAATTTATAAGGAAAAACTATGTTCATTAGTTTGTATCTATCTGATGAAGCCACAGTGTGGTGAAACCCGTCACAGTTTTGTTAATATAGTGAAAATCTAATAAATTAGTTTTATTTCATTGAAAAAAAATAGAAGAAGACGTGCAAAGATGTCTTAATTATTATATTCTTACATGAAACTCTCTACCTCAATATACTTTTCTACATAATTTCCTTCAACATTGAGGCACTTGTAATACCGTTGTACCAATAATTAAATACCCCCTTCATAGAGGTCTACCGCCTGACTTCTAAACTACTGAATCACTGTTTCGACTTCGTCATCGTCTTGGTGTTTCTTCAAGTACAGAAATAGATGATTATCACTAGGCATCAGATCAGAGTTATATAAACAGATTTCAAACACGTTTATTTCTTGTAGAAAGCGATAACAATTTTTTTTAGCTGAATTTTTCGTCATTCAGCAAAATCAAAAATCTATTTCAAGGCCGTTTCAATGGTGCCAAAAGATTTCATTACATAGTTTGTACACACTATTTGTGCGGTTCGAGCACAAGTGGACATATCACTGATAAACATTATACAGGGTGTTGTATCGCTCCAAACACAATTTTGTACATTTATTCAGTCCTGTTCTGAAATTTTCGAAATTTACGTCCTGCTTTGGATAGATCCTGCAAAGGTGATCCTGTGTGCCGAATTTCTTGGTATTCGGTGGTTACAATTACAGAGTTGTGAATTCTTTAATATTAAGCGAAATTCAGAAAACAGAAAGCTCCCCAGGGGATTAATAGAGGGGTGTTTCGAAATTACCGCAGTGACGTCTATATTCCCTCGAGCCATGTAAGGCCTTATGTGATACACCCTGTATACCTCGGCGTTCGACTTCTTCAACAGGTAATAACGTCCAAGAAATCAAGGAAATGGTGCTCGAAAATCGTTATGCCGGTGTTAGAGAGGTAGCTCGTGATCTCAACGTCTCTTGTGAAACCGCTCCTTTGATTTTGGTGAACCAATTAGATATGCAGCGCGTCGCCGCTCGGCTCGTTTCGATAGAGCTGAATTTCCTTTAAAAACAGTACTGGTAGCTGCTGATATGCTAGATCATGTGAATTCTGATCCCACGTTCATGAGACGGATCATAACTGGTGATGAATGGTCTATGAATATGATTCACCAACGAGCCAACAATCATCGGAATTGGTGGCAAAAACAGTGAAACCCCGCAAAATTGTTCGAAAATCAAGGTATGCTGATTGTTTTTTTCGATATTCGTGGTGAGGTTGATCGTGAATTCGTTACGAAAGGTCAAACGATCAATGACGTGATGTTCAACCGTTTTGTGACGTTTGAGTAAAAATATTTGCCGTAGACGGCCGGATTTGTAGCAAAACAATTGCATGACGATAAAGCATTATCTCATCCAGCCACGGTTATTAACGACTTCAAGACCAAAAACTCGATAAATATCATCGAGCAGCCGCCTTATTCGCCTGATCTAGCTGCCTGTGAGTTTTTTCTCTTTTCAAGACTGAAATTTCAGCTCCAACAAACCAGATTTTATTCCGTAGACTTCATAAAAGAAAATTCTTACTAGTTTTGATCATTCAAATATCAAAATAAAAATTGGTGAAACATATTGAAACATAATCTTATTCCAACTGATATATTTCCGGAAAGTTCGATGGTAAAATTCAACGTTAAAATATACCTTCGTCATATCTGTGAGATAAAAATTATCTGAACACTTTTCCGCAAGAACATCGCGAGAACATTAGGATCACAAACAAAACGTACAAAAAGAAATGAGAAAATAGAAAAGTTTATCTTAAGTGTTAGCTGTCTTAGCTTCTCGGAAGTTGATTACCAGTAAAAGGCTCGAAGAAGCTAGTGCTCGTCGGCACTTATCAGTTCAGCCTCTACGGGGATTGTAATTTCCGGTGGCAGCCATATATTCTGCTTCAACACCGGTCACTTGTGCCGGTTTATGGCAACCCTATCTTTCATGGACTTCCTCGCCCCGTTTTCCCTTTGATACATAGTTCACAATTATATTCCTCGATGGAAATACGTTCTGACGTAATCTTCTCTCTAATGAATGTATTAATATTTGTGGAGTTTATAATTATTTCTCCTGAAATGAGGCAATCTGGATGAAATAATTTTCACACGAAAGAGGAAAATATATATCCATGGTGCCATGTAAATGAGGGTATAAAGTATCTTTCGGGAAATCAAAATAAAATATGAATGAGAACATAAAGATAATAGAATGAGACTATGAAATAAATAGTTTATTAACTTTAGCACATTGGACGATAATGCTTCTTTTAATCATATAAAATAATTGAATTCAAAAAACACTCTGCACTAAAATAAAATGATGTAGTTTATGGAATTAACCTGTCTGAAGTGACAGAACTTCGATTCTATCTGTGACAGGTCGGTTTTCAGTGAACCAAGTCCTTAGTGAAGATGTTCTTGGAGGACTTTGGAATGAAGAGAAAGAGATGGAGGGCATTGAAACAATCGATTACATTGTCACACCAAGCGTCTTTTCGCACTTCTTGGAGAACCTTGTGGAGGATATCGAGCATAGGAAAATTGATTCAGTAAATCTAAATTGCGACAATCATTTCATAGAATTAAAATCTTTGGAGTTGCTGCATCTCCAAATACTGCTGCAGCAGAAATATATCCACAAGAGTTTGCAAGCTTAATAGCTGATGGAGGATGAGCAAGTATTTAATGCAGACGGAAATGCATTGTTTTGTTAGGGAATGCCAAATGAAAAATTCATTTCCAAGAGTGAAAATTCTACCAGCTCCTGGATTAAAGGCAGCAAAGTATAGATTTACACTGGTGCTATGTTCTTATGAATCTGGAGATTGTGTCATTGAATCAATGATGCTTTCCAGATCGTAGGTCATCGTGCTTCACAAAAAATAACGATAACGACTAGTGTTTTGGCTTGCTAATCAGAAAGCATGGGTTACAAGCGCTATTTTTCTGACTGATTCTGTTATGTTTCAGAAAGCTATTGAAAAGAAAGAATTTAGATTTTAAAGCTGTTCTAGTTGATCCTGATATAAATTTTATAGAATGCTGAAAGAAATTAATTTGACATAGCAAGATATATCTCAAACGTATAAGAATCAGTGGAAGAATAAATATCATATACAGGGTGACCCACGAGTCAGTGGATGTAGCATAATGCCAAAAAACGACGGATTTTAAGTTACAATTTAAAAATAATTTCGTATATACAGGATGCTCGATTTCTGAGAAACAAATCAAAGTTATGTTTTTTTCATAGAACACCTAATATAATTCAATGATTATGGATTTGTGAGATCAAAAGAAGGTGACTTCGTTAAATATTTCCTATACTTAAATTCAATGGTTTTCGAAATATTCTAGATTTTTAGAAATTTGATGACTCTTTGAAAGTTTTTTCATCTTTCGTTTTGACTTCCGATTGTAATTTTGCAAAAATTATATTACTTATACTACATTTCTGAGTAACCATCGTTGGGAAACTCTGAAATTGATACAGAGTGTACAGTACAAAATTACCGATTCTGCACTTCTTTAAGCCTAATTTTTTTTAATCTTTCAAGAGACACACCCTTTGTTTTATACTGTGTAAAAATCGGTTATTTTGATACCTATAGAACGATATCTATGTTCCCTATGCCTACCATTAGGGGTTCCCGAAATTTCTCTAATTTTCCGATATTTTATGCCTCAATATACATCTCGAAATGTTTTTCCTCGTTTTTGAAGAGAGGTGCATCCCACTCGAGAAAACAAAACAGGTGTTGGTAAAAGTTAATTGACGAGGCTTTTACGTGATAGAAATCCATTTTCACAAATACAAGTAAACGATGATTTCTACTAAAATATATTTTAAATGTTCGACGCGTTTCGATACTTTATCAAGAGCGAATGAATACTACAAATATATGTTACTAACAAATTTGTATATATATATATATATATATATATATATATATATATATATATATATATATATATATATATATATATATATATATATATATATATATATATATATATATATATATATATATATACTCAAAAGCAATCCACTCAGAGCTATCCGTACTTGAACTAATATTCTCGAAATAAATTTAATAAGGGTGAGTTATTTATGTCTACCTGATCATTGAGAATTTCCGGTGAATTCCTAAATCTGTTAATCTCAAGAGCTTCCAGAAGGTTGAGTTTTATACCCTTTCTCAGAATGTGGGATTTCAAATTCTGAATTGGAGGAGTGACCACTTTCCATAAGATGATTTGAATAATTTGAATCAAATCAAATTTGATAAAACAAATCGCAATAAATGATAAATGATAACATATAAAGGCAATATAGGCAATAATGTGAAATCCTTCTTATAAATTCAAATTCAAATATAGCGTTCAAAACCTCAACAAACTAAGGTTCATTCATCAGAATTATAAATCTCCAATTAATAAAGAAAATAAATCATAATGGATTGTGCAGATTGCAATTGTTTTGATATAGGTTGAACAGGAAGACATTTTAATGTTAGAATCTCTGAATATAAACGCAGTTTCATCAATAGAAAAACCGATTCAAATTATTGAAATCATCTTAGGAAAAATGGTCACTCTTTTAATTCAAAATTTAAAATCCTACATTCTGAGAAGAGAGGTATAAAACTCAACCTTCTGGAAGCACTTGAAATAAATTGATTTAGGAATTCACCGGAAATTCTTAATGATCAAGTAGACATAAATAACTCACCCTTATTAAATTTGTTTTCTAATAATTAGTTCAAGTACGGATAGCTGTGAGTGGATTGCCTCTTTAGTATATATATAAATTTGTTAGTTAGATATATTTGTAGTATTCATTCGCTCTTGATAAAGATACTGTGTATCGAAACGCGTCGAGCATTTAATAATATATTTTTGTAGAAATTATCGTTTACTTGTATTTGACAGGTACTCAAAATACCAGTTTTAAGTCAATGAGTCGAAAATGATCAAAAATTTCTGCATGGACCGATGTGAAGGAGATGAAAATGAGTACTTTATGGAATTCATTTCGAAAATGCAGTGTTCGGAGAAGTTGAAAATTGTTTAATTCGAGCCTATTTCTCATTTTTCTCCTTGTGAACTCTTTACCTTCTTTTTTTTTTTTTTTTTTTTTTTTATTCAAAAATTTTCTCAAATCTATTTAATTTTTGCTCATATAACTATTTCTCGAAAAACAGAAACTTTTGATGGAAATAAATATGCTTTGAATAAGTGAAAATGCATGAATAATTGAAGCAAAACAAAAAAATTTACAGAAGATGATCAAAATGAACATCATTTTAAACTGATTTCCAATGTTACTTGTACTCACATGAGGATTCAAATCAATACAATTAAAAACTGATTCCTCAATATCTGGAGTTTTCATAGTTTGAGTTACATCTTTTGAATGATTATTTGCAGTAAAGGTACCAGTTTCCCTCAACCTTCTCTGGTTATTTGAAAATTTTCGCCTGTTTGGTGTAACTCGATTTGGAGAACGCACCTGATATAATCGCCTAGCTTCTATTGTGTTTCAGTCAGCCAGACCGTACATGTACTGGATTTCAGCCAATTCGGCGTTAGTAAAATTATCAATTTTTCTTACAGCAATAACAATGGTCCAATTTATACAACTGTCAAAATGAATAATTAAATGAAATGAATCAAAGCCTACTAGTCATTTTTTAATTTAGAAATGCTTTCAATTCAGCGAATGCATACAATCGTTTAATGATTTTTTGCTGGAGAACGGTCGGACAGACGAAAAAATTACAACGGTCAAAAAACTTCGAAATTGAACGAATATGACGAGAATTGATTGTACGCTGACCATTGGCGTACTGAAAAAAAGTTCGAAAGGGCAAAAGAAGACATGGCTCCGGAAAAGAAAACACCTTGTAAATTCTAGTTGAAATTAAGGACGTGCATTGACGGAGTGGAGCGCCCCCAGAGAAGGTGGCTGGATGACATAAAGGAAAAAGTAAGAAGAGGAAGGTATAGTATAGCACAGTTTTGGAGAAAAACAAATTTTTTCAGGAGATTTCAATAACCTATAGCCCCGTAACGAAGCTTTTGCAGACCTATGTTTACATGAACTGTTTTTCTTGAGATTGCACGTAGATTTGCCAAGTTGTGACATACTATTATGTAACACCCAGTATAAGAACTATTACGATCTCAAATTTTAATGTTTGCTGGATTATAAACTGACAGTACTAGATGTTCAAGAGCCTCTTGAATTCTGTCGATTAAAATGTTTTACGAAAGAGATTATTTCTATTTTATTGTATGAGTATGATTTTATTGCTATGAATCAACGAAAACAAACTGTTTTGCATCATAATATTTCTAATATTAATTAACATGAACAGGCATGAGTGAGTATACTAGAGAAATGTTAGTTTGAGATATTATGAAATACTCAAGTTCCAGATAAATATTAAGGCACTGATTAGACTAGAGCTCGAAAATCACATGAATCACATAAAAATTCTTTAGTTCTATGAACGCTCTTATAGAGTTAGGTGTAGTCAAAATTTTTAAAAATTCGATTTTTCGGTTTCATTTTCTTAAAGTATAATATCTCTGAAATATTATCTGAAAATTCGAGGTGAATCAAACAAACACTTTTCAAGTTATTTTATGATTAGCCAAGGGTTCTCAGGTGCTCTATCGGGTTCTATTGTCATGATTGACTCACGACTTTGATGTATAAATACTTATACCTAGCTTTATAAACATCCTACTATATATCCTACTATATATATATTCACAATTTTCAGATACAATTAGTGTTGAGAATTATTTTGTTGCCAGTAAGCTTTAGGAGTTGCACTGAGCAGTCGAAAGTGTGTTGAAATGAATTGTTTTTCAAGTAATCTTCAGTGAGGAGTGATTCTAGAAAAGTTTCAAGAGAAATTCGGAGTTCCCAAAATATTCGTAAGTTGCGTTTAATGAAAAGAAAAAATTTATTCAATCCGAAAACAGTGGAACGTGATGAATGTGTCCAGAGTTCATATTCTGAAAATTTAAAACAGAACACTGAATAAGACAATTCTCCTTTACCTCCTGATGTTTTAGAAACAATTTATGAAGATCACAGTAGGGACAATTTACTTTCAAGATGTGTAGGTGGATTCAATCAGAATAATAATGAGAGCCTCAACTAACTAGTGTGCAAAATATGCCCTCAAACGATTAATACTAGTTTTACTGTTGTAAGAATTGCTGCATACATAGCTATTGGTATATTCAATGAGGTATGAAATCATAATTGATCATAAAGAATACACTGGGACTCGATTTTGGGCGTAATTCTCAACGTTAAGTCGAAAAAACCGATACTGCACGTGTGAATGTGGCAGATAAGCGCGCTAACGACAACACTCGATAATATAGAAATGCTTCGTAGAAAACATCAAATAGATATTTTGGAAGTTGCTACAACAGCTGAAGAACTAAATTAAATTATTGAATAATATCTATTATTTTACGTAAATTGAGTGTGAAACTTCTAATGCGTTTTTCTCAAAACTATGTTTTCAGAACTAGTGACCACTGTAGCTGGAAAACCGCTCGATAGATTTCAATGAAATTTATACAGCTTTTTTCGAACATGAAACACTGGTGCATGACCGAAAGTTTCTTTTCTTTTAATTTCGATTTTCATGAGCAATTGACTGTTGGTTTTTCCCGAAAATCTGGAAAAAATTTCCTTGAGGCAGCCAAATTGAAAATTTGAAAGAAAAAAAGCTCAGTCACTGGATTATCTATTGACACAACTAATTTTTTTGATAATTCGATTGAGCAGATCGTTACTCGATGAAAATCGATATACATATTTTCAATGAAATAAAACTATGGTATTTGCATTTTCACTATATTGAAAAAACGGCTTCAACAGATATATACAAACTAATGAACAGAGGTATTCCTATAGTAAAAATAGTTTTAGAGTATGCTAAGTCTATAATACCTACCTACCAAAAATATGAACTTTTCATTGACAACCTGCAATCACCAAAACTTTGCTTCTCTGTCAAACTCCATTAAACAGGGCATCCCATTAGACCAGTAGTTTCATATTTTCAAGCTCCAGCTGTAAAAATTTCACGCTTTCTCATAGGCATCATAGTAGACTAATTTTGAAACTAAATTATCAATAAAAACTCTTCAGACCTAATAAATGAAATTCAGCAAATGATACTACCACCGAACACTAAGCTTATGACATGGGATGTAGTAAATATTTTCCCTGGTGTTCTACCTAGTGATACAGTGAAACCCATCAACAACGCTCTTCAAATTAATGAAGTCAATCCGTTATTTCACTCAGAAATCTTACACCTTCTAGAAATTTGTTTAGAACAAAATTATTTATACATCAATGGAGTATCATAAAATAGTAAAAAAGGTTTAATCATGGGTTATCCTCTGAGCCCTCGACTCCTTGAAATTTTCATGGATAATATTGAAAAACCTATCCAAGAACATCCATAATTCTTATACTTCATTTATTGGTTTAGATATGTCAACGATATCATTTGTTGTTTCACTGGCACAAACAGACAGTTAGAGTCATTCTAAACATTCATAAACAAAATTCACGATAATATTAAATTCTCGTTAGAGATAGAAACAGAAAACACCATTAACATTCTGGATTTAACTATTACTAAAATTAACAGCAAACATGATTTTCCTCTTTGTCATAAGCCATCGCATACAGATATTACTATTCACAAAAAACAAATAGCAGTCATTAACAGTTACAGTCCAACTATGATTGAGAACATGATTTCACGCAAAACATTTCAAATAGCAATCCAGGAAGTATTTCCAAGTATGAAAAGTTCTAACACAAAGTACAACAGCTTAACTTATATTCGTAATCCTAGTCTAATATTAAAATCATTCCCCTCGCATTATAATTTCAACATAGCATTCCGAACTGATAATCCTTTAGGCCGAAATATCAAAACTGCAAATCTAAAATTGATAAAGGTAATAAATAATAAACTGTCTTGCGGGGATTGTACTAAAATTTATATTGGTAGAACTTTCAGAAATTTCAAGTTAGATTATCCGAGCACAAACGTAGTTTTCATTATCATAAATCAGAATCTCATTACTCTAATTACTTACTCGAAGAAAACCAGAACTTTAATGATAATTTCAAAATTTTACACAATGAAAATAATAGACAAAAACTCAAACTATGGGAAATTTAAGAGATTAACAAAGAAAAGATTCACGTATGTTACTTAATAGTCAATTAGATCTAAATCCTTCTCATTTACTCAATCTTTTCAATTCATAAAGTAAGCAACTCCGATGGATTTTCCAACATACCCATTGTACTTGTACCTATTGTAATATTAAGTAGGAGATAAGACTAATATATAAGGAATAACTCTGTTAATTAGTTTGTATATATCTGATGAAGCCAGTGTGGTGAAACCGGTCATAGTTTTGTTAATACGGTGAAAATCTGAATACCATAGTTTTATTTCATTGAAAATATCTAATTTTTTGTCTGATTGTTTTCAGATGAACCTCCAAGGATAAGTGATGGCCACTGCAATGAGCTTCGGTTGGAACTGGATCAACATAAACAGCCATTACTTTTGAAATTATTAACTTTTTTTCTGAAATTAATGCAAGTCAAGTCGAAACTTTATTTAATTATTTTATGTTTTGACTTTCACGAAATGAAATAATCGACTGGCAAAAAAAGTTATTAAAAATTGTAATTTTTTCTTGTCTCTGACTACACCTAACCCCTTTTGGAAATACATCATGCGTTTACTTCTTCAAAGGTTGACTGAATGAATGTTATAATCATGTGAAATACATATTACTGTCCTTCGAAGATATGGTATATCTAGTTTCTAGAAAGGAAGTGCTTCAAACTTTCGCAGAGTTTAGGAACTTTCGTCATTAAAATACAATTTTATTGTTGAGAACTTCAAAGCTGCATTTTAAGTTACTGAAATTCAATCGAACTTTGTAGGTATTGATTCATTGAATAATTCAATTCACTCTTATTTTCTTATGAATTGGAATAAATATGAAATATGAAATATAGATTAGTTTTATGAAATAACTCCAAATATTTAATTCACAAATACACTTATAAAATATGTTGCATAAGAAATGAGGTTCCAAGACTAGCGTTAAGAATTAAAGAATAGACCAATTGATGTTACTATGAAAGTTAATATTTTGATTGAGTATGTCGATGCTTGATGAAATTTAATATATAATTTTTCAATGACCAAAACGTCATTTTTGAAATAAGAGTAACTGCGCTTCAAACTTAATGAATTTGATAATATAACCCTGAAATCCATTAAATCAAAGAATAAATCAGACAACATATAATTAACTATAAACAAAAAACAAATGAAGGTCTTACTGTTATAGCATTGAATAGAGCAAATTATTCATTCAAAACCACACATTATATTGAATCTAGAAATTATCACAAAATGAAAAAAATCCTACAAATAAATTTCAACGAAATATTAACCATGTCTTAGAAAATGCTAAATCTTTGATACCAAACAGTTGAAACACAAACTTTCAGTTGATATCCCACAGTCACCCGAACTTTACTCTAATGAGTAATATTGATGATTCATTTATACTAGCAAAGATGTTGAACCAAAAAATTATTGATCTCACAAAATTCAGATCTCAGCACACCAATTTGAACTATATTGTGAAAATACTTTCTTGGCTCAAAGACGCACAAAATCTCGAATTATTTTCAGTTGATATAAAGAACATTTATCCAAAACTTCCAACGAATGATTGCCCTTCGATAGTCAGAGAAATGTTTACAGAAAATAAGACAAACATGCCTATCTCAAAATCATTTTCAATCTCAATCAAAATTTCACCAATAACATCAGGACTTTCCCTAGGATCTTGCCTCTTAGGCCATATATTAATTAATGATTTAGAAGGAACTGTAATATTTAATAGCCACTTAGCGAAAAAACCTATGTTCTGTAACCGACATGTAGACCATATGTTGGAAGGTTTCTAATACTCAAACGGGCATGTTAATATATTCTGCAATTTCTGAAAGATCTTCAACCTACATGGAGTTATGCGAACCTGTTACACCTCCTGTTCTTTCCAGGCGCCCACTGCCTGGAAAGAATTGAGGTGCCTGTTTACTGGCTTCTTGAAGAGGGCCAAATTGTAAGATGTTGCGAAGATGTTGGACGAAAGCGAGTTCCACAGTTCACCGGCTCTTTGAACAAATGAATTCTTATAGAAAGAGGTTCGAGGGTACCTAAATGTACCGCCATAAGATGAGATTTCCTTGCCAGCCTAGTGTTGCGGCAAAATAAGAGTTTTCCCGGAACAAGTTATTTCAGCTTCTTGGAGCATTTTCCGTGGAAATATCTGTAAAATAGAGATAGGTCATCAACTTGTCTTCTGACAGCAAGTGGTTGGAGATGGTGGGTTAACTCCGGGTGGTCGATGAGGCACACAGTCCGTTTTTGCACACTATCCAACATCTGCAACGAATGTTTCGACACATATCCCCATACATTGGAACAAATAAGGTCAAATCGGTGTCTTGTATTGAAGCAACAGCTAAGATGACGTGAGGTATCGCTTGGCTCTAAAAAGAACACTAAGTTTAGCTGATAAAGACTTAGCTATTCCTGATACATGTTCATTCCACTAAAATCCGGAGATGACAGTATTTCGAGAAGGTGCATCGAGTCTTTGGATGCAATTTGTTGGCCTTGCAACTAGAAAACGTAGTTGCTTGCGTCTTGCTCGCGTTGAAGCTAACCAGGTTCAACTGACCCCACTCCGATATATTCTGTAAGTTGAAGTTCAAGTTGTTGATTTGTAAACATCTCTGACGTTGAGATTCCGCAGCTGTAATCGGCCGCAGACTACTGAAAGACGAAATCAGGGTACAATTGTATGCAAAAGCAAAGTTCCGGTTCTCTGTAGATGACATAAGTTCGTTTATCTGCAACAGAAACAAGGTAGGCGAAAGAATGGATTCCTTGGGTACTCCTGCTTGCCACTGAAAACAGTCAGATGTTATACCGTCCACCAAAGCTTGTGTTGATCTGTTCAACCCCGAAATTTTCAGGAAGCCCATATGCATCAAACTTATTCAACAAGGCTGCATACCAAACCCTATGGAAGTCTTCAGAGATGTCGAGAGCTATTGCTCTAGAAAGGAACATGAGTGACGTAGGCGAGCAGACCTCCTGTCGATCTTTGCCTACGAAAACCATACTGACGGTCGCTTATAATTCGCTATAACTCAAGATATTTGATGAGTTCATCGTTTATAACTCTTTTCATCACATTGGACATAATAGGAAGGAGTGCAGCAGGGCGGTAGTTTAAGGAAATGACCTATTTTTTGGGATCGGTTGAATTCTTGCTGTTCGGCAAAGTCTGGCTTTCATAATAAAACTAAAACTGTCGGTTGAGAATGGGTGCCAGTTTGGGAGCATATTTTCTTAGAAATATTGGAGGTATTTAGTCTAAACCAACTGCCTTCTTGCAGTTCGGCTGCTCGAGAAGCCGTCTTACAGTGCGGACTCTGAACTTGATTTCTGCCATAGAAGAATTTGTGGGTGGAATGTTCGGTGGTATTGTGTGATTTGAATATAGCGCAAAATTCTTTGAGAACAAGAGAGCAAAGAGATCGGCTTTCTCTTTCGGAATTGATACTATACTTCCGTCTTCTCTAACAAGAGGCAGAAACGCAGATTTGCAGTAATTGGCAGTGACAGTTTTCAACATAGACCAGAACTGTCGAGTCCCGCTAGCCTGTTCAAGAAGTTTATTGGTAACATTTTCGTTGAAATTGGCTCTTTTCTCTTACAGTTGTTAGGTTGCATACGTTCCGTATTCGTACGATAGAAATTAATAATTCAATAAATTTCTTTGACCTGACAATAACATAATCGACAAACAATCTCATTTTTAAAAGCTACAGGAAAATCCTTCACAGACTCAAATATTCCCATGGACTCATTCAATCGCTTGCATCACGAACTAGCAGCTTTTAATTCAATGATCAATAGGGCCTTTTCCATTCCACTGTCACGTACGATCTTCAAATTGAAATAAATACTATTAGAAAAATTGCCTTAAATAACCAAATTCCTCTGCTTTCTATAGAAAAAATTATCCGACGTGAAAAAACATTAAATCACACAATTATTATATTCCATTTAAGAGGCATCTTTCAAATAAAAACACGTACGCCACTTTGGATTCTTTCTTCAATTACTTAAGCAACTAATTTTCCAAATTTAGAATAACCACCTATTTCTCAAGTGGTCTGAACTTGAGCAACCCGAGAAAAATCAAACATGATAGACAGCTAGACATTGATACCTCATGCATGCATGCATTTTCAAATGACACCAAATTGGTACCGAGGTACTATTAGAAGCTTAATAGTGTGGGTAAACAAATTCTGTTAACACTTTTCTTTAAATGCTAGCAATTTATGATGATGTAAAAATTTTCATCAATTTTATTTCAATTCGTGTAAGCAAATCCAGTAGGCTTATGGGGATCTTCAAATATCCTGTATATTTCAGCATAATATGCGGATTGCAAATAATTTTCCAAATTCAACCATACCTCACAATGGATAATTCAGGAATTATTTTTGAGGGGATTTTCATTTTCGAACAAAGAAGGCTAAGAAAACAAATGACTTTGACGTTTCCAATATAAAAGTTATCCGGATAGTAGAGTTTGCATCAGTCGATTTCACTAATTGAGTTTACTGAAGTGTTATCATTTTTCAAAATGCCCAAACATACACAAGGAATCAGAAAGAGGATATGCTACTTATTTACGGGGAATACCAATAGAATGCAGTAGATGCTGTCAATTTGTATGCCGAAAGATACCCCCGTCAACAATGCCCCGCAAGAAATTATTTTAGTCACCTGGAGGCTCAATTTAGAAGAGAACCCAATAATGATCCTGAAGAAAAGTTTATCATTGGAGAAGACACTGAAATTATTGTGTTAGTGCTAGTGGAAATTGATAAAACCATTTCCACAAGGCAAGTTGCGTTTGAGCTGGATATAAGTCGTGAAAGCATTCGTCGAATTTCGAATAAGTATAATTATAAATCATACAAATATCAATTGCATCAGCATTTGTATGAAGGTGATTATGCAAGGAGAATGGAATACTGCAATTGGATGATGCAAAATAATGTGCAACCACACAATAATTTCCTGAAAATAATCTTGTATATAGATGAATCGAGGTTCACTTATTTAGGGTTATTAAACAGACAAAACACTAGATATTGGTTCCAGGAGAATCAACATGCATTCAACCAGGGTAATTTTCAAGAACAATTCGGTTTTAAGGTTTTGTTAGGTGCCAGAATAATTGGTCCCGTGATTTTTGATGGGCCGTTGACTGGCGCTAGATACTTACAATTCATTCAGAATGAAATTGAGGAATATTTGGAAAATCTACCGTTCGCGATTGAGAGGGTAATGTTTTTCAACAGGATGGTGCATCCCCCACAACGCAAGAGTTGTGTCAGAGTTCCTGCGTGAGAGATTCGGAGAAAATTGGATTGCAACGAATGTTCCAATAAGATGGCCCGCAAGATCACCTGATTTAACTCCGTTAGACTTTTTCGTTTGGGGTTATTTAAGGAATTGTGTTTCCGCAACAGTGCCTACTACGCGTGCAAATCTAGAGGATAGAGGCAGACGAGCCATCGGCAGTATACACCTTAACAATTGACCAGTGTAACCAGCAATTTGCAACAGCGGATTCAAATGTGCGTAGACAATAATGGTCAACATTTCCAACAATTCTTATGATTTATTTTTATATTTCTAAATTTGTTCATGAGATTTTATTTCTTATTTTGGGATTCATTATTGTTGTTTTGGATTTTAAGAGAGAGAAATTGAGTTTTCTTAGAGTATGAAGCTAAATGTACCCTAGATTTGATTTAATACAAGTAAATGAGTTTATTTCTCAATGATCCTTCGAATGTCAAAATTGCATTCTTCCAATATTCCTTTATAGTCTTCTGGATTCACTTACATGAATTAAAATAAAATAAATGAAAAGTTTTACATTATCATAATTTGTTTGCATGTTTACAGAATTTGTTTACCCATAGTATCAAGTTTCTAAGGGTACCTCGGTACTAATATGGTGCCATTTGAAAAATAGGTTTCAATCGAAAAATGATTTTAGAGAATATTAATCTGGCCTGGACAGAGCAAATCCGAAATTTTGACGTCAGTTGCTTTTCTTAAGTGTTGCTTTGATCAATTTTGGTAAATTGGCAATATTCATAGCACCCTAGATTGAAAAATACAAACCGACCCAAAAACAATTTTGAAGCCCAAAATATCAATTGTGAGGTGTGTGACGAAAGATGGACTGTTATAAGCTTAATCGAATCACTAAATTTCTATAAATTACCTGCAGAAATATAGAAATGAGAGGGGTGTACCATGATCCTGTGCCACCCGGTATATGATATATTGACCGATGATTTCAGTGTACTAATATCTCAGGAAAGAACTAAATTGTTCCAGTCTTAAGTACAACAACATTGGGAATCCCAAATTGAAATTTTGATGAACGTTTTGCAGAACCTAACTAATGGTCACTCATGAAGAAACAAATGTATTTCCGGGAAAACGACAATATATTTTCTTCGGAAAACTTGGTATATGTACTCAATTTTTTCGAATAACGTTGAGCTCATACTTTGGTGTTGTTTATGCCAGTTCGCTCCTGTCAAATGGATAACCACTAATATTATTTGCAATTTCAGAACCTAACAAAATGAAATCAAGTGTATAAGGGGTTGCCGAACAATATGAGTGGATATGAAAAAGTCGTGAACAACCGCTGCATGAGTGCATAACCGTGATTAAAAAAACAGTTGACTGTGCGGAAGGAATTTATAGTGGGAAAGTTGCAGAAAACTGCTTACAGAACCTTTTAGCTTTGATATGAAGTTTTCGGTTTCGGCTGACCAATCAATCAATACATCCACACACCATAGTATTCACACAACAAGCTTTTCCTATTTTCCGTTTCTAAAGCGATAAAACATTTGTAAAACAAAATTCCATAAAACTACTTCACTCCATTTTTGCGTTCATTTTAAGGATCAAAGGTTTTTATTTTGACAAACGTCAAGAAATGTAGTTCTCTACACTGTGTCCATAAAAATCGAAACAGTGTAATAAAGGCTATACCGTCACACGAAAACATAATCTTCATAATATAAGCCAAGAAGTTTTGGAAAGTTTTACTACTTCTAGATTACTTACATTGAATGGATGATTCTTTATTCTTATTAAGAGCCATTTTTATAATAAGCGAAGATGTACTGAAAATATTGCATTCTAATTGATGAAGATTATGTTATATCGCTAAATTCAATTAATTAAAAATTATTCATAATGTACAAGGATTGATTAACAATTTTCCTCATGAACTTAGATTCTTCGGACTAGACATTAATTACCCTTGAATTTGTAGACCTATCAAATGCTTCATTCGATGGCGAACAAACTGATCTTCTGAACAAAGGTTCTAAATTCACCCTAACCTATATCAATATTCAAGAGAGAAAACTGATGGGTGAACAGGCAGAACCGATATTACCAATACACCAAACTGTCATAGAGAGTTATCTTCTTCATAAGCATAAAATCACCGAGATAATTAAAGAAACTCGGATGGAACAACAACTCCGCCTTTGGTACAAGCTGGATGGATTGAGTAGTCCAGCAAGTGCTAATGCTGGTCCCAAGCCCGGATCAAGGAGGAGGGTTCCTAGGAAAGGTTAGCAACCTGCCTAGGGTGAAACAATTCATTGCCCAAAGCACCGGAGATGCAGCCTCAGAACAAGGACAGAAAACATGGAATACGACCCGCGCGCGAAATAGGAATAAACTCTACAGGAAGAAGCATCAAGTAAGAATAGCCAGCTGGAACATAAAAAATCTATTCTCCAAACACCACGAAATAATCCCTGAAATGAACGAACACAAAATAGATATATGTGCACTTGCCGAAACCAAAAAGAAGGGAAGAGGATTATCAAAATTAAACAATTACATCTTAGTATACTCTGGAGTAGAAAAAGACCAAAGAGCAACATCGGGAGTAGGACTACTAGTACATGAAAAATACGAAGAAAATATGGTAAACGTAGAATATGTTAGCGATAGAATCCTGAAAGTCACAATGTCGTTCGACCGTCCGCTACATATCCTATCAGTATACGCACCTGACATAAGCACACCAGAGGAGGCGGTGGTAGATTTTTATGGAAGTCTTCAATCACAACTAGATAAAATACCAGCTAAAGAAAAGATAATCATATTAGGAGACCTTAACGCTAGAGTAGGTAACGAAGTAGTAAACGGGGTAAAACAAAAATATAACGAAGACGTAATTAACAGAAACGGCGAAATGTTGACGAAATTTTGTGCACAGAACGAGTTGCGAATTAATTACCTTTTTTTTCCTCACAAAGAAGAGCACAAATATGCTTTCTACGATAACCGAAACAACAAATCCATAATTGATTACATTATCACTAACCGAATGTTTCTTCCCCAACAAATCTTAGATGTAATAGTTTTGTCATCAGCTAACATTGGAACAGACCACAAGCTCGTTCTAGGGAAACTGAAGATGACAACTCAATTAAAAAAGAAAACACCATCTGTGAAAACTGAAAAATTTAACGAAGAATCGCTCAACAATGAGACCACAAAACAACTTTATTCCAACCGTTGCAAACAGTATATAACTCGTAATCCAATATTGCAGCAAGATAACCCCGACATAGCATGGCTCAAACTAAAAGAAAACATATACAGGGTGCCACAGAGGCCTTGGGAACCCGCACGGTATCACAGAACGGCAAACCTAATAATAAACCCTGGTTCAAAAACATTACAAAGGAAAAAACAAATATATCTAGAATATAAGAACCACCCGACACCAGAAAACCGAAATAGATACATAGAAATAAGAAATAGTGTGAATAACAGAGTTCGGGAAATTAAAGAAGAATACTGGCAGAGATTTAGTGCTGAAATGGAAGCGGATATATACGGAGCGCAAAAACGAATTTGGAAATTATTGAGGGGTATGAAAAGGACACCAATGAAACTATACAACTGAAAACAATCACAAACGAAACATGGGAAAAATACTTCAGAAATCTTTACACCGAATCAGAATATAAAGAACCCCCAGAAGAAGATTTAGAAAACGACATTATAAATGAATCGGTAACAATCACGAAAGAGCAAGTAGCTATGGCAATGAGTAAACTTAAAAAAAGGAAAGCTCCAAATGAAGATAAGATTACAAATGAGATGATCAAATATGGCGGAGAAGCCATGAGAGAAGAGTACACAAAACTGTTTATCATCATAATTCAACACGGAAAAATACCAGAAGAATGGAAAAGAAGTGTAACAGTGCCTATCTTTAAAAAAGGAGACAAAACAAATCCTGCCAACTATCGCGGAATAACCTTATTAAGCACCTCTTTGAAACTGCTTACAAAGATTCTTGCCGATGACATAACGTCAACAATGCCAATCAGCGAAGAGCAACAAGGCTTTCGAAAAAACCGGTCCACGGTCGATGCACTATTTATAACAAGGCAATTAGTAGAAAAGTCTGTTGAGTATAACACTCCAGCATATCTTTGTTTCATAGACTAAACGAAGGCCTTCGGCAGAGTCCAACTGAAGGATGTAATCAAGATACTGGAAAACAAAGAGGTAACCAAAAAATATATAAGACTCATAAAAGAACTGAACACTTATACAACAACGCAAATACGAACAAACCACACCCTAACGCAGCATTTTGGAACAACGTCGGGCATGCGCCAAGGTGATAGTCTTAGCCCTCTACTATTTAATACTGTTATGGACCAAGCTGTAGAGACCGTTGAAAACTTGGGACTAGGATACCGCATGGGAACCTACAAAATTAACATCTTATGCTATGCCGATGACGCCGTACTCATTGCAGAATCAGAAGACGACCTACAAGGAATGTTATACGCCTTTAGCAAACGCGCAGAAAATTTCAATATGGAAATCTCAACAAGTAAGACAAAATGCATGACCATAGCCAAGGAACCTCTGCGCTGTAAGTTAACAATAGACAACGCCACTATAGACCAAGTCATGTCATTCGAATATTTAGGGTGCAAAATAACAAGCACAGGATACCTTGAAGATGAAGTGAGGAGACAAGTGAACAAAGCAGCTGCAGTATCGGGACATCTTAAACAACCAACTTTGAGAAATAAACACCTCACTATACCGCGCAAATCCAGAATCTACAAAACATGTGTGCGACCAATTATGACATACGAGGCAGAAACAAGAGCCGAAACGTCGGTAACAAAGAGGATACTAAGAACAACAAAATGAAAACGCTAAGAACTATAACCGGTTACACATTGAATGACAGACAAAGAAATACCGACAAAAGGGAAAAATGTGAAACAGACGATATTGTAAGATGAGTAAGAAAAAAAAGAAGAGAATGGAACCAGCATGTAAACAGAATGACCACAGATAGAATAGCCAAAATCGTATTTAACAACATACCACACGGAAGAAGACCCGTTGGACGACCACCAAAACGATGGCGGGACAGTTGGCAATCAACTTCACAAGAACTGCTGCAGGGAAACCGGAACTGAACAGGCGCTACGCCTTCTACACGGTGAAGAAGAAGAAGAAGGATGGAACAACAAAAATAAGCATTTAAAATGGTCCGTTCCATAGCCACTAAGATGCAAGAACACCTTACAATAGCTGAAGCAAACAAAACCAACAGGATAGTAGTCCCAACTGAAGACCAATACAATAACAAAATGAAAGATATACTGAAAACAATGAACATCGTGGAATAACCAATTGACCCAACGAAATCATCGATCAGAAAATCAAAGAAGCTTTGCAATATGCAGACGATCTAAGGTCCACAGAAAGGGAAAAAGGAGACTCTTACCAATGAATCCTCAATCACTCAAAATGTATGGACTGATCAAATTACATCTACAATGACCTTATACAGAAACTGTCCTCACTTTAAATCATTCATAACTTTAAGCTTTTTTTTTATGTAAAAAGATGTACCCAAAAATTCCAATGAAACTCTACCTTTAGTTTCAGATATTTTCGCAAAAACGGACACATTTCCATATATCTCCTCTGGCTTTTGCAACTTCTTAAGAACATGTTTAGATCAAAATTAATTCAGAACGAATTCTTTGAACCAAATTAAGGACTTCCTATGAGATCGACACTTAGCCCTCTATCACCAGATATTTTTCTGGACAACTCAGAAAAGACATCAATACAGAGCTACGACCTAGCCAAAACCATATCATGCTCTGTTACAGTTGATGATCTTCTGGTTAGCTTTCAAGGCTCGAATAGGCAATAGGATGCAATAGCTCCATGAGTTAGTTTTTTTCTCTTTTATAATTCGGAATGGATTTCCTCAAAAGAATATGACAGCAATATCATTGATTATACCGTACATCAGACATTCTGATGATTTAGTCATGGCACCTGATATTAGCCTAATTTTTAATGATAATTTCAATTCTGTTATTACTACCCTCTAATCCTCATCCAAGTGGGAATTTCTCCTCAAATACCTGGCGGGCGGTGGTATCAGTGTACCACTTGGTGTGTCAGAAAATGTAACAGGGAACCATACTATCTTGTATATGATTCAATAAACGAGTGAAAATACCTGAGGAAAAACTCGTTTCCTGTCGCTTTTGCACTAGCAATAGCTTGTCTGTTTATGTTAGTTATGTTAGTGTTAGTGTCGTGTGTACATAAGGAGTACCACAGATTTTTCTGCTTAGCTGCTTCATTCTCTCTTGCATTCCATGATTTCCAAAAAAAGGATGAAAGGAAGGGGTTTGGGACAGGAATCTATAACAATGGAAAAAGAAACCAGCAAAAAATATTTCAACAATCATACTTCTTATATGTCTAAATAAATCTAAGAAAATATTTTACATAGCAAGCAAGGTTATGAAGGACTAAGAAGATAATAAAAATACTTAACCTGCGATATTTGCTCAAATTTCCTTTGTCACTGAAACAATTCCTCTCTATTTGACCGAGAGAGCCCCGATGGCCAGATTCAGTCTTCCAAGTGATGCCGATTATGATCTACAGATGTTTTAGAATCATTATGGACCCAATAATTTGGATTGACATCGCCCATATATTATTTCGTCGTGGAACTTGTTTAATTTAAAGAAAAATTTGCAAAAAAAAAGAGAAAAGAAAACAGGTGATGGTGCAAGATGAAAACGGTTTCAATATCAGTTAATCGATATTCAACTAAGTACTTATGAGGTGTTGACAAAAAAAATTGATGATGATGATCTGATTTGCCAATATTATACACAGGTATGCGGGAATTTAATATGTTAGAAAAGTATAATTAACGGCACGCCGATGACCATCCTGTGACCTTAAGCTTTGTTACTCTACGTCTGTACCAAATCGACTATAAATGAAAATTATTACAGTTATTAGGTGTTTTCTTATTAAACTCTATAACTCGTAAACAAGAGCTTTCAGAAAACAAATGAGGCTATATTCAGAATCAGGGACCTCAAATGTGAACACCAAGTGACATGAGGCATTTATCAAAGGAAAAATGCAATTTTGTTGTCTAGTCCTAATAACTATGCAAGATCAAAATATGGAAAACTTAGAAAAACACTCTCCTAAGTAAAATGTTAGAAGATTGTTCACTGGCTACTTGCAGTTTTTCTTCTAACTCGATATTGCAGGTTTAATATTCGATGACCTCATAATAAATGAGAAATGGGATTTTGAACAGCGTGATCTACAAGAATAATTAAAGGTGATTTGCAAACAAGAAAACATGCGGGACATAACTTATATCTGACTGGATCACAGTCAGTATACAGAGTGCTCTTTTTTCCACCTCACACTTCGAAACGAAGAAATATCGCAAATATTTTTTTTCCCAAATTGTAATTAATTATTTTCAATTCATTACATTCGCCGTAAAAAACTAAATGAAGTTTCCTATACATTTCTCGTACCGGAGTTTTCAAGTTACGGCGAAAAATCGAATTTTACGTACCTACCTAAAGTTAGTACATTCCTTCACGTGCATAGATAGTTCCCAAAGCATTAACAAATAACTGTTCTTTTATCATTGGATAATTGATAAATTAGGAGGAAAAATGGGAAACTGTAGTTGTTGTCGAATTTCCAAATTAAAATATATCAAAATGAATTAAAATCATATACAAGGGTGCCACAGAGGCCTTGGGAACCCGCACGGTATCACAGAACGGCAAACCTAATAATAAACCCTGGTTCACCACTGAAGTCAAAAACATTACAATGGAAAAAAACAAATATATTTAGAATATAAGAACCATCCGACACCAGAGAACCGAAATAGATACATAGAAATAAGAAATAGGGTGAATAACAGAGTTCGGGAAATTAAAGAAGAATACTGGCAGAGATTTAGTGCTGAAATGGAAGCGGATATATAAGGAGCGCAAAAACGAATTTGGAAATTATTAAGGGGTATGGAAAAGGACACCAATGAAACTATACAACTGAAAACAATCACAAACGAAACATGGGAAAAATACTTCCAAAATCTTTACACCGAATCAGAATATGAAGAAGAACCCCCAGAAGAAGACATTATAAATGAACCGGTAACAATCACGAAAGAGCAAGTAACTATGGCAATAAGTAAACTTAAAAATAGGAAAGCTCCAAATGAAGATAAGATAACAAATGAGATGATCAAATAAGGCGGAGAAGCCATGAGAGAAGAGTACACAAAACTTTTAACATCATAATTCAACACGGAAAAATACCAGAAGAATGGAAACGAAGTGTAACAGTGCCTATCTTTAAAAAGGAGACAAAACAAATCCTGCCAACTATCGCGGAATAACCTTATTAAGCACCTCTTTGAAACTGCTTACAAAGATTCTTGCTGATGACATAACGTCAACAATGCCAATCAGCGAAGAGCAACCATGCTTTCGAAAAAACCGGTCCACGGTCGATGCACTATTTAACAAGGCAATTAGTAGAAAAGTCTCTTGAATATAACACTCCAGCATATCTTTGTTTCATAGACTTAACGAAGGCTTTCGACAGAGTCCAACTGAAGGATGTAATCAAGATACTGGAAAACAAAGAGTTACCCAAAAAATATATAAGACTCATAAAAGATCTGAACACTAATACAACAACGCAAATACGAACAAACCACACCCTAACGCAGCATTTCGGAACAACGTCGGGCATCCGCCAAGGTGATAGTCTTAGCCCTCTACTATTTAATACTGTTATGGACCAACTTGTAAAAACCATTAAAAACTTGGGACTAGGATACTGCATGGGAACCTACAAAATTAACATCTTATGCTATGCCGATGACGCCGTACTCATTGTAGAATCAGAAGACGACCTACAAAGAATGTTATACGCTTTTAGCAAACGCGCAAAAAATTTCAATATGGAAATCTCAACAAGTAAGACAAAATGCATGACCATAGCTAAGAAACCTCTGCGCGGCAAGTTAACAATAGACAACGCCACTATAGACCAATGCATGTCATTCGAATACTTAGGGTGCAAAATAACAAGCACAGGATACCTTGAAGATGAAGTTAGGAGACAAGTGAACAAAGCAGCTGCAGTATCGGGACATCTTAAACAACCAATTTGGAGAAATAAACACCTCAGTATACCATGCAAATCCAGAATCTACAAAACATGTGTGCGACCAATTATGACATACGGGGCAGAAACAAGAGCGGAAACGTCGGTAACAAAGAGGATACTAAGAACAACAGAAATGAAAACGCTAAGAACTATAACCGGTTACACATTGAATGACAGACAAAGAAATACCGACATAAAGGGAAAAATGTGAAACAGACGATATTGTGAGATGGTTAAGAAAAAGAAGAAGAGAATGGAACCAGCATGTAAACAGAATGACCACAGATAGAGTAGCCAAAATCGTATATAACAACATACCACACGGAACAAGACCCGTTGGACGACCACCAAAACGATGGCGGGACAGTTGGCAATCAATTTCACAAGAACTGCTGCAGGGAAACCGGAACTGAACAGGCGCTACTCCTTCTACACGGTGAAGAAGAAGAAGAATTAAAATCTATTGGTTAATTTCATAATAATTGTTTAAATGACCATTCACTTCTAGACATAGTTCCATTCGACGGATGACACCCTGTGATGTAGGTCGCCTCAGTTCCTCCACTTCTATTTGCTTGAAAGCATTTTGCTGTTAATTATGCAAATCATATCTTGACGTCACAGGTTCCGAAAAAATTTTATCTTTCAGTGTTCCCCAAAGATAAAAATCCATAGGCGTTAGGTCCGGTGACCTTGGAGGCCACAAAGATGTTCGTTCCAATTCATCTGTCTTCGAACATATCAGTTAAAATTCGATAGTTTTCCTTCGTCCATTTAAGTTTTCGTCATACGCAGAATACGAGAATCTTTTGCCCTTCAAAAGTGCAAACGCATTCAAAATTACATTCAATATGAGGATATCTTTCCCTCGTAATATGGGGATTTTGGTTTGGCCAAAAGCGTGAGATATTCCGGTTAAAAACCTCCATTAAAAAATTTATGCGGAGTAGATGTGGTCGACGAACTATGCGAAAATTATGACGTATCACGTAACAGTAGAAGATGGCTACTTACAGTTTTCTTTTTCAATGATGAACGTCAGGGCTTTCAATGCTAGAATAATATATCAAAGCAACACTAACAATGTACAAAAGAGAAGAGAATTCCTTTTAAATTTGGGCTTGCATCTTGTGCAAAAGCAACTTTTGTGTCGTAAAGATAATGAGAGGTTGCCTAAGCAATTGAAAAATTCAATCAAATCTTCATTGAATGGGATCGAATTAGAATCGAATGTAAGAGAGCCAAAACACCAGGAAACTATTCGAAGATGTGGAATGTGCCCCAAGGGTAAAGATAGGAAGTGCTAAAAGAAGTGAGCCAAATGTGAAGCTTTTTGTGTCTGGAGCATAGTCTTATTCTATGTCAAAATTACTATCAATAGAGCACACTGTAAAATTTTTATTCTTGAATAATTCTAGTTTTCCTTTTTCTCTTTGATTGAATCATATATATTTCTTCATTTATTTGATATTCAGATTCTACTGAATGAATACGTTATATTCTGAACCGAAGAAATTATGTTTCTTTTTCCGTGAAAATTATGTCGTGAAATTTTTTCTTTTCTCTTATATTCTGTAGGTGGGTAAATCAAATGCACAATTTTTTTTCACTGAAAGATTATGGTGTCTATCAATGCAGTCAAATATCAAATTCCCGAAACAAATTGTGAAATGAATTATTTCACACGAAAAATCAAATTGGGTGAATTTCACTCCACACCACCAAACATGTAACATAAGTTCACCACACCAACGCCAGGTTAATTCAGACACTCGTCTGACAAACCTGGAAATTAGTCCCCTTCAGATTAAAAATTAATTTGTCTCCATCTTTGCTGCCAGAATCTGTATATCTTGAGAAAGAGGAGATGACAATTTTTCTTTGGAAGTACTGTCATACTAAAACTACTATAACATGAATTTTTCTTTTCACACACATCAATACAGAGCAGCCACCTAGCCAAAACACATATCATGCTCTGATACAGTTGATGACCTTCAGGTTTGATTTCATGGCTCAAGTAGGCAATAAGATGCAATAGCTCCATGAGTTAGTTTTATTTTCTTACATAATTCAAAATGGATTTCCTCAAAATAAATATGTCATCAATATCATTAATTATACCGTACATCAGACATTCTGATGATTTAGTTATGGCACCCGATATTAGCCCAATTTTTAATGATGATTTCAGTTCCGTTATTAGTACCCTCTAACCCTTATCCAATTGGGAATTTGCTTTAACATACCTGACGAGCGATGGTATCTGTGTACCACTGAGTGATCAAAACAGTGAGATTATATAGTCTTATTCTATGTCAAAATTGCTATCAATAAAGCACACTGTAAAATTTTTATCCTTCAATATTTCTATTTCGCGTTTTTCTCTTTGATTGAATCATATATTTTTCTTCATTTATTTGATATTCAGATTCGACTGAATGAATACGTTATATTCTGAACCGAAGAAATGTATGTTTCTTTTTCCATTGAAATTATGTCGTGAAATTTGTTTTTTTTTTCTATTATATTCTGTAGGTGGGTGAATCAAATGCACTTTTTTTTCTGAAAGAATTTGTTGTACAGCATGTCCCATTTTGGGGGTGCCACCAGGAGCATCTCTGTTATTATTTAGGATAGAGAGATGGGGTTTTCACGACCCTTGGCTACTTTTTCGAGACAAATTCATAGAGCTAATCAGAATTATTCTAACTTCAGTGGTTTTTGAGTTATTCGCGAATCTTGAAAATTTCCGGATTTCTTTTTTTCCCGATATCTCGGTTCTTATAGAAGATAATTGAAATCTGTTTTACGTTTCTGAAACGGTTTTCTGAGTAGATTCCAGTGACGTACTCGAAGTTTTTTTCATTAATTATGACAGATATGACATAAAGTTGCATTTTTTAAATAAGAACATAGTTTTTTGGCATATTCCGATTGCCGTTTTTTCTCTTTTCAAAATATATAACATGATGACAAAATTTTCACCCAATTTGAAGAAAATAACGGAATAATGATTTACCCTAATGACTGGGCGAAGGAACACACGTGAGCGGACGAACCATAGAACATTTGTAGTTATTCGATGAAAACGATCAAAACAATGCAAAATCTTCTTGACCGAAATAATGGAGCTAGGCTGCTCCTAAGATTCCATCGTTATTGATGACATCCGCAATTTCCGCTTTTTATTTTATTTTTGTGATTGTCGTTTAGTTTCTAGAGTTCTCTGAGAAATACCTACATGAGAATAATAATAGGCACCTAATAATTTACTCAAATTTACTTCTCATAATGATTTACATATATTGCTCGAACTGATTTCCATCATGTTGTAAACATAAAGTGCATCTTCGGATTATATCTTCTATGTCTGAATGCTCTCTGTAAACACAGAAGTCTTCATCTATGCACGTTCATTAGAAACCATAGAACGACCAATATTTATTATTATTCATTTTCTGTGGATATATTGGCTTCGTGTCTATTTGAATTCGTAAAATTAGTGTTCGTTGTTAAATTTGGATTGTTTAGTTAATTTCTGCAATTCACACTATGGAACAAAATAGAAGATACGAAAATTTCGAAAAAGTTGATATGCTGAAGGTCTACTTTCAGTGTTACTGTAACGCAGTCCGTGCATCAGAAGAATATTTGAATAGGTAAGTTCGACAATGGAAATGGAAGTAGTAATTCTCATCAATATTAAATACCTGACTGACACTCTCCAATAGATTTCCTCAAAGAATTCAACCAAACAGGAAGTTCTTCGCCAAAATGGAAGCAAATCTTTCCAATTATGGTTCGTTCGAGAAACCAAGAAGTAAAAACTACAATAAACGGAATAGAGGTGATAATGAACTTGACGTGTTAGCAGCTGTTGAGGCTAACCATTCTACATCGTGTCGGCAAATTGAGAGCAAAGTGGGTGTGTCAAAAGCAGAGCCCAAAGAATTTTGAGAAAGTATAAATATCATCCCTATGAACATAAAATAATTCATCATCTCAATGCCGGGGATGCAGAGAGGAGAACGGCGTTCTGCAATTGGTATTTAGGGAGAATCAGAGGTGAAGCTCGTTTTGGGCGACATATCATTTGGTCTGATGAGTCAAGAATCAGCAGTGCCGGAATCTTCAATCGCCATACGAATAGATTCTGGGCAAACGAAAACCACCACGAAGCAGTAGCTCGACGGCAGCAGGGAGGTTCGGTTTCTATGTGTCGTGTTTCGTAATGGGCAACAAATTAGCCTACTATATCTTTGATGGCAACTTGAATGCACAGAGATATCTCGAAATTTTAAATATTTTTCTGCCACAACTGCAAGATGACATTCCTCTTGCTCAATTCAACACATATTACTTCCAACAAGACGGTGCTCCTTGCCATAATTCGGCCGTGGTGAGGAACTACTTGGATTTAAATTTTGAAAATAAATGGATCGGTACCAATGGCCCAATTCAATGGCCACCTAGGTCTCCTGACCTATCCGTTTTAGATTTTTTTCTTTTGGGTTATTTAAAAAATAAGATATATAGGAGGCAATACGCCAATTACGATCAATTGAAGAATGCAACAAATGAAGCATTCGAAGATCTGAGGAGATCCTCGCTACATTTGACTAGGGCCATAGAAGATATAATCCGAAGATGCACTTTATGTTTACAACATGATGGAAATCAGTTCGAGCAATATATGTAAATCATTATGAGAAGTAAATTTGAGTAAATTATTAGGTGCCTATTATTATTCTCATTTCTCAGAGAACTCTAGAAACTAAACGACAATCTCAAAAATAAAATAAAAAGCGGAAATTGCGGATGTCATAAATAACGATGGAATCTTAGGAGCAGCCTAGCTCCATTATTTCGGTCAAGAAGATTTTGCATTGTTTTGATCGTTTTCATCGAATAACTACAAATGTTCTATGGTTCGTCCGCCCACGTGTTTTCCTTCGCCCAGCCATTAGAGGTAAATCATTATTCCGTTATTTTCTTCAAATTGGGTGGAAATTTTGTCATAATGTTATATATCTTCGAAAAGGAGAAAAAAAACGGCAATCGGAATATGCCAAAAAAAAACTATGTTCGTATTTAAAAAAATGCAACTTTATGTCATATCTGTCATAATTAATGAAAAAAAAACTTCGATAACGTCACTGGAATCTACTCAAAAAACCGTTTTGGAAACGTAAAAACAGATTTCAATTATCTTCTATAAGAACCGAGATATCGAGAAAAAAAGAAATCCGGACATTTTCAAGATTCGCGAATAACTCAAAAACCACTGAAGTTAGAATAATTCTGATAAGCTCTATGAATTTGTCTCGAAAAAGTAGCCAAGGGTCGTGAAAACCCCATCTCTCTATCTTAAATAATAACAGAGATGCTCCTGGTGGCACCCCCAAAATGGGACATACTGTACATTAACGCAGTCAATTATCAAATTCCCGAAACAAATTGTGAAAAAAACTATTTCACACGAAAAATCAAATTGGGTGAAGTTCACCCCACAACACCAAACATGTAACATAAGTGCACCACACCAAGGACGGGTTAATTCTGACACTCGTCTGATAAACTTAGAAATTGGTCCCCCTCAGATCAAAAATTAATTTGTCTTCGCTTTTACCGCCAGAATCTGTCTATCTTGAGAAAGAGAGGATGGCAATTTTCCGTTGGAGAAACTGTAAACTAAAACTACTACAACAAGAATTTTTCTTTTTACCATAAGAATAAGGAACATTTTTTAACTAAATTTCCACGTGTGGAGTTATTTGAAAAAATTCTTCGAACAAATACCTCTTGCTTTTATTTGGTCATATTAATAGCTAATAACGTCGTTTATACCGATCAATTGTTTATTCAACCAATTGACATTATACATATATTTTTATTACACATCAATTCCCTATAGAACGTAATGAAATTCCATCGTTCGGTCCGAAACTATAACGTAATATAATTATTGTGTAGTTGGTAAACGATGTTAGTAATTATCCTTTGGGTAGGCAATCTTCCCAAACAAATATTCCGGGCGCCCTATTGCTTTTCGTGCATATATCATAGCTAGAAATGGATTCCAGTGTACGCGTTTTCGAAGCAACCCGTTCACACAAAACACCGTAAAATTAATTATCCCGCCTACTTGCATAAAGCAAGCACATTCGCTATTTGTTCTCTCATCTAATAAATTTAGGGATTAATAGGGAATCAAGCGGTTTACACATGTTTACATTGCTCTACTGAATGCTAAACCAAAGTGATGGTCGACAACATTGCCTCAAAGGGATGACAAGAAATGCGTCAGCTATCTGCTGCTCGTAAATTGTGCATAGAGAAGATAATCTCTTCGAAAAAAGATAAACGTTGCGCTGAAAAATATATTTACATGGTCATATTAAACAGGGTGTCACAACTTGGGGGAGGGGGGTTATATCTACGTGAAATTTCAAGAAAAAAAGTTTATATAAACATAGGTCCGCAACAGCTTCGTTACGGTGCAACAGGGTATAGAAATTTCCATAAAAAATAGATTTTTTTTTCAAAACTTCTGCAGTTTTTGAGATATTCAGCTAAATTTGGAATGCAAGCTATTTTTACAGCCTCCATCATTACACGTCCTAGATTTAAACTGAAATTCACAAGGTTTTTTTTTTCCGATGTCTCCTTTCGCCCATTCAAACTTTTATGCAGTACGCATAATTGAACAATTGAACTTCGTTCAATTTAGAAACTTTTGACACTTGTAATTTATCTACCGATTGCTATCGATTGCCGAAAGCATGATACCGTACTATGGAAAGCATTATGCGAAGCAATATAACAAAGCAAAGCCCAAAGCCAATCAGGCTTGGTTGTCAAAATTGGGCCCTTTGTCAAGTATATATATATATATATATATATATATATATATATATATATATATATATATATATATATATATATATATATATATATATATATATATATATATATATATATATATATATATATATATATATATATATATATATTCGAAATATACACTGGTAAATCTGATAATGAAAAACAATTTGGTTTCGGTGGCGTTGTTGTTTTATCTCTAATTCGATTAGCAGGACTGAAAGAGACTAAGGGTTATAAACTTCATTTCGTAAACTTCTTTACTAGTATTGATCTAATGTCCCATCTAGCAGACCGAAATATTTATGATACTGGTACTATACGCCAAAATCGTTTAGAAGGATATCCTTTTCCAGAAAAGAATTTATGGAGTAGAAAAAAAAAGAGGATCATTTCAGTTTTCATCGAACGCGAAAATTCTGATGGCTCGATGGAAAGACAACAAGATGGTAGCGATGGCCACTAACTTCGAAGATCAATATATGACGACCACTAGACGTTGGTGCAAAGAAGCCAAATTCTTTTCCACATGCACTAATGGGTTAACGTACAAATGCACAATTTGTTTGAAATATAGAAAAACAGGTATTAATTATAAATAGAGAAAAAAACAACAAGTTTTCTACTATTGGAATAAAGATAGGTATTCAACATTTGGATTTGGAAGGCTTTCACTTGGTAAAATTCCATTATCAATAATAAAAAACAAGTACTGTGTTTTAAAAGGAATTTTACTTAATAATTGCGATTTGTAACGCGTTTCACTACACCGTAGCTTCTTCAGACGAATGGATGTACAGAAAATAAGAATGAGAATATAAATATAAATGTACTTGAGTAATTAAAAGCTTAATAGGTTGCTTCTTCTTAAGTGGTTATTAATGACAGGTATATCTAATAAAATTAAGGAATAGATTGCTACCCGAAGAGATTCAATAGAGGTAAAGGGCTTAAATCGACTTGTTCATTGATGAGTGTACCTGAGTGTTTGTATTTATTGATTTCTAAAGTTTCCCAAAGATCTACCTTCCAATAGTCATTATCTGTATGCAAAATTTCAAACTGTGGGTCGAAAGAGTGATTTTTTTCTAAGAGATGATTCGCGTAATTCGAATCTGATTTTTTATTTGAAAAACTGCGTTTATGTTCCGATATTCTAATATTAAAATTTCTATGTGTTCTATCAATGTAGAGATTATCACAGTCATTGCAATTCAATCTATAAACACCTGATTTATTGTTTTTACCTGGTTTGGTTTTCTTATTTCTTAAATATTTGCCTTAATTATTATTAGTTTGGAAAGCTATGTAGAATTATTGCTACTCAAGAATGATTTCAGTTTCTCAATAATTTCAACATAGCTTTCCAAGCTAATAATAATTTAGGCAAATATATAAAAAATGATAAAACCAAATCAGCTAAAAACCATAAATCAGGTGTTTATAGATTGAAGCTACCTACTTTGCACACAGTCAGATAATGGAAGAGATTTCTATGACCCATCCGGATACTAAGTTTTACTTGTGTGGTGATTTCAATCTTCCTGAAGCATCCTTTAGAGGAAATGAATTCGTTCTTTGTGCAGAGAGTGGTTCCGCGAATTCATTGTCTGACAGCTCAAGTTTTCTCAATTTGAATCAAGTGAATAAAATTAAGAATAGTTGTGATGTTTTTTTGGATCTTGTATTAACTGATATCGAGTGTGTGAATATCTGCTCAGCAAATGACACAATATTTTTGGATATTTGAGTTCGAAAAGCAAAACTCTAGGTCTTCCTGCAAGAATGGAGTATGATGGAGCATCTAGCTCAGACGGGAGTGATATTTTGAGTATGCTCGTGAAGATTTTTTCTGATGTTTATAATAGTAATGTGGTGGTTCCACCTCTGTACAAATTCAATAGTACCGTTAATGCATCATCTTGTAAATTTTCTACTTCTGAGGATTGTGAACTGTTGATGGGACTGAAGGTAAATAGTTCTGCGGGCCCGGACGGGGTTCCCTTCTACTTTTTGAAAAAATTGTGCTGAAACTTTGGCGACAACTTTAACTAAAGTGTTTAATAACTCTCTGAAAGCAGGTTACTTTCCAGAGAACAAAGCATTGTGATACCTATCTTTAAATCTGGTAACAGATCTGTGGTTTCAAAATATAGAGAAATAGCCATACAATCAACTATTTCTGAGTTGTTCGACTCTTTTGTTTGTAAATACTTATCCTGGCAGTTTATATCTGTGATTGTGCCTCAATAGCACGGTTTTATAAAGGGCAAGTCCACTGTTTCTAATTTACTTTTGTATGTTGATACAGTGATTAAATGTTTTGAGCCAGAAAACCAGATGGCTGCTGTATAAACAGACTTCAGTAAGGCGTTCGATCACGTAAATCATAACTTACTGTTGGCTAAACTCTCGGCTTTGGGAGTATCTGGTCCATTGCATGCGTTCTTGCGCAGTTTCCTTTGTAGTCAAATACAAATTGCAAAATATACGAACTATTTCCCGAGTCCTCTACTAGTATCATCTGGTGTTCCTCAAGGGTCACACTTGGGGCCCATTCTATTCAATATTTTCGTTAACGACATAGCTTCCGTTATTTTGACAGATTATTTATCATTTGCTGATGATGTAAAGATTTTTAACGAATTAAATCATTGGACGATTATGAACGGTTACAACAGCAGTTTCAGGCGTGGGCCGAGAAAAATTTTTTATATCTCAACCTCCGAAAGTGCAGTGTTATCACGTTTTCTAGAAAAAAAGAAGATATTCCATTCATTCATGGGCACTGAAGTGCTTGGTAGGCTAGAGAATGTTAGAGACCTTGGTGTTCTCTTGGACACAAAACTAACTTTTAAGGAGCAAGTTGTAGATATATCCCGAAAAGCCTTGGATTTTTGATCAGAAACTGCGCATCTTTTTCAGAGTCTACCCTGAAGAGGAATTACTGTGCGTTAGTTCGTTCTGTAATGGAGTAGCCTCCCCGGTCTGGTCACCCTTTTACAATGTCGACCCCAATATATTGGAGAAGATGCAATGCAAGTTTTTCAAATACTTGTTATATAGGCGAAGTTCACTTTCGCCAATTACTGGGCAGTTAATAAGTGCGATAGGTGTAGGGTAAAAGTGGGATAGACGCCCTTGGAGGATAGACGCCGCACCTTAAAAAAAGAGAATTTAAAACCAAGTTCACGCTCTAGTACCAAGTTCCTCGGACAGACCTCGCCCCGCACAGCTCAGTCTGCGCACGCGTTTCGACAGGACTGCACGTGTCGCCGCTTGACCTAAAAAACGTTCGAAAATTTTACCGCGCTTGCATGATTCTTGTGACAGTGACATTTTGACGTGTTCAGAACTTTCGTTTACGAAGGTAAGTTTTAAGTGTGTATTGTTATTTAAATAGTATGTATCATTTATATTTATGGTAAGTTTATAAAATTACGAAATTATTTAAGTATTTTCATTCATTTGCTGGGGCGTCCATCCCTACTAAAAGGATAGAGGCCCCACTATTGACTGAGACTAGACGCCCTTAGAGGCATATATCCTCTATGACTTATTCACAGGTACTCAGGCTATAGGTAAGATTTTTTTAAATAACCTATCTAGTTAATATACAACTTAGTAGGAAAATTGACTTTCCAGTTTATTTATGAGCTGTTTATACCTTTACATGTCGTACTTCACTGTACTTGTGAAAAATAATGCAGCGTATCACCTAATTTCATGTTTTATTTTAAACAAAATGCCGCGAAAATATAAAAGGTAAATAGGGGCACCCGTTCGTGCTGCTTGGTCTGAAGAAGCCCTTTGCAAAGCTTTTGGGGAAATGGATAAAGGCCAAGTCGGTGTAAATGAAATATCTCGTCGTTATGGTATTCCATCTCGAACTTTGAGGAGGCGATATGCTAAAAAAAGCTGTGAAAAACTTACTTTGGGTAAGTAATAGAGGAATTAATTGCCCTAATCAAATTCAATTTAGGCACCGTCTTCTTAGTTTGTTTTTTCATACTTGTCCTTTTGATTCCTCAGTTTTTTCTGTACCTATTAATTTCTCCTTTTTCAGGAAAACATCCCACACTGGACTTTGACAACGAGAAACGTCTCGTAGCACACATACAAAAATTAGCAAAGGCAGGATTTCCCACAACACGACAGGATGTAAGAAGACTCGCTTTTAAATTTGCCGAAAAACTGGGTTTGGAAAAACCTTTTAACAAAGAGACACGTATGGCTGGTCAGCACTGGCTCAAATCATTTCTTGAACGACACCCAGAACTCAGTATTCGCCAGGCAGAAGGTTTGTCTATTGCAAGGGCTCAAGGATTAAATCGAGATGAAGTAAACGAAATGTTTGAATTGTTGCTAAAAGTACTAACTGAAAATGATTTGATCGATAAACCTGATAGAATTTATAATACTGAGGAAACTAGAGTTCAAATGAACAATAATCCTGGTAAAGTTATTGCTACTAAAGGTGCCAAAGTAGTAAATTCCATCACTTCTAGCTAAAAAGGTGAGACAATGTCAGTTATAGTCTGCTGTAACGCTGTTGGCAACTATGTTCCTCCGGTGGTCATTATCAAGGGGGTCCATAAAAGACCAGAGTTCCAAGAGGGTCTTCCGCCCGGAGCCAACGTGTACATGAATAAAAAATCTGCCTACGTAAACTCAGAACTCTTTCAAAAGTGGCTGAAAGAACAGTTCGTGCCAATAAAACCACAGGGTAAGGTTTTGCTTATACTTGACGGGCATTCATCTCACACTACTGCTATTGATTTACTAGAATTAGCACAAGAAAATGACATCATATTGTTCTGTTTGCCAAGCCACACTACACAGGCTTGACTGGAGTTTTTTTAAACCTTTCAAAACTTACTTCGCTTCAGAAACTAAAAACTGGATGTTGAGTCACAAAGATCGAAAAAAAAAATCGATACATTGCTGGAAAATTAATAGGTAACGCATGAGCTCGCGCTGCTTCCACTTCTAATGCTGTGAATGGGTTTCGTGCATGTGGTATTTTCCCGTACAATCCTTCTGCTATTCCCGACAGCTACTTTACTATCTCTGATAACAGCTTTCAAAATCTAGATGAAGAAAACCTTGCTCAAGACCAACCAGTAGCAAGGGAACTCGACGCTAATGCTGATGTGACTTCATATTATGTTGAGCCTCAGCCTGGTCCATCGTCATCAACTGTCAATAGTGAGCGGGAGCCTGATTTCGGGTTCTTACTATACGAAGATCTTGCAGCGGACGGAATTATTATTCCCTTAGAAGGAAATGTCAGTCCGTCCATCCTTTCTCAGAATCATAATGTTGAAACTGTAGAAGTCATAACTCCAGGTGAATATTATCTTAAAGAATGTTCACCGGTCGTAAAAATTCAAAATCTAGATGAAGGAAACCTTGCTCAAGACCAACCAGTGGCAAAGGAACTCGACGCTAATGCCGATGTGAATTCATATTATGTTGAGCCCCAGCCTGGTCCATCGTCGTCAACTATCAATACGGAGCCTGAAACTGTAGAAGTCATAACTCCAAGTAAATATCTTAACGAATGTTCACCTATCCCGAAAATTCCTGTTTCATTATACGAAAGAGGCAAGCAGGGTGCTGCTGTTTTAAATTCAGAAGAACATATTAACTCTAAGAAAGCTAAGTTGAAAGGTTAAGCTAAGAAGCATACACCAGACAAACCTAGAAAAAAGAAAAAAAAGAAAAACATAATCAGTTCCTAAAAAGAGAAGACCGAGGTTTAGCTCTGAAAGTGAACAAGAGTTCGATGAATCAGATTCTGACCAGACTAAATCTGATAAAGTAAATACTCAATGCAGAGAATGTTTCGATGACTATGCAAGTACCAAGTCCACGGCGGACTGGATTCAGTGCCTGATGTGTAAACTCTGGTTACACGAAGATTGCACTCTATATGGCGATTACTGTAATAGATGTGGACACAAGAAGAAGCTTGCAGCTCTATAAGCGAACCTGGCCAAAGTGAATTCAAAGAATATGTAACCTGGCCAAAGTAAACCGTATCTCTATATTTGTTGATTATTTGTAAATTTTGATTACTGTTAGTTTTTTTTTAAGAAGGAAGCTTTGTTTTTTTCCAAAGAAGTCTTAAGTGACGGATTTGTTTTAAGTTTTATCATTCCTAAGTTTAGTTCGGTAAAGTTTTAAATAATTTTCAATAGACGTTATTAAGTTGCTGAGTTTATCCAAAGAATGATTGAAAGACTGAGCCATTTGTTCCTATAAAAGTGCCATTAACTTTAGTTTAACGGTATATTTGGATGAGAAAACCTTATAATATATTATTGCAACTAAGAAAGCAAATAAACATTTTATTTAATTTTCTACGAATTTTTTTCTTTATTACGGAGGCATCTATCCCATTGTAGGGCATCAATACTCATGTCGAAATTTTGCCAGGGGCAACTACCCCATACGGTATGCATTGAATAATGATATGAGTAGATGGTAAGTATAAGGACTATAGTTGTCACAAATAGTTAACTCACTCGAATAGTGCTTAAAAAAATAAGTTATAGTCAGCTTACAAAAAGTGGGGCATCTATCCCACTTTTTAGAGCTTTGTATTGGATCATTGCAGTCGCGTAGGAGGATTGCGGATTTATGTTTCCTTTTTAAACTAATAAACGGCCTTGTTGACTGCCCTGATCTGCATTCCCTTTAACCTGCCTGATAGACTATTAGGAAAAACTCCCTTATTCAGAGTCACTACTAGTAAATTAAATTATGCTTGTGGATCATTCTTGCATCGCACATTGTCAGTCGCAAATTCAGTCTGTGATAGCGTCAATTTTCTTCCAAGTCATTGGCTAATTTTAGGACATGTGTTGCTCTACAGCTTGGAGAATGTTAGAAAGTTGTAATTGTGTTTAAAAATATTATGTACTCATCTGTTGTGTCTCTTCTGTTTTACGGTCGGAATCTATTGTACTATAATTATTTAAGTGTATAATAATATTGCAAGGTGTTATTTTTCAAATGGGGTATCCTGTATAAATTATCTACTCCTTTTTTGAATTGTGGAGGCCGTTACTTGATGTAGATCCATGATATAAATGAGATAAAAACACAAGGTTTAACATGTTTAATTCGAATCATGTTAAACACATAATTAAATCAGGAATATTGAATCTGTTGGACGTTTGCATTGAACCAAATTATTTTTCTTTCAACAACATCTATTACAGTAGTGAAAATGGTTTGATCATGGGAAATCGTTTTAGTCCACTTTTAGCTGAGATTTTTATGAATAATATTGAACAGAAAATTCGTACACATCCACTCATCTCCAAATTCCTTTATTGGTATAGATATGTTGACGACATTTTAGTATGTTTCATTGGAACTACTCGTCAATTAGACTTATTTCTTAATTTCATTAATTCCATCCATTTGAACATTAAATTCACGATAGAAATTGAACAGAATGATTCCATTAATTTTTGGACTTGAAAATCACTAAACGAAATAATAATTATGTTACTCAATTTACCTTTATCAGTAGAAGATTATAATAAAGAGTTAAACATCATCAAACAGATAGCCATTGATGATTCATATAATCCGGATATGATAGATCTAATCATTCGTAAAAACTGTATCAGAAAGCAATAAATGAAGTATATCCTATTCATAAAGACTATAAAATAATAAACAGTTTAACATTCTGCGGTTCTGCAAGTACAAATATTAAATCCTTTCTCGTCAAACAAAATCTAAATATAACTTTCAAAACTTCTAATAACTTAGGAAAACCTATTAAAAATAATAAATCTCGTGTTGAAAAATCAAGTAAATCAGGAATCTATAAACTCAATTGCGGTTCTTGTGATAAAATTTATATCGGTAGGATCTATAGGAGTTTTGGCATAAGAACATCTGAACGTAAACGTAGCTTCGATAAAAATAAATCTGATTCAAATTATTCAAACCACCTAATAAAAGAAAACCATTCATTCAATAAAAACTTTGACATATTACATATAAAATCAAAAAGTTCAAAATTAGATCTCCTAGAAGCATTAGAAATAAATAGATACAAACATTCGGAGAAGCTTTTGAATGAGCAGGTAGATGTGAATTTTTCACCCTTACTTAACTTGTTTAATTAGTTTTATTACTTTTCATACTAACTGTACAATGGCTCGGTGTGGATTTTCCTGTTATTCATCCAACTTGTTCTACGATCTGTTTATAATACCATACTCTTCATTCTGTTGGTCATTCTTGATAAAGATGCTGTGTCAGCGAAACGTCGTCCAATTTTTTCAAATAAAGTGTAGATTAAAGTTAAACCTTGTGTTTTTATCTCAATTATCTACTCTACAAATATTCTTTACAAATAAATATATGAAGTAGTTAAATAAAAATATGACGAATAGTACACTTTACTACTGATGAGTATTTCACAATGGCGTAAATGAAATCTGTCGATCAAGTCGATGGACAGACGAGTAAAAATAATTATCAAAATATAACCAAACATCCTCTTTGCAATTACACAGAACATAATCAACTTTTCAATTGAATTCCATTAATTATGAAATGATTTTAATCAAAATTTGATGGGTTCAAAAGTAAATGATATATTTAAAAAGTTTTATTGATACTGATTATTCTATTATCAATCTCTTTGTGACCGAAACATGAATTTTATCTCTTCCCTTTCACTGAACTAGTAGGGTCTAAACCAGATTTTAATTAAAATTATGAAAATGCACTACCAAATACGGAGTTGCCTTCTATGTGCAAATTTACACCGAAATCTGGATTGAAATTAATTTTCTTCCTGTGTCCCTACTAGTATTGATTACAAACGGAGCCAGGGAGACCACTTATTAAAATGTCACTGGTTTTGAATAATAAACTAGACCTGATTAAATTCTTTCCAACGATGGTTCGTTGCATGCTTCTGAGTAATTAATTTTTCGAATCTTCCATTTGAATTTTCGGAGTATCAAACTTAAATCACATAGCAACAAACTCATTTGTTCGTAATTTTTGACGTGGAAATGTCTTTGTGACATTTGCATGCATAACTAATGAGCTTTTTCTCCAGACCAAATTAAGAAAATTTATTCGGAGAAGATAATTATTATTATTATTATTATATTAAGATAACAATCGCTGTTGGGGCCTGTAACGAATGAAACATATTATTAAATTTGAATTTGGGAGGCTTTTACTTGGTAAAATTCCATTATCAATAATAGAAAACAAGTACTGTGTTTTAAGGAATTTTACTTAATAATTGCGATTCGTAACGCGTTTCACTACACCGTAGCTTCTTCAGACGAATGAATATACAGAAAAATATAAATGAGAATATAACTATAAATGTTCTTGAGTAATTAAAAGCTTTTTGGGTTGCTTCTTCTTAAGTGGTTATTTATGACAGGTATATCCAATAAAATTAAGGAATGGATTGCTCCCGAAAAGATTCAATAGAGGTGAAGGGCTTAAATATACTTGTTCATTGATGGGTCTACCTGAGTGTTTGTATTTATTGATTTCTAAAGTTTCCCAAAGATCTACCTTCCAAAATTTATTATCTATATGCAAAATTTCAAACTGTGGGTCGAAAGAATGATTATTTTCTAAGAGATGATTCGCGTAATTTGAATCTGATTTATTTTTATTTGAAAAACTGCGTTTATGTTCCGATATTCTAATATTGAAATTTCTATGTGTTCTACCAATGTGAAAATTATCACAGTCATTGCAATTCAATCGATAAACACCTGTATTATTGTTTTTACCTGGTTTGGTTTTATTATTTTTATATATTTGCCTAAATTTATATTAATTTGGAAAGCTATGTTGAAATTATTGCTACTTAGGAATGATTTCAGTTTCTCACTTGTAATGCCAACGTAGGTTAAGGTGTTGAATTTTTGTTTCAATTTATCGACAGAGTAAACTTCATTCAATGCGATTCTACTTTGTTTTTTATTTAAAAATTATTTATTAGTTAAGGATTGTAACCATTATTTTTGGCTATTTGTTTAATCAAATTTAGTTCTTTGTTGAAATTTTCTGATGATAACGGGATGTTAATCAATCTATGAATAAAACTATTGAATGCTGACATTTTGTGTTGATATGAATGACACGACGAGTTATGTATTATAATATCTGTATGTGACGGCTTATGGTAAATTGCGAAAACATGTTTTCCATTTTCATTCGAAATTGTTACGTCTAAGAAATTTATCGAATTATTGCTTTCTATTTCGAATGTGAATGCAAATTTTGGATGTAATGAATTTATATGATTTTCGAAAATTTTCAACTCTTTATCTGTTCCTGTGAAGCAAATAATGATATCGTCTACATTGCGATACCAGTATAAACATATATAGTTTTTAAAGAATATCTGATTTAATGATAGTACTGACATGATTTTTTCTAATAATTCTTCAACTAAGTGATACGTATCTTTCGGAGGAATGTTGGGAAATAGATTCTTAACATCGAGAGAAATGAGTTTGGAATTAGGTGGTATAGTGGTATCAAATAGAAAAATCAGATTCAAATTACGCGAATCATCTCTCAGAAAATAATCATTCTTTCGACCCATAGTTTCAGATTTTGCATTTAGATAAAAAATATTGAAAGGTAGATCTTTGGGAAACTTCGAAATCAATAAATACAAACACTCAGGTAGACTCATCAATGAACAAGTCGATTTAAGCCCTTCACCTCTATTGAATTTTTCGGGGAGCAATCTATTCCTTAATTTTATTGGATATACCTGTCATAAGTAGCCACTTAAGAAGAAGCAACCCAATAAGCTTTTAATTACTCAAGAACATTTTAGTTATATTCTCATTTATATTTTTCTGTATATTCATTCGTCTGAAGAAGCTACGGAGTAGTGAAACGCGTTACGAATCGCACTTATTAAGTAAAATTCCTTAAAACACAGTACTTGTTTTTTATTATTCATATTATTAAAATTAAACAGTTGTCAACAGGAGCACACGAACTGGAAATATGAAATATGTAAGGAAAAAAAGGAGCTTCATTTTTATCACAGGGGTCAAATCTGTTCTTCAATTGGTTGACACTAGTAAACTTCCAGAGGTAAGGCATTCCATGGGGTAAATACTGTTGGACCAAAACTTCTGCCTGGCATGTGGTCTTGAATTTTTTTGAGGAGTTTGAAATTGTGACCTCTTAAATTCTTGGAACTTAGTGGGAGCAGATGGGTTAAATCACACTAAAATATCTCACTAAGTACTCTGTTCGTCACAATAACGTCCCCTCTTGTGATCATAACTTGGCCGCTTTATGCCATCAAAAATGCGGGTCTCTCGGTGTTGAATATCCTCAATTATTTCTGCGTCTGCTCTTGAATTCGGGCACCATATTTGTCCTTCAAATACGAGGATGTGGAGAAGGTAGGTCGTGTTAATCTTTATTGCCAAAAGTTTATCACAGTGTTGAGAAGATAACGACATCAGACAGATCATTTTTTTGGTTTTAGAGGTGGCTTTTTACGCCCATTCGGTCATCACGCAAGATAATACCTAGATTTTTGGAATGACTTCTCTAGGTGATCTGTTGCCGGTCGATTGTGTAAAGGTGAATGAGGTTGTTTTTCTCAACGAGGTGTACAGTACACTTTTGAATAATGAACAGGTGATCGCCGAAACTGAAGCTTATTTTGAAATTTCAGAGAAATCTCATCATAAAAATGACATCGAAAAAATTATTGGAGCTACAATCGCTTTATCTCTTTCGAAGGTGACTATATTGAATGAACTATGTGAATTTTACCAAAAATTGTGTTTTAGTATGTTAGTCTACTAATTTTTCAGTCCACCTGGTACAGGTGATCCGGATTCACCCGTATAATTCAATTAGATATGATCAACATTACAGTAAATAGCAACGTAGTTCGCAGAATTCAGGAGAAACACAAAATATTCATATCCGGAGCATATAATACTCTCAATATTCTCATTCATGCCTAGAGAATCGATCACTACAATGTTTACTGAAATATATGTGTAGGTACACATTCATAATTCCCTTCCCTAATTAACGAAGACACAAAGTGAGCTTTTCTTACGAAATTGTAAACATAAAAGCATGAGAGTATGGAAGTTGCCACGGAATAATGATCCCAGGTTGGCCAACTACGATATTGATTCAGGTAGTATAATCCTTGAGGGCAACATCTTGAAACACCATTAATTTAGAGGAATATTTACCCCAAGTCAACAGCTCATCACTCAATCGAGCTCATTTATCAGAGAACTTTCACAAGATGAAAAGCTCAAGGGATATGGTTTGCTTGATTGATCTATTTCGAGAATAAGAATCCGTATTTACCTTGCTTCTGACTATAACTGTGATAATTCAGTTACGATTGATGCATACGATGTAAAAGAAAAGATAATATCACATTTTCAGTGAATACTCCACCATCATATTTATAGAAAATATCAATATGTAATATGCTGGAAATTTGATAATATTATCTTAATATTGATTCGTCAGCAATTTTTATAGAAATACGAATCGTACGATTTCTTTCAGTGGCTAACCATCTTCTGGTTTCGTAAATTTGACATATCTATTCGGTATCGCGGGAGTCACATAAAATTAATACTTCTACAAGTAGGTTCTGCTACAAATGAAAGAGCTAGTAAGTCGAGTTACTAGAAAAATATATTTTCGTCATTTGGTAATGTTCTGACCGCGCTCTATGCATACCCATTGACCATTTTTTATTTGCTATTTTGCATCGGGACTTGGGATCACATTTCAGTAACTCACCAAAATAATGTCATCTTCAATTATTCAATTGACGAGGCTTTTACGTGATAAAACCCATTTTCACTAATACAAGTAAACGAAGATTTATATTAAAATATATATTTAAATGCTCGACGCGTTTCGATACACAGTATCTTTATCAAGAGCGATTGAAACTACAAATATATCTCACTAACAAATTTGTATATATAATAGAGGCAATTCACTGAGAGCTATCCGTACTTGAACTAATGTTTAGGAAATAAATTTAACAAGGGTGAGTTATTTATGTCTACCTGATTATTAAGAATTTCCGGTGAATACCTAAATCTGTTCAGTTCAAGTACTTCCAGAAGGTTGAGTTTTATACCTCCATTCTCAGAATGTAGGATTTTAAATTCTGAATTGAAAGAGACCATTTTCCCTAAGATGATTTGAATAATTTGAATCGGTTTTTCCATTGATGAAACTGCGTTCATGTTTGGAGATTCTAATATTGAAATTTCTTCCTGTTCTACCAATATGAAAACAATTGCAATCTATAAACACCTGATTTATTTTCTTTATTAATGGGAAATTTATATTTCCTGATAAATGAACCCAAATTTGTTGATGTTTTGAACGCTATAGTTAAATTTGAATTTTTGAGAAGGGATTTCATATTATTGCTAATATTACCTATATATGTTAAACTATTGAATTTCTTGTCTTGGTGTTCACCGATTGGAAATATATGTTGTAAAACTAATTTTTGTTTTTTCTTATGTAATATGCTGCTAACTAAATTTGCAACATAACATTATTCATTGCGATCTGTTTTATCAAATTCAATTTTTGAAATAATTATCATTAGAGATCGGTGTGTTCAAGAGTCTATGTATATCGCTATTAAATGCTGCAACTTTATGTAGGTGGGGATTTGCTGATGTATAATGAATTGTGATATCTGTATGAGAAGGCTTATGTTAAACTGAAAACTGATGTTTATTATTTTATCTTGTTATTGTTAGGTCTAGGAAATTGATCCAATTGTTCTGTTCTATTTCAGAAGTAAATTTTATTTTTGAATGCAAGTTGTCTGTTTGTTCCTGTGAAATACACAATAATGTCATCGACATATCGATACCAATATAGGAAATGTTTACTATGCAGGTATTTATGAATAGTTTTTCTATGTTATGCATGCAGATTTCTGCTAAAAGAGGGCTTAAGGATTTTCCCATTATAAGTCCATCATCACTTTAAGAAATACAATCGTTAAATAAAAATAACTTTAAGATAATAAAGCCATAATGTCATATTCAATTTGTGGATTCGTCATATTTTGTGTTAACAAATTATTTATTATATTAGACGGATCTCTCGGTGGAATACTTGCAACAAATTCTTGATATCAAAAGAGAGTAACTTTGCATTACTTGGAATGACAAAATTTTCTATTTTTCTCATAAAATCATTTGAATTACGAATAGAAACAGACGGTTTAAAATTCCAAAATTTTTCCAGAATATGTATTGAAAATTTGGAAGTTTTGAATACTGGGACATGTGTGAATGATACCACTGGTCTTATTGGATAACCATTTTTAACAATTTAACTAAAGAATAAAGTTGAGGTGGTAAAGGATTCGGTAAGATAAGTTTAAATTTTCTCGCTGTCTGTAATGATGGATTTTGAATTCTCAATGACTGTCTTCACTTCCTTATTAATTTTATTAGTTGGATCGCGGGATATGACTGCATAATTATAATCATTAATGAAATCAAATGTTTTTGAAATATATCTTGTTTATTTATCGCTATTACTGTATCACCTTCATCTGCTTCTGTGATATAATAATGTCATATTCTTTCATATTTTTGATTAATATGTGATCTCTTACTGGTCCATTAAGCTTTTTCAGGTATTCTTTCTTAATCACGAAAGCAGTTTTATGTTTCAGGAGCTATGGTCCTCAACATTTCCTAGGCAAATTTCAGTATCTATTGCTATTGGTTCGAAATTAGATGTATGATGCTTAGGACAAATATTGTGTAAGAATCCTTTCTCCAATAACGCCGTTTCATCAAAGGCGAAATTTGTTTCTGTTAAATTCATGAATTTTTTGAAAAATTGATGATTTAACAGGTTGGTGTTAATTTTTCATTTTTAGGTTTATTTTCAATGAGAATATTAAGTTTCATCAATTGTGTTTCATATTTACTCTGGATAGTTTCATTGAATTTTTCTGATTTTCCGGTCTGAAATATCGAATTAAGTTTTACGATATCTAAGGGGAAGCTCTGAATGAATTACTTTTACATAAGTAAAACAAATATCCCTTTTATTATATCAGATTCTTCTGTCTTCTTTCATCCACGACAGCTTTCCTTTAAATGCTCCTTTGATGGCTGCTGCACTGGTGTTCTTTGTTTTCAGGTTAATGTATTTAGGGATCACTTCGTTTTTCAAACACATAGTTATGAACCTAATGTTTTGCGAATGTATTGCTCCACGCAGAAGTAAATTGTAGTACCATAAAGCCAAAAAGCTATAGTCAGCTTTCTTCAAAAATTCAATTGACGAGGCTGTTACGTGATAGAAATCCATTTTCACAAATAAAAGTAAACGATGATTTCTACTGAAATATATTATTAAATGCTTGATGCGTTTCCATACACAGTATCTTCATCAAGAGTGAAAGACTACTACAAATATATTTTACTAACTATTTTGTATATACAGTGTGTTCCAACGAAAATTTGACCCCCCCTATAACTCCGAAATGAGTAACATTAGCGAAAAACACCAAGACACGTCGATTTTTGTTTCGAGGGGAGCATTTTTCGAAATAATTCGAAACTTGTCAGATCAACTCCCTACCCCCAGCAACCCTAATTTCGAAATTCATCATAGGGAATAAGGGTCGAGTGGCACCTTACTGTAAAGGTCTGTCAATTCTCCATTCTGATTTGTCATTTTAAGAATTTTAAATTAACATACAGGGTGTCCCAACTTAGGGTAAAGTTGAATTCCTGCAAATCCCAAATACTAGATGAAATCGATTTATTTTGGCATAATGCAAGCGCAGGTTTATGCTCGGTCTAGAAAAACGACCTACACTTGTGAATTTGGAGTTGGTGCAATCAACCCCCTGTTTCCAGCATCCCCAACTCAAAAATCATTCGATCGAAAATAGGTCAAGTGGCACCTCGTTGGAAAGGTATTTCAATTTTCTCTTCGAATTTGGTATTTTCGAAATTCAGAATCAGCATACAGGGTGTCCCGGAGCAGGAACACTGAAAACATAAATAACTTTTTGAAACTGGTTCATTTCGGTATAATACAAGAACATGTTTATGTTTGATTCGAGAATAAGACTCTCTTGCGTGAATATGGAATTTTTGCAATCAATCTCTTCCATTCAGCATCCCCAACTCAAAAAATCATACAAGTGATTACAGGTTGAGTGGCAAAGTTCCAGAAAGATTTTTCTATTTTCTGAATCACTGAGGCATTGGTTTCAGTTTGGCAATCGAGGTTTTCTGGCGTGAGGATCAGGATGAGGGGATGATGGAGAAACTGATTGGATGCTCATCTAAACAGGAAAACGAGATTTATTGAACTTGTATTCAATTGAAAACAAAAAACTAACTTGATTATTACAACAATTGTTCAAAATGACCTCCGCCCACCTCCATACAGTTATACAGACGATTTTCGAACTCTCTTCTCACATTAGCGAAAACTTCAGGAGTCAAAAGTCGGCATTCTGTGATAATCCTCATCCGCAGCTCCTCCAGGTTTTCTGGTCTTGTGGCATAAACTTTAGATTTTAGATGGCCCCACAAAAAAAATCTAGGGATTTAAATCTGGTGACCTGGCTGGCCACTCAACAGGTCCTCTTCTACCAATCCACCTTCCTGGGAAATTTTCGTCTAAATATTGGCGCACCTGAGCATCATAATGCGGAGGAGCACCGTCTTGTTGAAAACGCATTTCGTCCTCAGAAAGAGTTGGATCGTTCTGTAAAATTTCTGTCAATCTAGGATGTATGTGTTCCTCTAACAACTGTAGGTAGCCATTTCCATTCAGATTACCCTCAATAAAGAAAGGCCCAACTAGATGATTGCCAAAATTCCTGCCCAAACGTTCCACTTCTGAGGCCTTTGCGTGTGGGCCTCTCTAAACCAATGAGGATTCTGTGTGTCCCAATATCGACAATTATGTCTATTCACTTCACCACTGAGCATAAAGGTGCTTTCATCAGAAAAACAGATGTTATTCAGAAAATTTGGATTAGCTTTGAGGTTTTCACTTAGATTTTCACAAAACTGTAAACGACGATCTGGATCATCTTCGTTTATTTCATGCACTAATTTTACCTTGTAGGGGTGAAATTTGTGATGTTTCACGATTCTATGGACAGTTGTAGCTGATACACCAGTCAGACGAGATAGTTTTCTGATCGAAGTAGTATTCTCCATTTGTAGATGACCCACTACTGCCACTTCCGTTGCCTCATTTCTGACAGGACATGCCACTTCATGTTTTTGTTTGCCACCGAACCCGTAGCTAGGAATTTGTCAATCAAATATTTAACGTACTGGTGACTGACTCCTTTCTCTTTCAGGATGGTTCCTATCGGATATCCTTGCCGTTTCTTTGGCACAACTGTTATTTCGAAAATACGTCGATACAATTTCGACCCTTTCCTCAGTGGAATAAACCATTTTCAGATTAATTTCAACTGACGAACAACAACAATAATGAGGAACTGATCTGAAGAATAATAATATTTCATTGCAAAAATGAGAAATAACAGATGACTGCACGCCAGATGGAAATGAAAAAAATGTGAACATTTTCAATGCAGAAATCAGCTTTATTTCTTCGTAATTGATGCTCAACACATCGTACCCCAATACTTTTAATAGTTTCGAATTAATTTTAGTTGATAATTTCAAATGACGATATTGAATTTTTCGAAAGCGACATCCTGTATGGAGAGCCGAACTGAATGAAATGCTTTAATCATTCTGGAATTCAAAAACCTTTCTGAAGATATGCCACTTGAATTATTTGTATGATTTTCAAGTTGGGGATGCTGAATGGAAGGGGTTGATTGCAAAATTCTATAACCACACAAGAAAGTCCTATTCTCGGATCAAACATGTTCTCGTATACCGAAATGAACCAGTTTCAAAAGTTATTTGGATTTTCAATGTTTCTGCTTCGGGACACCCTGTATGATGATTCTGAATTTCGAAAATACCAAATTCGAAGAGAAAATTGCAGTACCTTTCCAACGAGGTGCCACTTGACCTATTATCGATCGAATGATTTTTGAGTTGGGGATGCTGGAAATAGGGGTTGATTGCACCAACTCCAAATTCACAAGTGTAGGTCGTTTTTCTAGACCGAGCATAAACCTGCGCTTGCATTATGCCAAAATGAATCTATTTCATTTAGTATTTGGGATTTCCACGAATTCAACTTCACTCTTGGTTGGGACACCCTGTATGCTAATTTAAAATTCTAAAAATGACAAATCAAGGTGGAGAATTGACAGACCTTTTCAGTAAGGTGCCACTCGACCCTTATTCCCTATGATGAATTTCAAAGTTAGGGTTGCTGGGGGTAGGGGGTTGATCTGAGAAGTTTCGAATTATTTCGAAAAATGCTCCCCCTCGAAACAAAAATCGACGTGTCTTGGTGTTTTTCGCTAATGTTACTCATTTCGGAGTTATAGGGGGGGTCAAATTTTCGTTGGAACACACTGTATACTAAAGAGGTAATCAACTCAGAGCTATCCGGATATACGAACAATGGGATGTTTAATAAGAAAACTACCAAAAATAAAAAAAATAAAAAGTACTGGTCGCAATATAATGAGCACAGATATCAAGATGTAAATTTCCAAGAACCTTTTGTGTTCAATGTGTAGATGGGGATGATGGGAAGATATTTAATAGGGCCTATAACTTTTGAAGTTTCATTGACAGTGGAGATATATTTGGAATTTCTGAGGACCCAAATACAAGATGAATTGGCCGAATTGCTATTAGCTGTTGTGAATGCAATATATTTTGAACAAGATGGTGCACCTCCTCACAACACAAGAGATGGTCTAGCGGTATCTCGACGAAATATACCTCGATATTCAATATTTGAGAAGCTAGGCGAATTTTCTTTTTTTCGTAAAAGGGAAAAATATAAACTCTAATTCATCAATTAATTGAATGACAGTTCCTGTCAAATTCTAAATATTTTCATTCGTTTTAAAATCAAGTAATACGAACCTTCTGTGATTAATTTTTACGATTCTTCTTTCTAATTTGTTCTTCTTATCCGAGATAAATTAATTATTCCTAGTTTATTAAACATTCAATATCCAGATGTTATTTATTGATTGGTTATTATCACTGAGAAGTCATTTGTGTAATTGTTTACACGCATCGGTGAAACCAGCTCATTTGTGATCGAAGTATAAGAGAAACTGATGTTCTTACTCTTACTCTTACTAATGATATTGCTGGTAAAAACAAAGTAAGCTCAAAAATTGATGAACCGTTCAAAAGCCGGATGAATAAAGTGGTTTTTTCGAAAAAAAAAACGAATACTCATCGAACAGTTTTCAGTGGTACAGCTAACGAGAAAATACCACTAATTTTGTTCATATCACAATTTTTCATTTAACCTTTTACATCACCCGGTATACAGATTTTTTCCATAAGTACTTACCTATCTTATAGCAAATTCAATGCTCTTTCCGATGGCATGGTCAGATTTGATGTAGCTGTAAGAGTAACAGAGATATTCTTGTATCTGTAGAGAGAAGCAAAAAATTTAGTAAAATCAAAAAGTGTTAAATAACTTGATAATCATCAACCTTTCAAAAAAATGTTATGAACCATTTTTTGTTGCAAATGACTTTTACTATCTCTTACTGAAGTTTGGCACCTTTTATAGTAGACACCCTGTATAGACGACATTCCTTAAAGATAAAAATCTATAGACGTTAAGTCAGGTGGCCTTGGAGGCCACAAAGATGGACCGTTGGTTCCAATCCATCCATCTTCCTATATCTCAGTAAAAATTCGATGATTTTCATTTGTGCGATAGGCTGGAGCTCTATCGAGTTGGTACCAACATCGCCTCGATTCAGATACTATTAAAGTATTAACGAAGTCACTTACTACCGTCCTCAAAATCTCCTTATAAAGTTCACCATCTAAGTTTTCATCAAACACGAGAACCTGTTGTCCTTCAAAAGTGCAAACACATTAACACATTTATTTCGAGAATTTCTTTCCCTCGTGATAAGAAGACTCTGGTAGACCCAAGAGTGTGAGTTTATCAATTCCATCCAGATAATCCTTTTGATAAAACCGGGATCCTCTTGTACTTTGAGAAGAAGAATCTCACACAGTTCTATTCGAAGCTGTAGATTGCCAGCTTGAAGAGTTATAATCTTGCGTATGAATTCAATAAACGAGTGAAAAAAAACCTTGAGGAAAAAACTCGTTTCCCTGTCACTATTGCACTAGCAATAGCTTATCTGTTTATGTTGTGTTAGTGTCGTGTGTAGTACATAAAGAGTACCAACGATTTTTCTGCTTAGCAACTTCAATCTTCATCTTGCACTCCATGATTTCCAGACGAAGACAAGGGTGAAAGGAAGGGAGTTTGGGACAGAAATCTGTAGCAATAGAAAAAGAAAGCCAGCAGAAAAATATTACAACAATCATACTTGACTCTTATATGTCTAAACATACTTGAATTCAAGACAAGAAAAGGACTAAGGAGATAATCAAAATGTACTCAACCTGCGATATTTCCTCCTTCGCGGAAATGTACTTCCGTCGCCATGTGAGTCTCCTGAAACACAATCCTTTCCTTGTTCTTGCTTGCCAATTTTGAAGTATAATCGCGAAACCATTCAGTATTTAAACTCGACAAAACAATTCCCTCTCTGTTTGACCGAGAGAGCCCCGATGGCTAGGTTCAGTCTTCTAAGTGATGCTGATTATGACCTATAGATGTTCTAGAATCATTATGAATCCAATAATTTGGGTTGACATCTCCCATGTATTATTTCTTCGTGGTTCTTGTTTAATTCAAAAACAATTTGCGAAATAATTTTTACAGTCGTTTTAAGAATGACATATGGATTAACATCAAAATAAGCTAGAACGGCAGATGCATTGTCTTCATTGTTGACTACAGACAATGAAAATGATGTCCTATTCTGGACCGTTCCAGTCGAAAGAAAATTTGTAATGTATCTCCTGAATTTTTCAGCTGTCATAATCGGCATGAATATATTTCGTTAAATCTTAAGTTCTATTCACATTTCGTCTCTCATCCCCATGAATGAAAAATAAATTAAGTATGTGTTCATTTGTTTAGCTAGTCATTCTCTTCTAATTAATTCGACTGACAGTTAAAACAATAATGGTTTGTTATCAAAGCTAAGGAGGCTGTCTATGCTCTGGGATATGTCTATGCACGTGCAGAAATCTAAGCCTCCTTTGCCAACTTCAGGTAAGTCCGTGAAATTCGTTTTTCCACCATAACTTGGAAATTTGAAATCTCTGGTACGGGGTATTAATGGGGAACTTCATTTAGTTTTGTGTGGCGAATCTAATGAATTGCGAAAAAATATGAATTAAAATTTGAAAAAACGTTTGTTTCAAAATGTGAGGCGGAAAAAAGAGCACTCTGAATACTGATTGATATTCAGTCGAATATGAGCTATGTTTCGTATGGTTTCTTGTTTGCAGAACACCTTTCATTATTCTGGTAGCTAGTTCTAGAGATATATCAATTTTTCAAAGAGCAAAAAATCGATAATTTTTAAGTATTTTGACCAACCTCTGCTACTACAAAAATCTGGATTGAGTAATGTCACTGGCTAGGGCGTAGTTCAAAACAGGTAGCAGAATCCCAGAAAGAAATAACATGATATTCGTCCAATAGCTATATAATCGAACGAAACATGTATATTACATTTGTGAAATTTTAAGGGCGCCACAAGTTTGTTGTCCAGAGAACTAGAAAGGTTAAGTAAATGTTACAAGTTTTTAACTTCGGATAGTAGTTTTGGTTAAACACTGTAACCCTTACATTTGTTAAGGTTTACACATTCAAAAACCAAAGAAAAGAATATGAAAGAAATCGATATACCAATTAAATACACACTTTTCTATAATTTCCACCAATTCAGTTCATTCCCAGCTTTTATCGAGAATAAAATTGAACACAAAAATTTCATAGGTTTGTACACTGAGAAATAAGACAAATTCGGATACCCTCGTATATACTAAGCAAATGAGTTATGTCAGTATAAGGATCGGAATCACTCAATGAAAATAACATAATTATACATGATAATTATGATATATAAAGGAACTAACCGGACTTAGATATCAAATTTGTGAATTATACTGAATTCGATTTTGCATTCAGTGTAAGTTATTTAGAGGAAAAATAATGCCTTCAATATTCTGTTGATATGATTGCATATTGAATAGGAACTCACTAAAATGAATTATCTCATCCGAGAAAAAAAACTTTTGAACTAGAATTGTTCAGCGAAAATGCATTCTCTATAAAAGTTTGGCACTCAAAATGTTCATGAAAAATAAAATGGAGTCACTAGAGGCACTGAGGATTAATTTAGCAAACAAATAAAAGTCTGATAACTTGCGTGAAAATCTAACGGCGAAAACTCAACAAAATAATGCAAATTTTTGGCTCCTTGATAGGAATATCGGCAGATATATAACCTGGTTGCTATTTTTCTCTCTAGAATAATGCCACTCAAAACTTCTTTTGAAATTATTAGCGTAGCTACTTTCCCAGCAACAACGGCAGCCAATTATGACCCGAAAATCAACGAATGTTGAAGTCACCAGCAAACCATCAATAGAAGATGTAAAATTTCTGTTCGAAACAACAAAATGAAGATATCAATGAAATATAATTATATTCTTTCAGAATTCGACACAACAATTTTCACACCAAATCTCATAAACAATTTTATCAAAAGAAAAGATGGTGTTTTTGCGCTTGGAAGATCAAGTGTTATAGAACAAGTCATCAATATACAGGATGTTCTATATTAACAGAGTTGGTATGCATGACAACGTTGTTGCCATTGAGGTGAACATATTTCAAAAAAACGTTTTGGACCAGCTGAATTTACTACCAAAATTTCAGAACGATAGTATTATTAGTTCTCCATAAACGTCTAATAACTTGGGATACCCTGTATATGTAAGTGTATATGCTGATGTGCATGAGTCATTTTAAATATTCGAAGAAAGCGATGTGTGAATAATATGGAGGACCCAACTTGAACAATTAAATACCATTGAGAGAGATTGAGGCAAACTACAAGCGAGATTCGATGAATACATTTCGAGTAGTTTTCAACTTCATTGACGCAGGTCCTATTGTTCAGAAGAATTATATTCAATGGAATGTTTCTAGGTTGGCGTACATAATGTGCTTTGAGCTTACTCAGTGCTCGGCGTGTATTATATTTTGTGAAATGCTGCTCTAAATAATCCTTGCAATTTCAGTTCATAGTAATGCATTTAGCCGCAAAGGTTTGAATTCAGTCTGACTGGTCCTCATGAAGATGGTGCTATTGTAGGTTTCCTTTTAACCCTACTTTATATTCTCCCAGTTATATGTTCCTATTTATAATACCAACGATGTTACGATGTTGGATATTTCTATAACATAGAATTGATTCATTTCAGGTAAATGTCTGTCTTAGCGTTTCAATTATTTCGTTGGAAAATTGTTGATTAATTTTGAGAAAACTAATTGCTGCCATTTCTCACGAATTTTTTCTTCATCAGTGGTTAATAATTATTGTTGTTTTGAATTCATGAAATAAAAATAACAGCAATAAATTTCTTACCATCCGTTATCAGAAAGGAATATTGCATGAACTATAACAATTTTATTTGCTCCTCAAGTGAATTATATTAGATTGTTTTATATTGATAATATTGTTGATTTATTTGAGTTATGGTTTGTTTTAAATAAAGTTGAAACACTGATGTAATAACTTATTCCATTTTGTCTTCGATTTTACACGTAATGTAATAACTACTGATGATTCTTCTCTACTCTCAATATAGACATCTTTTTGTTATTTGTTCTGAAATTATCCAATTTAGGGCCCAACATTTAGGTATTGCTCCACACATTACATAGATTAGAAAAAATGAATAACATTTTTCAGAAATATTAAAGTCAATTATCCGAATGTTGGCTGAGTAGAACAGCGAAATACTGATAGTATTTATAGGACAGTTTTAGGCAAACGTGGAGAACAGACAAGAAATAGAAATGGAACGATACTACTAGATTTTGAGTTAATGAATAAATTGACAATTAGTAATAGTTTCTTCGAGCTCGAGAATATACATAAATATACGAGACAAGTAGAAAAAACGAACGAGAAATCGATAATAGACTAAATATAGGTAGAGAAAATCAACCTGAAAAAATAAAAGACGTTAGAGTGAGAAGAGTTGCTGAAATAGGGAACGACCATTTTTTACTAGTAACTCATATCAAAATGGAACTGAAAGACGACGTTAAAGAGATACCAGTTGAAAAAAAAGATCGAATATGAATCGATAAAGGCTTACAAACTCGCCTATTCAGAATACGCCAAAATTTTCGAGCAAACCATATCAAGAAAAAATAGAAAATAGAAAAGATGCAACAAACAATATGAGCACAGAAGACTTATGGAAGTATTTCACGAGCACTTTTCTCGATTCTGCTAAAGAAGTATGTGAAAGCAGCGGAAAGAGATATAACGCAAAACAAACGGCATGGTGGACAGATGCAATTAGAGAGGAAGTGAGAATTAAGAAGACAGCATGGGCAAATTATCTCAACTGAAAAACTATGGAGAAATATGAGTTATACAAACAAGCAAGAAACCGAGTGAAAGATCTAGTCTTGGCATCTAAAAGAAGAAAATAGATAGAATTCGCGGAAAACCCAAAGCTATTCTATAAAACAGTTAAATCATGTAGAAGGAAAAAGAACTCTCAATTTATTTCTTGAAAAGTTGAACTCTATACTAGGAAAAGTAAATGATTACTTCAGGAAGTTTAGGATAGTCTTATGTGGTGATTTCAATATATGTCTTTCAGATAGTTCTCGAGATCAATCAAACTTTATAGATATTCACGAAAATAACCTAATTCAAACTATTTTAGACCCAACACGCGAAACAATAAACTCACAATCATTGAAAGATAATATATTCGTGACTGATATAGAGCATTTAATGGGAAAGTAATTATTACAGCACTCTCTCTGATCAGCATGCCCAAATTCTGAGATTAAAATCGAAGGAAGAATCATCTAAGCTCAAACCTTCATACAAAAACATTAACTCGATACCCAAGATGACACAGTTCTCACAAAATCTCGCCTTTCAAGGGTGGGAAGATATCTATGCCCAAAGAGACCCAAACGTTGCGTATGACTTGTTTCTGGGAAAACCCAAGATCTTGGATGAACTAATTTTCAAACCAAGACTCTTAAGAATAATGAATGGCGAAAATTCTTAGAGCACATATGTAATCGGAAAGTCATGCAAAACTAAACGAAATCTATATAAACAGGTAAGTCAGGAATTATATCGAAGTCTCATTCCAATTTTTTCTGTTAGTTCTTAAAAGAGTTGTCAAAGAGGCAAAGAAGATATCTGGTAGTCGTTTCATTGAAAACTTGGGAAGTTATAAACAAGTACACGAATGAATCTCCACGAAAAGATGCGTGCTCATAGATCGCAAAAAAGATAATGTCAGCAATCTTGGAACTTTGAATGAAATTAACAAGTAATTTATAGACATCTGACCGCAAATAACACAAGGAAAAAATTATGAACTGAAAGCGCAGAACAAAAATAGAAATGGTGGGGCAATGTTTATAAATCCTACAACACCTCTGAAAATTTTCAATACAATAGAGTCATTGAAAAACACAACTGCCGTAGGCATCGATGAAACTCCAGTGAAATTGATAAAACATATTGCACATGTCATTTCAGATCCTTTATGTCATATCGTTGATATTAGTTTACGAGAAGGAATCTTTCCAGATAAACTAAAATGTGCCAAAATACTCCCTATTCACAAAAATGGAGATAGATCTGTTATCCATATAATACTAAGGCAGTAAGGCCTATTTCGAGAAAAGTGTAGGGGACGGTTGGAGTTTGAACCGGGCGGGAAGAAATGGACGGCGCGAAAAAGCGGGGTCCGTAGACCCCCGCGAATAATTTTTCTCCGTTAGAGAAACGTTGTAGGAAGATCCGCGCGAAATTCGGAGTCCCTACGATGGAGGCGCGACGATTCTTCGAAAAATTTCGCCGAAACGTCGCCCCGGGCGAACGGAACGTCGAAACGGGGAGATTTTTTTGGAATCGATAACTCGGATCTATCGGAGGGTGATCGGAGAGGTCGATCGGGCGAAAATTCCGGGAAAAAGTTCTAAAAAAGCGAAAATAAAATACGTCTCCGAAATCTCCGGGATGGAGGGGATAATTTCTATGGACTTTTGCAGCTGTACAAAATATTTCTATCGCCTTCGATCGCTACGAAACCTGGACAACGAAAAAGCCTCGAGTTTTGCATTTTGCGCCGCAATAGTTAGATTCTCATAAAACCTCGGGAAAACGGAAAAATCTACCATTGAACGAAGGGCTATCGGCCGACTTTCGCAAATCTTCGCTCTACTTTCCTTATTCCGAAAATCTCCGACGGACAGAAATTCGCGAAATTAACAAACCTCGAGCTGTCAAAATACGAGTTTTTGTTTCAACGGTCTTACTTAAACGGGGTCACCAGGAGAAAGGATTCGACTTTCGAACGATTCCTACATATCTCGAGATCGTGTCCGCGAAGAGAAATCGTTACTGTAAAACTTAATTTTCGAATTTGGGACGATTTTTGAGACCTATATTTTGAGAAAAAGACCGGAAACACGGGGGCATAGCCAGTCACCGCTCCTTCTGCCCCTTATATCGCTATTCAACTTCGGAAGTGAGCATTACCAACGTGTAAAATTTAATGCTCTGTCTCTTCTGAACGAAAATAGTGAGATGGAAATAGTTAATTACTTTAATTTTCACCAAAATAGTTTCGGTACTAGCCAACATCTAGAATATAGTGCTCTCTCTCTCTCTTTTGACAGATTATTTCAATTAGTCTTATATTCGATATGTCAAAATAAGTGATTCCGAATTTTATTTGAATAAAAGTTTGACGAAACTTGGAATAAACTTTTAGAGGTAAGTGATCGTAGTTTGATGTTTATTTTATCCATAATAATGTATATTTTGTTTAAGGAAAGAAACGACATACCTTCAAAATTCATAAACTTAACATTTTGTAGTTATTCTAACCTAAACAATATGATTCAAACGGAATGTTGAAATAAAAAGGAGTTAAGGAGACTTACAATAATGTTTGAAAAGTAAGTGAATGTACTTTGAGGTTTATTCATGTATTTTTATGTATGTTTTTAGGCAATCTCAAGCAATGTACTTAGAATTCACATATTTCATTTTTCTTTCATGGTTATTTTAACCCTATGCGTAGAAAAATGTTCTGGAATTACTAGGATTTTTAACGAATCAATTATGGGCTATCTATTGAGTTGATATTAATAGGTATTGAGCTCTTTTGGATAATATTTTTCTGGGAGGTACTCGATAAAGTTTTCGTTAGGTCATTTAGAGTATGTCTCATATGAATATTGAAAGCTATCCACTAAAGGCTATATCTGTATTCAAATATTTGAAGCTGGATGTCAATATGACCGTGTCATTTCAAATTGAATTTCAGTTTCAGTTTATTCAAGAGGAAGTACATTTCTATTCTACAATTATCCAAATGTAAAAGTTAACGAGATTCAATGTATTTGACAATGTTCAAGTTTGAACCAAAGAAAATAAGATCTCAAATTTGCACAAAAGCTAATTATTGTGAGTTCCTTCCATTCATAACTCATAGTAACTCTTTCTCAGGAAATTTTATCAAGGTAGTTGAATGAATGACAAGAATTCCTCATTAATTTGAAGTTGAAAGTTTCTCTGTAATAGGTATCTGATAGTGGGAAACATGATGTTCAAATATGTAGAAGTAGCATAAATGAAGTTTCATTTTGTACAGCCACAACTTTCAATCCAAGATTTATGAAAGTCATTTATAAAAACATGCTGCTGCTTGTGTGAATCATATTTTGGAAAAAATTCAACTACTACTTGGAGAATGCTATGCAATTTGACAATTTTGTTATAGGTAATTGTACTTTAGGTATTTTAAATAATTGTGTAAAATGAGTGTGTTCATCACGTTATAAGGAAATATGAAGTTGTTTTAATGCAACTTCTTCCTTTCATTTTCATTTCATAGTATATTATGAAGTTTCACCAGAAAATGAATTGAAGAGAAGTAAAATTGAAGAATAGAAATTTGAATTATTAGAGAGCAAGTTTATAAAAACTGACTGCTCGAAACCAACTGCCAACTCGACAGTTAAGGATCTAGAAAGAGTTTCATTGAAACTGATATATAGTTTACATCATTGTATTGTATATGAGGGTATATAATGTAGTTTACAAATTTGTGGATCTCATTTCTTCTTTCCACAAGAACACTTCAATTCAGAAGATGTTTGTTCTTTCTGGTAAGCAAATTGTGTGAATTTTGGTCAATTTGAATTCATACAAAATAGTTACGTATAGGGCAATCACATAAGGTGAAATTTCTATGTTTTCAGTAGTGTTCCTTTATTTGAATACTAATTTCTTACTATTGTCTTTTGGATACTCCCAAGAAATTTTTAATTTGAGAAGAACTTTCATTTTCTATTTCATCAATATACTTTAGAAGTAATTATTCCATCTTGCTGTTTCAAGCTTATATTTGTTGTTTATTATAATTCATGAATCTTATTTGATCCTTATCTGATCTTATACGAATCAGAATTGTTGAGTAAAATTGAAGATTTGAAACTATGGATCTACATATATTGATCTTTCTGAAGTATATATTTCATGCTTTTGGATCTAAAAATAATTTGGAATATTGTGAATTAATATTAGAGTTGTTGATGATTGAACAATTTGTATTTCTGAATCAATGTCGAAATGTTTTAATTTCATCTTATGCTAACTCAATTGGGGAAAGTTGAGATTTTCAAATTGATTGTTTCCCTTTGAATTGGGATAGTAGTGAATAGTGTTGAAATTCGTGTGGTTAATGAGTCAATACCATAAAACAATACTGGAAGCTGAGTTACTCTAAGGATAACTGAGGTAATATATGAGAGATTTCCATGTAACATAAAGAACTATTAAGTAAAAATATGAATAATGAAGTGAATATAATGAGGCGTTCAGTATAGATAGAGTTGGATATGAAAAGGCGTTCAGTATATTAAGCGTTAAGTATATTGGCTATAGCAATTTTAAACAACTTTATAACAATTTTGAAAAGATAATTTATATGGGATTACTAAATGATACTGTCTGATTCTCAAAATGGGTTCAGAAAGGAGGAAATACTATAAGAGCGATATATATGGTTATATGTGTCACCCATAATTCCGTTAACCAGAACAAGCCAGTGGTTGCAATGGCATTAAACCTTAGCAAAGCCTTCGACAGCGTAGAAAAATTCATCCTCCTCAACAAACTCGGGAGTTATGAGATTCGAGGAGTGGCACAAGAACACATAGACAGCTATCTTTGTGATAGAAAACAATAGGTGGCGATAAAAGATGAGAGAGTATACTAACTTCCAGTAAGCTATCCACAAAAGGAGGAGTTCCCCAAGGCTCCATTCTTGGCCCCCTTCTCTACATCATATATACGAATGATTTGTCGGGACTTATTGCAGATTTACTTGTTCAGTTTGCTGATGAGAATTTGATGGTTAAGAGAAACACTTAGCTTTTATCAATGACATTAATTCCCACGATGATTTGATTTGGTGTTTTACATCAGTTTTCTGGTATCCCTGTATCGTACAGCTTACAGGTTACTTGTTTGGCTGAATATGGTTCGCAACGTGACTGTCCTAGGTGGCAAGACTTTTCCCCGAAAACGTAGTTACTCCAGACGTAAGATAAAAGGTTTGGCATAAAGTAGAAAACTCAAATATCTTGACGGTGAACAAAAAATCTATAACAATACCATATCTCTCGAATATATATTTTTAAAATGAAGAGAATGAATTTGACTTACCCTTGGAATAGCAGATATCGATCTAGGTTAATTTACAGAAGAAAATTCGAAATCTCTTCACTTGCTAATTGAAATGGTTGTCGAGGAAATCCGGCAAAATTACCGACTACTGATACGCCTCAGACGATTGGAATTTATCCAGAAAAATCTATGAATTTCAATTTCTGCAAATTTTTCACTCCAATCGCTACAACACAGCTCTAATAAATTTCTAAATGGACAAGAGAAAGAATCTAATGAATTCCGAACTTATATAGACTCGGTTCTATCAAAAACTATTGATATTCAAAAAATTAATAAAAATCGACATTATTTTCTTCACAATAATGAAGTGGAAACGAAACATGGAATGAGTTACTGTTTTCCGTTCTCCCACAGAAACGAGAAAACGATCTTCTTTCAAGTACTGATTTCACAATTAACCGGCGAACAACCTAGATCAATGGCAGCGACACCTTACGGATATAATTATAATTTTCATTGGGTATCGTTAACTGTAGATTCCTAATTCAAATTTCGAACTGTTTGAATATTTACTTGATGAAATGAGATTGAATTATCAATAAAATTATGAAAACTGAGTTGAAAAGATATAAATGATTAATTCGAGAAATCCGACTGTTACAAAGTGTTTAAGATCTATTCTTAACCTGGGATTTATAGGCAGCTGCAAAGATCACTTCATCAATTTTAAACTCCTAGCTCTGCCATGTATATTCGTGTATGAAGCTTCAATGTTTGTAAAGAACAATATCGAAGTTTTGAAAGGAGACAACATGGTTATGTGACATGGTATAGAATGAATTTAGGAAAGATCAGATATAATAGAGCATGTCTCCAGAAAAAGTTGATTTATACCATCATAAAAGTTTTCAATAAATTACCTTTACATATTAGGAACTAACACACATAAGTATTCAAAAGATGTATTCGGGCAATTTTGATTAGAAAAGCTTTCTTTAGCCTCCAGGAATTTTTCGACACAAGACTAGAAAGAAATTTATTTTCATATAACTAAGAACCACAGAAACGCGTATCTCTTTTACAGTTTTGTCTGTGTATATTTTTCTGTTTTTAAGATATCTATTCCATGTCCAAAAGGCACATTTTAGTTATAGCCAAATTTAAAACTAATAGACTATCTATCTAAAAGAATCAATTGTGTTACTTGAGGTTTTTTTACGTTGGATAATTTTGTAGTTGGTAGTTAGCAATCCACAAAACATGATTGATATATTTTCAATGAAGTGTCTTCTATTAAATGAAATAATTGTGTTACTTGATATTTTTCCTTACGTTGGATTTTGTAATACCCGGTTAGCAATCAACAAAGCATGCATGAGCCTTGTATATTGGATGGCGGTGCTTCAAATTTTTCACAAACAAAATCTTGAACATTGATGGACTCCGTGAATGCTATTGACATCTTGAAAATATTAATGAAACGAAAGTCTGATAAGGTATAAATAAGCGGTGCTCAAATGGTCGATGGCGAGTGATTTTGAGTAGATCTCGAGAAGAAAAAAATTTAATAAGTGGGTAACTAAACTACAAACATTTATTACGTAATAATATAACACTCTGCTAACGGTAAAGGCGGCTTTATCAAAGGAACGTCTGGTACTCGTCAAAGAAATGCCGCGTTTTTATTCTTGCCGCTTTTCGGGCGGCGCATTTGACGGAACGTTCGAGACTTTCGTTCACGCCGATATAAATTTTGCGCCAGCAGGAATTGGAGTCATTCTGAATTGTAACTTGAATGCAACCACGTCGATACATAGTTTATTATTATATAGTACAAAATTATTGCAGCGAAGCAATATAAAACGTATCATTTTAATAACGATTGGGAAGAAGAATTTTTCATTTGTATGGTGAAGGACAATTGCATTTGTCTTATTTGTCGTGCGTCAGTTGCAATACCTAAGCGTTGTAACTTAGAGAGGCATCATAAAACGGTTCCTAAAAATTATGAAAAGGATTTTCTACCACAGAGTGAATTAAGAAAACGAAAAGCACTGATTTCATATCTTGTTCGAGAAAAAACAAATCATGTTCACAAGACCAGCCAAACAATCAAAAGATGCTACCATCGCGTCATTAAGAATATCTCATCTATTGGCGTAACACCAAAAACCTTTAGAAGATGGATGGGTTGTGAAGGATGCATTTATTGAAGCGGGTGAGACTTTATGTGGAGATTCGAAAAATTAAACAGAAATCATGTCTTTTATTAGAGAACTTCAGTTATCTCGTCCAACTGTCACAAGGCGTGTTGAAGTCTTGAGTCATGAGATGGCAAATAAACTAAAACATGATATCATGAGATGTACATACTTTTCTTCACAGATGAATCCACCGTTATGACAGACACTGTCCAGCTGTGTATTTTTATTCGGATGGTATTTAATAACATCTTGGATAAGGAATGATTGCAGTAAATTGACAAATAAAGCATCAGTTATGAGTTATCTGCTTTCATGTAGAAACAATGAGGAATTAGCTACTGAAATAGCAAGTCAGTTTAATATGAACCTATGTTCCGTTGAAAATGAGTTGGTGCATATTATATCAGATATACATCTCAAAGCTACAGCATCTGATACAAATTTCTGGTGTTTTAAATCTGAAGATAAATATCCGAATTTAATGCGAATTGCCCTTCAACTGGCGGCAATGTTTGGGTTAACTTGCTTGTGATTAGCCTTCAGTGGTTACGTACCATCTTATGGAACCTAAGCTGAGGACATACAGTGCCACGCTTCAACATCCAAAGTCACTCCTTAGTTAAGTTTAACACCATATGTAACTATTTTGCTTTGTGACAACCATTAAATTCGGAATTTAGAATAACTATGTGTTTCTTCATTGATATTATCGAGAAAAACCCAATTAAATCTAACCTAAACCTTGAATAAAATAATGTATATTGTGCGGAAAGCTGATATCTACACCGAGTGTAACTGGAATTTTTCATTTTTTTGATAAATTTGTTTTCGAGTCAAGGTGGCTATGACGACAAAAAACTGCTTGATTTATCGACCGAAATCGAGTACATTTTGATTCTTCACTGAAACTGTAGAATTCCTTCTGTTATTGACTTCGTAACATTCCAAACATTGTTTCTTTAAAAAATCTTATTTCCGCAAGGTATAATAGAGGCTCATTAGCACTATGATACGCAGAACATTTTAACGAATTGATAATTTTCGTTGGAAATTTCCATTCGTAATCCTGGATATAGTATTATACTCGTTTTTCAACTCATTATCTGAAGTGCTTTAGAAATGCATTGAAATGCTATCACAGATAGATCACAGATCATAGAATTTTTTGTATTCAATTTTAAACGTCATAAGATAAGATTGTGTTGCATCTGTGAGTTGGTATAAATTGTTCAGAGTTTTTGAATTTTCACGGCAGAAAAACAGACGAAATGCTGTACACACACAATGAAAAAGTAAATATGCTACTCATTTATGGCGAATGCCGAAAAAACTCTACAGCATCAGCATCGCTGAACGCTATCCAGAACGGCAACATCCTTCAAGGCACTATTTTCCAAAACTGGAAGTGAAGTTTCGTCAGTAACCGTTTGTTGCAGATAATCAAAATTTCATAGTAACCGAAAATTCTGAAATTGATGTATTTGCGTACATTAATTTGAATTGAACGGCATCTACCAGAGAAATCGCACAAGAAATAGGGATAAGTCATAAAAGTGTTTGGAGAATTCTTAAGAAGCATAAATTTCGCTCGTTAAAATACAATCTTCATCAACACCTTTATGAAAATAATAATGGCCAAAGATTAGAATATTGCAACCAGTTTCTTCAAAAGATGAAAATGGATCCAAGGTATCCTTATAAAATGTTTTATTCAGATAAATCCTGATTTACTAACAATGGAATGTTCAATAGAAACAATACGCGCTATTGGGCCCACGAAAACGAGCATTTAGTACGTGAGGGTAATTTCCAGGAGCGATTTGGGTTTAATGTATGGATGGTAATGGTAGGGCGACATCTCATAGGTCCAATCATTTTGATGGACCATTAACAGGGAAAGATATTTAGGACTTTTACAAATCGAAATAAGGGTTCTGATTGATATTTTCCCACTGGCTGTTGCTAATAACTTAATTTCTCAATAAGATGGAGCACCAGCCCACAACTGCAGGAAAGTTGTTCAATACCTAAATAATAATTTAAATGAAAGGTGGATAGGCACCAACGGCCCGAAAAGATGGCCAGCTCGATCGCCCGACTTGTCCCCATTAGATTTTTTCTTGTGGGCCAATGTGAAAATCGTGTTTATAGAACTGCTTCAGAAAATGGAGAGGATTTAGAGAATAGAGTTCGGGGAGCAATACATGAAATTTTTCCGAATCAAATGGATAATGTAGTATGGGCTACCATTCGCCGCAAAAGGCTGTGTCAGGCACAGAATGGGGGTCTCTTCGAAAACCTGTTGTAAAGTTATGCTCAATTGATTTGATGACATTCCATCATTGGTTCATTTGTGTATTTTGCGTCATTTATGTGTTTTTTGAATTTGTATTCATCTGGAATATACGATGATGAGTATGTGCGCCATGCCAAAATAAAGCTAAGGTTTTGCGTTTGTGCTTTGTGTGCATTACAATTTTAGAACCAGCTGAGTCGTCCTAGCCACCTAGACTTGAGAACAAATTTATCAAGAATGATTTAAAAATTCGGCAAATACATCTTTAAATATACTGAATGTATAGACAAAGAGAGTTTAATTCGATTTCCCAAAAAACATACAGGGAGAGCCATTTAAAAATTGAAACTTTAGCTCATTTCCGGTGAAACCGCAAGCGTTTCAGATAAACTGTCAGTGCCATTCAACTTGAAGTAAATTTTTGATCATTGAAAAATATTGGATAGGAAAAAAGTTTTAGGGGCGAGCCTGTTTCCAGGTACACCCGGTATATGCTACGGTACACCCCACTTAGGTAGGTAAGTAGGGTGTATCGTTTATATACGACAACCCTGCATCACACATAACTGCAGCAGAGTCGATCGTAAGTAGTTTAGAAATATTGAGGTAGATCACCAGCAGTTCAAGTTTGAGCATCCCTGGTATAAATAAACAATGCAATATACAAAATGAATTATATTCCTTATTGTAGTTATCGCATACCTTCGCAACGTTACAAATTTAATTTGCGAATTCATTAACTATTACGTAGTAATGGCGGAATCAATTCACTATTTAAAATTAATTTATTAATTGATTATATGGTGGAATGAAAATTAATTTATATGGTAAAATGAAAATGCATGAAAACACATGAATAAATATTCAAACTCAAGAGTGAGAATATTTAAATCATATTGTTTAAATTGATTTCAGAATTATTATATTCTGTGATGGTCGTGGAGAAAATGATCTACAAAGAAGAAGTTTTTTACAAATTCAAAAACAACTCATTGACCTTCCTTATAGATGACCTAAATATTGATTCCAGAACTCTGAAATGTATAACAGAACGGACTTTTATCTCCATCTTTCATTGACTGAAAATAATTTATTTCTTGCCACACCAAATGGCATGCCCATTTGGCCCGAACCTAACGTCGAATTTAATAGATAATTCCGTGCTTTCATCTCCAACAAAAACCAACTGTGGTAAATTTCACAATTTGCACGGATCTCTCTACTCCACTCTCGATGAATTCCAACTTTCCGAGCAACCGAAACTGATATAGAGAATTACAGTTGCTTCTGACGCCATGTTGGTTAGATGGAGTTTTCATCATTTCTTTTAGGCAAATGGAAAATACGAGCGGAGAAAGTTGTTTCAAAGGTTATCGCAGAAGTTATCGGATATATGATATATCTTTCTATTCGTCTACGGTGTCGGGAAAACTCATTACACAGGGTGTATGTAAATAACTTTACAGATTGTTCTATATTGTCTCCTACAGTTTTTGAGATATTTATTTCAAATTTCAATCGTGGATGCCTTTTCAGGGCTGCTCATAATAAACTACTAGAGGCGATCATTTTCTGACTTCTTCTTCCTAAAATGTTTTCAGTATACCTCTTGTAATTATTAAAAAAAATGAATTTCTTATCAATTGAAATCGTTTCAGTTTCTTGAATTTTCTGTATGTGTCAATATTTTCGCGTGATAAATTATACTTACGGAGTAGAAAGTAAGATGAAAAATTCGATCTGCAATGTAATGTCAAATAGCTATCAGGATTCATTCTACTATACCGGGTTACTAAAATTAATGTTTCATTGATTGGTTATGATGAGGCGACGTGACGAAGATAATGGGTCTCTGAACATCCAGTATTTAGAAACACTATCGCTTTTTAGTTGAATTTTTTGCATAGTTATCTAGAAACTTCATAGAGTAATAAAAGAGAAATCACAAGATGAGATTTGTATGAAAATAAAAGGTGACGGATGCAAAATTGATATTCGGATGAATATTGTTGATGGAATTCAGAAAAAGATCAGATTTTTTTCATTACCAGTAAAGCACGCTAGTACATCATCAATATAACGATACCAAAAATTATTTGTGAAGCTCTGAGATTTTGGAAACTGTTTTCTTCTATATGACTCAATAATATTTCAGCAAGTAGTGGGAGAAGAAGAGAGCCCATATCAAGGCCTCTAGCCAGTTCAAAAATTTTGTTATTGAATTTGAAATAGTTTTGTTGAAGATAAAGGTTGAGAAGAGAAGTAAAATCATTGTGAATAATAGGATTGATATGTGAACGGTCAAAATGCTGGAAAAATTTCTGAATGTATATTTTATTATAATCGCCGCAAGACAGTTTATAAACACCGGATTTATTTTTTAACAATTTTAGATTTGCAGTTTTTGATATGTCAGCCTAAAGAATTATCAATTCGGAATGCTATATTGAAATTATAATGAGAGAGGAATGATTTTTATTTTAGACTAGGATTACCAATATAAGTTGAGCTGTTGTATTTTGTGTTAGAACTTTTGTACTTGGAAATATTTCCTGGATTGGATTTTGTAATTTTTGCGTGAAATTATGTTCTCAATCATACTTGGACTGTAAAAGTTATTGACAGCTATTTGATTAATTATAATTTGCTATTTTATAGAATTATTTTGTGTCATTGCGATATTAATGAGTCTATGTACCATACTATTGTAAGCAGCTAATTTATGTGGATAAGGATGTGTAGATGAGCTGTGAATAGTAATATCTGTATGCGATGGCTTATTACAGATAGAGAAATCATGTCTGCCGTTAATTTTAGTAATAGTTAAATCCAGGAAGTTAATGTAGTTTTCTGTTTCTATCTCTAACGAGAAATGATATCGTCGACTTATCTAAACCAATTGAAGCTTTTGAATAACGGATGTTCTTGGATAGTTTTTCAATATTATCCATGAACATTTCAGCAAGTAGAGGGTTCAGAGGATTACCCATGATTAAACCTTTTTTACTATTATATAATACTCCATTGAAGTTGAGATAGTTTTGTTCTAAACAAATTTCTAAGAGGTCTAAGATTTATGATTGAATTGCCGGATTGACTTTATCAATTTGAAAAGCGTTGTTGATGAGTTTCACTGTATCACTAGGTGGAACACTAGGAAAGAGATTTACCACATCCCATGATATAAGTTTAGCCTTCGGTGGTAGTACCGTGTGCTGAATTTTATTTATTAAGTCTAAAGAGTGTTTTATTGGGAATTTAGGTTCAAAATTAGCGTACTGTTGAATGATGTCTATCAGAAAGCGTGAAAGTTTTGCAGCTGGAGCATGAAAATATGAAACTACTGGTCTAATGGGATGTCCTGTTTTATGGAGTTTGACGAGGGAGTAAAGTTATAGTGATTGTGGGTTGTCAATTAAAATTTTATATTATTGGTTGGTAGGTTGCCATATACTAAAGCGTTTCTTACTATGGATTGAAATTTATTAGTTGGATCTTTATCAATTTTTCCATAACTACCTAATTCAATAAAATTGTGGGTTTTCAATGAATAATCTGCTTTATTTAAGGCTGTGATTGTATGACCTTTATCTGATTTGGTGAATATGATATTTTCAGATGAGGACTTAGATTTAATGGACTTTAAATTTGTATTTTTGAATTTCTTAGATTGAATCTAATTCCGCATCTGAAGATATTTAACTCACCAAAGCAGACAAAGGTCATACAATCGTACAACTGTCTTGCGGGGATTGTAATAAAATTTATATTGGTAGAACTTTCAGAAATTTCAAAGTTACATTATCCGAGCACAAACGTAGATTTAATTATCAAAATTCAGATTCCCATTTTTCTAATCACTTACTCGAGGAAAACCATAACTTAAATGATAATTTCAAAATTTTACACAATGAAAATAATAGACATAAACTGAATCTAATGGAAATTTCAGAGATTAATAAAGAAAAGAATTCAGGTAGGTTACTTAATAGTCTAATCTTAATCCTTCTCCTTTACTCAATCTTTTCAATTCATAAGGTAAGCAACTCCAATATACCCCTTGTACTAGTACCTTATGTAATATTAAGTAGGAAATAAGACTAATATATAAGGAATAACCCTGTTCTTTAGTTTGTATCTATTTGATGGAACCACAGTGAGGTAAAACCGATCATAGTTTCGTTAAAATAGTGAAAATCTAAATACCAGGGATATTAATGAGTCCATGTACCATACTATTGTAAGCAGCTAATTTATGTGGATAAGGATGTGTAGATGAGCTGTGAATAGTAATATCTGTATGCGATGGCTTATCAAAGATAGAAGAATGATGTCTGCCGTTAATTTCAGTAATAGTTAAGTCCAGAAAGTTGATGGAGTTTTCTGTTTCTATCTCTAATATTTCAAATTGAAAACGAACTCCATCCTTACCAAAACTTAGATATATTGAAACGAAATTTGCATGATTCGGTCCTGTTCGCTTGGATCTTCCTAATGGTTCAAAAGTTCATTGAGAACTTATAAAATTATTTTGTGTCATTGGGATATTAATGAGTCTATGTACCATACTATTGTAAGCAACTAATTTATGTGGATGAGGATGTGTAGATAAGCTGTGAATAGTAATATCTGTATGCGATGGCTTATCAAAGATAGAAGAATGATGTCTGCCGTTAATTTCAGTAATAGTTGAGTCCAGAAAGTTAATGGAGTTTTCTGTTTCTATCTCTAATCTTTCAAATTGAAAACGAACTCCATCCTTACCAAAACTTAGATATATTGAAACGAAATTTGCATGATTCGGTCCTGTTCGCTTGGATCTTCCTAAGGGTTCAAAAGTTCATTGAGAACTTATGAAATTATTTTGTGTCATTGGGATATTAATGAGTCTATGTACCATACTATTGTAAGCAACTAATTTATGTGGATGAGGATGTGTAGATGAGCTGTGAATAGTAATATCTGTAGGCGATGGCTTATCAAAGATACAAGAATGATGTCTGCCGTTAATTTTAGTAATAGTTAAGTCCAGAAAGTTGATGGAGTTTTCTGTTTCTATCTCTAATCTTTCAAATTGAAAACGAACTCCATCCTTACCAAAACTCAGATATATTGAAACGAAATTTGCATGATTCGGTCCTGTTCGCTTGGCTCTTCCTAAGGGTTCAAAAGTTCATTGAGAACTTATAAAATTATTTTGTGTCATTGGGATATTAATGAGTCTATGTACCATACTATTGTAAGCAACTAATTTATGTGGATAAGGATGTGTAGATGAGCTGTGAATAGTTATATCTGTAGGCGATGGCTTATTAAAGATAGAAGAATCATGTCTGCCGTTAATTTTAGTAATAGTTAAATCCAGAAAGTTAATGGAGCTTTCTGTTTCTATCTCTAATCTTTCAAATTGAAAACGAACTCCATCCTTACCAAAACTTAGATATGTTGAAACGAAATTTGCATGATTCGGTCCTGTTCGCTTGGCTCTAAAGGTTCAAAGGTTCATTGAGAACTGAGCTCTTGGCCACGTGACCGCCAAAGTTAACGCGCAACGAAAGGAAGGGCTATTGCTCCAACACAGATGTTCTTGTCTTGAATACCTATCTATATTCCAATAGTAGAAAATTTGTTGGTTTTCTCTCTCTTCATAATTCATACCTGTTTTTCTATATTTAAGACAAACTGTACAACTGTACCTCTGTTGTAACTCCCAATTTGTTAAGGTCTCATATGATAGAAATATCGAAATAGATATTACGTTTGTTAATTAAATATTTTCCCATTAATTTTGTGTTAATTTTTATAAAGTGAATTAAAATCACCGTATGATGATCAAATATCACTTTGTAATGGGCGATCTGATATCACTTAATAAAAATTTTGTTTGTTGTATGAATTGAATTTTTCTAGTGGTTTTTGAATTCGATGAAAACAAATAAACGATTTCGGAGTTTTCGTCAATTTCTTTAATAATCGGGAATAGTGTAGTAAAAACAAGTACTGTGTTTTAAGGAATTTAACTTAAAAATGAATGAATGTACGGAAAATGAGAATGAGAATATAAATATAATTGTTCTTGAGTAATTAAAAGCTTATTGGGTTGCTTCTTCTTAAGTGGTTATTTATGACAGGTATATCCAAGAAAATTAAGGAATAGATTGCTCCCCGAAGAGATTCAATAGAGGTGAGGGGCTTAAATCGACTTGTTCATTGATGAGTCTACCTGGGTGTTTGTATTTATTGATTTCTAAAGTTTCCCAAAGATCAACCTTCCAATATTTATTATCTGTATGCAAAATTTCAAACTGTGGGTCGAAAGAGTGATTATTTTTTAAGAGATGATTCGCGTAATTTGAATCTGACTTTGTATTTGAAAACTGCGTTTATGTTCCGATATTCTAATATTAAAATGTGTTCTACCAATGTAGAAATTATCACAGTCATTGCACCTGATTTATTGTTTCTACCTGGTTTGGTTTTATTATTTTTATATATTTGCCTAAATTATTATTAGTTTGGAAAGCTATGTTGAAATTATTGCTACTCAAGAATGATTTCAGTTTCTCACTTGTAATGCCGACGTAGGTGAAGTGTTGAATTTTTGTTTCAATTTATCGACAGGGTAAACTTCATTGAATGCGATTCTACTTTGTTTTTATTTAAAATACTATTTATTAGTTTGGGATTGTAACCATTATTTTTGGCTATTTGTTTAATCAAATTTAATTCTTTGTTGAAATTTTCTAGTGATAACGGGATGTTAATCAATGTATGAATAAAACTATTGAATGCTGACATTTTATGTTGATATGGATGACACGACGAGATATGTATCATAATAAATATATGTGACGGCTTATGGTAAATTGCGAAAATATGTTTTCCATTTTCATTCGAAAATGTTACGTCTAAGAAATTCATCGAATTATTGATTTCTATTTCGGTTGTGAATCCAATTTCAGGATGTAATGAATTTATATGTATTTCGAAGATTTTAACTGTCTATCTGTTCCTGTGGAGCAAATAATGATACCGTCTACATAGCGATACCAGTATAAAAAAATTTACTGAGTGGATGATTATGAATTAATTTCTTTAACTTATTCATGAATATTTTTGCTAACAAAGGACTTAACGGATTGCCCATATAGCTGTCTTCAATAGTACAATATTTGTTATTGAAATGGAAATAATTTTGATCTGAACAAATTTGTAATATTGAAAGAATATCTGATTTAACGATAGTATTGACATGATTTTTTTCTTATAATTCTTCAACTAAGTAATGCGTATCTTTCGGAGGAATGTTGGGAAATAGATTCTTAACATCGAAAGAAATGAGTTTGGAATTAGGTGGTATAATGGCATCTTTGATACTGGCAATTAGTTCGTATGAATATATGACCGAAAATTTAGATTTAAAATTTTAATGTTTTATTAACAAGTCGTTGAGGAATTTTGAAACTTGGATAGAAGGATTTAAACATACATTACATCCAAAACATAAAAAAAACTAATTTTGAACAGTTAGGCATAGAGTCCGAATTTATTGTCAAAAAGTCCAAAGATAATATTTCAGCCAAACATCAAACAGCAAAAATCGTCAAAAAAGACTTTTCGAAATTATCACCTCATTGCAATTCCGATTATAAGATAATGAAAACAATTCGTGAAAACAGTAATAACAACGATTTAGTACTCACTGAAGCAGATAAAGATAACACCGTCATCGCGATTAGTAAAACCGATTATATTTCTGAAACTGAAGAATTCTTAACAGCCGGAAACTATAAAACATCAACTGAGGATCCTACCGCAAAATTTCTGAAAGTGGTTAAAAACATAATTTCGACAACAAAATCATAATTACAGACCACGAAAAATATAAATTCATTAACTCCAATTCACAATCCCCCGAATTATATTCGTTGATAAAACTTCATAAACCTAATTACCCTATTAGACCTGTTGTCTCTTATGTAACGGCACCTTCTTTCCAACTTTCAAAATTCCTCAACGACTTGCTAAACATTCATACGAACTAATTGCCAATATGAAAGATACCATTATACCACATAACTCCAAACTCATTTCTTTCGATGTTGAGAATCTATTTCCTAACATTCTTCGGAAAGACACGTATTACTTAGATGAAAAATTATTAGAAAAAATCATGTCAATACTATCATTCAATCAGATATTCTTTCATGATTACAAATTTGTTTAGATCAAAATTATTTCCATTTCAATAACAAATATTATACTATTGAAGACGGCTTGATTATGGGCAATCCGTTAGGTCCTTTGTTAGCAGAAAAATTCATGAGTAATTTAGAGAAATTAATTCATAATCATCCACTCTGTAAATATTGTTTATACTGGTATCGCTATGTAGACGATATCATTATTTGCTTCACAGGAACAGATAGACAGTTAAAATTTTCGAAGATCATATATATTCATTACATCCAAAAATTGGATTCACAAACGAAATAGAAAGCAATAATTCGATAAATTTCTTAGACGTTACAATTTCGAATGAAAATGGAAAACATGTTTTCGCAATTTACCATAGGCCGTCACATACAGATATTGTAATACATAACTCGTCGTGTCATCCATATCAACATAAAATGTCAGCATTCAATAGTTTTATTCATAGATTGATTCACATACCGTTATCACCAGAAAATTTCAACAAAGAATTACATTTGATTAAACAAATAGCCAAAAATAATGGTCACAATCCCAAATTAATAAATAATATTTTAAATAAAAACAAAGTAGAATCGTATTGAATGAAGTTTACCCTGTCGATATATTGAAACAAAACTTCAACACCTAAACCTACGTTGGCATTACAAGTGAGAATCTGAAATCATTCTTGAGTAGCAATAATTCAAACATACCTTTCCAAACTAATAATAATTTAGGCAAATATTTAAAAATAATAAAAACAAACCAGGCAAAAACAATAAATCGGGTGTTTATAGATTGAATTGCAATGACTGTGATAATTTCTACATTGGTAGAACACATAGAAATTTTAATATTAGAATATCGGAACATAAACGCAGTTTTTCAAATAAAAATCAGATTCAAATTACGCGAATCATCTCTTAGAAAATAATCACTCTTTCGACCCACAGTTTGAAATTTTGGATACCGATAGTAAATATTAGAAGATAGATCTTTGGAAAACTTTAGAAATCAATAAATACAAACACTCAGGTAGACTCATCAATGAACAAGTCGATTTAAGCCATTCACTTCTATTGGATCTCTTCGGGGAGCAATCTATTCCTTAATTTTATTGGATTTACCTGTTATAAATAACCACTTAAGAAGAAGCAACCCAATAAGCTTTTAATTACTCAAGAACAATTATATTTATATTCTCATGTTCATTTTCCGTACATTCATTCGTCTGAAGAAGCTACGGTGTAGTGAAACGCGTTACGAATCGCAATTTTTAAGTTAAATTCCTTAAAACACAGTACTTGTTTTTTAATATTGATAATGCAATTTTACCAAGTAAAATCATCTGAAATTCTAGGGAATAGTGTAGGCAGTAATCGTATAGTGCTCGCATATAATGGCTATTATTCGCTGAGGTGGTTTACAACAATTGCCTTTGGGGTCATGTCGATTGTCCAAACATGATTGAGTACTAGTATCACCAATTTTTGTTTCAGCCTGACTTATCAATTCATCCCCATACAGCAGAAAAAGAAGTCGGCCAGAAATAGTCGTTGAATTTTTTCAATACAATTCATATATCGAATATAACTCGCGGTCATAGATTTCCTATCATCCAAAATTCTCTTAGTGTGCTTCCACATACATGTTTATCTGACTGGTTTTCATTACCACCCCCGAAACCTTTGAAAAATTCGATCCATTCATTTCCATGAAATTGAATTTGATTCATTGCGTGTGGTAGTTTTTCAATCAGTTTGTATACAAACAGAAAGGGATAAAAGGCTTATGATAAAATTTCACTGAAATGAACGCGAACTGTTTTCCGAAGGATGAGTAAAAATTGTATACCACGTCGAATGAAATTAGAGCTGCTATTGGCAGATACAATTTTTGTGGATTTTAATTCTTTCAGACGAATATACCGTTTCATTGCTGCACTCAGTTTTTCATTCAATCTACTCTCTTCTCGTTAACAATTGGAGTTTCAACTACGAATATAATGCGCTTTTACCAGGAAACGGAATCTTGCAGTTTCATTTGTAACCAGTGCATCTCGGAGTTTGTACGAACATTTATTTTCAGGAATTTGGTGGATTTAGAAAGCGGAGATCTAATGTTTGCGAATTTAGAATGCGGACTTTATCTGAAAATATCAAATGGAAAACAAGTACAGAGGTTTTTCCGTTTGAGAGGAATACATGACGCTCAACTTTCTGAATTAACTTGTCAGTGAACAGTAAAGTTTTGTATATTTATTAATATAGTTTCTACATTCTGTCAAAAAAGTACGGGAAAATGGGGAATTTAACACAAAATATTTATTTTTCATTCAGAATATCCCCCTCAAAGTAGTTAGCTTCGGAAATAATACACTAACGCCAAAGAATAATCCAATTATCAGAACATTTTTCGAATGCTTTTACGGAAAACCACTTCAATTTCGCTGTCCTTTATCGATTCTAAATGGGTACCTCGAAGTGGTTGTTTGAGTTTTGGAAAAAGAAACAAGATGGCCGAAGGCAAATTCGGTGAATACCATGGTTGATCAACGGTATTTGTTGAGTTTTTGGTCAGAAACTCAGAATTTCATTCACAGATAGCCATATCAGAAAGTGCATTATCGTGGTACAAAATCATTGAGTTTTCTTTCCACAAATCTGGCCTTTTCAAAGATTCTGTTCCCTCAATCGCCTCACAATACTCATGAAATACTGTGACAAATTGTCATCCATATAATACTAAAGCAGTAAGTCTCATTTCGAGGAAAGTGGAGGGGACGGTTGGAGTTTGAACCGGGCGGGAAGAAAGTGTCGGCGCGGAAAAGCGGGGTCCGTAAACCCCCGCGAATAATTTTTTTCCGGTAGAAAAACGTTTGAGGAAGATCCGAGCGAAATTCGGAGTCCCTAGCTCGAACGACGGAGGCGCGACGATTTTTCGAAAAATTTCGCCGAAACGTCGCCCCGGGCGAACGGAACGTTGAAACGGCGAGATTTCTTTGAAATCGATAACACAGATCTATCGAAGGCGGATCGGGCGAAAATGACAGGAAAAAGTTCTAAAGGGCGAAAATAAAATACGTCTCCGTAATCTCTGGGATGGAGGGGATAATTTCTATGGACATTTGCAGCTATACAAAATATTTCTATCGCCTTCGATCGCTACGAAACCTGGACAACGAAAAAGCCTCGAGTTTCGCATTTTGCGCCGCAATAGTTAGATTCTCATAAGACCTCGGGAAAACGGAAAAATCCACCATCGAACGAAGGGCTATCGGCCGACTTTCGCAAATCTTCGCTCTACTTTCCTTATTCCGAAAATCTCCGACGGCCAGCAATTCGCGAAATTAACAAACCTCGAGCTGTCAAAATACGAGTTTTGTTTCAACGGTCTTACTCAAACGGGGTCACCTAGAGAAAGTATTCGACCTTCGAACGATTCCTTCATATATCGAGATCGGGTTCGCAGATAGAAATCGTTACTGTAGCACTTAATTTTCGAATTTTGCCAATTTTTGAGACCTATATTCTCGAGGAAAAAGCCGAACACACAGGGCGGAGCCAGTCACCGCTCCTTTTGCCCCTTATATCGTTATTCAATGTCGGAAGTGAGCGTTACTAACGTGTAAAATGTAATGCTCTCTCTCTCTTCTGAACAAAATAGTGAGATGGAAATAGGTAGTAACTTTGATTTTCACCAAGATAATTTCGGTACTAACAACATCTAGAATATAGTGCTCTCTCTCTTCTGAGTGACAATCGAATCTAACCTTATTTCAATAAGTCTTATATTCGGTCTGTCAAAACAAGTGATTCCGAATTTTATTTGTACGAAAAGTTTGACGAAACTTGAAATAAACTTTTAGAGGTAAGTGATCGTAGTTTGATGTTTATTTTATCCATGTTAATGTTTAATTTGTTTAAGGAAAGAAACGATAGACTTTCAAAATTCATAAATTTAACATTCTGTGGTTATTCTAACCTAAACAATATTATTCAAACGAAATGTTATAATACAAAGAAATTAAGGAGACTTACAATAATGTTTGAAAGGTAAGTGAATGTAAGTTGAGGTTTATTCATGTAATTTAATGTATATTTTTTAGGCATGCTCAAGAAATGTTTTCAGAATTCACATATTTCATTTTTCTTTCATGGTTATTTTAACCTCTATGCATTGAAAAATGTCCTGGAATTACTAGAATTTTTAACGAATCAATTGGAGGATCTTACAAAATGATGGGAGATATCCTTCGAGTTACTATTGATAGATATTGAGCTCTTTTATATGATAATATTTTTTCTGAAAGGAATTCAATAAAGTTTTCGTTAGGTGATTTAGAGTATCAATCATATGAATATTGAAAGCTATCCACTTAAGGCTATATGTGTATTAAAATATTTCAAGCTGGATGTCAATATGACCGTGCCATTTCAAATTGAATTTTCGTATCAGTTTATTCAAGTGGAAGTTAGTTTCTATTCTACAATTATTCTAATGTAAAAGTTAATGAGATTCAATGTGTTTGACAATGTTTAAGTTTGAACCAAAGAAAATAAGATCTCAAATTTGCACAAAAAGTATTTATTGTGAGTTCCTTCCATTCATAACTCATAGTTACTGTTTCTCAGGAAATTTTATCAAGGTTGTTGAATGAATGATAGGAATTCCTCATTGATTTGAGGTTGAAAGTTTCTCTGTTATAGGTGTCTGATAGTGGGAAACATGATGTTCAAAAATGTAGAAGTAGCATATGAAGTTTAATTTTGTACAACTACAACTTTCAATCCGAGATTTATGAAAGCCACAGGAAACATGCTGCTACTTATGCGACTCATATTCTGGAAAAAATTCAACTACTACTTGGAGAATGCTAAGCAATTTGACTATTTTTGTAAAGGGAAGTTGTACTATAGGTATTTCATATAATTGTGTAAAATGAGTATGCTTATCACGTAATATGGAAAGATGAAGTCGTTTTAAGGCAATTTTTCATTTCATAATATATTGTGAAGATTCACGAGAAAATGAATTGAAGAAAAGTAATATTGAAGAATGGAAATTTCAATTATAGGGAGCAAGTTTATAAGAAGCTGACTGCTCGAAACCAACTGCCAATTCGACAGTTAAGGATCTAGGAAATTGACAGTTACAAGAAACAGTGAAACTGATATATAGTTAATATTGTATTGTATATGAGGGTCCATAATGTTATTTACAAATTTGTCGATCTCATTTCTGCTTTCGATCACTTCAATTCAGAAGATGGTTGATCTTCCTGGTAAGCAAATTGTGTGAATTTTTTTTTTCAGAATATATTCAAGTGGAATCACTCTTAATAGTCTACTAACTTTGTAATTAGAGTAGCATCTATATGCCTAGGTTAGTTTCCTGTAGTTGACCACTTGAAAATCACTTGACAATCGAAACCGATCGTGCTTATATTATTATATATATATATTTTACTGCATCTTCGTCACAAGAAGAATCATCCAAAAATCCGAAGATCAATGATTAATCCTTTTGAGAAGTAGCAATTATCAGGAGGTTTTATTCATTGATCTACGGATTTTTGAATAAATTTACTTTTCTCCAGTTAACATATCGCACCCTCGCTTCAAAAGTGACACAACACAAAAATTCGAAGTTTTGAGATAAAACCATGTATGTGTTAGTTGAACAATACTGGTCTACAATGGTTTTGTTGCCCTAGATATGAAAATGATTTTGTGTCTATTTATGCACACAATTCGTGAAACTATCAATGATTTTAGAGGATTTGCTCTGATTTCTTTTTAAATCTTTATTTTCATTTTACATAACAAAAATCGTAAAACAAGAAACAAAATAACAGATATATTTATAATGTCAGTTATGTTTTGAGAAATTCGGATACATCGAAGTAAATAAAGAGGAAAATGTCGAAAATATATTTCATATTTCCATAAAACGCCTTTTATGAGCTTTTCTTCTATAATTTTTCAGGGGACAATCTCTTTTCAAAGACCAGCAGTAATCTGCCATCATGTGACAATCCCATTGACCTTGATACCTTTCTTCCATCGTTTTTAGATCTTGATGAAACCGCTCTCCCTGTTCCTCACTATAATTTCCTAAATTATCCGGAAATTTATCTAGATGATTGCGGAGATAGTGTAACTTAATACTCATATTTGCTCCTAAAGTCTGAAAGTTTGTCAGCATATTTTGCACAATTTCTTCATAATTTGCTGCTTTATGGTTACCTAGGAAATTTTCAACAACCAACACAAAACATTTCCAAGCTTTACTTCCTGGAACAGTCATAACTTTCAATTTTTCCATACTAAGCAAATGTATTTAAAACAATTTCCGTCTTTGTTCAACGCTTTTACAAATTGCTTAATCATACCTAACTTAACATGTAATGGTTGAAGTATGATTTTGTCTCTGCTCACCAGCGGCTCCCTTATTACGTTGGCTTTACCGACAGTTAAAGAATTTCTTACAGGCCAAACATCTTGTTCCCAATGAAGTTGCTTTGCTCCACTATCCCACATACAAATAAAGCAAGTTTATTTTGTATATCCACTTTGTTGGCCAAATAAAAAATTAACCATTTTCAAATCCACACAGATCGGCCACTGATGCTCAGAGTATTTAATTTTCTCTAAAACTAATTTTACATTTTCATATTCTTCTTTGAGTTTCGTTGAATGGGCAATTGGAATTGATGCAAATTTATTTTCATTGTGCAATAAGACGCATTTTAAACTTCTTTTGCAACTATCAATAAAAAGGCGCCATTCAGTAGATTTGTACTCTTTTAAACCCATGTCTTTAAGCAGCTTCGCGATATCATTACAATACACTAATCCTTCATTTTCACTAAAAATTGTAATAACTCTTTTCTCGCGTTCTGTATGTTGTAATTGTTACTGTTGGTGCCAAAAATTTTTTCTTTCAATCTTGAGGCTAACAGTTCTGATCCTTGTTTTGATAAATTGAGATCACGTATTAAATCACTGAGTTCATTTTGAGAAAATAACTTTGGCGTAGATGTTTCACCTTCCCATTCACTTCCACTAGTAGGTGGTCCCGATTTCTGTGAATTTGGTAACATCATTGTTTCTGAGGGCATGTGAATTACTTATGAAATGTATATGGGCCGAGGGGGATTTTCACTGTGTAGAACCGGACATTTCGTAGACTATAAGTCTGGGTATCTCCACGTTTGATTTTGATTAAATCCTTCAACATCTACTACGCAAAAGTAACAATCATCTAAATGATTCGTAGGCTCCATCCAGATCATAGGAATACCAAAGTCTAATCCAGAACGTTCACCTTTTTTCCACAACCGTAATGACTCAACACAGGACTTACAAACTTTATTAGGAACCCATGCTTTACCTAATTTGTCCATTTTGAAACCAAAATATTCAACATAAGTCTCCTTGACAAAGTCTGCGATATTTCTTTTTGTTTTTTGGTATATAAACACCGCAAATATAACAAAATAAATCACTACAATATTTACACTTTCTTCGTGACGAACTCATATTTTAGACTAGAAGACAAATATATAAGAATGGACATTCAGTAATTGAAACAAAATATTTATCCATGACACTTTATCCAGATTTACGTGTATATGTACTTCAATATTGTCAAATAACTGAGATCTCAGCTGTTCTGTGGAGCAAGCGGTCTGAGAGTGGGGATCAGGTGATGTTTGTATGCGCGAAAAAGTTGCGCAGAAGCCTGATCATGACTCGAAAATTAAATTTAATTTCTAACAAGCTTATAATTGTTCAAAATATAAGAAATGCAAAAATTATGAAAATACGAGCACATTGAGAACTTTCATGAATATATTCGTAATCTGGGCACTTGAAAACATAAAAATTTGCGATGATATCCAGGGCAACAATAAAAAAAATTTTTTATTAGAACTGTGTACTCTATCGATCAACGAAAGCGTTTGTCATGAGTCAAATTCAGCTAGCTTACCTTGTAGAAAAGTGACACATTGTCAGATACAACTTGAACCTGGTTAAAAGTGTATGTTGCGGTCGGTATGAAATTTGTATTATTTCGAGTTAGTGCACTTTTGACGATCGAGTCGCAGTTTTATAAAAAGACCATTTAGAGTTGGGACAGTTGTCATGATTAGTGATTACGCACGAAATTGTATCATTTCAAATTGTGTCTTTTAAGGTGATAAAGAAAGATAAATATATTTTTATGCTTCATTACGTGTTAAATCACTTTTGATGAATCATTACTGGTTATGTTTCAGAACAAGATGAAACCTACAAATAATGTATTTTATTGCTGTTGACTTGAGTAATCTTCAAATTTCTGTATAATGAATACCTATTCAAAATTTTGATAATAATTGAGCACTGTCGATCGTACGGTTTGAATTATGAGTTCAATTGTCCTCGTTGAATTTCTTCGATATTATCTTTCAGGCAACACCATGGATTCAAGGAGTCGGGCTGCTGCGACACTGAAATTGGTAACACCAGGTGAAAATTAATTCGCAAATTCAGAAAGTAACAACCTCATACCGAAAATTCTTGACAACGATAGCCATGAACCATATTCTAGAAGAGAGAATGCAACTTTGAATAATCTTAAGCATTTTAGCTCATCGATTAGAACTCAGGTAGAATCCATCGATAATGACTTCCCTGAGTCGTACCCTGAACATAACAAAACAATATCAAAAAATCATTTTGATTGAAAGTTCAGCAAGTTACGATTCTCAGCTAGAAACTAACGATAACGAAAACCATTTATCGTATATAGAAGAAGAGAATGCAACATCCGCATTTCCACCTTCGGCAAGTCCGATACCTGAGGGTACCGATGATATTTTCTCCATGTCCTGCAATTCTGGAAGTCCTACCGTTTTGCAATTGACTTGACTGAAGAAAGTCAACTACATAGTTTTACCTATTCCAAGTAATGAAAGCGACAACGACGAGGATATCGATTATTCAGACGCTGATCCTAATTTCAGCATTAGATCTCATCAAAGTTCAAGTAGGTCTTCTGTAGTGAAAATGAAAGATCAGGGAAAAGTGAAGTTGAAATGGGAGAAAGAAAAGAAGAAAGGTAAAAAAATAAAAGCAAATCTTTTATTGCAAAAAAATTACAACAATCTTGTGGACAGAAATGTAGAATCGGCTGCAGCCAAGAAATAAGTGAAGAGATCAGGAAGGAAATTTTTATTAGCTACTGGAAACTTGAGAAGCTAGAGATGCAGAGGGAATTCATTTTAGCGCACACGGAAACTATTAAGCCTAAGCATCGATACTCTTGCACATAGAACTTGAGGAAAATGAATACAGCTTTTTATTCTGTGGTTGGTGGTAGTCTTATAAGATAATGCAACACATTTTAAGGCCACTCTCGACCTAAATGATAGACCAATTCGGACAGCTCTGATGAAGAAAACGGACAGTGGATTCATTGAATCTGATAAGAGAGGTAGGCACGCAAAGCAACCAACTGTAAATCTCGAAATTAAATACAGTGTGAGACTCTTCATCAAAGCTATACCGAGAGTAGAGTCGCATTGTCTGGAAGCTTAGACAAAACGTGAATACATCTCTCTCTCTCTTCATTCTTTATCCTCTCCTGAGGATGTAGCGACCAATGAAATGTCATCAATGAAAGTTTTCCATTCCTTTCTATCCTGTGCCATTACAACTAGAGAATGCATGGGTCGGCCTGTTGTTTCTGTAATTTGATCCATCCATCGTGTTGGGGACCTTCCTCTTCCTCTCTTTCCATCTACTTTCCCTGAATAATGATTTTTCCAAATTCTCTGGTCCTCTTCTCATGATGTGTCCGAAGTATCTCAATATTTTGACTTGAATTGCACTCGAAAGTCTTTGTTTTATGCGGAGTTGCTTTAGAATCGATGTATTCGTTCGGCGTTGTGTCCATGGGATGTTAAGCATCTTTCTCCAACACATCATTTCTGTCGCGTCGATTTTTCTTCTTTCGCTCATTCGAAGGACCAAGATTCGCAGCCGTATGTGAGAATTGGAAAGATGAGGCACTTCATAAGCCTGGTTTCAGTGGAAATAGCGATATTTCGATCGGCCAAAATTTTATTCATTTTTTCGTAGCTACCTTGGTTAGTTCGCATCTACGTTTAACCTCTCGTTCTACGTTTCCTACGTTTGTTATCAAGGATCCCAGATAAAGATATTCTTGCACTACATCAAACCTATCAATTTGCTTTTTTCTGGTTGATTGTTGTTCATCCTGTCCACGATCATGATTTTTGTTTTAGAAACATTCAGTTCCAAGCCAAGTTCCGTACTCTCTCTCTCCACTCTGCTAACAAGCTCAGTCAGTTCTTCCTCACTTGTTGCCAGGAGGACCGTATCATCCGCGAATCTCAGATTATTTACACATCTTCCGTTAATTGGTATGCCGCCCTTCCATCCGTCTAATGCCTTTCTCATTATGTATTCAGTGTATATGTTGAATAACTGAGGAGAAAGAATACACCCTTGCCTCACTCCCCTCTTTGGTTTGAATTCTGATGACAGTATTTCATTGATTTTCACAGTATCCCTGGTTTCATTATATAGGTTGATGATTAAGGCACACAAGTGATCCGGTACAGCCATATTCCTAGAACGATCCACAACTTATTCCATTTCACTCTATCGAAAGCTTTTTATAATCAATGAAACATATGTATAGGGGTATATTGAACTCTCTGGCTTTTTCTATTATTTGCCTTAAATTTATCAAATGCTCTCTAGTCACTCTTCCTTCAACAAATCCTGCTTGCTCTTCCGGGATTTGGTGTTGTAAAAAGTTCTTCAGTCTTTCGTTGATTATATTGTCAGCATTATTTTGCTCGTATGTGAAATAAGTGTTATCGTTCTGTAGTTACTCCCTTTTTGTGAATTGTGATAATTGTGCCTTGTGTCCAATCTCTTGGCCATTGTGTTGTTTTCCATATTTTATTACACAAGTGGTGTAGGTTTCGGGTGCCCTCTTCTCCTATTCCTTTTAGTATTTTGGATGTTATTTTATCGTTGCCTGGAGATTTGTTATCTTTAAGTTTATGGATAGCTGACGTAATTTCGCTCTGCAGTATGAAAGGTTCTTCTTCGTATTCTTTTATTTCGTGTTCATTAATTTCCTCGTTTTCGGCGTAGAGTTTCTCGCAATAGATCCTCCAAGTCTCTGCTATTTCTTCTCTGTCTGTAACAAGTTTACCATTTTCATCTTCTATAGGCCATGTTTTTGGTTTGAATTCTCGGGTCAAGTATTTTATTTTTCGAAAAAGATCTCGTGGTTGGTTAGAATGGCTATGAACTTCTATTTCTTTGCATATGTTGGAAAAATACTCGTTTTTATCTCTTTTACATGACCTCTTAATTTCATCGCTTATCTCTTTGAAGGCTTTCTTGTTGTTAGTATCAACCTTTCCTTCATTTGAAATACATAGAAGGTGAAAAAAAATTAGCTGACCTTTATAGAGATTGTAAGGAGAGTCGTGAGAAACAGCAACTTCTGGTTGCTAATTCTGTAATGTTCAACCGTATATTTATGAGGGAATTCAATATTTCCTTCTATACTTCAAGGAAGGATCAGTGTGACCTGTGCGAAAGATATGATAAAGGAAATTTGAAAGATTCCTATGATCAGCACCTGAAAGAGAAGGAATTGTCTCGTGAGGAGAAAAAATCTGATAAAATCGACAGAAAAGCTCATGTTGCTGTTTATGATTTACAGACAGTAATGCCAGTACCAAAAGGACAAGTAGCAACATTCTATTACAAGAGCAAACTCACTTATAATTTCAGTATAAGTGACTTGAATGCCAAGAAAGTTGACTGTTTCTTTTGGAATGAATTTGAAGCTGAACGAGGTGCAGTTGAAATAAGAAGCTGTGTATTCCGTTATTTCGAAACATTGATGGAAATTGCAAGGCTAGCGACCTCGATATCATTTTCTATTCAGATAATGCTGCGAGCAGAAAAATAAATATTTGTTGGCTGAATATTCTTACGCAGTGAATAAGTGGAATATCCGAAGTATCACCCACAAATTTCTCATTCATTGGCACTCACAAAATGGTGGCGATAACGTGCACAGTGTTATCGAGAAACAAATTAAGAGACATCTCAGATCTGGTCCAATCTATGTACCAGAGCAATACGTCTCACTAATAAGAACAGCAGAAAAAGTGCCCCCCCATACCGAGATCTTGAAATGAGTCATGAGGATTTTTATGACTTAACGATCCTTCAAGAAGAGTGGGGTAATAAACTCACCACAAGCACTTACAGAATGAGAGTAGTTTGGCACGACTTCAAAATTCTGAAAGTGGAAAAAGAAAAACCCCGTACTTTTCTTTATAAAACTTCCTATCAGAACGAGAACATCATGACAGTCAACATGGTTGGCAGTAGTAAAAAACAAGATCTCAAGCTAATGCAGAATCAGTTCGGTTGGTTCGTGCTTACTACGACAAAATTCCATTAGCGGAAAATAAAGTAGACTTGAAAGATCTTGTTAGTAAAAATATAATTATTATTTATTATCGTGGACTTATGCTCAGCTGTTAGCTGGATATAGTTTACCTTTCCCAGATTCAGCAATCAAAGGGAATAGGTTATCATTATACACTCATGTAACTTGCATAGATAAGTTGAATTTTTCAAGTGTTCTACTTCCACAACAACAAATATATGCTGCAATTATATCACATATTCCAGCATAGAAACAAAGCGTTATGATGGACTAATTCATTCAGGTCTTGCAGTATTAACATTCATTTCATCATAGTTATAGGTTCAATTCCCAAGTCCAGCATAACTGTTTTTTTCAAATTCAACCAACCTTGCCCAGCGTGCGCATGCCCAATAACACCACCCCCAATAAGAATAACCACCCCCACACGCCAAAAAAAAACACCCTACTAAGGAAAAACCACCTCCCAAAAAATACACCCCCCTTACCCCTCTACACACCTGCACAGGTAAACCCCAGGTCACGTGACGCTGATTACGTCAACACCTACCCGCCTCTTCTCCAACAACCCCTTCTGGTCATTGTCGACAACTCTTCGTTATCTCTTCTTCTTCACCTCACTTCTTATACAAAAGGTCAATACAAGGTCACGGACATCCCCCCTATCGCCATCTTCAAACAGAACCGGATGGCATGTGATCTAGCACGCTCCTAGCTTATCTACTTACCATATACTTGACATCAGTTTCTTAACTATGCTGAATGTATTAAGAATTACAGCTTTTTGCATTTCTATATGGGTATTCTTATGCAATTCTCATTTATAAGGGCTATCATGCAAAGTTTTGGGAACTAACCCTGTCGGGATACAATGACAGAAACAATATCTATTTTAGCTTGTTGTCAATAGCAAGGTCTGTGTATTTGGACTTTTTCTCCTCGAACTTGCTCAGCACGTTGTTATTATTCGGTATGGCTACATCCACCAACATTGCTGTTCTGGCTCTCTCATCATACATCACTATGTCCGGCCTATTATTCGTCACCAATATACTGTATAGTCTCCGACCTTAAATGCCATTTTCGAACTTATCTGTTTATATTGTTCCGTGCTTAATAATGAAATTTTGTAGTTGTTTGTAGGGATCACTTGGTCTTGAATGGCCATAAGAAATCCTTCTGTTTCCGCGAATAATTCTCCTTTCATCAACCATTTGTTGCAGGCTTCTTTGTCGATGTGTAGTCGATTAATCTCATGGTGATGTCGTCCATGCAATTCCTTTCTTGACTATTGCTCTTGTTTTTCAGTATCTGATAGAAACAGTAGATTCAGCAGGTCATCTCTGGTAGCAAGATTTAGAGTTGTAGATCCCTTATCAGCCAACGATACCACTCGATGGAGGTCAGAAGTGAGAGCTTTTGCAGAGGAGAATTCTCTGAGATTTTTTATCTGTTTGGTGTGTAAATTGACAACATCTACTAATCTGCGTTCTCCTTCTTTCCTCTTCAAAGTTGTTTTTATCACAGACGTTTTTGGATAATGATTGTTGTACTTTGTGAGGATCGGTCAGGTCTGCCTTTGAGTATAATCCAGTTCTGTCTAGTCCATCTGATTATTTCAAATGAGTGAAGCAAGACTGGAATGGCGTAGGTGTTAATTGCCTTGACTAGATTCCCCGAGTTCAACATTGATTTCAGCACAATCTTCAGACGCTGACTGTATTCTGAACGAATCTTCGCCTCTGGCAGTTTTTGGTCAAGCAATCTGGCTTGTTGGTATCCTAGATATTTGTATGTCCCTCATGCACTGTATAATATCTTCGTTTGGAAGTTGTGTGTCACCGTCTATGACTTTTCCTCTTTGAGTGTTCAGATTCTTACTTTTTTCAATCCCAAATTTCATCAATCTGCCGAGAACTTACTGACAGTTTTCAGCAAATCATCCAATTGCTTCTCGTTCGAAGCATATAATTTGATGTCATCCATACACATCAGTTGGGAGGTTGTATGATAGTTCCTATCTGTTTTTATCTTAAAAACCGTATCCTGTTCTATTGAGCATTAAGGACAATGAGTTCATAGCTAAACAGAACCATAGTTGAATCAAAGAGTCTCCTTGAAAAATTCCACTACAGAAGGGTATCTTGTCAGTGTTAATTGACGTGCGCCAGTGTGTCAGTGTTATCTTCAAGAACACTACCAAGGCTGGATGAATTTTGTATATCTGCAATACATCGACAAGCCAAGAATGGGCGGTACTATCGAATGCCTTCAGATAATCGAGAAAAGCTGAATGAGCATTCCGATGTCCTACATGTGCCTGATTCTCTATCTCAGAATCGATGATGAGTTGTTCGTTGCACCCGTGGTGTTTCTTTCTGCATCCCTTCTTCTTCTCAGCTAATATATTGTTGTCGTCAAGGTGCTTGTATATTCGACTGGATATGCATGAGGTGAGAGTGTTGGGAGACAAGTGATTGGCCTATATCGAGACGGATTCTGTGTTCTATCGCTCTTAGGTAGCATATATGTGAAGTCTTGTGTTAGGAAAGTGGGTGTTTTCCTGGGATGTTGAAGAACATACGTGAGCTGTTTCGCTAGGGCTCCATGGAGCTTATCAAACTTCTTGTACCAGAAGTTGTGGATACTATCCATACCTGTGGCCTTCAAATTGTTGGTCGCCCAAACTACTGTTGTGATTTCCGCCTCCGTTATTCCTTCGAAGTCCATATGTTTGATATCAAGGCGTTGTTCTTCATTCGTGATCCATTCCGCATCTTCATTATGTTCTTTGGGGTTCAACCATAACGATGACCAATAATCAGTCAAGCACTGTGCGTCACGTACTTCTCGTTTATTGTTGGTCGCAGTTTTGTTATTTTCCTTATGAAAATTGGCCCCACTGTGGAGGAACCTTTAGTTTTGGTGTTTCCTGTCAGTGCACTTTACGTATCTTGAAAGCCTCTCTGCTTTTGCTTGAAGTTTATGCTTCAAAGTGTCCATATACACATGATAATATAAGTATTAGTTATTATAATACCAAAATATTATTACAATTCTTTTTTCAGAAGTGTAATTGACACAGTATGGAAACTTCATGATTGTTGATGTTCAAATTAGCTTGTGTTACATATGTATCATAAAAATAAAATATTTATTTCACTTTAAATGCTGAATAAGTTTCTATGTTTATACTTTGTTATGAAATTGAATAAAGCCTTTTTGGGATCTTTCATTATAATTTCTCAAATAACACAACATCACAGCGACACAATCCTAAATAAGTATGTGGTTAATGAATTCAAAAATCATCTAAAGTGTCACAGTTATCAAATTTTCAGAGAAATACTCATCAAGACTGTCACAATTCAAAATAATTTATCGCAATTTCAATTAAAACATTCAATTCAAAACTGTCACGCAGAAAAAGTAGTTTTTTCAAATCCAATAAAAAACATATGAAACTTCATACCGAATAACTTATTTCATGGTATATTTTCAGATTGTTACCATACGACAATTAATTATTTCCTCCCGACTGGTCAATCAGTTTTTTTAATTTTCTCGAAAACTATATGTTTTGACTTATGTTAATTTTGAAGCAAAGGTGCGATATGTAGTCTCATTCCGTAGGATGTTATTATTTTTCATGTCATCCCATAGGTAAGATATACGTATATACGTATATGTACGTTAAATAATTATGTATATTTCTTTTCATGTTTAGGTTTTTGGTTTTAGAAATACAAGGAATACCTTCGTGCAATTATTAGTCAACAAACTATTATTTGAAGTTTTTCTCTTTCAGATATGCGGCAGCGTCAAGTACAAAATGGTAAAATTTCAAGTTGGCTTATACTTAATAATCAAAAGCAAGTACTGTGTTTTAGGGAATTTTACTTAATAATTGCGATTCGTAACGCGTTTCACTACACCGTAGCTTCTTCAAACGAATGAATATTAAGAAAAATATAAATGAGAATATAACTATAAAAGTTTCATGAGTAATTAGAAGCTTATTGAGTTGCTTCTTCTTAAGTGGTTATTTATGACAGGTATATCCGATAAAATTAAGGAATAGATTGGTCCCCGAAAAGATTCAATAGAGGTGAAGGGCTTAAATCGACTTGTTCATTGATGAGTCTACCTGAGTGTTTGTATTTATTGATTTCTAAAGTTTCCCAAAGATCTTCCTTCCAATATTTATTATCTGTATGCACAATTTCAAACTGTGGGTCGAAAGAATGATTATTTTCTAAGAGATGATTCGCGTAATTTGAATCTGATTTCTTATTTGAGAAACTGCGTTTATGTTCCGATATTCTAATATTAAAATTTCTATGTGTTCTATCAATGTAGAAATTATCACAGTCATTGCAATTCAATCGATAAACACCTGAGTTATTGTTTTTACCTGGTTTGGTTTTATTATTTTTATATATTTGCCTAAATTATTATTAGTTTGGAAAGCTATGTTGAAATTATTGCTACTCAAGAATGATTTCAGTTTCTCACTTGTAATGCCAACGTAGGTTAAGGTGTTGAATTTTTGTTTCAATTTATCGACAGGGTAAACTTCATTCAATGCGATTCTATTTTGTTTTTATTTAAAATATTATTTATTAGTTTGGGATTGTAACCATTATTTTTGGCTATTTGTTCAATCAAATTTAGTTCTGTGTTGAAATTTTCTGGTGATAACGGGATGTTAATCAATCTATGAATAAAACTATTGAATGCTGACATTTTATGTTGATATGGATGACACTACGAGTTATGTATTATTATATCTGTATGTGACGGCTTATGGTAAATTGCGAAAACATGTTTTCCATTTTCATTCGAAATTGTTACGTCCAAGAAATTTATCAAATTATTGCTTTCTATGTCGGTTGTGAATGCAATTTTGGATGTAATGAATTTATATGATTTTCGAAAATTTTCAACTGTCTATCTGTTCCTGTGAAGCAAATAATGAAATCGTCTACATAGCGATACCAGTATAAACAATATTTACTGAGTGGATGATTATGAACTAATTTCTCTAAGTTATTCATGAATATTTCTGCTAACAAAGGACTTAACGGATTGCCCATAATCCATAGAACCATAGAAATTTTAATATTAGAATATCGGATTATAAACGCAGTTTTTCAAATAAAAATCAGATTCAAATTATGCGTATCATCTCTTAGAAAATAATCATTCTTTCGACCCACAGTTTGAAATTTTGCATACAGATAATGAATATTAGAAGGTAGATCTTTGGGAAACTTTAGAAATCAATAAATACAAACACTCAGGTAGACTCATCAATGAATAAGTCGATTTAAGCCCTTCACCTCTATTGAATCTTTTCGGGTAGCAATCTATTCCTTAATTTTATTGGATAAACCTGTCATAAATAACCACTTAAGAAGAAGCAACTCAATAAGCTTTTAATTACTCAGGAACATTTATAGTTAAATTCTCATTTATATTTTTCTGCATATTCATTCGTCTGAAGAAGCTACGGTGTAGTGAAACGCGTTACGAATGGCAATTATTGAATTAAGTAAAATTCCTTAAAACACAGTACTTGTTTTTATTATTGATAATGGAATTGTACCGAGTAAAAGCCTCCCAAATTCAAATGTTGGCTTATACTATTGTACTTTTGAAAGAAACTTAGATATAATTGAACCTTTCCTATTTTATCACATAACTGTTGAAGCTGTTGTCGATACATTCCTTTAATTGGCCATAAATGGAATAGAAAGCGTGTTATATTTTATTAGGAAGCTCTTTTGATATACTTCAACGTTTATACATTTTGTTCGACTCTGTTATGCCCTTTCAAAATTTCAGGTATTCAATTGTGAAATTTCCCTGAGATTCAGTAAAGAAATATTCTTTCATGGTCATGATCTTTCTTCAATATGGTTAAATTTAAGATCCTTCAGAATTACACAGAAGCTTTTCAATAAAATACATTTTAAAAGCCATTTGTAGACATTACAGAAAACTGTCAAAGCGGTCGGATTTTTAATAGGTTTCACCTAAAAGAAATTTATTTCATCACAAGGTACGAAATACTAAATCGACGCGCTCGAGAATTCTCCATAAAACGTGAAAACAAGCAAGTCCATTTTACACTGTATTTTATTGCAGGAATAAGCAAGTTGAATTTCTATTTCAGAATGAGGATACATGGGATTCTCATATCTGTGATGTTTCAAAATGTCAGTATAAATATTCGCAGAATATATTCTCAAGTCATAATTGTCAACGAAACAGCAAACATTGTGTCATATTTCTTGGCCACTTTATAAGCATTGAGAAAGTCTTTCTCTATAGGATTTTATTTTCATTCTTTTTTGGAGCACGAGATGGATTTTCACCTGTGGTAAAATACAATATTCTTTTCCTCAGACAAATTTCTGTCGTGCGGAGTTAATACTGGAATTACTTCATGTTTTCATAAAGTGAAATCTTGGCTATCCCCTGTCAGCGAAGGTACCGGTCTCACTTAATCCTGTCGCTCGATTCAGTTATCCTAAGGGTTAGATGTTACTGTAGAAAATTTACTTTGTCTGAAGAAAATATTCTTAAATATTCTGAAGAAGGAAAAATTTAATGCTCGAAAATCGTAGGTCCAAAAGTGGGAAATAGTACAAATGTTATATTATAATATAGAGGTTTTATTTTAACGAGAACATAATTGAACAAAACGTATCACTCCACGATCATCGCTGAGTGTAATAATTCGGAGATAACTATAAATGAAGAACATTCTCACACTTAAGTTCAAATATTCATTTTAAAACAGTTGAATCTTTGTATTTTCATTATTATCATTCAATAACTAGATACCAAATTGAACCGAACATCATCGTTTGTCATGAATTTTGAAATAGCTTCACATGAAAATGTCAATATCATTAAAAATATCTTCGAAAAAGTTATTTTTAATTATCAGTGAAAAATTTAGTGCATTTAAACTGATTTTTCTGGAAAAAGACTCAAGGACATTTGAATTCAGAATTCAAACTGTACGATCGACAATACTCAATTAATTTCAAAAGTTTGAATTGGCATTTATTATGCAGAGATTACTCAAGTCAAGAGCAATAAAATACATTATTCGTTAGTTTCAACTTGTTCTGAAACATAACCAGTAATGATTCATCAAAAGTGATTATAGAATATATAAATATCTTAGAATGAAAACATTGGTGAAAATGTCTATTGGTTTTGAGTTGAATTTCTGTTATAGTTTTTATCAAGAAAAGGAAGTTAGGAGAGATATTCAAGAAAAACGTTACTGAAAAATCTCCTATTCTTCCAAAGCTATCCACATATACAGAAAAACGAAATCAGAGAAGGCACCGTTTCACTCGTCATCGGTTACCATAGCGAAAACACACAAATTACAGTTTTAACTGCTGGACTATACGTCCCAGTCACCAGATCTAGCCCTAAGCGGCTTCATTCTGTTCCCTCATCTAAAAATTTGAGAGGGGAATCACCTTCATGAACCACTTTTTTTTTATAGAAAACGTCGAGTATTATTTGAACACTGAGTTCTTAGGTCAGAACTTTTTCAGACCACCCTCGTAAAGTCTGCTCAACTTTACCAGATAATCAATTCTTGACGAAAATAATACGAAAGCTTAGAGTGCCATCGACAACGATAACAAAGGAATATATTTTCATAAAAAATACATTTATCTGATTTGAGTCACCGAATTTTTCTGTAGTTTCATGAAGAACAAAAAAGCAAACCAGGAATGATTATCTTTTTCGAGAGATTGCTCTGTGTTTATAGAGACGATATCTGGATTTTGTTAATTAAATATTTGCGATTGTATCTTGCCTACCACTGAATTTTCCCAATTATGTTTGGATTTCATGCTTTATCTCCCATAGGTCACGTCAACTTCACATTGTCGCTTAGAACCTTATTGTTGAAATATTATTCACCTCACAAGGGTTGATTTAAGATAATGTAGAAGCTGACACAGGGTCGGAATCGAGCTGAGGAGTAGTATATTTTAAATTTACCTACCAATTTTGTCTGAGATGAATTCCAATTAATATACTTACCGATGTTTCGATAATGAAAGCTTCAAATTCTACTAACAAATTTCGAGTTCATAATATCACATAAATTGATACTTCAAACCTAATATTAAAATCGAAACATTTGCAACAACAAGAATAAGAGACGTTCCATACCATTCTTCACATGAGATGTTCGAAATAATCTCCATTCTGAACGATACACACTGTTAATCCGTGTTTAAATGATCTTTCAACTTTACTTAGAATGTCTAGTATTACCGATCAAACAGCTTCTTTCATCGTCTCTTTCATATCGTTAGCCGTCGTTGGCCCATCGATGCTGCATGTACGGCTGACTAAAGATATATATATTCTGATCATCGTAATAATGAAAATTGTGCCAATTCCCTAGGAAGTTGTTGTGAAAAGTGCATTTATCCGAAAACATAATATTTATTGCAACATTTTCATTTCTTCCGCTCATTTCTGACATCGATATATATATATATGACATAAAAATCAAGAAGTCGACTTTCAAAATCTTCATCCGATAGCTTCTCGTGGACCTGAACATGATATGGATGGAATCCGTATTTTTTTAAGCTTCTGGATACACTTCCTCTACAAATTCTCGATACATCGGCAATCTTGCGCTGACTAGTACCTTGATTTTCAACGACGGTTGCTACAACTCTCATTTTGTTATCTTCATCGCCTGCCAGCCGCTTTAGTCTGTTCGTTTTTGAATAAGCAAGTTGTCGGTTTGCCGAAATGGTTATAGTAGTTTTTGTAAGAAATTTCTGTCTGGATTTCTTTGATTCGGGTATCTTTCTTGACGCTTTAACTCTCGGCGATGATCATATCAATTCGTTATGGTATTAGATTAGTCCCCATTTTGAAATGTATGGGGTATCCCAAGTTGAGTGACCTATTGAAGATTATGGAGAACTAATTACGCTATCGTTCTTAAATTTTGGTATTTGATTCAGCTGGTCCGACACTCTATTTCCAAAATATTTTCATCTCAATGACACAGTGCATACCAACTTTATTATTTAATATAGAACACCCTGTATATTGATGACTTGTAACTATTCTTTTACAATAACATACTCAGCTCAGTTAGTATTCCAGTTGAATTTAAAAAGGCTAAAGTTATTGCCATTCTAAAACCAGGGAAAAATCAAAAATCCAGAACTCTCTAGTAGTTATCGACCTATCACCTTACTTTCTGCTTCTTTCAAATTCAAAATCAGGTTTTAGGTTTATTCAATTTCATTGAGACAGGATTTCAGGATAAATTTAAAATAGGCGCTTTATTTGTAGTTCTCTCTTCGGCATATGACTCAGTTTGGAAGAATGTTTTATATTTTCAATGGAATAAAACTAAAGTATTTAGATTTTCACTATATTAACAAAACTATGACCAGTTTCACCACACTGTGGCTTCATCAGATAGATACAAACTAATGAACAGAGTTATTCCTTATATATTAGTCTTATTTCCTACTTAATATTACAATAGGTACAAGAGGTATGTTGGAAAACCCATCGGAGTTGCTTACTTTATGAATTGAAAAGATTGAGTAAAGGAAAAGGATTTAGATCTAATTGACTATTAAGTAACCTACCTGAATTCTTCTCTTTGTGGATCGCTAAAATTTCCAATAGATTGAGTTTTTGTCTGTTATTTTTATTGTGTAAAATTTTGAAATTATCATTAAACTTATGGTTTTCTTCGAGTAAGTGATTAGAATAATGGGAATCTGATTTGTGATAAGTAAAACCAGGTTTGTGCTCGGATAATCTAACTTTGAAATTTCTGAAAGTTCTACCAATATAAATTTTATTACAATCCCCGCAGGAGAGTTTATAAACACCGGATTAATTACTTTTATCAATTTCAGATTTGCAGTTTTTGATATGTCGGCCTAAAGAATCATCAGTTGGGAATGCTATATTGAAATTATAATGCGAGATGAATGATTTTAATTTTAGACTAGGATTACCAATATAAGTTAAGCTGTTTTATTTTGTGTTAGAACTTTTAATACTTGGAAATACTTCCTGGAATGCTTTTGAAATTTTTTGCGTGAAATAATGTTCTCAATCATAGTTGGAGTGTAACCGTTATTGACTGCTATTTGTACTATAATATTTAGCTCTTTCATGAAATTATTTTGTGATATTGGGGTATTAATGAGTTTATTTACCATACTATTGTAAGCCGCTAATTTATGTGGATAAGGATGTGTAGATGAGCTGTGAATAATGATATCAGTATGCGATGGCTTATGCAAAATAGAATAATCATATTTGCCGTTCATTTTAGTAATAGTCTATTTTTCATAAGCCATCGCATACCGATTTTACTATCTACTCACAGCTCATCTACACATCCTCAGTCACATAGATCAGCAGCTTACAATAGTATGGTACATAGACTCATTAATATCCCAATGCCACAAAATAATTTCATAAAAGAGCTAAATATAATTAAACAAATAGTAGTCAATAACGGTTACAGTCCAACTATGACTGAGAACATGATTTCACGCATGAAATTTCAAAAAGCAATCCAGGAAGTATTTTCAAGTATAAAAAGTTCTAACACAAAATACAACAGCATAACTTATATTGGTAATCCTAGTCTAAAATTAAAATCATTCCTCCTGCATTATAATTTTAATATAGCATTCCGAACTGATAACTCTTTAGGCCGAGATATCAAAAACTGCAAATCTAAAATTGATAAAAGTAATAAATCTGGTGCTTATAAACTGTCCTGCGGGGATTGTAATGAAATTGATATAGGTAGAACTTTCAGAAATTTCAAAGTTAGATTATCCGAGCACAAACGTAGTTTTAATTATCATTAATCAGATTCCCATTATTTTAATCACTTACTCGAAGAAAACCAATAACTTCAATAAAAATTTCACAATTTTACACAATGAAAATAACAAAAGTTTTATTACATTGAAAATATGTATATCGATTTTCATCTAGTAACGACCTCCTCAATCAAATTAAGGATGTTTTAGTGTATAAACTTTTGAAGTAGTTCAATGTGGAAAAATTTTGAAGTTGATTGATAATATGTTATCTGATAGAAGACTTTAAGTTTTTATCGGTAAGAAAAGCAGCAGATTTTCACACTAAATGATGGCCTGCCTCAGGGATCTGTTCGTGTACCTCTTCTTTTCAATTCAAATATGTCTGACATCCCTGAAACTTCATTCACAAAGTTTATTCATGCCGATGATATTGCTTTGATTTTTCTATTCTATGACTTCGAAACAATTGAGCAAAATCCTTTGAAAACTGAGGTTTCTTGTTTTCATCTGAATAATCATGAGAAGGATAGGCAACTGAGAGTATTCTTCAATCAATCACTATCAACTCATAATTTCACTCCAACATATCTTGGTGTGAAGCTTGATCGTTCTTGGACTTTCAAATTTCATATTGATAAGTTATGTCAGAAGTTGAAAACAAGAAACAATATACCACATAAACTAGCTGGATCTAATTGGGGCGCCGGAGTCTCTACTTTGCGACCTGCTGCTGTATATTCAGCAGCAGAATATTACTGCAGATATGGTTGAATGGTGGTCATGTTAATAAGACTAATAAGATTTTCAGTTGAACTGTTCTATGAGAGTTATAGGTGGATGTATCAGTTCAACTGCTACCCCAAGGCTTCCAGTTATTCGTAATATAGTTCCTTTCCATATTCGCAGGAAATTAGCTCTTAAGTCATCTTGGGATAAGTATCACTCATTTCCAGACGTTTTTCCGATAATACACGATCTTCAAAATCCACCTTACCTGATATTGAAATGTAGGAAACCTATTGGGTCGACTGACTTTTAGCGTATAAGTGTGAAGGCTGTTGATCTTTGGAAAACTGAATGGCAGGAGTTGGTGTTATCAATAAAGTTCTCATAGAGGATCCTTCCAAAAGGGTTGCAGGTTTCGATATAAGTAGGAAAAATTGGTGTACATTAAATCGTCTCAGAACAGGACATGGTTGTAGTATTATTATGTTGTTCAAATGGAATACTGTATGTAGAAAGTCCGGCATGTGAATGTGGCGCAGCTGAAGAAACAATAAGACATTTAGTCCTCGATTGTCCTATTTACCATTTTACGGGTGGTTTTCAAGAAATTCATTCTGTTTCAGATAATTTCATCAACTGGATAGAGAACTTCAAGTCTATTCAGGAGGTTATTATGGGCTTCACCCCCGAATGGTGTATGAGATGATCCCTGTTGGAAAACAGCAGAGCATTAGTAAAGTTCTTAGATAAGGCTAGGACTTCTCCACCTTAGGACTATATTTCCATGGTGTATGTTGATAAAATAAGGGCTACACCCCAGAAGGGCTTCATTACCAAAAGGTGTATGAGATGATCCCTGTTGCATTAGTTGAGTTCTTAGATTCAAATGAGTGTAGACATATAAGAGTTAGGTATATTTAATGATGATATGATATCATATATAAATTTCTCGACGGGGTTTAACCCCGTCGAGTTGCCCATATATCTGTTCATGCAATGAAACTGATTTCATGAAAAAATATAAATCCACCACCCGGTAATTAATACCATTGCCAGGCAATAGTTATAATCGAAACATATCCTGGAATAATTATATATTAGGATAACGTTAAATGTTATGAGAATATATCAATATACCAGAATATATACAAACTATAGCATCATCGGACATCAATGTATATATATATATATATATATATATATATATATATATATATATATATATATATATATATATATATATATATATATATATATATATATATATATAGGGTTTTACCCCGACGAGTTGCCGATATATCTGTTCATGCAATCAAACTGATTTCATGAAACAGTATAAATCCACCACCCAGTAATTAATACCATTGCCAGGCAATGATTATAATCAAAACATATCCTGGAATAATTATATATTAGGATAACGTTAAATGTTATGAGAATATATCAATCTACCAGAATATATACATACTATAGCATCATCAGACAATGATATCAATGTAGCAACGAGTAGTGTCAGAGGCTTTCTCCCCAGAAAAATCCAGTGTACGGACCTTAGTCAAGTAACACTGAATGTTACTCATTAATAGTTTCCTTTGTGTGAAGTGATGAACGATCGAATAGAATACTGCTCTGAATATAAATATGACAAAATTGTCAGTTAATTATAATACATTTATATAAACAAATAAATAAAATATAAAATGAGATTCTGAGCAGTATAAACTAAGAAGAAAACCTATGACCTACCTCATTATTATTTTCGGAAAGAAACCTACAAAGAATATTACAAGATTTGATGACTGTTATCTTTTGTAACTGTTGAAACAAATTTTTCTTCAGACTCAAAATCTCAATACTTCTGTGAAGATTTCTAGGATTAACAACTGTTGTGGAAATAATAATCGGAAGAATAAATATTTTCTTCATTTTCCACATTTTTTAATCTCGTCGCCAAGCATCATATATTTAGAAATTTTTTCATTGTATTTATTTTGTATATTATGTGTGTCGGGTATAGCAATATCAATTATATATGTTATTTGATTTTGTTTATCATTAAGAATGATATCTGGTCTATTGTCTATTGTGTTTGACAGCTCTGTTGCAAAGAATTGTTTTATCAAAATAAAGTTTATATTTGTCATTTTCACAAATAATCTCAGGTTCATATTTTTGAAATTTTTTTCTTTTGGGAATTAGGTCATGTTTAATTCCTAGATTAAAATGAATAATATTAGCGACGGCATTATGTCTCTCTAAATAATCTGTTGAAGCAAGGACTGAGCAAGATGATAATATATGAAAAACTGTTTCTGAAGAACAGAAACATCTACGGCAAGAATCATCCATATTTTGTTTGATGATGTGTTTTCTATAATTTCTCGTGAAAACAACCTGATCCTGGATCACAATTGCCAAGCCTTCTGTTTCAGCAAACAATTCTCCAGATACTAACCATTTATTCGATGCGATTTCATCAATATAATAATTTTTCAATTCTTTAGCGTGCTTTCCGTGTAATTCCTTCTGCATCCAACTTTCTCTTTTAGAATTATCATCAAACATATCAAAATCTACCTTTTGCATTGTCAAGTTCAGAGGTGAAAGATTATAATCTGAAGCAACAACAATATCATGTAATTTAGACGTTCTCTGTTTATCATGAAAATGGGAACGTAGATGAAAAATCTGTTTACTATGAAGATTATTCAAATCAGTTAATCCACGACCTCCAAGATGTGTAGGTAGTGTAACTCTCTGAACAGCTGACTTTGGGTGGTGCTTATGATATTTACAGAACATTTTCCTCGTTTGACATTGTAATTCATTTAGATCAGTTTTAGACCATTTAATAATTCCAAAAGAAGAATAGGAACTGCATAGAAGTTGATAGCTCTGAAAAGGTTTTTACTAGTTAAATGACTCTTGATGATAATTCTAAGTCTTTTGTAATATGAACTTCTAATATTTTCTCTAGTGCTGCTATGGTTAATTGTCTTCTCTTGACAATATCCAAGATATTTATATTATCTCCTTGATGCATTGGCTCGATTTTTATATTGGAAATCTTTATATAATCAGAGGTGATCTTTCCTTTTTCAATAGAAAGATTTTTACATTTTGGAAGCCCAAATTTCATATGAATATCATTGGAATAGTCGAAAGTAATCTCAAGTAGACTTTTTAAATGTGATCTGGTTCCGGCATATAATTTAATATCATCTAAATAAATTAAGTGACTTAATTTCAATTCAGTTGATAGACTCTTTATTTTGAAGCCGAAACTAGAAGCATTTAATTCATGAGATAATGGATTAAGGCAAAGACAAAACCAAAGAGCCATTAAAGAATCACCTTGAAAAATGCCTCTTTTGATTGGAATTACTTCGGATTTCAACGATTGTTTTGAAATATCTAAATGAAGATTGGTTCTCCAATTTTTCATCACAAATTCAAGAAAAAGACGAAGTGTCTTATCAATTTTATAAATTTCCAAAATTTCTTGAAGCCATGAATGGGGAGAACTATCAAAAGCCTTTTGGTAATCAATGAAGGCTGTATGAATATTTCTCTTCTTAGTTTGAGCTTGATTCAAAGCAAAAGAATCAATTACAAGTTGCTCTTTAGTACCAAGGTATTTTTTTCTACATCCTTTTTGTTGTTCGGAAAGAATATTATAATTCTCCAAATGTGCATAAATTATTTGGGTAATGCATGCAGTTAGAAGTTTATATATTGTTGGAAGGCAAGTAATTGGTCTATATTGAGACGGATCAATAGTATTATCACTTTTCGGTTTTAAATAAGTAATTCCTTGTGTGAGAAATAAAGGAGTAGCTGAGGGGTTCCTTATTATAAATGAAAAATATTCAGCCAATTTTTCATGAACGCAAGAGAATTTCTTGAACCAAAAGTTATGAATACCATCAACACCTGGTTCCAATTTTTTGTGTGTTTAATAACTGATGTTATATCTTCGTTTGAAAATTTCTCAAATTGCATGCATTCTATTTTAGAAAATCGAGACTTTTCATTTAAAATCCAACTTGCATTGGAATTGTGTTGCCTTGGCACTGCCCGAATTGAAGACCAATAATCAGTTAGAATATCAATTTTAGGAACTCCATTTCCAGAAATATTTTCATTTGAACCTGAAATAAATTTGTAAAAATGTTTTTCATTATTTTTGAATAGTTTGTTTTGGAATTTTCTATCTGAATTCATTTTATATTCACGTAGTCTAATGGAGTATACTGAAAGTTTTTGTTTTAAAGTATCGATGTATTCTATCAGTTGTCCATTATTTATCTCATTATTTTTAAGGGTTTTATATTTGAGGAATATTTTTCCAATATGTGCCATAAGGTTTTGATCGATTACCTCTGGAATATTGAGTCAATCTTCCTAAATCACATCTGATAGAAGAAATTTTACCTTCTAACCTTTTTTGCCATGAAGGTTTTTTCTTGATATTATAATTAGATCCAAAATTTTCTAATTTGTATCCCGAATGTTTAACTACTGTAACAGCGGCACAATATATATATATATATATATATATATATATATATATATATATATATATATATATATATATATATATATATATATATACTATACTTCACTCAAAGAATGGTCAAGCTGTAATATGTATTTCTCTTTGTCATTTCAATTCATTAAGGAATTATTTTCAATTTCCGTCAAAGAATACCATATTTAATAAACATATTCATACACAATTTCGCTTCGTTCTTCGTTTCAATGAAACGTTATTTTCTCCGATCGAACTTCCATTGTAATTGAAGGGTAGAGATATTCAAATCAGAAGTGATTGATGAAAAAATTAATTCATCAACAACACTTCTGCATGCAATATGCCGTTATGTTTAATCAAAAAATCATTACGGTTCGTTTCAGGCATATATTCACAGTTGGCTTGTTTCAATAAAATCTGAAATGAATTGCCATTTAAAACGAATTATTGCCATTAATCAATCAATGTATCATCTAATATTGAAATAATTATATGTCATCCCAATTTGATGTATTTCTGATAATTTTAAATTCTAGTGTTCGGTAAATTGCTTTCAATTCAGTCAAGCTCATTTCATTGTTGTTTATTTGTTTGTTTATGCTTGATAGAAAAGTTAATATTCCAGCAGCATGATAATTCCTATTCATTCCTTCATAAACTCATATGAATTGTTCATTGTATTTCAACGAATCCATTATGTTCCATGTACCGTTTCAAAAAATATTCATTTTCAGTATAAAAATACATGACAATTCCATCGAAAATAAAGCTTGTATTCATTGATGAAATTTTCATTCAAACTGAAAGAGTATATTTTAGTTTCGTTGAGAATATATCGGCTATTGTATCTTTTGCTGTCAAATGTGTAATTGTTACTGCAACAAGTATAGCATTTAAATTTTGATTGAAAAAATGTAAAATTTAAATCAAATCGTTCTCTCGTATTCCACTATATTTGTTTCGGCACTTCGAAATGTAGAAATCTGAAATTGCTTATTCTGAAGTCACAATTAGCATAAGTGAAAAATAAAATAGATTTGGCTGTTAATTAATATGTCAATTACATATCATATAGATATACAATTGACATTATGGCGATTTTGCAAATATCACTACGTAAAAAATACCACTGTTGAGGATGGAAATGTTGATTCAACGTTATAGTTATTTCGAGCTCAGAAAAAAAACATAAAGAAAACACTTCGATTCCTCCTGTCGTCTTATATACCCGCTCCCCAACATAGAGGCTGTCAAAACAAGAACTATCAAGCGTCTCACTAAATTTTCCCTCAAGTACTTGATAAAAATCTCTCTTGAACACACAAATTAGTATAGTATACTCTGGAGTAGAAAAAGACCAAAGAGCAACATCGGGAGTAGGACTACTAGTACATGAAAAATACGAAGAAAATATGGTAAACGTAGAATATGTTAGCGATAGAATCCTGAAAGTCACAATGTCGTTTGACCGTTCGCTACATATCCTATCAGTATACGCACCTGACATAAGCAAACTAGAGGAAGCGGCGGTAGATTTTCATGAAAGTCTTCAATCACAACTAGATAAAATACCAACTAAAGAAAAGATAATCATATTAGGAGACCTTAACGCTAGAGTAGGTAACGAAGTAGTAAACGGGGTAAAACAAAAATATAACGAAGACGTAATTAACAGAATCGGCGAAATGTTGACGGAATTTTGTGCACAGAACGAGTTGCGAATTAATAACACTTTTTTCCCTCACAAAGAACAGCACAAATATACTTTCTACGATAACCGAAACAACAAATCCATAATTGATTACATTATCACTAACCGAATGTTTCTACCCCAACAAATCTTAGATGTAAGAGTTTTGTCATCAGGTAACATTGGAACAGACCACAAGCTCGTTCTAGGAAACTGAAGATGACAACTCAATTAAAAAGAAAACACCATCTGTAAAACTGAAATATTTAACGAAGAATCGCTCAACAGTGAGACCACAAAACAACTTTATTCAAACAGTTGCAAACAGTATATAACTCGTAATCCAATAGTGCAGCAAGATAACCCAGACATAGCATGGCTCAAACTAAAAGAAAACATATACAAGGGTGCCACAGAGGCCTTGGGAACCCGCACGGTATCACAGAACGACAAACCTAATAATAAACCCTGGTTCACCACTGAAGTCAAAAACATTACAAAGGAGAAAAAACAAATATATCTAGAATATAAGAACCATCCGACACCAGAGAACCGAAATAGATACATAGAAATAAGAAATAGGGTGAATAACAGAGTTCGAGAAATTAAAGAAGAATACTGGCAGAGATTTAGTGCTGAATATATACGAAGCGCAAAAACGAATTTGGAAATTATTAAGGGGTATGAAAAATGACACCAATGAGACTATACAACTGAAAACAATCACAAACGAAACATGGGAAAAATACTTCAAAAATCTTCACACCGAATCAGAATATGGAGAAGAATCCCCAGAAGAAGACTTAGAAAACGACATTATAAATGAACCGGTAACAATCACGAAAGAGCAAGTAGCTATGGCAATAAGTAAACTTAAAAATAGGAAAGCTCCAAATGAAGATAAGATAACAAATGAGATGATCAAATATGGCGGAGAAGCCATGAGAGAAGAGTACACAAAACTGTTTAACATGGTAATTCAACACGGAAAAATACCAGAAGAATGGAAAAGAAGTGTAACAGTGCCTATCTTTAAAAAAGGAGACAAAACAAATCCTGCCAACTATCGCGGAATAGCCTTGTTAAGCACCTCTTTGAAACTGCTTACAAAGATTCTTGCCGATGACATAACGTCAACAATGCCAATCAGCGAAGAGCAACAAGGCTTTCGAAAAAACTGGTCGACGGTAGATGCACCATTTATAACAAGGCAATTAGTAGAAGAGTCTCTTGAATATAATACTCCAGCATATCTTTGTTTCATAGACTTAACGAAGGCCTTCGACAGAGTCCAACTGAAGGATGTAATCAAGATACTGGAAAACAAAGAGGTACCCAAAAAATATATAAGACCCATAAAAGATCTGAACAATAATACAACAACGCAAATACGAACAAACCACACCCTAACGCAGCATTTCGGAACAACGTCGGGCATCCGCCAAGGTGATAGTCTTAGACCTTTACTATTTAATATTATTATGGTCCAACTTGTAGAGGCCGTTAAAAACTTGGGACTAGGATACCGCATGGGAACCTACAAAATTAACATCTTATGCTATGCCGATGACGCCGTTCTCATTGCAGAATCAGAAGACGACCTACAAAGAATGTTATACGCCTTTAGCAAACGCGCAAAAAATTTCAATATGGAAATCTCAACAAGTAAGACAAAATGCATGACCATAGCTAAGGAACCTCTGCGCTGCGTTAACAATAGACAACGCCACTATAGACCAAGTCATGTCATTCGAATACTTAGGGTGCAAAATAACAAGCACAGGATACCTTGAAGATGAAGTGAGGAGACAAGTGAACAAAGCTGCTGCAGTATCGCGACATCTTAAACAACCAATTCGGAGAAATAAACACCTCAGTATACCATGCAAATCCAGAATCTACAAAACATGTGTGCGATCAATTATGACATACGGGGCAGAAACAAGAGCGGAAACGTCGGTAACAAAGAGGATACTAAGAATAACAGAAATGAAAACGTTAAGAAGTATAACTGGTTACACATTGAATGACAGACAAAGGAATACCGACATAAGGGAAAAATGTGAAACAGACGATACGGTAAGATGGGTAAGAAAAAGAAAAAGAGAATGGAACCAGCATTTAAACAGAATGACCACAGATAGAATAGCCAAAATCGTATATAACAACATACCACACGGAAGAAGACCCGTTGGACGACCACCAAAACGATGGCGGGACAGTTGGCAATCAACTTCACAAGAACTGCTGCAGGGAAACCGGAACTGAACAGGCGCTACGCCTTCTACACGGTGAATAAGAAGAAGAAGAACTCACAAATGAACTGCAGAATATCACAAATATCCTACAAAAAACATTTTTAGATACCTCTTGACGTAGATCTTTAAAAAATCGAGTATATTTGAAAAATAAAGGTACATCGCTGCGATCCCCTCCCGCACCTATAGACTTATTCAAGTGAGTAATCAAGTGTTCCTAACTATTCTGGGACACTTCTTGAGGTAACTCTGCGAGTATCCCCGTCACAGTTTCTTGGATATCGTCAACGGAGTCAAAATGTCAAATTTTTTTTTCATATGGGCGAATGAGAAAAATTCGCAGGGTGACATCTCTGGTAAATGGGGCGGTTGTTGTAACATTGCGATACCTTTAGACGCCAAAAAGTGAGAGACACTGAACGCAGTGTGACAGGGAAAATTGACGTGATGCAGAAGCCAAGTCTTTGCAATCTCTGGAGGCACTCTAAGCACCCTATTTTCGTAACCATTTAAGCACATCGTTAACCACCCTTTTGCTGTTGAAGAAACAAATCAACATGGTTTTCACTCAGGACTTGCTCATTCTCGCCTGCTTTGACCTTGGCGCTCTAGGGGACAGCCACTGTTGGCTTTGTCGTTTACTTTCGTGGTCATATTGAAATAACTGATTTTCATCACCAATTATAACTCGATCGGGAAGAATAGGATCATTTTCAATCTGCTTGAGACAATCTTCACCACCGTTGCTCTGAATTTCTCTATTCCATTTTTGTGACATGCACTACTCGCGCGTTGTTACGAAACAGTAAACAGCTGGAGGAGAAATGATCGTACGAGAGTCGTCAAGGTCTCAGTCGAGATAGTAGAGATCTGCTTTTACAGTGGCGGAGTAACAGGTTCGCAGTGTTTGTTTGTTTGTTTGTTATTCCTTTAACGTGCTCTATTTCCGTCTTCGGCCAATGACACGCCGGGGAATTCTGTCACCTCACTAACCCTGGAATTTTGCCGAACCCCTCTCGTGCCGAGGGAAGGGATCTTCAATGTCCAACACATCTCAGTTAGACAGGACCGACGGCTTTACATCTCCTCCGAAAGATGGATACTCAAGCGATTCCCAGAAACCGAAAAATCGCACCGACTTTGTGGGGATTGAACCCAGGTAACTCTGCGCAGGAGACGAGCATCATATCCCATACGCCACCCAGCCGGCAATTCGCAGTGTTACTACAGGCCGAGAAAAAATCGGTCACATTACTTAATTGTCTCAATTCCAGAGATGAAACACCAAAATCAGATAATTCAAGAGTCTATAAACTAACATATCTCAGTTGTAACGGAATTTATAATGGTCAAACAGTAAATCGTTTAGAATTAGATATAAGCAATATTATTCACATTTTTGTAAGAACAAAACAGATTCTCTTCTGGCACAACATTGTTTAGAAAGCAACCATATTTTGCCATCAACAGACAATCTACATTTTTTTTACCGAGCACCAAAAGGTATAAAAATCAATTATTTCGAATCCAAACACAATATAGACTTAACGACCTAACTTCAATATTTGTGATTTTAAGTAGTTCTCAATTATATATTAGCACCCAATGTTAATTATTCTCTAATATATACAGGATGTTACATAATAGTATGTCACAACTTGAGGGCTTAAATCTACGTGGAATTAAGAAAAAAAAGTTGATATAACCATAGGTCCACAAAAGCTTCGTTATAGATCTACAGGGTGTTGAAATTTCCGAGAAAAACTCCTGCAATTTTTGAGATATTCAGCTGAAATTTGGAATGCAAGCTATTTTTTATAGCCTCCATCATTACACGTCCTAGATTTTAACTGAAATTTACAAGGTATTCTCTTTTTCGAGTCCATATCTTCTTTTGCCCTTCTAAACTTTTTTGCAGTAATCCACTCATCACCTTACAATCAATTTTCGTCATCTTCGTTCAATTTAGAAACTTTTTTGACACCTGTAATTTTTTCGTATCTCCAACCGTTTTCGAGTGAAAAATTATTGAATTTGAATTATTTGAATTGTGTGTTATTCGCTAAATAAAAAAAAATAATGGAAAAACTCGATAGGTATGCCCAATATTTGCTTTTATTTTAATAGCTCGTCTTCTGAGACTCAGCCTATACTTATTCAATATCAAACTACAAAAAAGGACAATTAAATTCTAATAAATTGCTGGGTATTTCTTATTGTGTCACAAGAGGTTATTATTCGATTTCTCAATTCTTCTACAGTGTTCACTGGAGTGGTATAAACTAAACTTTTGAGTTATCCCCATAAGAAAAAGTCTAAACTATTAAGGTCTTGGGAACTATGAGGCCATGGTTCTGCCCCACCTCGATGTATATGTCGGTTGTTGAATGTATTATTCAAGAATTCCCTAGCTTCTCCACTGAAATATGCTGGTGCCCATCCTCGAGCATTAAAGGTAACTCCTCCTCAAGAAATTGCCAATATGCGGGACCGTTTAGTTTGTTAGGCAAAAAAATGACCCAATCAAATAATTTACAATTATACCGATCCAAATATTTAGTGAGAATTGTTCTTGATGATGAGATTCTTCAATCAAATGGGGGTTTTCCCCAGCCTAATAATGATTATTGTGGAAATTTGTCATAGCAGTTCTCATAAAGTTCGCTGGGTCTGTGAACATTATGTCACTATCGAAATAAGCATTTTCTCTAATTTCATCTAGAAAACCATCGGCAGATTTTCAGTCTTGAAGGAATATCTCGAGGATGTAGAGTTTGGAGGCGTTAAATATGATACGGGTAATAATGAAAAAAAAAAAAATATTCCACTCATTTCCAATTCTTTCTTGTACTCACATGAGGATATAAATCAATACAATTCAAAACTACTTCTCCAATATCTGGAGTCCTCATAGTTTGATTTGCACCTTTCAAATGATTATTTGCAGTAAAAGTTTACTTCAACCTTCTGTCTAGTGTTACTCGATTTGGAAAGCGCACCTGATATAATCGCCTAGCTTCTGTTGTTTTTCCGTCAGTCAGACCGTACATGCATTGGATATCATCCAATTCGACGTTAGTAAAATTAGCCCTTTTTTCTTACAGCAATAACTTCAAAAGTCTTGAAACTAATCGTTAAATTATTGAACAATTCGAGCAGACAATGGTCCAATTTATGCAACTGTCAAAATAAATAAATAAATGAAAAAAATCACAGCCTCTGGTCATTTGTTTCATTAGAAGTGCTTTCAATTCAGCGAATGCATACAATCGCTTAACAATTTTTTGCTCAAGAACGGTTGGAGACACGAAAAAATTACAGGTGTAGTTTTCAAATTGAACGAAGATGAAGGAAGTTAATTGTAGGCTGATAAGTTGCGCACTGCAAAAAAGCTTGATAGGGCAAAAGAAGACATGGCTCCGAAAAAGAAAACATCTTGTAGATTCTAGTCCAAATTCAGGACGTGTATTGATGGAGGCTGAATATCTCAAAACCTGCAGGAGTTTTGAAGAAACCACCAAATTTTCCGGAGATTTCAACACCCTGTAGCTCAGTAACGAAGCTTTTGCGGACCTATGTTTATATGAAATTTTTTTCTTAAAATTGCATGTAGATCTATCCCCTCAAGTTGTGACATACTATTATGTAATACCCTGTATAAGTGTTTGTTTGTTTTTCCTTTAACGTGCTCTATTTCTGCCTTTCGGCTAATGACACGCCGGGGAATTCTGTCACCTCTCGTGTCTAGGGAAGGGATCTTTAATGTGCAACACATCTCTGTTAGACAGGACCGACAGCTTTACATCTCCTCCGAAAGTAGACACTCAAGCGATTCCCAGAATCCGAAAAATCGCACCGACTTGGTGGATATTGAACCCAGGTAACTCTGCGTAGGAGACGAGCATCATATCCCATACACCACCGAGCCGGCCCCTTTAGAATTCGAATCAGTAAATCTGCCACATCTGAGGCTTGACAGGAATCGCCTTCTCCCAAGAGTTGAAAATAAAAAAAAGAGTCAAACTACAAATCTAAAGAATGAGCTACGAACAATGTTTGAAAGAAAATCAAGTTCCAAATTTACCACTTTGAAAATTTTGCGTGTAAATAATGTCTCATATCATATTGTGCAAAATGAAAACTTTTCAAAAGTATTCGTGTAACAATGAAAAGAATCCTTCAAACGGAACGAAAAACGTTATCAGAATGAATACATTTCAATGATTTCTGTTTATTTATTTCAATAACCTGTTTGAACTAGAATTCGATATTTGCAATACCCTATCAATTAAATTTGTTCGATGCAACTACACAAATTTCTTTCATCTCAATGAAAAGCTGATAACTATCGTTATAACTACGAAATTGAACGAAAATTCAAATAAAAATCATATCTGTAGGGATAACAAGCCAATTAAGGGTCGGAAGGAATAGGTTGAAATTGAACATTTCTATATACTGTGAATATTCTAGTATCTCTAAACAACGATTTCAATAGTACTCTGAAAAATGAAAGATGGAATTGGGAGATACGACAAAAACAAAGAGCATTTGAAATACTTTATAATAATATAAAATTTCAACAAACATTCATTGACTTTAATATGGAGTAACTATTCAATTCATGTCATTTGTCCTCTTTAGGATTATCCTTCCCTGCTTTTGTGATTTCACATCTTTCATTCTGAATGAATTAACGTCGTTAAGCAATCAGCATCAAACTAATGAATTAAGATTGGAAAATTGAGAAAAAATTATCAAATGAATATTTACACTTAATGCTTTCTCAAGTGTATAGTCGAAACAATATCCCCATTGCGTTTGATACAAAAGTACACAATCTGAATCATGCTTTGTATTGATAATCGTAAGTAACAGTGAAACGTCCAACCTAAAACTATCGTTTTCTTTAGAAGAAATTGTCCAGAAATGATGGCTTGGACTGTACATTTTATCTCTAATAGTCAGAAACAATCTATTTTTGAAAGAGCAATGGTTTTTTCTGGAAGTTCGTGCACAGTTATCTTAAAGCTTCATAGAGCTTTAAAACGAGCAATCGCAAGATGGAAATTGCCATTTGAACATAAAAAGTGAGGGCCGCTGGGGATAAGGCGGCTGAAAATAGAGAGTTATGTTCGAAATCACACCATCTCGAATGCATTTGAGGGTGCAAGGTATCTGGTACTCGCTTGCTTCTAGGGTGTCAGTCCACACCGCTTGATGATGGCAGAAGGGGCACAGCCGAAACGTTGAAATAAAGCAACTGGTTCTACTAAGAACCAAACACTTACTATTTGTACACTATGTCCCTGAAAACATCTTAATTAATTGGAGAATTTTGGATCTAATTATAATACCAGGAAAAAACAGATATGGCAAAATATATAAGAATGTAAAATTTCTTGTATCCGACACAATATTCCAAAGATAATCATCAAGAATGGATCAAGAAAACTTATGGCACATATTGAAAAAATATTCCTCAAAAATAAAACCCATAAACTTAAGGAGATGAATAATTTACAACCAATAGAATATATTGATACATTGAAACAAATACTTTCAGTATACTCCATTAGACTACGTGAATATAAAATCATTTCAGATATAAAATTTCAGAACAAGCTATTCGAAAATAATGGAGAATATTCTTACTTATTTCAGGTTCAAATAAAACTATTTCTGGAAATGGAGCTTCTAAAACTGATATTAACTAAATATTGGTCTTCGATTTGGGCAGTTCCAAGGCAACACAATTTCAGTGCAAGTTGGATTTTGAATGAAAGGTCTCGATTTTTCAAAATAGAATGCAAGCGATTTGAAAAATCTTCAAACGACGATTTACCATTATTAAACACACAAAAAATTGGAAATCTCAGGTGTTGATGGTATTCATAATTTTCGGTACAAAAAATTCTTTAGCAATCATGACAAATTGGCCGTATATTTTTCATTTATAATCAAGAACCCCTCAGCTATTTCTTTATTTTTCACACAAGGAATTACTTATTTGAAACCGAAAAGTGCTAATACTATTGATCCATCTCAATAATGATCAATCTTGCCTTCCAACAATATATGAATGCATGTATCACCCAAAACATTTATGCATATTTGGAGAATTATAATATTCTTTTCGAACAACAAAAAGGATATAGAAAAAAGTAAAAAAAGTAAAAAAGTATTAAGTTCTTTTGGTGAGTAGTTTTGTCAAAAAATTTTTTTTCCGTAAAAATTCATGAAAATAGGCTCTCGCACCACGCATGCTCCTTCGGCCAGAGATGATGCATTCCTTTTTCCTTTCGTTTTCTTATTGCCAAAGGATAGCTTTATTATTGAATTGAAATAGTGGCTCTTGGGGGCTGCGTGCATGGCGGGCAGATTTGATAACTAGCTCTTGTCAGGAAGGATTATTCATTGATCTACGAATTTTTGAATACTTCTTCTTGTCTCCAGTTTACATATGTAGACTCCTCGCGAAGTTTATCACGGAAGATATTTGTCCCATCATATATATATATATATATATATATATATATATATATATATAGGGTTTTACCCCGACGAGTTGCCCATATATCTGTTCATGCAATCAAATTGATTTCATGAAAAATATAAATCTACCACCCGGTAATTAATACCATTCCCAGGCAATGATTATAATCAAAACATATCCTGGAATAATTATATATTAGGATAACGTTAAATGTTATATCCATCTACCAGAATATATACATAATATAGTATCATCAGACAATGATATCAATGTACCAACGAGTAGTGTTAGAGGCTTTTTTATATATATATATATATATATATATATATATATATATATATATATATATATATATATATATATATATATATATTGTGTCCACTATGAAAGGAGCCAAACTTGAGGAAATGATAGTACAAGCTATTTGCAACAACAAAATTACATATAACATTTTCTTTGAAACTTTGATAATTATCGAGTTATTTTCACTTCTTGATTTCACGAAATTTTTTGCTTCTCTCTATAAAAACAAGAACTCTGTTATTCTCGCAGCTACATCAAATCTGACTATAACATCGGAAAGAGCATTGAATTTGCTATAGGATCAGTAAAAACTAATGGTAAAAAATTCTTGTGTACCGGGTGCTGTAAGAGCCTAAATGAAGAAATTTTGAAATGAATAAAATTAGTGGTATTTCCTTGTCAGCTGTACCACTGAAAACAGGTCGGTAAGTAGCTGTTTTTTCTTGGACAAAACTACCACATTCAATTTGCTTTTAAACGGTATATCAACTTTTGAGCTCACAATTTATTTCCAGAAATATCATGGGTAAGAGTAATAAGAACATAATATTCGAAAACGCAAATATCTTATATAACTTATTGAAACATGAACAGAAACTTACCTTAGGAAAAATTAATGAATAATATTTTACGAAAGATATTTAAGAACTATACAACAGGTGTTCAAAATGTCTTCCTCTTTCTTGAATGCATTTTACACATCTTTTTCTTAAACTTTCAACTACTCTCTGAAGTTTAATGTGTTTTTAACTCATTTCGTTGCAACAGATTCGAATCCTTTAAATTAATTCTTCCCGATTATTAATGGGAACTTTATAAACTTTGGTCTTTGATGAGCTCCACACATAAAAATTTAGTGGCGTAAGGTCAGGGCTTCTGAATGGCCATATCACCGGCCCGAATTGACCTATCTATTTCTCTCCAAATCTCTGTCATCCAGTTCTGGACCATTCTAGAATTATGAGCTGGACCTTCCTATTCACTTCCACTAGTAGATGGTCCCGATTTCTGTGAATTTGGTAACATCATTGTTTCTGAGGGCATGCGAATTACTTTTGAAATGTATATGGGCCGAGGGAGATTTTCACTGTGTAGAACCGGACATTTCGTTGACTGTAAGTCTGGGTATCTCCACGTTTGATTTCGATTAAAACCTTTAACATCTAAATGATTCGTAGGCTCCATCCAGATCATAGGAATACCAAAGTCTAATCCAGAACGTTCACCTTTTTTCCACAACCGTAAAGACTCAACACAGGACTTACAAACTTTGTTAGGAACCCATGGTTTACCTAATTTGTTTATTTTGAAACCAAAATATTCAACATATTCTCCTTGACAAAGTCTGTGATATTTCTTTTTTTTTTGGTATATAAACACCGCAAATATAACAAAATAAATCACTACAATATTTACACTTTCTTCGTGACGAACTCATATTTTAGACTAGAAGACAAATATATAAGAATGGACATTCAGTAATTGAAACAAAATATTAATCCATGACACTTTATACAGATTTACTTGTATATGTACTTCAATATTGTCAAATAACTGAGATCTCAGCTGTTCTGTGGAGCAAGGGGTCTGAGAGTGGGGATCAGGTGATGTTTGTATGCGCGAAAAAGTTGCGCAGAAGCCTAATCATGACTGGAAAATTAAATTTTATTTCTAACAAGCTTATAATTGTTCAAAATATAAGAAATGCAAAAATCATGAAAATACGAGCACATTGAGAACTTTCATGAATATATTCGTAATCAGGGCACTCGAAAACAAAAATTTGCGATGATATCCAGGGCAACAATAAAAAAATTTTTTGTAGAGCTGTGTAACATATCTCGACTTTCAATATTTGAAGAAGTAGGCATGTTTCTTTTTTCTGAAAGAAATTGGTGCCGTAAAAGAGGAAAATATTAATTCATTAATTCATGAAATGACAGTTCCTGTCAAATTCGTACTGACATACGGAGCAGAAACTTTCACATTGATCAGGAATACTGTTCACAAATTGGAGGTAACCAAACGGAAAATAGAGAGGGCCAAGCTGGGAATAAAACAAGATAGGGTAAGAAACAGAAATAAGACGAAGATCAGAAGTTGACGACGTCATAGAACGAACTACAATGCTAAAATGAAAATGGGTGGGACATGTTGCACGGCTCGAAGACAAAATATATGAAAATATTGAACTGGCGACCAAGGAGACATAAAAGTAGTAGAGGAAGACCACCAACTCGCTGGAGCGATGACATTAAAAGAGCCGCCGGACATTGGATGAAAGAAGCCGAAGATAGGACACATAGGAAGAGTTTAATGGAGGCCTACGTCCTGCAGTGGACACAACAAGCTGGACAATGATTATTATGATGATGATCAATACAAACAATTCTGTGATTTATTCATTCACAATTTTTTTCTAATTTCTTCTTCTAATCCGAGAAAAATTAATTGTTCCTAGTTTCTTGAACATACAGTATCCAGATAGATCATTTATTTTATCTATGATCATGATTGTTTATAGGAGTTGTCAAAAATGCTGCTAAAAACCATATTCCCAGAGGCTTTCGAAAGGATTATATACCTGGGTAGTCAGAGGTATCAAATGTTTTTTATAAGGATTAACACCCAAATCCTTCCAGAGAGAAAGCCGAGGCATTTCTTAGTTCTTTGAATGATGGCAGAAAGAATAAATGGAATGTGTTGACGAATGGTATGAATTTTCGTCATTCTAGTAGAAGTTACTGGGGATTTGTTGAGGACATTAGGCAATGCTAATTCCAATTCAAAAATTCCGTCTAATATGAATCCGAATTCTGCGGAATCTAGGCTTGTAAATGTCTCTAAATGTGTGAAGATTTGTAGATATGGCAGAAATATAATGAAACGAATCTTACATAATAGGAGGAGGAATGCTATCACGCTTGAGGATTTATCGAATCTTTTTAGGAAGAAGGGCTCAAATCTGCAATAAAATCTACTAAAGTTTGTAAAGCTCCAGGATTTCATGGCATTTTCCCTGAATTTTTAAAACATCTAGGAAATAACGCTAAAAAATAGTCACTATCCTCCTACAATGACAAACTTAGCTCAGGTTGTATTCCCGTTGAATTCAGAAAGACTAAAGTTATTGCCATTCTCAAACCTGGGAACAATCTAGAACTTCCTAGTAGTTCTCGGCCTATCAGCTTACTTTCTGTTTCTTTCAAAATTTTAGAAAGCTTTCTCATCAGAGGTTAGCACCAATCATTGACAGAGCTCTGTCCACTTCTCAGAGAGGTTTTCGAAAAAACTGGAATTGTTTTGATCAGGTTTTAGGTTCATCCACTTTCATTGAGACAAGTTTTCAGAGTAAACTTAAAATAGGTGCTACATTTGTAGATCTCACTTTGGCATATGACACAGTTTGGAGGGATGGTTTAGTTTATAAACTCTTTGAAGTAGTTCAATGTGGAAAAATTGTGAAGTTGATTGAAAATATGTTACCTGATAGGAAACTTCGAGTTTTTATCGGTGAGAAAAGCAGTAGATTTTGCACTCTAAATGATGGCCTACATCAGGGATCTGTTCTTGCACCTCTTCTCTTCAATTCATATATGTCTGACATCTCTGAAACTTTCTGTGCAAACTTTATTTCGGCTGATGATATTGCTTTGGTTTTTCGACACTATGACTTTGAAATAATTGAGCAAACACTGACTTCTGATTTAGAAATTTTGATGGCGTTTATGTCTAAATTCTTCGAAAAATGAGGTTTCTTGTTTTCATCTGAATAATCATGAGAAGGATAGGCATCTAAGAGTATTCTTCAATCAATCACTATTAACTCATAATTTCTCTCCAATATATCTTGGTGTAAAGCTTGATCGGTCTTTCACTTTCAAATTTTATATTGATAAATTATATCAGAAGTTGAAAACAAGAAACAATATACTACATAAACTAGCTGGATCTAATTTGGGCGCCGGAGTCTCTACTTCGTGAACAACTGCTTTGGCTTTAGTATTTTCAGCAGCAGAATATTGCTGTCTGGAGTGGTTGAATAGTGCTCATGTCAATAAGACTTTTTCTTGTTCTATTTACCATTTTACTGGTTACATTTCGTTTCAGATAATTTCATTAACTGGGTAGAGAACTTTAAGTCTATGTAGAGAATAGTTTTTGCTCCCCCTTAGTGTTTTTTTCATGGTGTATGAGGCAAGGGCTACACCCATATAGGGCTTCATTCCGAAAAGGTGTATGAGATGTTTCCTGTTGAAAAACAGAGGAGCATTAGTTGAATTCTTAGATTCAAGTGAGTTTAGACATATAAGAATTAGGTACGTTTTGATGATATATTTTTCTGTTGTTTTTCTTTTTCCATTGATACAGAGTTTTCCTGTCCCATTCTCCTTTCCTCTTCACACTTGCCTTCGTGACGAAGTCCTGGAAATCATGAAGTGCAAGAAGAAAATGAGAGAATGAAGCTGCTAAGCAGAAAAATGTTTGTTACTCTTTTTATACACACGACACTTACACACCATAAAGAGACAAGCTATTGATAGTGCAACAGCGACAGGGGTTTTTTCACTCGTTTACTGAACCATACGCAAGACAGTATGGTACATTTTCTGTGCTCACACCTCAAGGGCAATCGTAGGAAGCATGATGCGAGTTCAGATGCCTGATTAAGGACATGGTCGGTTTTTTCTGCTGAAATTCTATTTCTTCGCTTGTTTTTTACGATTTTGTTTTTTCTGACACACACCAAAATTATAGCTATAAGCATTTATTGTAAATGAAATTAGTCGAATTTATGTAAATCCTCTCTTTTCAAAAGGATATATATATTTTGTCACTTGTCTGTCATTTGTAGAATTGTTTAGACGCTCCGGTGAAACTAGCTCATTTGTGATCGAACAATTAGAGAATTTAATGTACTTACTCTTACTCAAAAGTTGAGATCCCGTTTGAAAGCCAGATGAATGTAGTAGTTTTGTCCAAAAAAAAACAACCAGTTTTCAGTGGTACAGCTAACAAGAGAATACCACTAATTTTGTTCATTTCACAATTTTTTCATTCAGCCTCTTACAACACACGGTATACAAGATTCTTTAATATTAGTACTCACTTATCTTGAAGCAAATTCAATGCTCTTTCCGATTGTATTGTCAGATTTGATGAAGCTGTGAAAATAATAGAGATATTCTTGTTTTTAATACAGAGAAGCAAAAAATTTCGTAAAATCAAAATGTGTTAAATAACTCGATAACTATCAATTTTTCGAAAAAATTTTATGATACTTTCTTGTTGAAAAAGACATGTACTATCACCTCCTAAAGTTTGGCACTTTTTATAGTAGACACCCTTTATATATATCGGCAACATCTCACGAAACAAAAGTTTCTTCAATATAACGATTTAATAAAATGAGATCAATTTTGAAGAAGTGATTTATTGTAAAATGGGCAATGTTACTTATTTTATATTACAAGAGCTGATACGAAAGTTTCAATCATGAAATCAGAATTGTCATTTAAAATTAGGCTAACTCAATTACACAGCTCTACGAAAAAATTTTTTTATTGTTGCCCTGGATATCATCGCAAATTTTATGTTTTCAAGTGCCCAGATTACGAATATATTCATGAAAGTTCTCAATGTGCTCGTATTTTCATGATTTTTGCATTTCTTATATTTTGAACAATTATAAGCTTGTTAGAAATAAAATTTAATTTTCCAGTCATGATTAGGCTTCTGCTCGACTTTTTCGCGCATACAAACATCACCTGATCCCCACTCTCAGACCCTTGCTCCACAGAACAGCTGATATCTCAGTTATTTGACAATATTGAAGTACATATACACGTAAATCTGGATAAAGTGTCATGGATTAATATTTTGTTTCAATTACTGAATGTCCATTCTTATATATTTGTCTTCTAGTCTAAAATAAGAGTTCGTCACGAAGAAAGTGTAAATATTGTAGTGATTTATTTTGTTATATTTGCGGTGTTTATATACCAAAAAACAAAAAGAAATATCACAGACTTTGTCAAGGAGACTTATGTTGAATATTTTGGTTTCAAAATGGACAAATTAGGTAAAGCATGGGTTCCTAATAAAGTTTGTAAGTCCTGTGTTGAGTCTTTACGGTTGTGGAAAAAAAGGTGAACGTTCTGGATAAGACTTTGGTATTCCTATGAGCTGGATGTAGCCTACGAATCATTTAGATGATTGTTACTTTTGCGTGGTAGATGTTGAAGGTTTTAATCGAAATCAAACGTGGAGATACCCAGACTTACAGTCTTCGAAATGTCCGGTTCTACACAGTGAAAATCTCCCTCTGCCCATATACATTTCAAAAGTAATTCGCATGCCCTCAGAAACAATGATGTTACCAAATTCACAGAAATCAGGACCATCTACTAGTGGAAGTGAATGGGGATATGAAACATCTACGCCAAAGTTATTTTCTCAAAATGAACTCAGTGATTTAATACGTGATCTCAATTTATCAAAACAAGGATCAGAACTGTTGGCCTCAAGATTGAAAGAAAAAAATTTATTGGCACCAACAGTAACAATTACATTATACAGAACGCGAATAAAAGAGTAATTACAATTTTTTAGTGAAAATGAAGGATTAGTGTATTGTAATGATATCATGAAGCTGCTTATAGACATGGGTTTAAAAGAGTACAAATCTACTGAATGGCGCCTTTTATTTATAGTTGCAAAAAAGTTTAAAATGCGTCTTATTGCACAATGGAAATAAATTTGCATCAATACCACTTGCCCATTCAACGAAACTCAAAGAAGAATATGAAAATGTAAAATTAGTATTAGAAAAATTAAATACTCTGAGCATCAATGGCCGATCTGTGTGGATTTAAAATGGTTAATTTTTACTTGGCCAACAAAGTGGATATACAAAATACCCTCGCTTTATTTGTATGTGGGATAGTAGAGCAAAGCAATTTCATTGGGAACAAGACGTTTGGCCTGTAAGAAATTCTTTAACTGTCGGTAAAGCCAACGTAATAAAGGAGCCGCTGGTGAGCAGAGACAAAATTATACTTCCACCATTACATATTAAGTTAGGTATGACTAAGCAATTTGTAAAAGCTTTGAACAAAGACGGAAATTGTTTTAATTACATTTGCAGAAAATTTCCGAAGCTTAGTATGGAAAAATTGAAAGGTGGAATATTTGATGGTCCTCAAATACGGCAATTGATGAAAGACTCAGATTTTATCAAAGTTATGACTGTTCCGGAAAGTAAAGCTTGGAAAAGTTTTGTGTTGGTTGTCGAAAATTTCCTAGGTAACCATAAAGCAGCAAATTATGAAGAAATTGTGCAAAATATGCTGACAAACTTTCAGACTTTAGGAGCAAATATGAGTATTAAGTTACACTATCTCCGCAATCATATAGATAAATTTCCACAGCTAGCGTGACTGCAGCAAGAAGACTTAGCAATTTTTCAATGAAATCATAACAACAATCGTTATAGGCTTCAAAATATTTTACGTTAAAATCAAAGATCTCAGTGCTTTTTTATATTTTGATGAATTGAATACATCTCTGCCCTACTCAAATTGAACTGATCAGTTTTTTTCTTTACTAGGGACGGTTGAATTTATAGCCGTCAAAAGTGTTGTAATGACAAAATATTTCAATAGCATTTGAATTGTGGAGGCCGTTACTTGATGTAGATCCATGATATAAATGAGATAAAAACACAAGGTTTAACTTTGATCTACACTTTATTTCAAAAATTCGACAACGTTTCGCTGACACAGCAGCTTTATCAAGAATGAAAAACAGAATGAAGAGTATGGTATTATAAACAAATCGTAGAACAAGTTGGATGAATAACAGGAAAATCCACACCGAGCCATTGTACAGTTAGTATGAAAGGTAATGAAAACTAATTAAACAAGTTAAGTAGAGGTGAGTAATTCAAATCTACCTGTTCATTCAAAAGCTTGTCCGAATGTTTGTATCTATTTATTTCTAATGCTTCTAGGAGATCTTATTTTAAACTTTTGATTTTATATGTAATATGTCAAAGTTTTTATTGAATGAATGGTTTTCTTTTATTAGGTGGTTTGAATAATTTGAATCAGATTTATTTTGTCGAAGCTACGTTTATGTTCAGATGTTCTTATGCCAAAACTCCTATAGGTCCTACCGATATAAATTTTATCACAAGAACCGCAATTGAGTTTATAGATTCCTGATTTACTTGATTTTTCAACACGAGATTTATTATTTTAATATGTTTACCTAAGTTATTAGAAGTTTTGAAAGCTATATTAAGATTTTGTTTGACGAGAAAGGATTTAATATTTGTACTTGCAGAACCGCAGAATGTTAAACTGTTGAATATTTTATAGTCTTTATGAATAGGATATACTTCATTTATTGCTTTTTGATAGAGTTTTTTACGAATGATTAGGTCTATCATATCCGGATTATATGAATTATTAATGGCTATCTGTTTGATGATGTTTAACTCTTTATCATAATCTTCTACTGATAAAGGTAAATTGAGTAACCGATGTACCATGCTGTTCAAAGCTGCAACTTTGTGTTGAATGGGATGTAATGAGTAGTTATGTATAATTGTATCAGTATGTGTTGGTTTACGAAAGACCGAAAAACATGATTATTATTTTGTTTAGTGATTTTTAAGTCCAAAATTTATGGAATCGTTCTGTTCAATTTCTATCGTGAATTTAATGTTCAAATGGATGGAATTAATGAAATTAACAAATAAGTCTAATTGACGAGTAGTTCAATGAAACATATTAAGATGTCGTCAACATATCTATACCAATAAAGAAATTTGGAAATGAGTGGATGTGTATGAATTTTCTGTTCAATATTATTCATAAAAATCTCTGCTAAAGTGGACTCAAAGGATTTCCCATGATCAAACCATTTTCACTACTGTAATAGATGTTGTTGAAAGAAAAATAATTTTGTTCAATGCAAACGTCCAACAGATTCAATATTTCTGATTTGATTATGTGGTTAACATGATTCGAATTCAACATGTTTTCGATTAATATTCTGACATCACCTGGAGGAACACTTGGGTATAAATTCTCAACATCAAACGAAATAATTTTTGCGTTAGGTGGTAGGTTAACGTTCTTTATGTTATTTATCAATTCGAATGAATTTTTTATAGAAAATTTTGATTTGAATGAACAATAATTTTTAATAATATCTATAAGGTAGTGCGACAATTTCACGGCTGGGGCTGTAACGTAAGATACGACTGGTCTAACAGGGTTATTTACTTTATGCAATTTAATGAGTGTATACAGTTGTTATTTGTATTTATCTATTGCTTTAATTAAAGATTTTGCGTCATTTATTGCAATTTTAATATTTTTCTGGAATTTAATAGTTGGATCTTTGTTTCTCTAAATTTCATTTCGTCCGAAACTATACAATTTTAAACAAAGATCCAACTGGATTAAATTAAAAAAATCAAAATAATACAATTATACATAATAAAAATTCAACAATCATGTGTTTTTCGTATCAATATTTCAATAGCTTCAATCAATACTTAATAACTGACCAGATTAATGAGTAATTATCATCAAACTAATAGAGTAATTTTTCATCAGTAATGTTCACGTGAAATTTTATCTTATTCTCAATCTCCTTCGAGGAAGTAATTTAGAACGTCCAAAAGCTTGTCATTTATTTCAAACGATCATGGTACTTGCGTGTGAAGTGATGTTTTGTATTCAACGGAAAGTGGTACAAAAGGAATTCTGATATGAATCAGTGTACTAATGAATTAAATGGAAATTCATTTATGAAGATTTCTGATAAATGAACGGCAGCATTTCAAATTTTCATCGGAGGTTCTGTAAATTAAATCTCAGATAAGCTATTTAACGACGAAATAATGGATTCCAATTTGTTTTCTCACGATATTTGCGTGGAGCTTTGCAATGAACCGAACAGACTAGACGAAAGTTGATCGGTTAGAAAAATTGCGTGACGGAACCAATATATACTGTGTGTTCCAACGGAAATTTGCCACTCCCTTCATCTCAAGACGGACCGATTTAGGCGGAAAAAGCTGGAGCACGTCAAATTTCTGATGGAATGGAGATTTTGGAACATATGAAAGCTGGAACGACTGGAATATCTTTGGAAAACTCTATTAATTATGTATTCAAAAAAAGAATGTTAATGAATATTCAATATCATACACATAATTCAAACAGAAAGAAAGTTTGTATTCAACAAAAATCCGACTATGATACAAATGATGCTCGAATTCTTTTCTTACATTCTGAAGAACATTCGGTGTCAAAAGCCTGTATTTGGTGATGATTCTTCTCCGATTCCCTTTCAAGTTTCAGGATGTGTACCATATTCTATTGATATAAAATAACCCCATAAGAATTTGAATTTGGGAGGCTTTTACTTGGTAAAATTCCATTATCAATAATAAAAAACAAGTACTGTGTTTAAAGGAATTTTACTTAATAATTGCGATTCGTAACGGGTTTCACTACACCGTAGCTTCTTCAGACGAATGAATATACAGAAAAATATAAATGGGAATATAACTTTAAATGTTCTTGAGTAATTAAAAGCTTATTGGGTTGCTTCTTCTTAAGTGGTTATTTATGACAGGTATATCCAATAAAATTGAGGAATAGATTGCTCCCCGAAAAGATTCAATAGAGGTGAAGGGCTTAAATCGACTTGTTCAATGATGAGTCTACCTGAGTGTTTGTATTTATTGATTTCTAAAGTATCCAAAAGATCTACCTTCCAATATTTCATATCTGTATGCAAAATTTCAAACTGTGGGTCGAACGAATGATTATTTTCCAAGAGATGATTCGCGTAATTTGAATCTGATTTTTTATTTGAAAAACTGCGTTTACGTTCCGATATTCTAATATCATTGCAATTCAATCGATAAACATCTGATTTATTGTTTTACCTGGCTTGGTTTTATTATTTTATATATATTTGCCTAAATTATTATTAGCTATGTTGAAATTATTGCTACTTAAGAATGGTTTCAGTTTCTCACTTGTAATGCCAATGTAGGTTAAGGTGTTGAATTTTGTTTCAATTTATCGACAGGGTAAACTTCATTCAATGCGATTCTACTTTGTTTTTATTAAAATATTATTATATAACGGGATGTTAATCAATCTATGAATAAACTATTGAATGCTGACATGTTGATATGGATGATACGACGAGTTATGTATTATAATATCTGTATGTGACGGCTTATGGTAAATTGCGAAAACTTGTTTTCCATTTTCATTCGAAATTGTTACGTGTAAGAAATTAATCGAATTATTGCTTTCTATTTCGGTTGTGAATGCAATTTTTGGATGTAATGAATTTATATGATTATGAAACATAATCATCCACTCAGTATATATTGTTTATACTGGTATCGCTATGTAGACGATATCATTATTTGCTTCACAGGAACAGATAGACTGTTGAAAATTTTCGAAAATCATATAAATTCATTACAACCAAAATTGCATTCACAACTGAAATAGAAAGCAATAATTCGATAAATTTCTTAGACGTAACAATTTCGAATGAAAATGGAAAACATGTTTTCGCAATTTACCATAAGCTGTCACATACAGATATTAAAATACATAACTCGTCGTGTCATCCATATCAACATAAAATGTCAGCATTCAATAATTTTATTCATAGATTGATAAACATCCCGTTATCACCAGAAAATTTCAACAAAGAACTAAATTTGATTAAACAAATAGCTAAGAACAATGGCTACAATCCCAAACTAATAAATAATATTTTGAATAAAAACAAAGTAGAATCGCATTGAATGAAGTTTACCCTGTCGATAAATTGAAACAAAATTCAACACCTTAACCTGCACATTACAAGTGAGAAACTAAAGCCATTCTTAAGTAGCAATAATTTCAACATAGCTTTCCAAACTAATAATAATTTAGGCAAATATATAAAAATAATAAAACCAAACCAGGTAAAAACAATAAATCAGGTGTTTATAGATTGAATTGCAATGACTGTGATAATTTCTACATTGGTAGAACACATAGAAATTTTAATATTAGAATATCGGGACATAAACGCAGTTTTTCAAATAAAAATCAGATTCAAATTACGCGAATCATCTCTTAGAAAATAATTATTCTTTCGACCCACAGTTTGAAATTTTGCATACAGATAATAAATATCTGAAGGTAGATCTTTGGGAAACTTTAGAAATCAATAAATACAAACACTCAAGTAGACTGATCAATGAACAAGTCGATTTAAGCCCTTCACTTCTATCGAATCTTTTCGGGGAGCAATCTATTCCTTAATTTTATTGGATATACCTGTTATAAATAACCACTTAAGAAGAAGCAACCCAATGAGCTTTAATTACTCAAGAACATTTATAGTTATATTATCATTTATATTTTTCTGTATATTCATTCGTCTGAAGAAGCTACGGTGTAGTGAAACGCGTTACGAATCGCAATTATTAAGTAAAATTCCTTAAAACACAGTACTTGTTTTTTATTATTGATTCCATATCAAGTTGGTTGTGTGTACTAGTCAGTAGCAAAAATATAATTATGAAATTAATAATAGTTCAAAAAATTGAAAAGAACAAGAAGGCATTGTGTATAATTTTCCGATCCGAAGAAACTGTACGATATTTTTATCGGCCATATCTAATCAACGCATCTGTGTAAGGATGAATGTCAGGTGAACCCCATTGGTTTGCAAGAAGTGGATGCATATACCAGTTGCAAATTCTCTATATTATGATCCCTGCAGTTGTTGCCAAGCTTTTATTAGGTTATTTCTTTGCGACTCGCAGTTTCGTTTCATTGCCCGTGATTTGAAATTTATTAGCTGAAGTAAGACCCTCCGAACTTCAAAGAGTTTATGCTTATTTATGAAATATTTAGATTCATTTAAATTTCGGTCACTTCGTTTCTTACAGTAACAGATTAGGCAACATGTGGACGAAGATAAATAAAAAATAAATAAATATATATATATATATATATATATATATATATATATATATATATATATATATATATATATATATATATATATATATACACTGTGACAAAAAATAGAAATTCCTATTTGCATTGCCCGCGTTGAGTATATAAGTTTGCTGTTGAAAACCAGTCGACCTCAGAGGTACTCAGCGAATTTTACAATGGAAGAAAATATAGAATAAAGAGTTTGTTTCAAATTTTGTATTTTGAATGAAATTCCGTATGCTGAATCACTGCGAATGCCAGAAAAGGCTTATGGAGAGTCTGTTTTATCGAAAACCCAGGTGTACAACTGGTTTAAAGCATTTATTCACGGTCGGGAGATCGTCGAAGATTTGCTTTGTTCCGGACGACCTTCGACCTCTTCAACCGAAGATAACGTCCAAAAAATCAGAGAAATGGTGCTCGAAAATTGTCATGCCAGTTTTAGAGAGATAGCTTGTCATCTCAACAGCTCTCGTAAAACCGTTCGATTGATTTTGGTGAACCAATTGGACATGCGGCGCGTCGCTGCTCGGCTCGTTCTGTATAGCTGAATTTTCTTCAAAAACAGTACCGGATGCAGGTAGCTGCAGACATGCTGGATCGTGAATTCTGATCCCACGTTCTTGGGACGGATTATAACAGGTGACAAGATATGGGTCTATGAATACGACACACCAACGAGCCAACAATCATCGGAATAGGTGGGAAAAAATTAGCTTAAACAGAAGAAACCTCGCCAAAGTATTTCGAGAATCGCGACGATTCTAATTGTTTTCTTCGATATTAGTAGTGTGGTTCATCATGAATTCATTACGCAAGGTTAAACTGTCAACAAGGATTTCTAGATAACCGTTTTCAGACGTTTACGTGAAAATATTCGCCGTGAACGGCCGGATTCGTCTCAAAACAATTCGTGGTTTAGCTTGACGAAAACGCACCATCTCATCGAGCCACGGTTATTAACGACTTTAAGACCAAACACTCGATAAATACCATCGAGCAGCCGCCTTTTTCGCCTGATCTAGCTCCGTGTGACCTTTTTCTTTTCTCCAGACTGAAATCTCCAATCCTGGGAACCAGACTTGACTTCATGGAAGTCATAAATTATTCGGAGAAGGAGCTGAAGGACATCCTGAAAGCGCCTATGAAAATGTGAGCACATGTGCATCGCTTCTAATGGAGTATAATTTGAAGGAGAGTCAATGAATATTGCAGTACATGGATTAGGATTTTTGTGTTTTCTTTGAAATTCCCGGATACATATATATATATATATATATATATATATATATATATATATATATATATATATATATATATATATATATATATATATATATATATATATATATATATATATATATATATATATATATATATATATATATATATATATATATATATATATATATATAGTATAGTCGAAACAATATCCCCATCGCGTTTGATACAAAAGTACACAATCTGAATCATGCTTTGTATTGATAATCGTAAGTAACAGTGAAACGTCCAACCTAAAACTATCGTTTTACTTAGGAGAAATTGTCCAGAAATGATGGCTTGGACTGTACATTTTATCTCTAGTAGTCAGAAACAATCTGTTTTTGAAAGAGCAATGGTTTTTTCTGGAAGTTCGTGCACAGTTATCTTAAAGCTTCATAGAGCTTCAAAACGAGCAATCGCAAGATGGGAATTGCCATTTGAACATAAAAAGTGAGGGCCGCTGGGGGTAAGGCGGCTGAAAATAGAAAGTTAGGTTCGAGATCACATCATCTCGAACGCATTTGTAAGTGCAAGGTATCTGGTACTCGCTTGCTTGTAGGGTGTCAGTCCACACCGCTTGATAATGGCAGAAGGGGCACAGCCGAAACGTTGAAATAAAGCAACTAGTTCTACTAAGAACCAAACACTAACTATTTGTACAATATGTCTCCGAAAACATCTAAATTAATTAGAGAATTTTGGACCTAATTATAATACCAGGAAAAAACAGATATGGCAAAATATATAAGAATGTGAGATTTCTTGTATCCGACATAATATTCCAAAGGTAATCGATCAAGAAAGCTTATGGCACATATTGAAAAAATATTCCTCAAAAATAAAACCCATAAACTTAAGGAGATGAATAATGGACAACCAATAGAATATATTGATACATTGAAACAAATACTTTCAGTATACTCCGTTAGACTACGTCAATATAAAACCATTTCAGATATAAAATTTCAGAAAAAGCTATTCGAAAATAATGGAGAATATTCTTACTTATTTCAGGTTCAAATAGAACTATTTCTGGAAATGGAGCTTCTAAAACTGATATTAACTAAATATTGGTCTTCGATTTGGGCAGTTCCAAGGCAACACAATTTCAGTGCAAGTTGGATTTTGAATGAAAGGTCTCGATTTTCCAAATTAGAATGCAAGTGATTTAAAAAATCTTCAAACGACGATTTAACATTATTAAACACACAAAAAATTGGAAATCTCCAGGTGCTGATGGTATTCATAACTTTTGAATAAAAAAGTTCTCTTGAGTCATTGAAATATTGGCTGAAAATTTTTCATTTAAAATAAAGGCCCCCCCCGCAAATCCTTCAATTTTCACACAAGGAATTACTTATTTATAACCGAAAAGTGCTAATACAATTGATCCATTCCAATTTAGACCAATTACTTGCCTTCCAACAATATATAAAATTTTAACTGCATGTATCACCAAAAAAAATTTTGCACATTTAGAGAACAAGAATATTTCTTCCGAACATCAAGAAGCATGTAAAAAAAACACCTTGGTACTAATGAGTAACTTATAATTGATTCAGTTGCTTTTAATCAAGCTCAAACTGAGAAGAGAAATATTCATACAGCTTTTATTGATTACCAAAAGGCTTTCGATAGTTCTCCTTACTCATGGCTTCAAGAAATTTTGGAAATTTATAAAATTGATAAATAGCCTCGTCTTTTTCTCGAATTTCTAATGAAAAATCGGAGAACTAATCTTCATTTGAATATTTGAAATCAATCGTTAGTATCCGAAGTCATTTCAATCAAAAGAGGCATTTTTCAAGGAGATTCTTTAAGTTCTCTTTGGTTTTATCTTCGCCTTAATCCATTATCTGATGAATTAAATGCTACTACTAATTTCGGCTTCAAATTAAAAAGTCTATCGACTGAATTAAAATTAACTCACTTAATTTATTTAGATTATATTAAATTATAGGCCGAAACTAGATCTCATTCGAAAAGGCTACTTGAGATTTCTTTCAACTATTTCAATGATATTCATATGGGCTTTCTAAATGTGAAGATCGTTCTATTGAAAAGGAAAGATCTCCTCTGATTATATATTTATATTAATTATTAATATTTCGATTATCGAAATCGAGCCAATGTATCAAGGAGGTATAAGTATCTAGGATATGTTCAAGAGAAGACAAAAAACAACAGCAGGACTAAAGAAAGTATTGGAAGTTTATATTATAACAGACTTAGAATTATCATCTCTGCGGTTCCTATTCTTACATCTTCTTTTGGAATTATTGAATGATCTTGAACTGATCTGAATGAATTACAATGTAAAACGAGGAAAATGCTTTGTAAATATCATAAGCACCAACCAAAGTCAGCAATTCAAAGAGTTACACTACATAGACAGCTTGGAGGTCGTGGCCTAACCAATTTGAACAATCTCCATAGTGAACAGATTTCTCTTCAACGTTCCCATTTTCATGATAAACAGAGAACGTCTAAATTACATGATATTGTTGTAACTTCAGATTATAATCGTATACATCTGAACTTGACAATGCAGAAGGTAGATTTTGATATATTTGATAATAATTCTGAAGGAGAAAGTTGGATGCAGAAGGAATTACACGGAAAACACCTAAAGAATTGAAAAATGATTATTGATGTAATAACATCAAATAGATGGTAAGTATCGGGAGAATTGTTCGCTGAAACAGAAGGCTTGACAATTGCGATCCAAGATCAGGTTGCTTTCACGAGAAATTATAGAAAACATATCAAGCAACATATAGTTGTTTCTTGCCCTAGATGTTTCTGTTTTTCAAAAACAGTTTTTCATATATTACCATCTTCGAAGAAAATTATCATTCAAAGAACAATATTCAGAATGTTAAATATTCTTCCTTGAAGGAGCTAGTTTTCCGATTTACTCTTTGTAATCAACGTCAACCAAAGAGCAGTGACACAGCACGTTCATATATCTGGCAAATGCAATGAAACATTTTTTAAATATATAATGTTTACTGGCGAGATTAAAAAATGTGGAAAATGAAAGAAATATTTATTCTACAGAATATTATTTCTACAAAAGGTGTCATTGCTATGAATCCTCACAAAATATTAAGATTTTAGATCTGAAGAAAAATTTATTTGAACAATTACAGAAAAAGCTGTCATCAAATCTTGTAATATTCTTCGTAGGTTTCTTTCCGAAAAAAATAATGAGGTAGAGTCATAGGTTTTCTCTTTAGTTTATACTGCTCAGAATCTTATTTCATGTTTTATTTATTTGTTTATATAAATGTAATATAATTAGCTGATCTATATTTAAAGCAGTAATCTATTAGATCGTTCATCACTTCACACAAAGAAAACTTTGAATGAATAACATTCAGTGTAACTTGTCTATGGTCCGTACACTGGATGTTTAAAGTGAGAAGGCCTCTGACACTACTCGTTGGTACATTGATGTCTTCGGCTAATGATGCTACAGTTTGTATTTGTTCTGGTAGATTGATATATTCTTTCATAACATTTAACGTTATCCTAATATATAATGATTCCAGGATATGTTTTGATTATAATCATTGCTTAGCAGTGGTAATTATTAGGTGGTGGATTTATATTTTGTCATGAAATCGGTTTGATTTGGGCAACTCGTCGGGGTTTAACCCTATATATATATATATATATATATATATATATATATATATATATATATATATATATATATATATATATATATATATATATATATATATATTTTACCCGACGAGTTATATATATATATATATATATATATATATATATATATATATATATATATATATATATATATATATATATATATATATATATATATATATATATATATATATATATATATATATATATATATATATATATATATATATATATAAGAGGGTTTTACCCCAGACGAGTTCATGCAATCAAACAGATTTCATGAAAATTATAAATCCACCACCCGGTAATTAATACTATTGCCAGGCAATGATTATAATCAAAACATATCCTGGAGTAATTATATATTAGGATAACTTTAAATGTTATGAGAATATATCAATCTACCAGAATATATACATACTATAGCATCATCAGACAAAGATATCAATTTACCAACGAGTAGTGTCAAAGGCTTTCTCCCGGAAAAATCCAGTGTACGGACCTTAGTCAAGTAACACTGAATGTTACTCATTAATAGTTTCCTTTGTGTGAAGTGGTGAACGATCGAATAGAATACTGCTCTGAATATAAATATGACAAAATTGTCAGTTAATTTTATTACATTTATATAAACAAATAAATAAAATATGAAATGAGATTCTGAGCAGAATAAACTAAAGAGAAAACCTATGACTCTACCTCATTATTATTTTCGGAAAGAAACCTACGAAGAATATTACAAGATTTGATGACTGTTATTTTTGTAACTGTTCAAACACATTTTCTTCAGACCCAAAATCTCAATACTTTTGTGAAGATTTCTAGGAATAACGCCTGTTGTAGAAATAATAATCGGTAGAATAAATATTTTCTTCATTTACCACATTTTTTAATCTCGTCGCCAAGCATCATATATTTAGAAATTTTTCCATTGTATTTATTTTGTATATTATGTGTGTCGGGTATAGCAATATCAATTATATATGTTATTTGATTCTGTTTATCATTAAGAACGATATCTGGTCTATTGTGTTTTACAGCTCTGTTGCACAGAATTGTTTTATCGAAATAAAGTTTATATTTGTCATTTTCACAAATAATCTCAGGTTCATATTTTTGAAATTTTTTCTTTTGGGAATTAGGTCATGTTTAATTCCTAGATTGAAGTGAATAATATTAGCGACGGCATTATGTCTTTCTAAATAATCTGTTGAAGCAAGGACTGAGCAAGATGATAATATATGAAAAACTGTTTCTGAAGAACAGAAACATCTACGGCAAGAATCATCTATATTTTGTTTGATGATATGTTTTCTATAATTCTTTGTGAAAACAACCTGGTCCTGGATCGCAATTGCAAAGCCTTCTGTTTCAGCAAACAATTCTCCAGATACTAACCATTTATTCGATGCAATTTCATCAATATAATCATTTTTCAATTCTTTAGGGTGCTTTCCGTGTAATTCCTTTTGCATCCAACTTTCTCTTTAGAATTATCATCAAATATATCAAAATCTACCTTTTGCATTGTCAAGTTCAGAGGTGTAAGATTATAATCTGAAGCAACAACAATATCATGTAATTTAGACGTTCTCTGTTTATCATGAAAATGGGAACGTAGATGAAAAATCTGTTTACTATGAAGATTATTCAAATCAATTAATCCACGACCTCCAAGATGTCTAGGTAGTGTAACTCTCTGAACAGCTGACTTTGGGTGGTGCTTATGATATTTACAGAGCATTTTCCTCGTTTGACATTGTAATTCATTTAGGTCAGTTTTAGACCATTTAATAATTCCAAAAGAAGATGTAAGAATAGGAACAGCATAGGAGTTGATAGCTCTGAAAAGGTTTTTACTAGTTAAATAACTCTTGATGATAATTCTTAGTCTTTTGTAAAATGAACTTCTAATAATTTCTTTAGTGCTGCTATGGTTAATTGTCTTCTCTTGACAAAATCCAAGATATTTATATGTATCTCCTTGATGCATTGGCTCGATTTCGATATTGGAAATCTTTATATAATCAGAGGTGATCTTTCCTTTTCAATAGAAAGATTTTTACATTTCGAAGCCCAAATTTTGATATGAATATCATTGGAATAGTTGAAAGTTATCTCAAGTAGACTTTTTAAATGAGATCTGGTTCCGGCATTTAATTTAATATCATCTAAATAAATTAAGTGACTTAATTTGAATTCAGTTAATAAACTCTTTATTTTGAAGCCGAAACTAGTAGCATTTAATTCATGAGATAATGGATTGAGGCAAAGACAAAACCAAAGAGCACTTAAAGAATCACCTTGAAAAATGCCTCTTTTGATTGGAATTACTTCGGATTTTAACGATTGTTTTGAAATATTTAAATGAAGATTGGTTCTCCAATTTTTCATTACGAATTCAAGAAAATGACGAAGTGTCTTATCAATTTTATGAATTTCCAAAATTTCTTGAAGCCATGAATGGGGAGAACTGTCAAAAGCCTTTTGGTAATCAATGAAGGCTGTATGAATATTTCTCTTTTTAGTTTGAGCTTGATTCAAAGCAACAGAATCAATTACAAGTTGCTCTTTAGTACCAAGGTGTTTTTTTCTACATCCTTTTTGATGTTCGGAAAGAATATTATAATTCTCCAAATGTGCATAAATTTTTGGGTAATACATGCAGTTAGAATTTTATATATTGTTGGAAGGCAAGTAATTGGTCTATATTGAGACGGATCAATAGTATTATCACTTTTCGGTTTCAAATAAGTAATTCCTTGTGTGAAAAATAAAGGAGTAGCTGAGGGTTCTTTATTATAAATGAAAAATATTCAGCCAATTTTTCATGAACGCAAGAGAATTTCTTGAACCAAAAGTTATGAATACCATCAACACCTGGAGATTTCCAATTTTTGTGTGTTTAATAACTGATGTTATATCTTCGTTTGAAAATTTTTCAAATTGCATGCATTCTATTTTAGAAAATCGAGACCTTTCATTTAAAATCCAACTTGCATTGGAATTGTGTTGCCTTGGCACTGCCCAAATTGAATATATATATATATATATATATATATATATATATATATATATATATATATATATATATATATATATGTATGTAACTAGTAAAGAGAAAAAGAATAATGGCTCACAACGATGAAGTAGTACTTTCAATGCAAGCGCAATATTTCCATTCCTCTAGGCATAAAGAAAATGCTATACCGTTGCATACGGTGCAAGCTTATAAAATTTTATTGTCGATGTGTATAAAGCAAAACTTAATAAACCTGCTGTATTTCAGCAGGTTTGCAAAAGCAGGAGCGGATTCTTCATCACGTATAATTCCTCTCCATATTCATGAGTTGTTGGTTTTCACCCGCGAGGGTTCAAACTTGAGAGAATCAATTAATAAAATATTGCCTGAAATTTTCTATCATCTCATCTGTTTGAGACTGAGATATATAAATTTCGAAGGAATTTTTAATATTATCAGTTCTTATTCGGAAAATGTGAATGATGCACTGAATGTCGATATATCTTTGCATAGAAACTGGAGATCTCTTTTTCTTTTTAAATTTAATTTTATTGTATCCGAGGAAACTATGAACTGCTTCGGCAATAAAATATATAGGGTGCGCCAGAGAAAACTGGACAATTTTTTCTCTGTTATAACATTCGCAATTTTAGAGCTAGATCATTCGTTCTTGCTTCTTTGGAAAGCCAAAGGACTAGATTTTTCAGAAATTGTTTCGAAAAGACAAAGAATCATATTTTACTAAAATCAACCTAAAATTTAATTTGTGTTCGAATGCACCTCTCGCTGCATATAATGGTGGAAAAGAGAAACATTATTGACGACAATTGGCACAATTCTGAATCAATATTCGAGTTCGACCCCTTCAAAATGATGGTTCAATATAATGATTGAACCATTACGACCGCAAAAATTTTTTAATAAAGTCAAAAGTCGGCCATTTTGAATTCGAACCGGAATCAAATTTAAGGTTGGTTTTAGTGAAATATGATGCTTTGTCTTCTTAGAACATCCATGAAAAACGGCATGAGGTGAAAACAATATTTAGATTTCAGCCGAAAATCAGAATGAAAAAAATTCTTCAAGCTATTTTTTCACCAAATCTTGGAATATGTTTAGGATCAATAAGTCAAATTGTTCAGAAAAGACTGAATCATCGACTAAATGCTCCATTCGAATTTTTTTAATGAAAAGAAAACGTTCCAGCGATCTTGAAGTATTGCTCATCTTCGAATGAGTCAGCCATATTGGACTTCACCGAAAGTGACATTTCGATACAATTTCTGAAACTCCTAGTCCTTTGGATTCCCAATGAAGTTATAACGAATGACCTAGCTCTAAATTTGCGAAAGTTATAACGTGAAAAAATTGTCCGGTTTTCTCTGGCGCACCCATTGAAACTATATTATTACGAATAATTTCTGCTGTAGTTGAATGCCAGCTAGAGGCGTGGGGCCTCTCATCTTAAAGTTTTCGTGATAAACAAACAAACAGAAATCTAATCGTCAAGCATATTCAGGAAGTATGAAAATAGGCGGAAAGTTCACCAAGAATCTACACTCGGAGGCAAAATTAGCGGAACACTCGAAAATTTAACCAAATTCGAAGTCCGATATTTTTCCTAATTCTCAACCGATTTATATAATTTTTTCGGAAAGTTATAGATCAACTCTTCTGCTTTGTAGAAATTGTAAGAGAAAACAAAAAAATCCGAAAAATATTTTATACGGGGGCAAAACTAAAAGTGTTTTATTTGTCAAAAATTCGTAACACCCTGTGGAATTTCGTGGTCCGAGTTGAAACGTACAATATCATGGTCTGTCAAGACACATCTTCCTACAGTAACGCCCTTCTTGTTTTATGCATTTATCTCTATTTTTACAAGAGATATCCAATTTGAAGCGAAAAGTCACAAATTTCAAGAATTTATTTTTAATCTTGCGTAGGTGCATAACATCGGAGGTTAGCCAAAAAATAAAATCAAAATTAGAGAAGCGGAAATCTAAGGAAAAGAAAATTTTTGAAATTCACTGGTCAATTTCACGCTCCGGGAGAACTCGAAGTACACTGGAAAAATTGAGAGCAGGTGTGTATCCTGGCGATACACTCGTGAAATGAAATGAACATGTTGAGAAAAATGTTCATGATGACCCACAAAAGAAAACATTTGATTTTAGTAGCGAAAATGACCCCCCCCCACCCGAGCTCTTATTACAGCGCGCATACGATTTCGCATACTCCCAATGATGTTGTCTATCATCTGTTGAGGTATGTTGTCCCACTCTTCCACCAAAGCCAATGTCAGCTCTTCAACGTTGCCTGGATTCCGTTGTCGAACCCTTCTTCCAAGAATGTCCCAAACGTTTTCGATCGGGTTTAAATCCGGTGACCGCGACAGCCAGTCCATTTGTGTGATCCCAACTTCATTGAGATATTCTATCCCTATGCGCGCAGTATGAGGCGCGCGTTATCGTGCTTAAAAAGAAATTTTCCCTATGTAAGGAACAAAAGGCACAACATGGGGCTCCAAGATTTCTGTTATATACCGATGGGCATTAAGTGATCCATTGCCAATAATCTCCAGTTCTGTTCGCATATGCCACCCCATATCATAACTGACCCTCCGCCGTATTGCTCAGTTCCTGCGAAGTTCGCTTGATTGTACCGTTCCCCTCGATGCCTCCATATTCTATCTCTACCATCCATGAAATTCACACAATATCGGCTCTCATTAGTATATAAAACTCGTCTCCACTGATTGATTGTCCATGCAACATGCTCCCTAGCAAACGCCAATCTTGCTACCCGATGGGCTCTATCAAGTCTTGGTGCTCTTGCTGGCGCGTATGATCTCAGACCAACTTCATTTAATCGTCTTCTGACTGTCCTCACACTGACGTTAATGTTATCCATTGCTTGTAAAGGTTACGTGCCTGAACAGCAATAAGACGAGATTTCTTATGGTTTGATTGACGACGAAACGGTCATGTATAGCGCGGGTTGCCCGATTTCTTCCTTGTCCTCGCCTCCTCACGTATAATCCAGTTTCCCTGTAACGTTGGTAGATTCGATGGATAACCGACGTCGAGACACCCAACATGGTACCGACTGAGCGGTAGGTGCGCCCTTCCTCGTAAACAGTGAAAGAATCACAAAACACCGCAACCGATCGAATTTGTATCAAATCAAAGAATGGAAAACTCTCATTCTTTAAACAAGTGCAAATGTGGTCATATACAAAAAAACGAGTGTTGTATTTCATATTTGATAAAAAAAGGTGTGCACATGTGTAAATGAAAAGTTGTATCAATGGTCCCAGAATTCGGTTGTGTATTTTAATACATACCGACTATTATCTCCTATGAATTCCTAATTTTCACCAAATTAACCAAATTGTCATCAATAACTAATGCAATTCGAACATAAAAATCACAAACGCCAATTTCGACACGCCTGAGTGATAATGAGATAATTCCAAATTGATGGACGAATTTTAATGACAATTTATTGATTCCATGGATAAATGCATGAAACAAGAAGGGCGTTACTGTAGGAAGATGTGTCTTGACAGACCATGATATTGTACGTTTCAACTCGGACCACGAAATTCCACAGGGTATTACGAATTTTTGACAAAAAAAACACTTTTAGTTTTGCCCTCGTATAAAATTTTTTTCAATTTTTTTTGTTTTCTCTTATAATTTCTACAAAGCAGAAGAGTTGATCTATAACTTGCTGAACAAATCATCTAAATCGGTTGAGAATTAGGAAAAATATTGGTTGAATTTTCGAGTGTTCCGCTAATTTTGCTTCCGAGTGTATATTAAAAAAAATTAAAATATCACCTAAACAACTAAATACAAATGTCAATATGTAGCTCTTGATTATCAAATGTTAAAAAGAATGGAAGAAAATATGTATACTTTGATGGAATGTATAAAGGTAATATGAATCAAATATCAATTCACAATTGATAGGTTGTAAAGTTTTGGCCAAAACCCTTACAAGTTCATTACAGAATAATAAACAGCTGAGAAATACTAAAACGTCAATTTACCTTACTCAAGATATAAAGGAAATAAGAAACAGAACCGTAAATTCAGAAGTGAAAATTATGATTAAAATTTTTCAACCACCTATATATAATATATACAAAAAATCTTATTCAACTGAAATACCTTAATGTTGGAAGGTTAGTTCCAATCTCGGAAATGGGTTATATTTTCCTACTTCGTGTAGGTCCCACGATGAAGGAAACAGAGCGATGATGTATTTCCACACCCTGTATATATGAATAGGCGACATCTACTTGAAGAAAACTTATTTCGTTACTTCAATGAATTCACTATGTGGTGGAGAATGAAGTTCAATTTTCAGCTATACAGCTAAAACGACAGGCCAAGGGCCGATCAGGATTCTCCCAAAAGAATGTACGAAACTAATATGCCACACAGATAACAAAAATTCTGTAAGAAGTAAAAAACCGCGAATGAATAACCTGAATTCAATGTATGGAAATGAGCATTACCTCAACCCAAACTATTTCTGGAAGTCTTTGATACTACAGGATTCTTTGCAAGAACAAAAAAACAATTCGAAACTACAATACTGAATATTGCATGAATATGAGCACACCAATTCCTCAAATACTTAATTATTCGCTTTCAGGAAAATGGAATTAACGTCTCATTCATTTAGCACCAACCAACAACAAAATTTCTGAAAGAAGTGGAATATCGTGCATTTTATCATCTCTCTTGATATGCGATACCCAAAAAAACTCACGAACAACATTTTTTTTGCTCGTCGGCACGTGAAGTGAGAAGTTAAGGTACGTTCCCTAGATGGCAACCAGCAATACCTGACCGTAAATCAACCAATCAAATTTATTCATCAATGAGAACAACATTCAAATATTGTTGTTAGGTTTAAATTAATTTTTTAAACGTACCAAAATAAGAATATTAACATTTAAATAACATTGAATATTTTCAAATTTAAAATCGAATTCTTGATTTGGCAATTCATGTCTTCGAATATCATCACTCTTCCAATTCAAAATTCAAAGAGTTTCACACAGATGTCAATTGAAAGTAGATCTTTGGGGAATTTCAGCGAATAAGAAATACGCGGCGATCAACGGGTGATATTGAATCTCTTCTCGGAGCAATCGTTTCGATGAACTATATGGATTTAAATGAGATAAAAAACACAAGGTTTAACTTTAATCTACACTTTATTTGAAAAAATTCGACGACGTTTCGCTGACACAGCAGCTTTATCAAGAATGAAAAACAGAATGAAGAGTATGGTATAGGTAAACATATTAAAAATAATAAATCTCGTGTTGAAAAATCAAGTAAATCAGGAATCTATAAACTCAATTGCGGTTCTTGAGATAAAATTTATATCGGTAGGACCTATAGGAGTTTTGGCATAAGAACATCTGAACATAAACGTAGCTTCGATAAAAATAAATCTGATTCAAATAATTCAAACCACCTAATAAAAGAAAACCATTAATTCAATAAAAACTTTGACATATTACATATAAAATCAAAGAGTTCAAAATTAGATCTCCTAGAAGCATTAGAAATAAATAGATACAAACATTCGGACAAGCTTTTGAATGAACGGGTAGATGTGAATTACTCACCTCTACTTAACTTGTTTAATTAGTTTTTATTACCTTTCATACTAACTGTACAATGGCTCGGTGTGGATTTTCCTGTTATTCATCCAACTTGTTCTACGATTTGTTTATAATACCATACTCTTCATTCTTGATAAAGCTGTTGTGTCAGCGAAACATCATCGAATTTTTTCAAATAAAGTGTAGATTAAAGTTACACCTTGTGTTTTTTATCTCATTTATATCATGGATCTACATCAAGTAACGGCCTCCACAATTCAAATATATGGATTTACCCAAGAATTTGGCTATTCGCTTGGGAAGTTTCATTCGAACTTTTCGTTATTTCATGAAGAAGTTGTCATTATGAGTGATATTGATTGTTTATATATTTTATGAAAATTCATTTCCAACGAAGATGAAATAAAATATATTTTATACTTTCCACAACTTTATTATTACAAGAAAGACCGGTTTCGAGTGTCTGCTCCTTTCTAAACTGTTACATTACTAACTTTAAGTCTGTAGCAGAAATAGAAATTAACCCTGCAGTGGACGCGCGATCTTGAGTTACACAAAGGGACGCGTAGGGTCTCACAGACCCAAAATAAGTAAATTCTTATTGAAAAAAATTTTATTTTCATAAATATTCCAAGAAAGAAACATAATAAAAAGTTTTAGTAAAACAAATATCTTTAAACGATACAGAAAAAAAGAGTTTTTGTGCACATTCTCGACAAAATGGTGAGGCATATATATTTTGTGCAAAATCAGTACGTATATCGAGGTTTCCCGTCTTTACACATTCTGCATGTTGCCGTTTCCGATTTGCCCATTTTATTGAGATGGTACCTCAGTGGGCAGTGTCCAGTAAGGAGGCCAGTTAGGATCCTCTGCTCCTCCCTAGAGAGATAGAGCTGTTTTGTCCTCTTTACCGAATAGTCAATAAACTTTTTCGCTTGCCTTTGGCCTGTAGTTTCCCTCCAGTATCCTTTTTTGCTAGATTCTTCCCATCGTTCCAGTTCCTCTCTTCTGTGGTGCTTACTTAAACCGAAGAACGGTTCAGGTCCAATGGGTGGAATTGCAGCAGCTGATTTGGCCAGTTCGTCAGCGGCTTCATTTCCTTGTATGCCTTCGTGGCTAGGCACCCACCACAGAAAAAGTTCGTTTCCCTCAGCAAGTTGCTCCAATGATTGACGGTATTCCCAGACAGAGATGCCCCGAGTTTAGAGCTTTTATCACTGCCTGACTGTCCGTTAGAATGTAAGTTTTTGCACCTTTGAGTTTCCTTCGTATTCTTTCCTGGCAACAAAGGTTTACAGCAAGTGTTTCTGCTTGCATGATTGTGGGAGTAGAGCCCAGAGTCTCTGTGGAAGAGTACTTGGGTCCAGATATACCTTCTCCTGTTCCATCAATCGTTTTTGATCAGTCCGTGAACCGAATGGAGGATTTTTGGTCTAATTGATTTGTTTTTCCCTTTACGATGGTGCTGTCTTCTATGGCCACTTCGAAGGGTGTGTGAAAATCAAACTTAAGCGGCACTATATCCGATGGTTGTGATAAGATTTCTGGTGCTATGTAACCCAGAATCCCCAGGTATCCCTTCAGATCACCATGTAATCGTTTTTTTGTGTCTAGGAGCCGTAATGCCGCAATCAACGCCTCCTTTTTCAATTTTATATGAAGAAAAGAGAGATTTATGATTACCTCCAGGGCAGAAGTCGGGGTGCTTCTCATAGCACTCGTTATGCCCACGAATGCTAGCCAGTGCAGTTCTTGCTGCTTGTTTTGCGTAGTTATTTCTAATGTTTTCGTCCACCATAGTAACGATGCATATGAGACATGGGTCTTATAACCTCTGTGTATGACCAGTAGGTTATTTTTGGCTGTAGCCCCCAGGTCTTTCCGAAGAGTCTACGGCATGCCCATAGGCACGATGTAGCCTTGGAAAGAGTTTTGTCAATGTGTAAATTCCAGTTGAGTCCCTGATCTAGGGTTAACCTGTTCCGAAATGGAATTGTGAATGAATGGTTTTGTCTGGATGGATGCTGAGCCCCTCTTCAGTACACCATTCGTTTACGATGTTAAGGGCTTTTTAAATCAGGTTCGATAAGATTCAATCATGCTTTTCCCTAATGATGATAACTAAGACATCAGCATAGCCTTGTGCGTCGAAACCAGCATTGTTCAGTCTTCCTAAGAGGCCATCAACAACTACTGGCCATAGTAGCGGCGAAAGGACACCTCACTTGGTATGAAATTACATTGATCTATTAGAAGTTCCCGACCAAGATTCTTCAAAAATAATGGAAGGGAAATGGAATGCTCGTCCTGTGAGTCTGTTTTGAATATGACATTGGCATTTATTTCCACTATGTTCAGGAGTCCATAAATGATCACCATGGGCCATCAACGAGTATTTTTCGCTACATTATATTTCGCTTTCAATTGATCCACTTGTATCAACACCACATTTTGTGTGGCAATAAAATGTGTTGATTTCCGGTTTTTTGTCATGACTTCTGTTAGCATCAATGAATTCATCGTGATGAAGTGTTGACAGCAAAATAAGCCGCTTATTTTTCTTTAGTATATACGAAACAAGAGTCGTGTCTGCTGTGTAAGCAAAAATGCTTGATTTTTCAGGCCTCTTGATGAGAAATTCATTGTCTTTTCTTTGTACCGACTTTGGTCAATTGATGATTCTTCAGTAAAGTATCGCAACTTCCACAGAGATCAACGAATTGTCCATGGTAACATTTCGTCTAGACTGCGATAAGGGAGTGTATAGCCTTTCTACAACTTGTATGCATTGCTAACCTGGAGATGGCTGCTTTCCAGTATGAATTTGTATTTTATTTTATAAGTGTAAGATGATTGACTATATGCTAAGAAATTCGGAATCTACAGTGTCCTCTAAATGACATGAGGATCTCATTCTTCCTCTAAAGTGCCTCTTTTACCAAAAATATGCGATCATCCTAATAATCTGAATTTTGGACATGGCTATCCAGAACAGTGAACGCGTGCTCCTCCCGAACCACTGGCGCAGATTCTTCAGACATGATGTTCTTCGTTGGCCTGGAGCACCCTCGATTCGTTCTTGAGTGATCAGGTGGAAACGTTGGTATTTGTTATTCCTCATCACGTGGCCGAAATAGAGCAGTTTTCGCGTATTCACTGCTGTCAGCAACTACGCACTACTGCCAATTCCTCGAAGAACCTCTGCGTTGGTTACATGATCTCGCCATGAAATATGCAACATTAAGCCTTTCATGCCGTAATGTACTGTTGGAAATACATAGAATTTAACCATTCTCGTTCGTCTTTCTATGCTTAGGTTGCGATTAGTTCGCAGTTTTTCCATTTTGATGAACACACTCCTGACTTGTTCAATTCTGGACTGCATTTCCTGCCTCATCTCCTACTTGCTGTTCTGCTAGCAGCTAAGGTACTTGAAGCTAGTGCATCTCTCAATCTGGTGGCCGGCCAACTGCAGCATTGCAGGCACACCATACCTTTTACTGATCACCATCAGCTTAGTTTTTCTGACATTAATATCTATGCCATATTTACGGCTAGCCTCTTGCATCTTATCCATAAGTCGTTGCAGCCCTTCTACTACTACTTACTATGAGGACAGTATCTCTTAAGTATCTTAAGTTGTTAATCAATTGCCCGTTAACAGATATCCGATCATTCACACCATCAAGAGCATCTTCCATAAGTCTCTATAAATTGAATAAGGTAGGCGAAAGAACCAAATACAAATTGAATAAGGTAGGCGAAAGAACACATCCTTGCCTAATACCTCTTGTCTCTTCTGATTCAATCAGCACTGAAGCTACTTGGTTCCAGTAGAGGATGCTATTGTGCCAACATTCTTACCGTCTATCACAGCATCCTTCAGCACCTCAATCAGTAGATTATGTCTCACCCGGTCGAAAGCTTTTTAAAAGTCGATTACAGAACGATTCCATTAATTTTTGGACTTGAAAATCACTAAACGAAATAATAATCATGTTTTCTCGGTCTTTCGTAAACCAACACATACTGATACAATTATACATAACTACTCATTACATCCAATTCAACACAAAGTTGCAGCTTCAAACAGCATGGTACATCGGTTACTCAATTTACCTTCATCAGTAGAAGATTATAATAAAGAGTTAAACATCATCAAACAGATAGCCATTAATAATTCATATAATCCGGATATGATAGATCTAATCATTCGTAAAAACTGTATCAGAAAGCAATAAATGAAGTATATCCTATTCATAAAGACTATGAAATATTCAACAGTTTAACACTGCGGTTCTGCAAGTACAAATATTAAATCCTTTCTCGTCAAACGAAATCTTAATATAACTTTCAAAACTTCTAATAACTTAGGTGAACATATTAAAATAATAAATCTCGTGTTGAAAACTCAAGTAAATCAGGAATCTATGAACTCAATTGCGGTTCTTGTGATAAAATTTATATCGGTAGGACCTATAGGAGTTTTGGCATAAGAACATCTGAACATGAACGTAGCTTCGATAAAAATAAATCTGATTCAAATTATTCAAACCACTTAATAAAAAAAACCATTCATTCAATAGAAACTTTGACATATTACATATAAAATCAAAAGTTTGAAATTAGATCTCCTAGAAGCATTAGAAATAAATAGATACAAACATTCGGACAAGCTTTTGAATGAGCAGGTAGATGTAAATTACTCACCCTACTTAACTTGTTTAATTAGTTTTATTACCTTCCATACTAACTGTACAATGGATCGGTGTGGATTTTCCTGTTATTCATCCAACTTGTTCTACGATTTGTTTATAATACCATACTCTTCAATCTGTTGGTCATTCTTGATAAAGCTGCTGTGTCAGCGAAACGTCGTCGAATTTTTTCAAATAAAGTATAGATTGAAGTTAAACCTTGTGTTTTTATCTCATTTATATCATGGATCTACATCAATTAACGGCCTCCACAATTCAAATGATTTCAGATAAATTTGATTGTGTATATATTATTCGAGCGAGTCTGTATGTATTTGTAGGTATTGATCAAATTAATGGATCACTACTCGTACTTTTTCAAATTATTAATAATGCTATTTATCAACAGCCCGTGCAGGCGTTATATGACTATACACGTGTCTGCAGTCATAAAGAACTTCAAATGTTGATTTTAGAAAGGTCATATTGACTAATGAGGAATTTAAGCGAAGGGTAGGGTTATAATTCATTGTATAAGGTTGCACCAGGTATAGTTGGAGTGCATAAGTCATCAATGGCTAGATTGATGGAAACACATTTCAATATTTATACTTCCCAAACAAATAACTAAGTATATACTTATAATTATACCAAAGCGAAGAATTTATTCGAAACATATTCCACCCTGGAGAGAGGGGGGGATAAAGAGACGAAGCGAATCAACTTTAACAGTACATTCGAGAACAAAGTTCTGTCTAAACTCAAGAATAATGACTATCGTAACCAGTCTCACCACAGAAATATAAAATAAATGTTCTCGGATCTCCGACATGGCAAGGTGACCAACCGTTAAGAAGTCAAGAAAGTTAACTTTGCAAGACAAACTGAACGAATCAGTTGTCACGTTCCATATAACTTATTTCGAGTTAAATTTTAGGGGTAGTTTTACAAACTTTTCAACTTCAAAACGTCGCACCATTCCCGAATCACCTCTTCTGGGTATTTTCTTCTGTAGACTTCTGTTACATTCTGAACATCCTCTTGAATTTTATAGATATCCTACTGTTCCTTGTTTCACACTTGAAAATTATTCCTTCGAAACGAAAACACTTCTTTGCTGCTACGTCTCTCGCTTACATAAAAGGCCTCCGAAACAACTACGCAAAGTTTTAGAAAGGAAGTTTAGTGAATGATATCCCCAAGTAAAAATACCCCTTAAATAAAATACATCTCAACATCTCTCCATGACGATCAGTGACCAAAATATAATATAATATAAAAATGTTCAAATTCTAAAAATTCCAACTTTCGCAATGTTTACTAAGCAACGTATTAAACAGGTTTTGAGACACACAAATTGCATTATTGGCAATTTAGATTATTTTAACAGTATTGAAAGTGCTTCCATGAAAGAATTCAGCTAGTAATAAGACAATTAATAAAACAAAATACAAAATAGTGTAAATCGACTAGAAAAAGTTTACTGAAAGTGCAGTGCAAGTTTCCCTATCTAGATGAATACGAAGATGAATTGAAATATATTTTATACTTTCCACAATTTTATTTTCACAAACACGATCGGTTTCGATAGTCAAAACATTTTCAAGTGGTCAACTACAGGAAACGAACCTACTTACAAAGATACTAACCTAATTTCATATTAAGTAGTGGAGATATATTAAGTCTAGCTGACTATTAAGGGTGATTTCACTTGGAATTTTACAAATTTCATTAACATTTGAATTTGGGAGGCTTTTACTTGGTAAAATTCCATTATCAATAATGAAAACAAGTAATGATTTTCGAGGAATTTTACTGAATAAATTTGTGATTTGTAACGCACTACACTGTAGCTTCTTCAGACGAATGAATGTACAGAAATTATGACAACTATATATAGATAATAATAAGAATATAAATGAAAATTTTCTTGTCTCAATAAGTCAAAGCTTATTGAGTTTCTTCTTTTCAAGGGGTTATTGATGACAGGTATATCCAATGAAATTAAGGAATAGATTGCTCCCTGAAGAGATTCAATAGAGTTGATGTTTCAAATCGACTTGTTCATTAGTGAGTCTACCTGAGTGTTTGACTTTGTTGATTTCTAAAGTTTCCCAAAGATCTACTTTCCAATATTTATCGTCTGTATGTAAAATTTCAAACTGTTGGTCGAAAGAGTGATTATTTTCTAGGAGATGATTCGCGTAATTTGAATCTGATTTTCTATTTGAAAACTGCGTTTTTGTTCCGTTATTCTAATATTGAAATTTCTGGTTATAAATATTGAACCCGTAGTTTATGTATATTTATGACTGAAAATGGCTGATTATTCTAGAATAACCCAAGACTCCAAGAGACTTATATTCAAGAAAATGGGATTGATGGAGGACATTTTCTTTAACCAACAATGTCTGACAAATCAAATTATATCCAAGTATATTCAGCACAAATTCAAGAAAAAGAAGAGTAAATTGGCAGACAAATTTATGTTAAGCATATCCGAGGAGAATGGTCAGAAATGGGTTACATTAGGTTAGGTCAGAAATCAAGGTGATTCATCAGAAGTTAAACAATATTAATATAAACCTGAAACTAAAGTATGACGCTATGAAACAATTATGTCCTTACGAGGAATTGAATAGAAGGTGCGGTGGTTAGATGGTGGTATTTTTGTTGGACTAGAAAGAAAAAGAGAGATTAAATGGAACAAACTGATTAAGAAACTGAAGAACTTGAAAATAGAAAAGGAAGACAAAAGAGTTGAAGTCATGGAAAATCGATTTCATAAGTTTCATGACAGTGTGGTTAACTATACATGTGTTCAGTTCGAAAATGCAGAGATAGAAATGTTGGAGAAAGGTTTTAAACAAAGTCCTTACTGGAATTCTAAAGAGAGGAGAATCTAGTCAATTTTACAGCAGAAGTGGAACTTAATGTCAAGAATTTCCTAAATAATGATGTAGAAACTAAAGACTTGATAAAACGAGATAAAAAACACAAGGTTTAACTTTAATCTACACTTTATTTGAAAAAATTCGACGACGTGTCGCTGACACAGCAGCTTTATCAAGAATGACAAAGAGAATTAAAAGTATGGTATTATAAACAAATCGTAGAACAAGTTGGATGAATAACAGGAAAAACCCACACCGAGCCATTGTACAGTTAGTATGAAAGGTAATTAAAAACTAATTAAACAAGTTAAGAAAGGGTGAATAATTAACATCTACCTGCTCATTCAAAAGCTTGTCCGAATGTTTGTATCTATTTATTTCTAATGCTTCTAGGAGATCTTATTTTAAACTTTTGATTTTATATGTAATATGTCAAGGTTTTTATTGAATGAATGGTTTTCTCTTATTAAGTGGTTTGAATAATTTGAATCAGATTTATTTCTATCGAAGCTACGTTTATGTTCAGATGTTCTTATGCCAAAACTCCTATAGATCCTACCGATATAAATTTTATCACAAGAACCGCAATTGAGTTTATAGATTCCTGATTCACTTGATTTTTCAACACGAGATTTATTATTTTTAATATGTTTACCTAAGTTATTAGAAGTTTTGAAAGTTGTATTAAGATTTTGTTTGACGAGAAAGGATTTAATATTTGTACTTGCAGAACCGCAGAATGTTAAATTGTTGAATATTTTATAGTCTTTATGAATAGGATATACTTCATTTATTGCTTTCTGATACAGTTTTCTACGAATGATTAGATCTATCATATCCGAATTATATGAATTATTAATGGCTATCTGTTTGATGATGTTAAACTCTTTATTATAATCTTCTACTGATAAAGGAAAATTGAGCAACCGATGTACCATGCTGTTTAAAGCTGCAACTTTGTGTTGAATTGGATGTAATGAGTAGTTTTGTATAATTGTATCAGTATGTGTTGGTTTACGAAAGACCGAAAAACATGATTATTGTTTCGTTTAGCGATTTTCAAGTCCAAAAATTAAGGGAATCGTTCTGTTCGATTTCTATCGTGAATTTAATGTTCAGATGGATGGAATTAATGAAATTAAGAAATAAGTCTAATTGACGAGTAGTTCCAATGAAACATACTAAGATGTCGTCAACATATCTATACCAATAAAGAAATTTGGAAATGGGTGGATGTGTATGAATTTTCTGTTCAATATAATTCATAAAAATCGCTGCTAAAAGTGGACTCAAAGGATTTCCCACGATCAAACCATTTTCACTACTGTAATAGATGTTGTTGAAAGAAAAATAATTTTGTTCAATGCAAACGTCCAACAGATTCAATATTTCTGATTTAATTATGTGGTTAACATGATTCGAATTCAACATGTTTTCGATTAATATTTTGACATCACCTGGAGGAACACTTGAATATAAATTCTCAACATCAAACGAAATAAATTTTGCGTTAGGTGGTAGGTTAACGTTTTTATGTTATTTATCAATTCGAAAGAATTTTTATAGAAAATTTTGATTTGAATGAACAATAATTTTTAATGATATCTATAAGGTAGTGCGACAATTTCACGGCTGGGGCTGTAACGTAAGATACGACTGGTCTAACGGGGTTATTTACTTCATGCAATTTAATGAGTGAATACAGTTGAGGGGTTGAGGGTTTCGTAAAATTAATTTGTATTTATCTATTGCTTTAATTGAAGATTTTGCGTCATTTATTGCAATTTTAATATTTTTCAGGATGTAATAGTTGGATCTCTGTTCAAAATTGTATAGTTTCCGTACGAAATGAAATTTAGAGTTTTAAATAGGTAGTCATTTTTATTTAACGCAATAACAGTAATACCCTTATCTGCTTTTGTAAAAATAACTTCATTTAGTTGAGATTTTTGTTTGATGGCCTTTAAAACATTTTGTTCTTTACTCGTTTTAAAGTTAGCTAATGATTCATTTTTATAATGTTAGATGCTGAAAAAAAACTTGATAAAACTCTAATATGGAAGGAGCACCATTCAACAAATATAAACGCAGGTTTAACGAAGGAAGGAGCTTTCAATGATAAAGCCATCCATCTAGAAGAAACTGAAAGAAGAAAACTAATACTAACCAAAGCAGATGAAGGAAATTGTATAGAGATTGTCATGAAAGAAGTATAAAACCAAAAATTTTAGAATTTTTAAATAACAATGGAATTAAATAAAAATGATAGCCGTATCAAGATTAATCAAAAGAACTGAAGAATTATTGGAAGGAGTAGAATTTGTGTGTATTATGGACTCATGAAATTACATAATAGTGATCGTATAGAAGAGATATCAATTAGACCAGTAGTAGTACATTGCAACAGTCCATCATATAAAATTACGAAAAATATTATAAACGGGTAATTAGTTTCAGAACAAAACATACTATCAAAAGATCTAGTAGACAAGATAAAGAATACACAGATGAATGAAGGTTACAAACTAATAACAATGGATATTGAAAACTTAATTACAAATATACCAACCGAGGACTTAACAGAACTTATAAGGATTGACCTTATAGACTCTGATTTGACAGATGATGTGGAAGCTAACTTTGCGTTGTCTAAATTATGCAATTGTTTCAAATTTGACAACATCATATATGAACAGACAAATGTTTCAGCAATGGGTTCTCCAACTATTTGCTGATAGGTCCATGGGCTGATTTGAGTTAAATTTCATTTTTAACGACAGGAATATTTGTCGTGAGTACATTGTCTATTATCATAGATATGTTGATGATGTTCTTATAATGTGGAAGGATACAAATGAAAAACTCAAGAGATTTATCGATTATTTGAATACATGTGTCAGTAAAATAAAATTCCAACTAGAGTCAGATGACGATAACTCAGTCAATTTCGTAGACTTAACAATAGAGATAATAGATGGATCACATTCTTTCAAGATATATAGAAAACCTTTACACACAAAAATATAATAGATGTAAGTTCACAACATTACTGATCCCATAAAACAGCAGTTTTCGAATGTTGGTTCATAGACTTATAAATATTCCGATGAACAAAGCTAACTATGATACTGAACTCAATATAATCAAACAAATTGGGAAAGATAATGATTTCTGTAACATTGTCACACACATTGTAACATTCACTTCGGTGAAATCTAACCTCTTCATCGGACAAATTATTATGCCAACTCACCTGTTTCCCGTTTGCTACAATTAGGTAATAAGTAGACTGGTGTTTCAGCCTTTCGCCTGCTGAATTGAAGTTAGAAATTCTTTCAATTATTTTTCCTAATGAGTGGGGTGTTTAACTAATTTCAATTCATGCATATTGTTTTTGTTCCTTTTTTCCTATATTGTAATTTCAAGGTTCATACCGTTAATGAAAAATAAATGAATAAATAAAAGATCAGAAGTAGAAGACGAGGAGGTACTCAAATCATAAAAAGAAGAGTTTTCACATAATATTGAGTAAGAATACCCAAATCTTCTCTTACTTGAGAGGAAGAGATGTTGGGTAGACATGGTAGGAATTTAAAAATGCATTACTATTGAAATAGTATACAGTCAAAAAATTAGCTCGTGAAAGACAATAGTAATTAATGGATCGCTAAAAGATGTACACGAATTTGTATTTTGCAATGAGGAACAAGAAAAACAGTTATGTTGGAGCAAATAAAATGCAAGAATACTGTATGTCGAAGGACAACGCTACTGATTCATGCTGGTTGTCAACCCGATATACTTCAAATCTAATCAACCATAATCCGCGAAATTATTGCTGTATGTGTAGACATAATGGAGAATTTTATTCGATGAACAATATTTAACCTTCCGTAGAATGTTGAATATCCTTCCCTGAAGGTGCTGGTTTTCCGATCCACCCTTCAAATTCACCGTCAACCTGGGCCACAGAGAAGTGGTACGGTACGGCTAGTTGTCAAGAATAGGAGCAATGGACTGCAGTTTCGGTCTTATTGGACCTCGTCAGCACTGCCCTCCTGTTCTAAAAACCAGGCCATATCGCCCCTACTTCATCTCGATCTGTTGAAGTGCAACGAAACATGCGTATGTTATGGTGCCCTTCAACAGTCCGACACAGAAGCTACCCACACCACCTCGCCACGGGCAAACAATGAAAATCGAAGATAAGATAAACAGAAAACCTCCAACAGTCACACTAGTTCAACTATTCACCGCAACGCTACACACAGTGTCTGCAAGAATACGGTATGTCCAAGGTCTACGCTCCTTATTCATGCTGGTTGTCAACCCTATATACTTCAAATCGAATCAATTATAACCCGCGAAATTATCGGTGTATGTGTGCACATAATGGAGATTTTCATTCAAGGACAAATATTTAACCTTCAGTAGAATGTTAAATTTCCTCCCTTGAAGGAGCTGGTTTTCCGATCCACCCTACAAATTCACCGTCAACCAGAGCGTAGTCCTTCGACATTCCATATTCTTGCAGACACAGTGTGTAGCGAGGCGGTGGATAGTCGAACGAGAAAATAACATTACTTGAAAAATTAAATATTGAATGACACTTGAATTGGTTGAATTCATATTCAAATTTTTGTTGGAAATTGTCTAATTTATCATTCTATACCATCCCCTTTTCATAAAGTTGATCTCTTTAGAGTATCAAGCTTCCAAAAGAATTATAAAGTGTGTTTGATAATTTGCTTCGGCTAACGGAATTTATTTTGTGAAACGAGCTTTAAAGGCGCCTTATTAAAAAAGTTTGAAATAATGGGAAACTTTACATAGACCTTAACTTTGTATTTGGGACAGGATACATATATAATTTGAACTAATGAAGAAAATCTCATTCTCCGAGACGAAAAGTTTTGCCCAATATGAAAACATCGTAACCGCTTAAAAATTCTTAATGAATACCTCGTCCTAATCCCCTTAATGACAATATCTTATATTATGTATTTCGTCCATGCACAACCCGGATTTGAATTTAGTTCTACATTCAGCAGAAGACAATCTTTTCCCTGTTTAGAGGTCATGAATTATCCCAACCTTCAACTAGTGACGTGTTTTGCATTCGGTCTTTTGCAAATTCTTAGAATTGACCACTTCCCTGGCTCGACCCAGCACCTCAATAGTGCTTGATACGTTAGCGAAGTAGCCGAGTTCAGTGATGCCTTCTCATATTTTTTCTCAGGTATCAAAGCACAGGTTATTTTTGTATTTTCAACAAATAAAGGTTTATATGCTGATATTTCTTGTTTATTTTTCAATTGAATGGATTTTTGAGCATGTATAACCAGTGGTACACGGGAGCTGTCAGAAACTTTTGTCTATCAGAGCCGTCTTGTACCACCGGAAGTAGGGTGAAGTACATCCTCGAAACAGTACTCGCTTTGGCCCTCTCCAGTCGGCGCACACCATCGAGATGTGCCGGTGATTTGTTTTTATGCTCCGCTGATAGAATTTTACGTCAATGCAAATTAGAAGGTAGAATTAGAATTGTAGATTTTTTCGAGGACAATAATCTATTCGACTGTCGACAATATGAATTCCGGCGTGAAAAGAGTACGATTAGTGCGGTAACGCGCTTTATCAGGCATACACTTTCAAGTTTTGAGGATGGGTTGCTCTCCCTGTCAGTTTTCCTAAATCTCACAAAAGCATTCGATTGTGTTGTGCATTTTTTGCTGCTGGACAAGTTAGGAAGGTACCATTTCGATAGTGATAGTGCCAAACTCATCAAATCATACTTGTCAAATCATTATCAGATGATCTTTTTCAAAGGAGAGGTTTTCCAAAGGGGTTGAATCAAATGTGGAGTACCTCAGGGGTCTATTTTGGGGTTTTTTTCTGATAATTATAAATGATTTCCCTAGTTTCTTAGATTGCGTGGAATGGATTCTATTTGCTGATGATAGCACTGTCACTGTCGGGGGTATCGGCTGATCTGGTTGCGTTGAGTGGTTTGGCACGATTGTCTGCAATGCCATGATTATCCTCAAACAAATTATACATGAATGATAAAAAGACTCAATCAATGCTTTTCTCCCTCGAGGGAGACGGTGGAATAGGCTTCGCTGAATCTGTCAAGTTCTTGGGTCTCTATCTGGATCCCAAGCTTCTATGACGCGTTCATGTGGACCAGCTGGCTCAAAGATTGAGCAGAAACATATTTTTGTTAACTTGCCTTTCAAATAACCTCTCTCCCAGAGTGTTGATCTCTGTTCATCATGCTCTTTTTCACAGTCGCCTCAAATATGGTATCATTTTGTAGGGTAACAGTGCGGTACGCGAAACTGAAAGGATATTTCGATTGCAAAGAAAGGCAATTAGAATGATCACTGGTTCATCATATACAGCAGATTTTAGACGTTTGGTCCGAGAACACAACATTCTTGCTTTTTCAAGTGCCTACATCTTTGAATGTTTATTAAATGCACACAAAGAACAACATATTTTCTCTTCAGGCGAGGATTTTTCACGTGTATAATATAAGGTGCAGAAAAGACATCCGTCCTGACTTTTGAAGATTATCGAAGACCCTCAATAGTCAATATGGCATTTTAAATTTTCAATAAACTACCTCTATATTGTCGTGCTTTGACACACAAATCTTTCAAAACACAGATATTCAAGTTTCTGGTAGAGAAATCCTTTTACTCTAGAAGTAATTTTTTGTCAACTAATGTTAGTTTGTGATATCTGTCAAATTAATTGTTTTATATTCATATATTTTTGGGAGTACTGTGTACTCTTGATTCATGGTGTTTGATTCTCTTTGCCATCATAATTTTTTCGACGAATGCAAAATACCTTGGTATAAGCATGAATAAATAAATAATTCTAGTTCTCAGAAGGTAAGTGTTGAATATCTTGCAGTATACGAATATTACTTTCAAACTTTTTAAGTAAGACGTTCGAAATTAGGTTGTGCAGTTCAGATGGTGCCAGTGTTTTAAAGATTTTTTCATTTTATTATTTTTCTGATTATTTTAATTGTGAAAATGAGGAAAAAGGTGACTCCAGTTACTCGCAAGTGTTTATTCTCAAACACTTCATTCTGATTTCCTTCTAGATGTCGAAATTACGAGTCAGAACAACAGAAAAAGCGCCCTTGCCTTGTGATAGCCTGGAAAAGGCTATATAAGAAACGTTACTAAGATAATGGTGATCCCATTGTTAGAGTAGAGGTTTTACCTTAGCACCACGTCTAGACCAATGTACTGTCTTTAGAGCTGAGACAAAAGCCAGTTAGCAAACTTGATGGAGAAAATGGCAAATATTTTTTATATATGCAATGCTAATCGAATATAGTTTCTCTCGAATATGCTTGAAAATTGAATTTTAGGCACAATTTTAATCAGTCTTCAGAAATGGCTGGACAGGATTGGTTGCATGCATTTATAACTAGGCATAATATTTCTGCTAAGAAACCAGAAGTGATCAGTATAAACAGAATAACAGTTTTCTATGATTCGAAATGAGACTGTTCTTTGAGTTACTTGGCCAGCTGATATTTATAAATGCGACGAAACAGGTACTTCAACAGTTCAAACTCCTGGAAAAATTCTGGCTACCTGGTCCAGTTGAAGCGCTTTGCAAACACTCTTGATAGGATTCATCATCATCATCATCTGTCAACCATCCTAGTCCACTGCTGTCTTCCTCAACGATCTCCATTCCTCACGATTTTGGGCCGGATTTATTCAGTTCGTACACACTCGCTTGATGTCGTCTTTCCAACGAGCTGGTGGACGTCCTCTACTTCTGTGGGCTTCATCTCTGGGACGCTACTCCAAAAGACGCTTTGTCTATCTACCGTCCGTGGTTCTTGCTAGATGACCGGCCCAGTTCCACTTTAAATCAGCAACTCTCTCGAGAGCATCCTGGACTCTAGTTCGTTGATGTATGATATGGTTGGAAATTCTGTCCCGTAGTGTTATGCCTAACATAGCTCTCTCTATCTTACGCTGAGCAACACATATTTCATTAGCTGATTTCTTTGTTAGGGTCAGGGTTTCTGCACCGTACGTCAAAACTGGTAAAACGCATTGATTGCATACTTTACGTTTCAAACAAATCGGTATCTCTGATTGGAACAGATCTCTCAGTTTTCCAAATGCAGCCCATGTCAGCCTTATTCATCTTCCTATTTCTGTTGTTTGGTTGTCTCTGCCTATAGTTATCTCATGCCCCAGATGTTTGTATGACGTTACTTGTTCAACAATTTCACCATCGATGGAAATTGGTTGGCTTGGTACTAAGTTGGTCATCATCTTAGTTTTTGACATATTTATCTTCAATCCGATTTTACTAAATTCCTTAGACAACTGCAAGAGCATCTCATTTGCATCATCTAATCTGTTTGCTATAATGGCGATGTCGTCGGCGAAACGAAGATGACTTAATCGCTCACCATCCACATTTACTCCCATCTGATCCCATTCCAATTGCTTGAACATATATTGGAATAGGTTTGTGAACAACTTCGAAAAATAGTATCACCCTGTCTTACTCCACGGCCGATCTTGAATTTTTCTGTAGAATTGTGAAGGCACACTTGTGAAGTGGCATACTCATATATATATTTAATGGTGGCAGTATATCTATTATCTATTCTACAGTCAGCCAACGCTTTAATCATAATCGCCTGTATCACGGTATCGAAGGCTTTCTCGTAATCCACGAATATGAGAACCAGAGGAAGTTGTATTCTATGCTCTTTTCAATCAAAGTCTTGAGAGTTTGGAGATGATCATTAACACCAAATGTTTCCCGAAATCCGGCCTGCTCTCGAGGTTGGTAGGTGTCCAGTTTGTTTGTGAGGCGCTTTGTTATTATTTTGGTGAAGAGTTCGTATAAGTGCGATAGAAGGCTTATATGTTTATAGCTCGAGAGATTTGTGGAGTCTCCTTTCTTGTACATAATTATTATTATAGCATTATGCCAAGACTCTGGTACTTTTGCTTCAGCTAAACATTTATTGAAAAGTTTCGTTATTTCACGAATCAGATCTTCACCGCCTATCTTCAAAGCCTCCGCAACTACTCCATCTTCCCCTGGAGCTTTGTTGTTTTTCATATCTGATAGTGCCTTTCGGACCTCATCAGCTGTTATTTCTGGGAGGTCCTCCGAACCCTTATTCATAACATGAGGTATGCGATTGTCTTCCTCGTTCTCGCGATTCAGGCTTCGATACAAATTGGAGTAAAAGTCCTCAACAACCTTCATTATTTCGGCTCTATTTGTTATAATTAAACCATGTGGATCCATTAGTTTGTGAATGTTACGTTTTCCCAATGAAGTCGTCCGTCGTAGTACCTTCATGCTTTTATTTTGTTCCATAGTTTGAACTGCCAAGCTTTTATTGTGCTGTCGAGAGTCCTTCCTAAGTTGGCGAGATATCTCGCGGTTAAGTATTTTCAGTTCTTCCTTGTCTGCTGTGTCCTTGCTTAGTAGTTGATAGGATTACTGAAATTATATTTCTTGAGTAGTAAGTGCACTTCAAACAGCAATCTAAGCCATCTGCAACTGAACCCATCCAATCATATTCATCCACTCATATGTTATCTCAGCCTCGACACATGTCACATAAAATGCAATAATTAGATGCACCTTTTATGGACCGTTCAAAGTTGCCTATAAAATGAATGCGATTCATTTTTAAATATCCATCCTGCAGAAAAGATAACCCCTTACGAGAAAGCATCGTAGCTGCTCGGAGGAGAAGATTTCAAATGAATTGCCACAAAAAAAATATGTCATCAAATTTCCTCATCGATTTCTGACGTATCTCGTGAGACCTCAAAGCTTCTTAAAAAAATTAAGAAAATCAGAAAATTTAATTGCATGCGTCATAGTAAGTTGAAATAAGAATCTCTTGGGAAAGAAAAATTCCATTCAGAATTAATGTCTTCAAATTTGCATTTGAGATGACATAGATATTTCAATAAAAATTCTTTTTTATCAATATTCCAAATCGACTTGATCGAAATCTCATTCCTTCCCTGACATGAACAGATTCCCAGTGTTCATCATTTGATACATCTTAGTATTCAACAGGTATACTGTTTTCATCGGTGTTTCCTCCATAGCAGTGTTATATCAACTTCAAAACTTCAACAAACACTTCTACAACCATGTATTCCAGTCAAATATTCATGTTTCGAAGCGTGTTTATGAAATTTCAATTGCATATTAACTTGAATATGAAATAGGCGATATTTTTATTTCATCGTTTTCAATTCTACAAAACGGGTGTAGACGTAGAACAAAAACTCATGAATGGCGATAGTGCATATTGAATAATAACCGGAAATCATAATATTGTTTCATTTTATTCATAGTAATTTTCAAATAATACTGGACAACAAATTTGTTACTTGATGTTCACTAATTTGACGTCTTTTCAATAAACCATATGTACAGGGTCTTACATAATAGTATGTCAAAACTTGGGAGGTTAATCTACGTGCAATTCTAAGAAAAAAGTTCATATCAATATAGGTCCGCAAAAGCTTCGTTTCGTGTTGAAATTTCCGGAAAAATTCATTTTTCCTTCAAAATACCTGCAATTATCTAGATATTCAGCCCAAATTCGGAATGAAAGCTATTTTCTACAAAATCCATCATTAGACGTCCTATATTTTAACTGAAATTCACAAGGTGTTTTCTTTTCCTAGGTCATGTCTCCTTTTGACCTTTCAAATTTTTTCACAGTACGCTACTGATCAGCGTGCAATCAATTTTTGTCATTTCCGTTCAATTTATAAACTTTTTTGACTCTTGTAATTTTTTCGTATCTCCAACCGTTTTCGAGTGAAAAATTATTGAAGTTGAATTATTTGAATTGTATGTTATTCGCTAAGTAAAAAAAAATAATAGAAATTCTCGATAGGTATGCCCAAAATTTGCTTTTATTTTGATAGCTCGTCTTCTGAAACTCAACTTATTCAATATCAAATTAAAAGAAAGAAAAATTAAAAACTGAATTAATTGCTGCAAGTGTCCTCCACCTGCAAGAATACAGTCCTCTATCCTTCCTCGCATATTATCACGCTTTCTCTTCTAGGGTATTTCTTGTCGTGTCACAAGAGGTTATTATTCGATTTCTCAGTTCTTCTACAGTGTTCACTGGAGTGGTATAAAATAAACTTTTGAGATATCCTCATAAGAAGAAGTCTAAATTATTTAAGTCTGGAGACCTAGGAGGCCATGGTTCGTACCCATCCCGACGTATCCATCGGTTGTAGAATGTATTATTCAAGAATTCCCTAGCTTCTCCACTAAAATGTGCTGGTGTCCCGGTATGCATGAATCACATTATGTTTTTCACCAAAAGTGGCACATCCTCGAGCAATAAAGGTAACTCCTCCTCAACAAATTGCCGATAAGAGGGACCGTTTGGTCTGATGGGCCAAAAATATGGCCCAATCAAATAATTTCCAATTATTCCGACCCAGACATTTAGTGAGAATCGTTCTTGATGAGATTCTTCAATCAAATGGGGTTAGCCTCAGCCCAATAATTATTATTGTGAAAATTTGTGAAGGCAGTTCTCGAAAAGTTAGCTTCGTCTGTGAACATTATTGCACTATCAAAATGAGCATTTTTTCTAATTTTATCTAAAACTATCGGCAGTAATTCAGTCTTGAAGGAAAATCTCGAGGAAGTAGAGTTTGGACGCGTTGAATATGAAACGGGTACAATGAAAAATCTTGGAGAATCCTCCAAAGTAGAACTTGTGAAATATTCAACTGATTTTCAATTTTTCTCGTACTCACATGAGGATTAAAATCAATACAATTCAAAACTGTTTTCTCAATATCTGGAGTTGTCATGGTTTGAGTTGCACCTCTTAAATGATTATTTGCAGTAAAAGTACTAGTTTCCCTCAACCATCTGTGGATATTTGAAAATGTTCCTGATATAGTCGCCTAGCTTCTGAGGTGTTTCAGTCAGCCAGACCCTACATGTAATGCATATCAGCAAATTCGGCGTTAGTGAAATTAGCCATTTTTTCTTACAGCAATAACTTCAAAAGCATTGAAACTAATCGTTAATTCAATAAACAATTCGAGCAGACACTGGTTCAACTTTAGCAACTGTCAAAATAAATAAATAAATGAAAAATATCAAAGCCTACTAGTCATTTTTTCAATTCACTGAATGCATACAATCGTTTAATAATTTTTTACTCGAAAAACGTCGGAGATACGAGAAAACTACAATTGTCAGAAAAGTTTGTAAATTGAACGAAAATTGACTGTACGCTGATCAGTGGCGTACTGCAAAAAAGTTTGAAAGGCCAAGAGGAAACATCGCTCCGAAAAAGAAAACACCTTGTAGATTCTAGTTAAAATTTAGAACGTTCAGTGATGAGGGCTGTAAAAAAATAGCTTGCATTCCGAATTTGGCTGAATATTTCAAAAACTGCTGGAGTTTTGAAGAAAAGCTCAATTTTTTCAGGAAATTTCAACACCCTGTAGCTCCGTAACGAAGCTTTTGCGGACCTATGTTTATATGAACTTTTTTTCCTGAAATTGCAAGTAGATAAAACCCCCAAGTTGTGACATACTATTAAGTAACACCCTGTATATAGGGCATATTGAAAGGACGTCAAATTAGTAAACATCAAGTAACATAACATGTCATTCGTCAGACGGAAAGTGCAAATTTGTTGTCCATATATAATTATTTGGTTTACTCTAATTTGTTTTTATTGATAACTTGAGTACCTCAAAATATTATGTTGCTAAAAATGTGGACAAGACGATAGGGCGCAACCAAAATTCGAGTCCTTTTTCTATGTAAAGAACTGCGTTCATAGCCCGCGGAGTACGTTTTATAGATATGTATATATACCAATTCCTGCGATTCCTACTTACAGAATTTTCTTTGTTATCAACTCACCATTGTTAGTTAGTAAGGGAAGGGATGAGACTCACCTGCAAAAAGAAAGTGGCTGTATTAGTTGGTTTAAGATGGTCTCAATTGAGAAAATAACTCTTGTTAGGTTATATGATCACATTTGAATTAGAACGCATAACTAAACCGAACATACAAACCATTGATTCTAAGCTATTAGGAAGAAGCCTTTCTGTAATAAGTTTCACTAGACTTGAGCGCTCATGTAGAAATTTTTCCTTTATCTATAGTATGCGCATTCCTAAATATAACTGTCTTCAATGTCAGATCCCAATGATATATGATTAAATAAACTTCCTGTTCAGCAAACAACAGAGCACATATTTCATTGAAACAAGTTAGTTGAGAGAGCAATCATTTCTTACTGTTCTCATACACGATCGGATTTTATAGAGTGGAGGAATTGAAATCAGAATTCGTTCTTTGAAAGCAGAAGTATTTTCATCAATTTCGCTTCAGTTATCAGGTAGAAATAATTGTAATATTTAGTGTTCGTCAATTTCATCAGTTTTTTGAATTCAACAGTATATATAATAGCTTGTCTATGTTGTATTAGACTAGTGTGTACATAAAGAGTACCAAAAATTTTTCTGCTTAGCAGCTTCAAGTCTCATCTTGCACTCCATGATTTCCAGACGAAGACAAGGGTGAAAGGAAGGTGTGGTACAGGAATCTGTAACAATGGAAAAAGAAAACCAGCAGAAAAATATTTCAACAATCCAACCTGACTCTTATATGTCTAAACACACTTGAATTTGAGAAAAGATTTTACATAGCAAGCAAGGACATAAAAGAACTGAGGAGATAACCTGCGATATTTCCTCTTTCGCGAAGATGTTCTTCCGTCGCAGTGTGAGTCTCCTGAAACATAATCACTTCCTTGTTTTTGCTTGCCAGTTTTGAAGTATATCCTCCTAAAATCCCTTCAATATTCAAACTCAACAAAACAATTTCCTCTCTGTTTGACCGAGAGAGCCCCGATGGCTAGGTTCGGTCTTCTAAGTGATGCCGATTATGATCTATGGATGTTCTAAAATCATTATGAACCCAATAATTTGGGTTGACATCTCCCATCTCTTCATGATTCTTGTTTAATTAAAAAAAAATGTTCGAAAAATTTTGACAGTCGTTTTGAAAATATGACGAATGTCATTTGACAGGATATTTGATATATATTTCAAGTCATGTGTTTGAAAATAACAAATTTACTTACATTAGTTATAAATGAGTTATCACAAAATAAGTTCTTGCTGTCGTTAACCAAAACTGATGATTTTGATATTATCAACTTTATTTCCTCGTGTTTCAACTTCAATTTACTTGTGGGGTTATCTAGATCACATGTATACTCAGATAAGCCTGACGCTCTATATGTAGGACGGCATTCAAATTTGGCGCTCGCGAATGCGTGCGCATGAGAGAAAGTGGGGAGAACTTTCTAACTGTTCGCACCTAACCTCATTATCAATGTTTATCTAGTATCATGTTGGAGTTGCTTTAGAATATTTTGAAAATGAGCAAAATTCTGAGGATGAATGTGGATCAAAATTATTAGGATTATGGTATTTCCTTCGAGCGGTAAGTTTTAACTATAATACTATTTTTGAAGAGTTAAATATCATCAAACAGATAGCCATTAATAATTCATATAATCCGGATATGATAGATCTAATCATTCGTAAAAACTATCAGAAAGCAATAAATGAAGTATATCATATTCATAAAGACTATAAAATATTCAACAGTTTAACATTCTGCGGTTCTGCAAGTACAAATATTAAATCCTTTCTCGTCAAACAAAATCTTAATATAACTTTCAAAACTTCTAATACTTAGGTAAACATATTGAAAATAATAAATCTCGTGTTGAAAACTCAAGTAAATCAGGAATCTATAAACTCAATTGCGGTTCTTGTGATAAAATTTATATCGGTAGGACCTATAGGAGTTTTGGCATAAGAACATCTGAACATAAACGTAGCTTCGATAAAAATAAATCTGATTCAAATCATTCAAACCACTTAATAAAAGAAAACCATTCATTCAATAAAAACTTTGACATATTACATATAAAATCAGAAAGTTTAAAATTAGATCTCCTAGAAGCATTAGAAATAAATAGATACAAACATTCGGACAAGCTTTTGAATGAGCAGGTAGATGTAAATTATTCACCCCTACTTAACTTATTTAATTAGTCTTTATTACCTTCCATACTAACTGTATAATGGCTCGGTGTGGATTTTCCTCTTATTAATCCAACTTGTTCTATGATTTGTTTATAATACCATACTCTTCAATCTGTTTGTCATTCTTGATAAAGCTGCTGTGTCAGCGAAACGTCGTCGAATTTTTTCGAATAGAGTGTAGATTAAAGTTAAACCTTGTGTTTTTCATCTCATTTATATAATACTATTCAATACCCAAAAATAATTAATGAAAGAAATGTAACAACATAAACGCATATTAGTTTGGTTAGTTTGGAGAAATGATGATTCAAACCTTGACGTCCTAAATGTACGACGTTAGGAATATATGCTGCTATGACTAACCAAACATTTCATATCTTATTTCAAGGGTTAGAATGTGAATTACATTTCAGCTCTTCTTGAAGAAGGAAACAGTGATGATGATTCGAGCCAAACTTCTACGTTTATGTTATTATGATTCCTCCACCTTATGCAAAGGGTAAAGTAACAGATGAGGATTCTGGGGATGAAGAACATGTTCGTCCTTCTGATTTACCTGGTTCGCAACCTTCAGCACTTGCAGAAATTTATTCAGATAATCGCAATCAAGATACAGAAGATGAAATCTCTTTAGCGGAACTGGTAAAAAAACTGAAGGGAAGAACGAAAGGAGAATTATCATTAGACAAATGGCGACCTCGTTCCTCAGCCAACGGAATGGCCATCTTCCATAGGTGTTGAAGATATAACCCCAATAAGTTTGTTTGCTAGGTTTTTCCTGACTTTTCAATAAATCTTATTGTAATTGGGAAAAAGAATTGGAAACGCATTCAAGTTAGGTATCCAACGCGATTTTAAGAAATAGATTTGAGTATATTATCTCCAATTTTCACACAAGTAAACCTGCACTTCGAATGACAACGTAACATGAAATCAAATTGACCACATCATTGTAGACGCCTGAAGAGGAAGCAGTGTAATGGACGTGAGAAGTATTAGAGGTGTGGACGGGGACACGGACCACTTCCTGGTGAGAGCAAAGATACGAGCACGAATATTAACACAGAAACCGTCGAAGAACGAGGCGATGGATCGGTGAAATCTAGAAAAACCACGCATAGACGAAGCAGAATAATACAAGAAGCACATTTCGCAAAAAATGAGACAAATAAATGAAGGAAAGAGCGTGGAAGATCTGTGAAATCAGATTGAAGAAGTAATTGAAAAGGCGGCGAAAAATCACATTGAAACACAAAATGGGAAAAGATCAAAGGACTGGTTCGATGCAGAGTGTAGAGATCAAGTAACCAAAAGGGAACAGAGCTGAAATGCACTAATACAAAATAATACTCTAACGAATCTGGATTAATACAGAAATGAACGAGCGAAGACAAGGACTATCTTGAGGAAACAGAAGATAGAACACGAGAAAACAGAATTTGAACGAATTGAGGCGGAAAGTAAACTCCAAAAAAAATTGCAGCGGAGTATCGAGAGTGAATGGAAGTTTCAGACCCAAGTCGATCATGTCGCTCAAGAAGGAGAACGGGGATCTGATTCTCGATAAAGACGAGGCGATTGGGACTTGGGAAACGCACTTTGAGGAGCTGTTGAATCTGACACATGTAGAGAGATATAAAGGAAGCACATACCTACAGACCTACCAGTAAGAGAACCTTGCCCTGAAGAAGTTTTGAGGGCAATGAACAAGTTGAAAAAATGATTATCTCCGGCTCAGACAACATCCCAGCGGAACTGCTCAGGTTTTATATATATATATATATATATATATATATATATATATATATATATATATATATATATATATATATATATATATATATATATATATATATTTATATATATAAATTTTATTGAGTTAATAATTTCTGTTTCTGCTGTAAACTAAATGATGAAATGTAAATAAATTATTCATTGAAAACCCAAACTTTCATTGAATCAGGTAGTAGTTATGAAAAAGTTAATCATGGATAATCCTCTGAGTCCTCTACTTGCTGAAATTTTCATGGATTATGTTGAAAAACTATCCAAGAACATCCGTTTTCAAATACTCTATTTATAGGCTTGAACATGAGGCTTAAACATGTCACCATATCATTTGTTGTTTCATTGGCACAAATAGACAATTAGAATCATTCAAAACATTCAATAACAAAAGTCACGATGAGATTAAATTCACGTTAGAAATAGAAACAGAGAACTCTATCAACTTTCTGGATTTAACTATTACTAAAATTAACGGAAAACATGATTTTCATAAGCTATCGTATACAGATATTACTATACACAGCTCATCTACACATCTTTATTCACATAAATTAGCTGCTTATAAAGGTATGGTACATAGACTAATTAATATCCCAATGTCACAAAATAATTTTATAAAAGAGCAAAATATAATTAAACAAATAGCAGTCAATAACGGTTACAGTCCAACTATGATTTAGAACACGAGTTCAGGCAAAAACATTCAAAAAGCAATCCAGGAAGTATTTCCAAGTATAAAAAGTTCTAACACAAAATACAACAGCTTATCTTATATTGGTTATCCTAGTCTGAAATTAAAATCATTCTTCTCGCATTACAATTTCACTATAGCAATCCGAACTGATAATTCTTCAGACCGACATATCAAAAACTTCAAATCTAAAATTGATAAAGGTAATAAATCCGGTGTTTATAAACTGTCTTGGTAGAACTTTCCAGAAATTTCAAAGTTAGATTATCCGAGGACAAAGGTATTTTTAATTATCATCAATCAGATTCCCATGATTCTAATCACTTACTCGAAGAGAACCATAACTTTAATGATAATTCAAAAATTTCACACAATAAAAATAATAGACAAAAACTTAATATATGGAAAATTTTGGATATTAACGAGGAAAAGAATTCAGGTAGGTTTGCTCAACAGTCAATTAGATCTAATTCCTTCTCGAATACTCAATCTTTTCAATTCATAGTGTAAGCAACTAAGATGGGTTTTCCGCCATACTCTTTGTACTTGTTCCTAATGCATATTAAGTAGAAAATAAGAATAATATATAAGGAATAACTCTTGATGTCACCTCATCTTCAATAGGAGAACTACAAGTTTGAATATACATATTCTATAAAAATTTCATGAACATACATACCCAAAATTGCTGTTTTTCATAGGATTAAGCTCGCTATAAAAAAGCTCAATTGAGATATTCAATTTTTCGATAATTTCAATGCCTTTCCCAAGCATAAAAGTCAATAGCAGTTATAAAACTAACCTTCCACATGGCCGCAAATTTTCTAAAATTAAATAACTAGTCCTGAAAAAGTTTTTCCTGTTAGACTAATAACTAATCTGTTATATTAAAACAAATATAATTGTTTAAATGTTTTGAATGATCTTTTAGAAGAAAGGAGAAATAATCAATAATTTATTTGGTGAAAAATTTTCAGGCTTGTGAATCATTTTTATGTGCAGCAATATTTCTTGTATATATAAGTTCTATATCATGGAAACAGAGTTCTTGTTTCCAGCATACGTCATATTCTTATGGCGAAGTCGTAACCAGTCAGTAAATTCAATGTATAATGTATGGACGTTTTTCATGTTTGAAAACTTGATTCGTGCACGTTCAAAGCTAAAACGGGCGAAGAGACAGAGAAAAAAGACGCTTGGAAAAATCTTGACTTCTGAGAGAAAACTGGCGCTGTGCGTCATATAATATGAATGATCTTCCTCTCTTCATTAAAAATAAACGGATTTTCACTCCAACACTCAGTGAATTATGATCTGACGCCTTTCATTTACTTAGGCGGCGTGACTCCCTCTAGTACGAGTGAATTTCGAGAATGAATTCATTTTGATAGAAGACGAATATGCGGTATCGAAATCATATCATTCTTCGAGAATATATATTTTGCAGGCTCTTTAGTATCTGACGTATTTGGAGATGTTAATATTTTACAATCATTGTGATAGCCTCACAGTGAAGGAATATTTGAAATATCATGTGTGTAATATACACAGGGTGTCTTACTGCTTCCTATGATATCTTTCGCAAATTTTGTTCAAAAGATTGTAAACAGAACTTCAAAAACTCATTTCTTTACTGAAATGTTAATTTATTAATTTGGTCTGTTACTTATAACAATTATGTTTGATGATGATGAGTAAGTGCTAAGAACAATAAAGAATCGTAAAATATTATAAGTTAGCTATATAAACATTATTCGATAAATGCAGGGTGAAAAATACTTAGGAGAATAATACTTAGGAGACATATAATAAAGAAGGAAATAGCAATAGTCCCATATAATACTGAAGCAGTAAGGCTTATTTCGAGGAAAGTGGAGGGGATGGCTGGAGTTTGAACCGGTCGGGAAGAAAGGGACGGTGCGGAAAAGCGGGGGCCGAAGGCCCCCGAGAATATTTTTTTTCCAGTAGAGAAACGTAGGAGGAAGATACGCTCAAAATTCGGAGTCCCTAGCTCGAACGACGGAGGCGCGACGATTGTTCGAAAAATTTCGCCGAAACGTCGCCCCGGGCGAACGGAACGTCGAAATGGCGAGATTTCTTCGAATTCGATAACTCGGATCTTTCGGAGGGCGATCGGAGTTGTCGATCGAGAGAAAATTCCGGGAAAAAGTTCCGAAAAAGCGAAAATGAAATACGTCTCCAGAATCTCGGGGATGGAGGGGAATATTTCTATGGACTTTTGTGGCTATAAAAACATTTCTATTGCCTTCGATCGCTACGAAACCTAGACAACGAAAAAGCTTCGAGTTTCGCATTTTGCGCCGTAATAGATTCTCATAGAACCACGGGAAAACGAAAAATATTCCACCGAACGAAGGGCTATCGGCCGACTTTCGCAAATTTTCGCTTTACTTTCCTCATTCCGAAAACCTCCGACGGCCACAAATTCGCGAAACTAACAAACCTCGAGCTGTCAAAATACGGGTTTTTGTTTTAACCATCCTACTAAACGGGGTCACGCGAGAAAGGATTCTACCTTCGAACGATTCCAACATATCTCGAGATCAGGTCCGCGAAGAGAAATCGTTACTGTAAGACTTAATTTCCGAATTTGGGACGATTTTTGAGACCTTTATTTTCGAGAAATATGGAGAGGGCGGAACCAGTCACCACCTTCTGTCCCTTATATCGCTATTCAATGTCGGAAGTGAGAGCTACCAACGTGTAAAATTCATTGCTCTCTCTCTTCTGAACGAAAATAGTGAGATAGAAATAGTAACTTTAATTTTCACCAATAGAATTTCGGTACTAACAACATCTAGAATATAGTGCTCTCTCTCTTCTGAGTGTCAATCGAATCTAAGCTTATTTCAATTCGTCTCATATTTGGTCTGTCAAAATAAGTGATTCCGAATTTTATTTGAATGAAAAGTTTGACGAAACTTGAAGTAAACTTTAGAGGTAAGTGATCGTAGTTTGATGTCTATTTTATCCATGTTAATGTATATTTTGTTTAAGGAAAGAAGGAACATACTTTCAAAATTCATAAATTTAACATTTTGTGGTTATTCTAATCTGAACAATATAATTCAAACGGAATGTTATAATAAAAAGGAGTTAGGGAGACTTACAATAATGTTTGAAATGTAAGTGGATGTATTTTAAGGATTATTCATGTATTTTAATGTATATTTTTTAGGCATGCTCAATAAATGCACTCAAAATTTACATATTTCATTTTTCTATCATGGTTATTTTAACCTCTATGCGTAGAAAAATGTTCTGGAATTAATGAGATTTTTAACGAATCAATTGGATGATCTTACTAAGTGATGGGATATCCTTTAAATTGCTATTAATAAGTATTGAGCTCTTTTGAATAATAATATTTTTCTGGAAGGAACTCGATAAAGCTTTCATTAGGTAATTTAGAGTATGCATCATATAAATATTGAAAGCTATCTATTAAAAGTTATATCTGTATTAAAATATTTGAAACTGGATGTCAATATGACCGTGTCATTTCGAATTGAATTTTCGTTTCAGTTCACTCAAGAGTACATTTCTATTCTACAATTATCCAAATGGAAAAGTAAATGAGATTCAATGTGTTTGACAATGTTTAAGTTTGAACCAAAAAGATCTCAAATTTGCACAAAAGGTAATTATTTTGAGTTCCTTCTATGCATAACACATAGTTACTGTTTCTCAGGAAATTTTATCGAGGTTGTTGAATGAATGACAGGAATTCCTCATTGATTTGAAGTTGAAAGTTTCTCTGTTATAGGTGTCTGATTGTGGGGAACATGATGTTCAAATATGTAGAAGTTGCATAAATGAAGTTTTATTTTCTACAGCCACAACTTTCAATCCAATATTTATGAAAATCGCAGAAAACATGCTTCTGCTTATGTGAATCATAATTTGGAAAAAATTCAAATACTACTTGGAGGATGCTATGCACTTTGACGATTTTTGTAATAGGTAGTTGTACTAATAGGTATTTTATATAATTGTGTAAAATGAGTATGTTTATCACGTAATATGGAAATATGAAGTTGTTTCAATGCAATTTCTTCCTTTCATATTTATTTTATTGTATATTATAGAGTTTCACAAGAAAATGAATTGAAGAGTAGTAAAATTGAAGAATAGAAATTTCATTTATTAGAGAGCAAGCATATAAGAAGCTGACTGCTCGGAACCAAGTGCCAACTCGTCAGTTAAGGATCTAGGAAATTAACAGTTACAAGAAACATATATACTATATATGTATGTATATATAACTGATATATAGTTAACATCATTGTATTGTATATGAGGGTCCATAATATAACTGACCAATTTGTGGATCTCATTTCTGCTTTCCACAAGAGCACTTCAATTCAGAAGATGTTTGTACTTTCTGGTGAGCAAATTGTGTGAATTTTGGTCAATTTGAATTTATATAAAATAGTTACGTATAGTGCAATTACATAAGGTGAAGTTTCTATGTATTCAGTAGTGTTCCTTTATTTGATTACTAATTTCTCGCTTTTGGCTTTTGGATACTCCCAAGAAATTTCAATTTGATAAGAACTTTTATTTTCTATTTCATTTATATCCTTGAGAAGTAATTCTTCCATCTTGCTGTTTCAAGCTCATATTTGTTGTTTATTATAATTCATCAATTTTATCGGATTCTTATCTGATCTAATACGAATCAGAACTGTTGAGTAAAAATTAAAAATTTGAAACTATAGATCTGCATATATCCATCTTTCTGAAGTATATATTTAATAATTTTGGAACTAAAATTTGGAATATTGTGAATTAATATTACAGTTGTTGATGATTGAATTTCTATGCCTAAAGGGTTATTGAACAATTTGTTTTCTGAGTCAATATTGAAATGTTTTTAATTTCATCTTATGCTAGCTCAATTGGAGAAAGTTGGGATTTTCGAATTACCTACGAAGAATATCACAAGATTTGATGACTGTTATTTTTGTAACTGTTCAAAGAAATTTTCTTCAGACCCAAAATCTCAATATTTTTGTGAAGATTCCTAGGAATAACACCTGTTGTAGAAACAATAATCGGTACATTTAAACATTTTTTAATCTCATCGCCAAGCATCATATACTTAGACATCTTTTCATTGTATTTATTTCGTATGTTATATATATATATATATATATATATATATATATATATATATATATATATATATATATATATATATATATATATATATATATATATATATATATATATATATATATATATATATATATATATATATATATATATATATATATATATATATATATATATATATATATATATATCTATATACGTATTAATCAAAGAAATTAATTTGATATAAAGATCACTTACTACAAGTATGTACCTTTGAGAGTCTGGAATCCTTGTTTTACTCAAAAATTCATTATAATGTACGTAATAAGTAGATTCTGAACATAAAAGTGTAGCGAAACAAATGATATTGATATATGATTTTTGATATGAAATGAAGATATTATTTTTACTTATAATTATAAGTCCAATAAATTAACCAAACCAATTTAGAAACACAATTATTCATTGTTGTCAATCATGAAGGATCAAACACAGCAACGCAATCTCTCTTTTCGATCGGAAACGTCAAATGACCAGGTGAACACATCGTTTCAAGGCTCAAGTTTTTGTAATAGCTAATTGGTTCGTCCAATCCCAAGAAGAAAAATGTACCAGAATAATAAAGAATGTTGGCACACTGTTTATTGCTAACTTAATTTGGATCAGTCAGAGAACTTTGCGAAATTTGTAATTGGTTGAGAGGAAATAGTTTCAATTACGAATCGAATTGTACATAGATACGTAGCGGATGTAGAAATTTTCCTCCCAAAACGTCGGATAGAAAGTTAACCAAATGTTAAAGTTTGAATGCAGTTATTTCAATTGAAAACAAACTTATTATCCGCTAAGGAAAATCGAAAACTTTATAGATATATATATATATATATATATATATATATATATATATATATATATATATTTAAATAATAATTAATAATTGCGATCCAGGACCAGGTTGTTTTCACAAGGAATTATAGAAAACATATCATCAAACAAAATATAGATGATTCTTGCCGTAGATGTTTCTGTTCTTCAGAAACAGTTTTCATATATTATCATCTTGCTCAGTCCTTGCTTCAACAGATTATTTAGAAAGACATAATGCCGTCGCTAATATTATTCACTTCAATCTAGAATTAAACATGACCTAATTCCCAAAAGAAAAAATTTCAAAAATATGAACCTGAGATTATTTGTGAAAATGACAAATATAAACTTTATTTTGATAAAACAATTCTGTGCAACAGAGCTGTAAAACACAATAGACCAGATATCGTTCTTAATGATACATATATATATATATATATATATATATATATATATATATATATATATATATATATATATATATATATATATATATATATATATATATATATATATATATATATATATATATATATATATATATATACAGGGGTTTTACCCCGACGAGTTGCCCATATATCTGTTCATGCAATCAAACTGATTTCATGAAAAATATAAATCCACCACCCGGTAATTAATACCATTGCCAGGCAATGATTATAATTAAAACATATCCTGGAGTAATTATATATTAGGATAACGTTAAATGTTATGAGAATATATCAATCTACCAGAATATATACATACTATAGCATCATCAGACAATGATATCAATGTACCAACGAGTAGTGTCAGAGGCTTTCTCCCGGAAAAATCCAGTGTACGGACCTTAGTCAAGTAACACTGAATGTTACTCATTAATAGTTTCCTTTGTGTGAAGTGGTGAACGATCGAATAGAATACTGCTCTGAATATAAATATGACAAAATTGTCAGTTAATTATATTACATTTATATAAACAAATAAATAAAATATGAAATGAGATTCTGAGCAGTATAAACTAAAGAGAAAACCTATGACTCTACCTCATTATTATTTTCGGAAAGAAACCTACAAAGAATATTACAAGATTTGATGACTGTTATCTTTTGTAACTGTTCAAACAAATTTTTCTTCAGACCCAAAATCTCAATACTTTTGTGAAGATTTCTAGGAATAACGCCTGTTGTAGAAATAGTAATTGGTGGAATAAATATTTTCTTCATTTTCCACATTTTTTAATCTCGTCGCCAAGCATCATATATTTAGAAATTTTTTCATTGTATTTATTTTGTATATTATGTGTGTCGGGTATAGCAATATCAATTATATATGTTATTTGATTCTGTTTATCATTAAGAATGATATCTGGTCTATTGTGTTTTACAGCTCTGTTGCAAAGAATTGTTTTATCAAAAAAGTTTATATTTGTCATTTTCACAAATAATCTCAGGTTCATATTTGTGAAATTTTTTCTTTGGGAATTAGGTCGTGTTTAATTCCTAGATTGAAGTGAATAATATTAGCGACGGCATTATGTCTTTCTAAATAATCTGTTGAAGCAAGGACTGAGCAAGATGATAATATATGAAAACTGTTTCTGAAGAACAGAAACATCTACGGCAAGAATCATCTATATTTTGTTTGATGATATGTTTTCTATAATTCCTTGTAAAACAACCTGGTCCTGGATCGCAATTGCCAAGCCTTCTGTTTCAGCAAACAATTCTCCAGATACTAACCATTTATTCGATGCAATTTCATCAATATAATCATTTTTCAATTCTTTAGGGTGCTTTCCGTGTAATTCCTTCTGCATCCAACTTTCTCTTTTAGAATTATCATCAAATATATCAAAATCTACCTTTTGCATTGTCAAGTTCAGAGGTGTAAGATTATAATCTGAAGCAACAACACTATCATGTAATTTAGACGTTCTCTGTTTATCATGAAAATGGGAACGTAGATGAAAAATCTGTTTACTATGAAGATTATTCAAATCAATTAATCCACGACCTCCAAGATGTCTAGGTAGTGTAACTCTCTGAACAGCTGACTTTGGGTGGTGCTTATGATATTTACAGAACATTTTCCTCGTTTGACATTGTAATTCATTTAGATCAGTTTTAGACCATTTAATAATTCCAAAAGAAGATGTAAGAATAGGAACAGCATAGGAGGTGATAGCTCTGAAAAGGTTTTACTAGTTAAATAACTCTTGATGATAATTCTTAGTCTTTTGCAATATGAACTTCTAATAATTTCTTTAATGCTGCTATGGTTAATTGTCTTCTCTTGACAAAATCCAAGATATTTATATGTATCTCCTTGATGCATTGGCTCGATTTCGATATTGGAAATCTTTATATAATCAGAGGTGATCTTTCCTTTTCAATAGAAAGATTTGTACGTTTTGGAAGCCCAAATTTCATATGAATATCGTTGGAATAGTTGAAAGTATTCTCAAGTAGACTTTTAAATGAGATCTGGTTCTGGCATATAATTTAATATCATCTAAATAAATTAAGTGACTTAATTTGAATTCAGTTGATAGACTCTTTATTTTGAAGCCGAAACTAGTAGCATTTAATTCATGAGATAAAGGATTAAGACAAAGACAAAACCAAAGAGCACTTAAAGAATCACCTTGAAAAATGCCTCTTTTGATTGGAATTACTTCGGATTTTAACGATTGTTTTGAAATATATATATATATATATATATATATATATATATATATATATATATATATATATATATATATATATATATATATATATATATATATATATATATATATATACACTACATCGTCAATTATCTGGAATTTGTGTTCTCATGGTCGGGCGCCCATTTTGATTCGAATGAAAATTTCAATTTTAGTAGGGTAAGTCCGGGAGAGATGCTTTACCGGTTGAGACGGGAAACGCTCAAAGTTACGAATCTGACAAAGATATCGAGTTGCCGCCGATTTAGAGCAGAAGTATTTCACCCGTCGAACGAGCGTGTGAATGACATTATAGGTAAGTTTTGCAACATATTCAATTTAAATTATGTCGGTTTAATTATTGTACTGAAATAGTATTTCAGTATTGAAATTTATTATTTTTATTATTCAGTAAATTCAATAGATTCCTATAATTTCGACAACATTATTTTGTTTTTGTTCTGTTACACTATTATTTCAAAATACCGAACACTGGAGCTGAATAAATGTATAAAAGTGTAATCTAACCTATAATCATGAGTGTCGACGCAGGAGTTACGGAGACATGAGCTGGGGCATCTCTCCCATGCGTTCGGGAGATACGTTCCACAAATTTCAGGTAGAGATGGCCGTACGAGTAATGTGATGAAAAATGTTTATTTTTGCAGAATGCCAACTGTATATCAAAGAAAATGTCCTTAAAGAGGCAATTGGATTAAAGAACCACTGATAACAGCATCAGAAACGATCAACACAGGGCAGAAGAGTATAAATCAAGCATATAATTATTACAACATACCAGCTCGGACATCACGTCGGAAACAACAACGAGGAAAAAGTAGGATTAGGTCTTGACTCACTGTAAGGCAAGCAAAATGAAATGAAACTTGTACAACATATCCGAAAATCACAGTCAAGGGTCTTCGCACCAACAAGAGATGACTCGAAGCAGACTGCCTACAATTTTTCAGTCGCTTCAAGAATCTCCCACAGGTTCAACAACGAGAAACCGAAGGCGGGATATGACTGGTCAAACTCTTTATTTTAAAGAAATCCCACACTTTCAGTGAGGAAATCAGAAGAGGTGTCTGCTGCTCGCGTCCAGGGGATGTCGAAAGAACCGGTTGAACAATATTTTCAACTTTTATTTTTCATTCTCCAAGAACACGTTCTCCTAAATAAGCCTGATCATAACTATTATATGGACGAGACGGGATTACAATTACATAATAATGCTCCACATGTAATTTCCACTAGAGGCTCTAAATTAGTTGCATCAATTTCTTCGGGGGAAAGAGTAGAGACTGTAACAATAGTCGCCTGCTGTGATGCTGGGGGAAATTTTTTACCCACTACACCACTTCATGTATTATGAAAGGTAAGAATAAGAAGGCTGAATTTTAACATGGCTTGCCACTTGGTTCTACTGTATACATGTCTCCAAAATCGGCATACATGAATTCTGAAATTTTTCTGAACTGGTTGAAAGATCAATTCGTTCCGAGGAATCTCACAGGTAAAGTTCAACTTATCTTAGACGGTCAGTCCACTCATCACATTTGTGTAGAAACTTTAGAGTTTGCCGAAGAGAATGAGGTTATAATGATGAGTTTACCGAGTCACACTACAAATATGCTGCAGCCTTTAGACCGCTGTGTATTGAAGTCTTTGAAAGTAGCTTGGAACTTTGTATGCAAAAAATGGATGCGTGTCAACCCCTCAAGAAAAATAAATAGTTTGCTATTGGGAGAGCTATTGTCCGAGGCATGGGAAAATGCAGCTACTTGTTCTTAAGCTTTATCTTTTTTTCGAACTATAAGAGTGTACCCTTACAACCCCAATGCTACTCCTTAGTACGCTTATCTTGTCGACGAAGCCAATAACAATGAGCTAACTATGGCGGTGACTGCTAGAAGACAGCCTGAACTAGAAGAAGTGCCTGTACCTACAGTTGTTCCAGGTCTAACAACATCAGAAAGAGATCGTATTCACCATCTTCTGCTCTTTACTTTCATCCCTCAGACCTCAAGGCAGAGTCATCATCACGCCCTGACAATTCTGTATCAAAAAACTCTGACACGGTTTCATTCTGCCGATTCTTCATCCCCTGAGATTGTTCATCGTTCGAGGAAAACAAATTTAAATGGCCAGAAGAAAGAAACACCTAGTAAATTATTGGGTCTATGTCCTTTCCCGAATGCCAATGTAATAGGTACCCGAAAACGTACAAAGACTGTAGCCACTATTTTAACATCCCCAGAAAATCTCTCAGAAAAAAAGGCAAAGCTGCAAGCCAAGAACAAAAACTCTGCAATAAAAATAATGAGACACAGATAATTTCATTGGTCGAAAAAAAGGAAGAAGAAAAAATAAATTTGACGAAATCAGCAACCAGTTCTGAAAGTAGCGAAGAGGAAGTGTTTTCTCAAGAATCGGGTTATAGCGAAAGCGACGAAGAATGCTGTGTGGGATGTGGAGAGCATTACTGTGAAACTAAAGAAACAGATGATTGGATACAATGCCTCTACTGTAAGAAGTGGTACCACGAATATTGTAGTAATTACCAAAACCTGTGCGACCTTTGTGGCAAGGTGTTCAGCAAGAGAAAATAATATGTTTGGGATTATATCATTATTGAATAGTTTATGAACTTGAATATAGCATTGAGATTTGAGCGTGGACATCTCTCCCGAGGGGGCAAGGCATTTGACAAGCATACTTTGGGTGAGTTGGCCAATTGCAATTTTGTTTTCTTGAATTTGGGAGGCTTTTACTTGGTAAAATTCCATTATCAATAATAAAAAACAAGTATTGTGTTTCAAGGAATTTTACTCAATAATTGCGATTCGTAACGCTTTTCACTACACCGTAGCTTCTTCAGACGAATGAATGTACAGAAAATAAATGAGAATATAAACATAAATGTTCTCAGTATTTACTTATTGGAGTGCTTCTTCTTAAGTGGTTATTTATGACAGGTATATCCAATAAAATTAAGGAATAGATTGCTCCCCGAAAAGATTCAATAGAGGTGAAGGGCTTAAATCGACTTGTTCATTGATGACTCTACCTGAGTGTTTGTATTTATTGATTTCTAAAGTTTCCCAACGATCTACCTTCCAATATTTATTATCTGTATGCAAAATTTCAAACTGTGGGTCGAAAGAATGATTATTTTCTAAGAGATGATTCGCGTAATTTGAATCTGATTTTTATCTGAAAACTGCGTTTATGTTCCAATATTCTAATATTAAAATTTTTATGTGTTCTACCAATGTAGAAATTATCACATTCATTGCAATTCAATCGATAAACACCTGATTTATTGTTTTTACCTGGTTTGATTTTATTTTTTTATATATTTGCCTAAATTATTATTAGTTTGGAAAGCTATGTTGAAATTATTGCTACTTAAGAATGATTTCAGTTTCTCACTTGTAATGCCAACGTAGGTTAAGGTGTTGAATTTTGTTTCAATTTATCGACAGGGTAAACTTCTTTCAATGCGATTCTACTTTGTTTTTATTTAAAATATTATTTATTAGTTTGGGATTGTAACCATTATTTTTGGCTATTTGTTAAATCAAATTTAGTTCTTTGTTGAAATTTTCTGGTGATAACGGAATGTTAATCAATCTATGAATAAATCTTTTGAATGCTGACATTTTATGTTGATATGGATGACACGACGAGTTATGTATTATAATATCTGTATGTGACGGCTTATGGTAAATTGAAAAACATGTTTTCCATTTTGATTCGAAATTGTTACGTCTAAGAAATTAATCGAGTTATTGCTTTCTATTTTGGTTGTGAATGCAATTTTTGGTTTTAATGAATTTATATGATTTTCAAAAATTTTCAACATTCTATCTGTTCCTGTGAAGCAAATAATGATATCTACTACATAACGATACCAGTATAAACTATATTTACTGAGTGGATGATTATGTTTCATAATCATAAAATTCATTACATTCAAAATTGCATTCACAACCGAAATAGAAAGCAATAATTCGATTAATTTCTTAGACGTAACAATTTCGAATGAAAATGGAAAACATGTTTTCGCAATTTACCATAACCCGTCACATACAGATATTATAATACATAACTCGTCGTGTCATCCATATCAACATAAAAGTCAGCATTCAATAGTTTTATTCATAGATTGATTAACATCCCGTTATCACCAGAAAATTTCGACAAAGATCTAAATTTGATTAAACAAATAGCCAAAAATAATGGTTACAATCCCAAACTAATAAATAATATTTTAAATAAAAACAAAGTAGAATCGCATTGAATGAAGTTTACCCTGTCGATAAATTGAAACAAAATTCAACACCTTAACCTACGTTGGCATTAAAGTGAGAAACTGAAATCATTCTTAAGTAGCAATAATTTCAACATAGCTTTCCAAACTAATAATAATTTAGGCAAATATATAAAAATAATAAAACCAAACCAGGTGAAAACAAAAAATCAGGTGTTTATCGATTGAATTGCAATGACTGTGATAATTTCTACATTGGTAGAACACATAGAAATTTTAATATTAGAATATCGGAACATAAACGCAGTTTTTCAAATGAAAAATCAGATTCAAATTACGCCAATCATCTCTTAGAAAATAATCATTCTTTCGACCCACAGTTTGAAATGTAGCATACAGATAATAAATATTGGAAGGTAGATCTTTGGGCAACTTTAGAAATCAATATATACAAACACTCAGGTAGACTCATCAATGAACAAGTCGATTTAAGCCCTTCACCTCTATTGAATCTTTTCGGGGAGCAATCTATTTCCTAATTTTATTGGAGATACCTGTCATAAATAACCAATTAAGAAGAAGCAACCCAATAAGCTTTTAATTACTCAAGAACATTTATAGTTATATTCTCTCGTCTGAAGAAGCTACGGTGTAGTGAAACGCGTTACGAATCGCAATTATTAAGTAAAATTCCTTAAAACACGGTACTTGTTGCGTATAATTGCAAAATTTTTATTCACTTTTTTTTCCACCGGAAGTGATACTTTATTTTTGTTTTGTGCAATATAAATTGATGTTACAATAAATAATATTTCAAATACGATTCTTCTTTCAATCAAAAGATGAATTGGAGGTACGTATTTCACTTTTCAAAAAGGGTAGGGCATCACTACCGGACTCACCATACGATATTCGTATGTTTCAACTTTTCTACTCCCGATTGAGTCTGGAAGAGAGACGATCACCCTTGGATCTTGGAAGTTATAAGGTGAAACAATAACTGCATTTTATGCTTCGCTTCATATAAAACTGGAATTCTTCGCTTTACACTTGCATCTATTCTTTATGGATTTTCATGTTGAATCCCTCAAAATTATCAATAAGAATTAAGTTTTTGATTTCATAGTTCATATTCAATATTCCATGAAAAATAATAATTTCTGTAAATTGAAACTGTTGTTTACCTTTGAGCCTGTTGGCCATTTTGAAATTTTATGACAACTGTTGTATTGTTTCTCTAACGTTCAAGAATAAGCAATTATAAGAAAACCAGTAAGACAGTATAGTCAACTGCGATTTCACGGATAGCAAAAATGAACCAGTACATAGCAAGGTGGTGTCATCTGCAAACATCGAACGATTACGGACCATCAAGAACCATCCAAAGATCATCAAAATATAATAAGAATTGTAAGGGGTCCAAAACAGAGTTTTGTACCACCCCATATTGCACAATTTGTCTGGATGATTTAGACCAGGCGATCTCAACAGAATGCATGGGGATTATAACGTATAGGACGGCTTTTTTGAGAGGTAACACCTTGTATTAACTTCTTTAATAATTTTATATCAGCTGGGATTTGATATGTTTCACTTCATATTTATGAGTAATATTGCAACGGTGGAAATAATAACTAAAAGCTCATAATAATTCTATAGAATATATAAATAACTTTATGAAATCTGAACATTATACAAGAGACTCCTGTATTAAAATTCCTCCTTTTATACATGAGGACCCTTTTCAAGAGGATACAGAATGAAACATACTTTCAGGACTTTCAGAAAAATTTAATTATACTACTAGTATAAGATGATCAAAATTATTTCGATATTCATCGTAGCAATTTGCTCATCCTAGCAAATATTCATTCATAAACTTGATTATATTCTCATATTTATCATTAGTTGCTGTCTTCTTTTTATGATTCTGGAGGAAGTTCAAGAGAACCTAATGAACTAATGCATTTTCTCTCACGATAAATACCTGTTGAAGGAACATCGTCCTTTGCTCAGAATGAATATGGTGGCTGATTACAGCTCCCGACTGCGTTTGAATTTCCCATTAGGTAACAGCTGGATTTGAATGCAATCAAGACTTTGACTTGAGAGGAGAAAATTGATATAGTTAAAAGTTATCTAACTTTTCGACATAGCTGTAGAATAACAAATGTTTGAGTTTGGAATTATTAATAGATCTTAAAGGTCTTCCGTTTAAATTTAATATAATTAATTATATGTTCATTTTATTAATGTAGAGCATATCTTGGAGATAGGTGAAAGAGGAACTTAACAAATTCCTTATATTCTGCACCTTACTAGAAATTACATTAAAGCTTCAAATTCTTATCAATTATCATTAGGTCAAGATCCTGATTGTGAGTCTGATTTCAGAAATATTAAGGGTTTCACATTTTTCAATCCCGAATTTCATGTGATCATTTTATTATTATTATTAATTATTGTGGACTTATGCACTATCTCAGCTGTTATCTGGATATAATTTACCTTTCCCATATTCAACAATCAAAGGGAATAGGCTCGATTACATTATACTTAACATAAATTTCCTAACTACCCTACATGTAATGAAAATTACAGCTTTTTCTATTTCTATATAGGTATTCTTATGCAATTCTAATTTCTTAAGGCTATCATGCGAAGTTTTGGGTATTAACCCAGTGGAGGATACGATGACAGGAACAATATTTATTTTCTCGAGGTGCCATATCTGCTTGATCTCAATAGTGAGGTCTGTGTATTTGGATTTTTTCTCCTGGAACTTATTAAGCACGTTGTTATTATTCGGTATGGCGATATCCACCAGTACTGCTGTTGTGGCTCTCTTATCATACACCACTATGTACGGCCTATTATTCGTCACCATTCTGTCAGTGATAACAGGCCTATCGTAGTACAATCTGACTGTATACTGAACTAATCTTCGCCTTAAATTGTTTTTGGTCTAGCTATCTGGCTTGTTTGTATCCTAGATATTTGTATGTTTCGCCATCCCCGTATAATATCACCTTTTGGACGTTGTGTGTGTTTCACCATCCATGACTTTTCCTCTTCGAATGTTCAGGGTCTTACATTTTTCAATTCCGAATTTCATATGAACATCTTCCGAGAACTTACTGACAGTTTTCAACAGATCATCCAATTGCTTCTTGTTCGAAGCATATAATTTGATGTCATCCATATACAGCAGGTGGGAGATTTTATGATAGTTCCTATCTGTTTTTATCCTAAATCCGTATCCTGTTCTATTGGGCATTGAGGACAAGGAGTTCATCGCTAAGCAGAACCATGGTGGACTCAATGAGTCTCCTTGAAAAATTCCACGACATATGGTTATCTCGTCGGTTTTAATTGATGTATTGTTCATGTTGACCTGCAGAAACGTGCGCCAGTGTGTCATTGTTGTCTTCAAGAACTCTACCAGGGCTGGGTGAATTTTGTATATCTGCAATACTTCAACAAGCCAAGAATGGGCGGTACTACCGAATGCCTTCAGATAATCGAGAAAAGCTGAATGAACATTCCGATGCCCTACGTGAGCCTGTTTCATTATCACAGAATCGATGATGAGTTGTTCCTTGCACCCGTGGTGTTTCTTTCTGCATCCTTTCTGCTCCTCTGCTAATATATTGTTGTCGTCAAGGTGTTGATATATTCGATTGGATATGCATGAGGTGAGTATTTTGTAGATTGTTGGCAGGCAAGTAATTGGCCTATATTGAGACAGATCCTGTGTTCCATCGCTCTTAGGTAGCATATATGTTAGACCTTGCGTTAAGAAAGTGGGTGTTTTCTTGGGATGTTGAAGAACATACGTGAGCTGTTTCGCTAGGGCTCCATGGAGCTTATCAAACTTCTTGTACCAGTAGTTGTGGATATTATCTATACCTGTGGCCTTCCAATTGTTGGTCGCTCGAACTACTGTTGTGATTTCTTCCTCCGTTATTCCATCGAAGTCCATATGTCTGATATCGAGGCGTTCTTTTTCATTCGTGATCCATTCCGCATCACTATTGTGTTCTTTGGGGTTCGACCATAGTGATGACCAATAGTCGGTCAAGCACTGTGCGTCAGCTACTTCTCTGTTATTGTTGGTCGCAGTTTTCTTATTTCCCTTATGAAAATTGGCTGCGTTTTGGAACCTTTGGTTTTGGCGTTTCCTTTCAGTACACTAGACGTATCTTGAAAGCCTCTTTGTTTTTGCTTGGAGTTTCTGTTTCAAAGTGTCCATATACACGTCGATGTGTTGTTTGTGATCAGGGTGTTTTGTGTTCGTACCAATTTTCCTATAAATTTTGCGTATATGAGATTTCAAGCGCCTTGAGGGTTTTCTGTTTCTCAGGAATTCTGTGAGGCGTCCGATTTCTGCTCTAATATTATCAATATCCTTCTCCAGTCGTTTTAGCCATGGTGTTTTTCTGAAGCTTTCTGGATCAGCTTAAATCAGAGAACCGCTACTGCTCCAGAGTAAATCAAAGTGTGAATCTTCTCCAAGGTGTTCTGGTCGGTATATTCTTCAAACACTGAGTTTCCGCTTGCTAGGATGATATTGGTGTTCTTGTTCGTCTTGAGTTTGGGCAGTTTAGGTCTTTTAGTTGGGTTACTACCACTGAATTCAGTTATTGCTCTGTTGAGTTCTGATCGTGCTTAATACATATATTCGTTCTGCTGATTCGGCTCAGGAGGGCGTTCCATGTTAATATTCGTTTCCGTGGCTTCGATGTTATTTGTAACACTTTCATTGACTCCATTACCATTATGAGTATCATTTTCGCTTCTGTTATTATTATTATTATTATTAATTCACATTCACATTCTTGATCACGTTTACATATATCAAGTAGAAGTCCTCAAAATGAATTCACTAATAGTTAAAATATAATTTATTTGTCTACGTTTAATGTTTGTTTCTGGTTATCGTTTCAGTAAAAGGCCTCCTTGTTTTCCATTTTAATGTTAACAAACAAAAATCATTTTCTATTTTTTTCCTTTCTCTTCAATATTCACAGAGAGCTACCCTTATAAATTATGGATTCCCAATCTTAGGGAATTAGCGCAAATTTTTCCTAAAATTAAGCAAGTTCCATGAAGAAATAATATATGGGCGATGTCAACCCAGATTATTGGGTCCATAATGATTATAAAACATCTATAGATCATAATCGGCATCACTTGGAAGACTGAACCTGGCCATCGGGGCCATCTCGGTCAGAGATGAAATTTGAGGAAATATCGCAGGTTATGTATTTTTTCTATTATCTGCTTAGTCCTTTTCATGACCTTGATTGCTATGTGGAATCTTTTCTCAGATTTGTTTAGACATATTTATGAGTATGATTGTTGAAATATTTTTCTGCTGGTTTTCTCTTTCCATTGTTACAGATTCCTGTGCCAAACCCCCTTTCTTTCACCCTTGTCTTCGTTTGGAAATCATGGAATGCAAGAGAGAATGAAGCGGCTAAGCTGAAAAATCTTTGGTATTCTTTTTGTACACACGACACTTACACAACATAAACAGACAAGCTATTGCTAGTGCAATAGCGACAGGGAAACGTATGTTTGATATCAAGGCGTTGTTTTTCATTCGTGATCCATTCCGCATTATGTTCTTTGGGGTTCGGCCATAGTGATGACCAATAATCGGTCAAGTAGTGTGCGTCAGGTACTTCTCTGTTATTGTTGGTCGCAGTTCTGTTATTTCGCTCATGAAAACTGACCGCGCTTTGGTGGAACCTCTGGTTTTGATGTTTCCTTTCAGAATACTTGATGTATCTTGAAAGCCTCTTTGATTTTGCTTGGAGTTTCTGCTCCAAAATGTCCATATACACGTCGATATGTTCGTGATCAGGGTGTTTTGTGTTCGTACCAATTTTTTAATGAATTTTGCGTATATGGCATTTTAAGTGCCTTGAGGGCTTTTTGTTTTTCTGGAATTCTGTGAGGCGACCGATCTCAGATGTGATATTGTCAATATCCTTCTCCAGTTGTTTTTGCCATGGTGGTTTTCTGCCGCTTTTTAGCTCAAATCGAATCATAGTAGTGGAGACTTATTGTTTGTGTAGTCGAAGAACCGTTACCGCTCCACAGTGAATCAACGTGTGAATTTTCTCCTAGAAGTTCTGGTCAGTGTATTCTTCAAACACTGAGTTTATGTTTGCTAGGAGGATATAAGTGTTCTTGTTTGACTTTAGCTTGGGCAGTTTAGTTCGTTTAGTTGCTTTAATACCACTGAATTCAGTTATTGCTCTGTTGAATTCTGATCGTGCTAAATACATAAATTCGTTCTGCTGGTTCGTCTCAGGGGGACGATCTATGTTGATATTTGTTTCGATGTTATCTATAACACTTTCATTGACTATAGGTATACCGTTATGAGTATCATCTTTACTTTTGAGTTCCATTACGACCTCTTCTCGTAAGTTTTGCAGCGTTTCTGAAGAAAGTAGCCTATTTATAACTATTGTTCTTCGTTGATCCGAAATTCTCTGCTCGGATATGTGCTGTAATTCCGAATATTCATAATGTCGTGCGCGTTGAGTTTCTACCTACTGCCAGGTTCAGCTTTGGTACCTCGGGTTCGCTAAGCCCGTACTCAGAAGCAATGTTCCTGAGCCCCTGAGGTTTATTATTATTATTAGTTCACATTCACATTCTTTCACGGTTACATATATCAAGTAGAAGTCCTTAAAATGAATTCACTAATAGTTAAAATAATAATTATTTGTCTACGTTTAATGTTTGTTTCTGGTTTTTGATTCAGTAAAAGGCCTCCCTTGTTTTCCATTCTTAATGTAAACAAACAAAAAATCATTTTATATTTTTTTTCCTTTCTCTTCAATATTCACTCAGAGCTACCCTCATAAATTATGGATTCCTCATCTTAGGGAATTAGCGCAAACTTTTCTTAAAATTAGGCAAGTTCCACGAAGAAATAATATATGGGCGATATCAACCCAGATTATTGGGTCCATAATGATTCTAAATTATCTATAGATCATAATCGGCATCACTTGGAAGACTGAACCTGGCCATCGGGGCCATCTCGTTCAAACAGAGATGGAATTTGAGGAAATATCGCAGGTTATGTATTTTTTCTATTATCTGCTTAGTCCTTTTCATGACTTTGATTGCTATGTGTAATCTTTTCTCAGATTTGTTCAGACATATAAGAAGTATGATTGTTGAAATATTTTTCTGCTGGTTTTCTTTTTCCATTGTTACAGATTCCTGTCCCAAACCCCCTCTCTTTCACCCTTGTCTTCGTTTGGAAATCATGGAAGGCAAGAGTGAATGAAGCGGCTAAGCTGAAAAATCTTTGGTATTCTTTTTGTACACACGACACTTACACAACATAAACAGACAAGCTATTGCTAGTGCAATAGCGACAGGGAAACATATGTTTGATATCAAGGCGTTGTTTTTTATTCGTGATCCATTCCGCATTGTGTTCTTTGGGGTTCGACCATAGTGATGACCAATAATCGGTCAAGCAGTGTGCGTCAGGTACTTCTCTGTTATTGTTGGTCGCAGTTCTGTTATTTCGCTCATGAAAATTGACCGCGCTTTGGTGGAACCTCTGCTTTTGATGATTCCTTTCAGAACACTTGATGTATCTTGAGAGCCTCTTTGCTTTTGCTTGGAGTTTCTGCTCCAAAATGTCCATATACACGTCGATATGTTCGTGATCAGGGTGTTCTGTGTTCGTACCAATTTTTTAATGAATTTTGCGTATATGGCATTTTAAGCGCCTTGAGGGCTTTTTGTTTTTCTGGAATTCTGTGAGGCGACCGATCTCAGCTGTAATATTTTCAATATCCTTCTCCAGTCGTTTTTGCCATGGTGATTTTCTGACGCTTTTTAGCTCAAATCGAATCACAGTAGTGTAGACTTATTGTTTGTGTAGTCGAAGAACCGTAACCGCTCCACAGTGAATCAACGTGTGAATTTTCTCCTAGAAGTTCTGGTCAGTGTATTCTTCAAACACTGCTTTATGTTTGCTAGGATGATATCAGTGTTCTTGTTTGACTTGAGCTTGGGCAGTTTAGGTCGTTTAGTTGCTTTAATACCACTGAATTCAGTTATTGCTCTGTTGAATTCTGATCGTGCTAAATACATAAACTCGTTCTGCTGGTTCGTCTCAGGGGACGATCTATGTAGATCTTTGTTTCGATGTTATCTATAATACTTTCATTGACGGTAGGTATACCGTCATGAGTATCATCTTCACTTTTAAGTTCCATTACGACCTCTTCTCGTATGCTTTGCAGCGTTTCTGAAGAAAGTAGCCTGTTTTTAACTATTGTTTTTCGTTGATCCGAAATTCTCTGCTAGGATGTGCTGTAATTCCGTATATTTTTCTACGAACTCAAGATGTAACGCGTACCAGTATGCTGTGATTTCCGATTCCAAGTTTGTAATCTTGTATGAGGAATGCATAATGGAGGAATTCATTTCTGAGGTCCACTTCATGCGTTTCCTAGGGAGTCCGGCTCTCTTGGCCGTAGGCATAATGTCTTGCGCCATCGTTGAAATATCATTGGATGAGTTGAGTTTCTACCTACTTCCAGGTTCAGCTTTGGTACCTCGGGTTGGCTAAGCCCGTACTCAGAAACAATGTTCCTGAGCCCCTAAGGTTTATTATTATTATTTATTATCGTGGACTTATGCACTTTCTCAGCTGTTAGCTGGATATAATTTATCTTTCCCAGATTGAGCAATCAAAGGGAACAGGCTCGATTACAATATACTTGACATAAATTTCCTAACTATCCTACATGTATTAAGAATTACAGCTTTTTGCATTGCTATATAGGTATTCTTATGCAATTCTAATTTCTTAAGTCTATCATGCAAAGTTTTGGGTATCAACCCAGTGGAGGTTACGATGACAGGTGCAATATCTATTTTTTCGAGGTGCCACATCTGCTTGATCTCAATAGCAATGTCTGTGTATTTGGACTTTTTCTCCTGGAATTTATTCAGCACGTTGTTATTATTCGGTATGGCGACATCCACCAGCATTGCTGTTTTGGCTCTCTTATCATACACTTCTATGTCCGGCTATTATTCGTCACCATTCTGTCAGTGATAACAGTCCTATCGTAGTATAATCTGATAGAGTCATTTTCCAATACGGGTGCCGGTTGATACTTGTAATATGGCTGGAAGGTGTTCAGAAGTCCGTTCTTGTGTGCAAGTTTCTGGTGGATAATGTTGCACACTTGATTATGCATGTGAAGATACTCCGTATTGGCCAGTTGTTCGCATCCGGACGTAATATGCTGTATAGTCTCCGATCTTATATGGCATTTTCTGCACTTATCTGTTTGTAATGTTCCGTCTTTCATAATAAATTTTTTGTAATTATTTGTAGCGATCACTTGGTCTTGGATGGCCATAAGGAATCCTTCTGTTTCTGCGAATAATTTTCCTTTCATCAACCATTTGTTGGAGGCTTCTTTGTCGATGTGTGGTTGATTAATCTCATGGTGATGTCGCCAATGCAATTCCTTTCTTGACCATTGCTCTTGTTTTTCAGTATCTGATAGGAATGGTAGATTCAGAAGGTCATCTCTGGTAGCAAGATTTATTGGTGTATATCTCCTATCAGCCAACGATACCACTCTATGGAGGTCAGAAGTGAGAGCTTTTGCAGAGAAGAATTCTCTGAGATTTTTTATCTGTTCGGTGTGTAAATTGACATCATCTATTAATCCGCGTCCTCCTTCTTTCCGCTTCAAAGTTGTTTGTATCACAGACGATTTTGGATGATGGTTGTTGTACTTTGTCAGTATCGTTCGGGTCTGCCTTTGAATATCATCCAGTTCTGTCTTAGTCCATCTGATTATTCCAAATGAGTAAAGCAACACTGGAATGGCATAGGTGTTAATTGCCTTGACTAGATTCCCCGAGTTCAACACCGATTTCAGCACAGACTTCAGACGCTGACTGTATTCTGAACGAATCTTCTCCTTTGATTGTTTTCGTTCTAGCAATTTGGCTTGTTGGTATCCCAGATATTTGTATGTTTCGTCATCTCTCACGCACTGTATAATATCGCCGTTTGGAAGTTGTGTTTCACCATCTATGACTTTCCCTCTTTGAATGTTCAGGGTCTTATATTTTTCAATCCCGAATTTCATATGAACATCTGCCGAGAACTTACTGACAGTTTTCAGCAAATCATCCAATTTCTTCTTGTTCGAAGCATATAATTTGATGTTATCCACATACAGCAGGTGGGAGATTGTATGATAATTCCTTTCTGCTTTTATCCTAAATCCGTATCCTGTTCCATTGAGCATTGGGGACAATGGGTTCATAGCTAAACAGAACCATAGTTGGAAAATTCTACGACATATGGTTATCTCGTCGGTTTTAATTGATGTATTGTTCATGTTGACCTGCAGAGACGTGCGCCAGTGTGTCATTGTTGTCTGCAATACTTCAACAAGCCAAGAATGGGCGGTATTATCGAATGCCTTCAGATAATCGAGAAAAGCTGAATGAACATTCCGATGCCCTACGTGTGCCTTTTTGATTCTACATGTGCCTGTTTGATTGTCACAGAATCGATGGTGAGTTGTTCCTTGCACCCGAGGTGTTTTTTTCTGCATCCTTTCTGCTCCTCTGCTAATATATTGTTGTCGTCGAGGTGTTGGTATATTCGATTGGATATGCATGAGTTAAGTATTTTGTAGATTGTTGGCAGGCAAGTGATTGGCCTATATTGAGACGGATCCTGTGTTCTATCGCTCTTAGGTAGCATATATGTTAAGCCTTGGGTTAAGAAAGTGGGTGTTTTCTTGGGATGTTGAAGAACGTACGTGAGTTATTATTATTATTATCAAATCACATTCGCATTCTCGTTCACGGTTATCATATATCGAGGCCTTAAAATAAATTCAATATAACTTGAAATGATTTTTATTTGCCTACGTTTAATGTCTGTTTCTGGTTTTTGATTCACTAAGAAGCCTCCCTTCTTTTCCATTTTTAATGTTAACAAAAGAAAAATCATTTTCTATTTTTTTTCTTTTCTCTTCAATATTCACTCAGAGCTACCCCTACAAATAATGGATTCCCCATCTTAGGGAATTAGCGCACCCCTCACGGTTGATAATAACAGAAGTTAAAAATTTCATCTCTATAAATAAGTTAATTTAACCATACCGACAATTCGACAATTTTCTTTTGAAATGTTTTTATTTCCCATGATATATTTTTCTGCAGAATATTAATTTAACGAGTTTCACTCGCAATATACCGAAAAATGAACCAACCTGAAATCTCAACGAGTATTTTGCTAATTATGGAACAAATATCGATAACGGTCATGAATATTTCCTGAACTCCTCCAATCACGCAATGCCGTTAATCTTTTCTGCTTTATCACGTGCCTGAATAATCTCTAGTTCAATTTAATTAAGCCTATTTTAATCAAGTGAAACCTTCCATTTTCAACTGCGAAAGGTGGTTGGTTTGTGGTTTCACGAAATTAGCGTCCTGATGGAAGTACGTGCTAAGATTTAGAAATTAAATATATGAGCTGAACTGCTTTAACAGATGAAAAGTACGAGGTTCGCAAATTCGTATTCTTATCATTATGATAAGTTTTTTCTTTGGATTTATTCATGCTTAAATATTCTACGTTTGCGGTGGCTTGTGTCTCAATAATCAAATTGAATCGTAGTTATTTCCATCAAGAAGTACTGAATCGCTAATTTGATTTTTGCGTTTTCTCATATTCGATGCTAATATGGTGGATAATTTGGTTCAGAGATCTCTGTCTTTGGCATCATAAACTGTTTTTATATTCAACTCTTGACCGGCGATGCTGGTCATGCCAAACCTTGAAACTTGTCAGAAAGATGTTTGATGGGAGAGAATTTAACATGTAACTATAAAAAGTTAGTTTGCTTTTCTTGCACCTTATCCTTCAGTGACGAACCGAAGCTCAGCGTGAGAGGGGGTTATTGGTAAATAAATGGTCAAAGTGCCCACTAGAAGAAATATTAAGAGCAGGCAGCAAGTTCACAAAAAACCACACTGAAATTGAATGAATATATTCAATCTATTTCCTTCACACAAAAGCTGAATAAAAATTTATTATAAAGTGAAACAAAAACTGATGAGTCGACTCACTAAGACTAATTCAAAATGATTTATTAAAAATGTTATATGTACGAAATAATTTTGAAGACCGAAAGTTATTTTACAGAAGAATTCACAAGTTGAAAATCAATCGACAAAGAACATGTAGAATATTAGAATGTCTTATCTTGAGAGTGGAAATGCTTCTAAAGGTGTTATGGGGCTCTAGAAAGCAACAGTTTTCCAAGAATGCACTTTTCAAGTAATTTAATGCTGAGGACAAGTCCTATAAAAGCCTAATAACAAAAAAATAATTTCTATAGTATTGCAAGCACAGCTTAGCCATAATTAAATATGCACACATATATAATAACTAAATCCACTTATGTCAAAAACGAAATCTAATTAAACAAAAGAAAGTCCAATCAATTTTTGAATTCATTAACCGAATCTGAGTCCACCACATCACTTGAAAACCTGTTCCAATCATCGAACACCCTTTCACAAGAAAATACTGTCTTTGTCTCGACGAAAATTTTTCTTTTTTTAGCTTCAGATGATTACCACGCAAACGAGTATCAGCACCCAAACTAAACAAACATCTCAGGTTGGCGTAATTGTGTTTAATTATACGATAGCACAAGATTAGATCACCGCGATGTCTTCGCTGCTCGAAGGTTATGAGACCAGCTCTAGCCAATCTTTTATTATATGAGGGACGAACGACCCCAAAAGTCATACGTGTAGCACGGCGCTGGACACCCTCAAGTATGCTTTCATCCCGAGCGAGAACCGGGCACCAAACCGAGCCTGCATACTCCAAAATAGGACGCACATAAGTCTTATAAAGTGTAACCGAACTAGAGAAGGACAACTTAATGAACGATCTACGAATAAGATAAATTAAAGAATTAGCACGTTTACAAACACTTAGGACATGTTCCGACCACGTAAGGTTTGAAGTAACGGTTACTCCTAGATCTACATGTGAAGTAACTGAGCGAAGTGGATAATTGTCAATCGAGTATTGACGGGATGGATTATTGGGTCCTATATGGAGCTCAACACATTTATCAACATTTAGTGGTAGGAGCCAGTCGTTGCACCATCGGTTTATTGCGTCAAGATCGTCCTGGAGAATCTGTCTCTCGGTGAGCGGGTTTGCATACAACTTGGTGTCGTCAGCGAAGAATGACTTGCGAGATTTAATGTGTAATGAAGGATCGCTGGCGAAAATGACAAATAAAAGTGGCCCCAGGACGGATCCCTGAGGCACTCAGCTCAAAACCGGTCTTTCCGACGAAAGAACACCACCAACCCTCACCACGAATGTTCGCTGCGACATATAATTAGCAGTCCAGAGAAGCAACTTCCCGCGAATTCCAATGATATCCAATTTGTGAACTAATCTTCTTACTGTGACTCTGTCAAAAGCCTTGGCGAAATCGAGGTAAATGACATCAGTAGGGATCCTTTGATCATAGGCATGCGTCCAATCATTAACGCAAGACAAAAGATTTGTGGTAGTTGACTTTCCCTTTACAAAGTCATGTTGTTTTGACGGAATGATAAAGTTTTTTGTCAAGAACTCGGTTGTCACTTCGACTATTATGGATTCCATCACTTTCGATGCAACAGACAGAAGGCTTAATGGTCTTTAGTTACATGAGTCCAGTTTATCACCTTTTTTAAATAGAGGAGTGACACTTTTCAAGATAGGACGTTGTTCGTGAATATATCTTATGTCCAAAAAGAATTCGGGACGTCTCGCAAAGTATATATTTACTTTCAAAAGAAAATTGAGAATCGCCAAAGTTCGGATCCTTGATAAATCATCCTGGTTCTTCCAAAAGTATATATTTATTTCCGAAGAAGTATTCATGTTCGTTAAGATACAGCTTCGCCCAAAGAGTATTTATATTAATGAAAATGAGCGTCATCACTCATCATTATCACTGGTTCATTTTCTTCAGCGATAATCATTTGCATTCTTATAGCAAACTGCTGGCGATGTGCAAAATCTTCTTTATTCAGGTACTGGATAACCATGACATTATAGGGGTGAAGCGGAGGTCTTGGTGTCAACTTTTACGAACAGTTACACTATTTATTCTGAGTTTTGCAACTCGTTTTTAAACGCTGCATCCTGGGTTTTGAATAACAACTTGTGTCATTCTTTCCACAGACGCTGGTGTCCTTACACTTCGGGGATGACCTTCTGGTTCCGGATTCATTGCTGATGCTGTCGTTCTAAAATTCTGTACTCATCGAATGATTGTGTCACGTTTTGGAATTGAAGCGTATTACCATTGTTGAAGCGCTGGCGAAAGCGCCGCTGCACGGCAATGACAGACTCTCCCGACTTTAAATACTCTTCATTTGCAAACCGCACGGTGCTCTTTTGTTCAAATAACTATTTGGAACTGAATTGTTACCGTTTCCATTACGGTATCTAACCATAGAACGCTCTAGGCCCCTCCGAATAAGCATGTTACCGTGTTAACCACGCTTTCTTAATCACAGATCGCCTAGTAGGCCCTTCGACCAGGCTAGACACAAAACGTACTCTGCGCCTACCTGGACCGAGGGTTTAAATACCCGTGCATTTTGTAGACTCACTCACTTTCTCTTCAACGACCTCTACGAATACACATTGTCTCAGAAAACCGGCTGCAGCACGCGTTGCCACGAGCCGGATTTCCGTACCCACGCCATATTGCCAAACCGCCGTTGTTTACTAACCAACCACGTGTTTTTATTTCATTTTGAATTTACGTTCACAAAGAGTATTTTTGTTAGCCCTCAGTGTTTCCATCGTGTATGTGACCCCATCCTGGTAGCAAGTGGAGCCCAACGTGTGCATTAGGGCATTATTTGCTCCGTTGCGAAAAGAACCCATCCCGACTGAATTAGCCGATAAATATTGATACGAAAATCCAAGTGAAAAATTCCGCTACTTTCGCACACGAGGTGAATCCGACGCACGTGGTAGGACCAACGCGAAAAATAGCAACGACGCAAGTGGATAGTATTCGACTAATTCATCTACCGCAGAATTAATCCACCACCGCAGCAGCCGTCAATGAAGCATTCGGTTCATGGACCGAAGACAACACCAAGTGGCGCCCAAAGACGAGTGTGTGAGTGTAGTGTTGTGAAACGACCAGTGCGTTAGTGAATCTAGAACCTACTCACAGTCGCAGTTGTTCAACGTATGATAAACTCATCATGTGTGTCTTAGGTTAGTAAATTGTTTTTTTTTTCAGTACTATTTTTCTCTTTTTCTGGTACTTTTAACATTTAATCAGGTAATTTTACTATCAAAATTTTATGTGTGATTGATAAGTGAAGATACGAAGTAGATGCGTTTAAACCTCCCCTTCCCCTCAGATTTGTTATTGTATATATCTTAGATTCAAATAATTCAATTAGAGCTTTGCATAATGTAAGTAGCTAGACCATACGACCCGCTTACGTGAGACAATGTTTTCTGTGGTTTTCTTGTCATCATCGCTTTGATGCCAAATGGCGCGTGAGATAGTAAGACGGCCCCAGACGCACTGCACACAGGGTCGTATTAGATTTAAGTAGGATAACTTGATGAAACTTTTTCTTTCTGTTGGTATGATGTGCATATATGAACATGTCTTAAATAAAGATACAACATGGTTTGATAACCTGGTATGGCAATATGGAGGCGCCTAACCGCGATCTTCAGAGGGGGGCAGTGTTACCGTTTCCACTACGGTATCTCACCATAGATCGCTCTAGGCCCCTCCGAATAAGCGTGTTACCGTGTTAACCACGCTTCCTTAATCACAGATCGCCTAGTAGGCCCTTCGACCAGGCTAGACCCAAAACGTACTCTGAGCCTACCTGGACCGAGGGTTTAAATACCCGTGCATTTCGGAGACCCACTCACTTTCTCTTAAACGACCTCTACGAATACACATCGTCTCAGAAAACCGGCTGCAGCACGCGTTATCACGTGTTTTCATTTCATTTTGAATTTACGTTCACAAAGAGTGTTTGTGTTAGCCCTCAGTGTTTCCATCGTGTGTGTGACCCCATCCTGGTAGCAGAATGGTGACTCTTCGTCAGTTGAATGACCTCAGCCACTCCTTTCTACTTACTCACCGTTACGTGTACTACGCGTTCCAAAAACGCGCTTCCATTACGCCCCACCCTGTACATACGGTTACATGGTGCTTACTTTTTCGTTGAGAGTTTGGGAACGATTATCTTCAAGTTAAGAGAGAAGCGAATTAATTAATAGTCTTAACTACAATTTATTTTTCATATTGTCGAGAATGTAATGAGAATTAGAATGGTCGAATGTACACGCTCCTGCTAACTACAGGTGGAAATACTGGGTTATAGTTTCGGGTTCAGGAAACGAAATTAATCATGAAAGTTATTCACAAATTTTTCAGTCATATAAGTAATTTCCTCGTTTAAACTGCAGTGAGTTGATTTCCCATAAAAATCACAGTATTCTATGGTCTGCCTTCATTGAAAACGTCGGCAATGTATGGGTAATATTAAAGCTATGTCTTTCCAACATTTCTGAAAATAAATCATCCGAGTGAAAATAAACTGAAAGTGCTTTATACATTCTTTGAATCCGATTGAAATCTGATGAAATGAAAGAAATACATTGATTTTTGTCTTCATTGAAAAATGAAGGAGAAGTTGAACGAGTGTATTTCAGTTCCTTGTAGCGTGTAAATATCTACTCTTCAGTATGATCACAAATGGCGGTCATGTGCTTGCATATACTTTCTAAATTTCTGTTTAAAACAAACCATTTCATAAGTAACAATATTATAATTTGAAATATCACATAACTAGAAGCGTAATGAACTTGACGAATCATCACGCTTAGATAAGATGTCATGAATTCTTTGTCAGTTGTTACACCTGAATCATATTTTTGAGGGAAGTTTTTTAAGACTTTCAACCTAGAGAAACATAATGCTTGCAATTTACTGCACTGTTAGTCATTCCTATGTAACAATAAACTGAAATGAGCATCACACATCAAACTGTCACAAGACGACACAATGGAATTTTGCTCCTCATCAATTCGCACTTGCATACGAACAACCCAATCTGTGTGTTGCGGTCCGTTACATTTAAGTGATGCACCATTAACATCCCAAATTGACAAATAGAATTTCAAGTCCAATTGCACAATTCCTACAGAATCGCGTTTTGTCTGCTATTGTTTTTATATTAACATGTTTTCTTCGTCGAGTTCACAGCTTGTGGTATCTGAAAAATATTTCGTTGATTCTTTTTACCAATGGTAAAAGTACGGACGCGCAAAATCGTTATCGCGTCTCGGAAATCTCCTAATATTAGCCTTCTTTGAATTAGACTCAAAAGCGACCATTTACCTAGAAGTTTTCATATTTTCTCACCTGTATATTATTATGAGTTTACTATGTAAACAATACGTAGAAGCCCAGCGGATGTACACTGAAAGATTTTCAATCCGTATTGCTCCCGATAGAAAAAATTTTGAAAGCATTAATCGACACCTAGGTCTGGGGATCTAGGAGGCCATGGTTTTGGCCCACCTCGACCTATCCATCAGTTGTTGAATGTATAATTTGAGAATACCCTAGCTTCTCCACTGAAATGTGCTGGTGCCCCGTCATGCATGAACCAGATTATGTTTCCCACTGAAAGTGGCACATCCTCGAGCAATAAAGTTAACACCTCCTCAAGAAATTTTCGATAAGCGGAATCATTCAGCCTGTTAGGCAAAAAAAATGGCCCAATCAAATAATTTCCAATTATTCTGACCCAGACATTTAGTGAGAATTGTTCTTGATGATGTGATTCTTCAATAAAATGGGGGTTTTCCTCAGCCCCATAATGTTTATTGTAAAAATTTGTGATAGCAGTTCTCGAAACGTTCGCTTCCTCTGTGAACATTTTTTCACTATCGAAATGAGAATTTTTTCTAATTATATCTAGGAACCATCGCCAGAGATTCAGTATTGAAGGAAAATCTCGAGGAAGTAGAATTTGGAAGCGTTGAATATGAAACGGGTACAACAAAAATTCGTGGAGAATTCTCCAAACTAAAACATGTGAAATATTCAACTGATTTCCAATTTGTCTTGTACTCATATGAGGATTCAAATCAATACAATTCAAAACTGCTTCCTCAATATCTGGAGTTCTCAAAGTTAAATTTGCACCTTTCAAATGATTATTTGCAGTAAAAGTACCAGTTTCCCTCGGCCTTCTATGGATAATTGAAAATGTTTGGTGTAACTCGATTTGAAAAACGCACCTGATATAATCGCCTAGCTTCTGTTGTGTTTCCGTCAGCCAGTTCCTGTTATGGATTCGGCTTCAGTAAAATTAGCGATTTTTTCTTACAGCAACTTCAAAAGTCTTAAAACTAATCGTTAATTCAATAAACAATTCGAACAGACACTGGTTCAACTTTAGCAACTGTAAAAATAAATAAACAAATGAAAAAAATCAAAGCCTACTACTCATTTTTTTTTAATTAGAAGTGCTTTCAATTCATTGAATGCATACAATCGTTCAATTATTTTTTTCTCGAGAACGGTTGGAGATACGAAAAAATTACAGGTGACAAAAAGTTTCTGAATTGAACGAAGATCAGGAGGATTGATTGTACGCTGATCAGTGGCGTACTGTTAAAAAGTTTGAAAGGGCAAAAGAAGACATGGCTCCGTAGAAGAAAACACCTTGTTGTTTCTAGTTAAAATTGAGAACGTGTGGACTGTAGTTTCGGTCTCGTTTGACCTCGTCAGCATTGTCTACCCATTCGTCATACAAGGCTATGCCGTCACTACTCATCTCAATTCGTTGGAGCGAACGCAATAATGTAAATATCACTGCGCCCCTCAACGAACCGAAACAGGAGGTACCTAACCAACGCCCCGCGAAACGGTGAAACCACAGAGCAGATAAAACAGGAAAACGTTGAGTGGTCACACGAGTTCGATAAGATACCGCCATGCGACACTCACGTATCAGACAAAAGCGGCCGTTGAAGGACCGACGCTTCTCATTTCTATGTAGTGGTTTTGAGATGTTTGTGTATGCCTGGTTGTAAACCACATAGAAATGAGGAGCGTCGGTCCTTCGACGGCAGCTTCTGTTTGATACGTGAGTGTCGCATGGTGGTATGTTATCGAACTAGTGTAACCACTTAACGTTTTCCTGTTTTATCTGCACTTCGGTTTCACCGTTTCGCTCGGCAATGGTTAGGTAGCCTCTGTTTCGGTTCGTTGGGGAGCGCAGTGATATTTACATTATTGCGTTCGGTCCAACGAATTGAGATGAGTAGGTAACGGCGTAGCCTGGTGTTACGAATGGGTAGACAATGCTGACGAGGTTGAACGAGAGCGAAACTGCAGTCCATTGTTCTTATTCGTTATTTTTGACCATGCTAACGGTGATTATGAAGAGTAGATCGGAAAAGTAGCTCCTACAAGGGAGGATATTTAATATTCAACGGAAGGTTGAATATTGTCCCTTGAAAAATAATTTTCTTCGATGTGTCTACACATTGCGAGATCTCGCATATAGTAACTTTTTGTTTTGAGATTCTTACTTACGTCAGTTGTCGCGTGGTGTCGCTTGGAGCTCGGCGCAAAAACAGAGGCTTATATCTCATGGTGCTTCCGCGCAAATTGACCTTGAAAGCGATGCGCCTTTACTAATATCCTTTATCTAACGTGAAGGTCGATAAAGTTTGTTTTTAATTGAAGTTTCAAGAATAAAGTAGAACGTAGCCCCTCACTATTCATTTTCGATTCGATCTTCAATCTTAATCTGCATATTTTGATACGACTTATTTAAATATCGATTTAACAAGTTTCAATCGATCCTTAAAATGAATTCTGGAGGTTGCTTTTTGAATTTTGAACTTAATGGATTGAATTATGCAAAAGAGAAACTTATGTTTAATAAATTGACTGTTTTTCTGTAACTGAACATGCATGAATGCATGTTGACAAGACAGAAATTTCAAAAATAAGAGAGTAAATTGGAAATGTCCTTTCTTGACATGAAGAATGTTTGGATAAGTAACTTCTCTAAGTTTATTTTGTTTCGTTAATATAAATTAGGTGAAGCTTATTTCAAGTCAAACCCGTGTCACCGTCAAAGCTTCGCCTGAGCTCTTTCTTATTGAGTCCTCACGAAGCCGAACCCTTCGTTTCATGAAACTTTCTCTATCCTTTCGTATAAACTTCTCGTATGCTAATTTCTGCATGTATTTCTACGAATTTGTTATATCTTATTTTGTTGAAAATTTCAATAAGCCAATTGTTAATACAGCCAATTGTTAAATGAATGATCATTTTGAAGTATTCAGATTTATTTCTTGAAGTTATCGCTTGCACTTTTTTACCTTTCCACATGATAATGGATCATGATAAAACTGTATAATATGTAATGTTAAATCAGTTTCAAGTGAAATTTGTCGAGATAGCATCAGTTACTCATTGAAATTAGATCTTCTACATATTTATTCATTGAAAATTTTGTCGAGGATTACGTTAAAATACAACAGAATTTTTAACTTTTACATTGAACAGTACCTATGATATTATTGGTGTTACTCAGATATGGCTACAACCGCATATAAAAAGCTCAGGAATTATAAGTGATAAAAAATACTCAATTTTCCGTAAAGACAGATGTGAATCAAATAGTGCCAAAAAGAGTGGCGGTGGTATTTTTGTGGGCATTTCTATATACTTTCATGCTGAACAACTAACTGAATGGTCAAATAGTTCCATTGTGGGGGACGATTGGTTGAAGACACAAGTTTCTAGTGCAGAATACCTTTTCCTTGGTGTATGCTATTTTCCTTTTCGCTGATGATACCAGCGTAGTCGGCTGTAGCCCCAACAAACAAGATCTACTCAATTCACTTAATAACACGCAGCAGTAACTTTTTGATTGGTTTTGTGCGAATAACTTGAGTAATACCCTTGATTAAACTTCTAGGATATTGTTTACTCACCGAGCTCTTACTTTCAAGAACCCCGAAAACGTTAAATTCTTGGGAGTTATGCTTGATGAGATAAAAAACACAAGGCTTAACTTTAATCTACACTTTATTTGAAAAAAATCGACGACGTTTCGCTGACACAGCAGCTTTATCAAGAATGAAAAACAGAATGAAGAGTATGGTATTATAAACAAATCGTAGAACAAGTTGGATGAATAACAGGAAAATCCACACCGAGCCATTGTACAGTTAGTATGAAAGGTAATAAAAAAAAAAAAAACCTAATTAAACAAGTTAAGTAGGGTTAGTAATTCACATCTACAAACATTCGGACAAGCTTTTGAATGAACAGGTAGATGTGTTTAATTAGTTTTTTTATTACCTTTCATACTAACTGTACAATGGCTCGGTGTGGATTTTCCTGTTATTCATCCAACTTGTTCTACGATTTGTTTATAATACCATACTTTCATTCTGTTTTTCATTCTTGATAAAGCTGCTGTCAGCGAAACGTCGTCGAATTTTTCCAAATAAAGTGTAGATTAAAGTAAAACCTTGTGTTTTTTATCTCATTTATATCATGGATCTACATCAAGTAACGGCCTCCACAATTCAAATGTTGAAGAAAGCGAATACAAGCTTTTTGGCCCTTTGGTATTCTAAGTTGTTACTTCAAAATGCATTTACATCCCGAAACCTGTGGTTTTTAACCACGTGTTTGAAGAGTGAAGTGTGTCCTAAATATATCAAACTCAAGACCAACAACAACAGTTATGCAGCTCGAAGAGCAGTTATCTCTGGACAGAAGATATGGATCAAATCAGAATGCAAGATTTTGTTCCACAAACGAGACATCTACAATATTTATCTCAGAGTATTTCATACCGAGTTATTGTACAGACTTCATCCACTTGAATTCGATTTATTAGATTACAATAATAGATTCAAAATTAGATCAATAATACATAATAAATATACCATCCAATACCGCAAATTAAAGTTTCTCGTGTCACGAAAACAAAACCTACTCCACGTAAAACTAAATTTTCTGACCATCAATTTTTGATAGATTCGTTAACCTTTCTGATACTAATTTCACAACTGATGAAACAAATCTCTTGGAGAAAGGTTTCAAACACAATATTAAATCAAACAAGATAAAATCTGATTTAGAGGAACTTGGCATAGATACTGAAATTTCTCTGAAAAATATTCCTAATAACACTCACCTTAAATATTTAGCATCTAACATTATAAAAATGAATCATTAGCTGACTTTAAACCGAGTAAAGAACAAAATATTTTAAAGGCCATCAAACAAAAATCTCAACTAAATGAAGTTCTTTTACAAAAGCAGATAAGGGTAATACTGTTATTGCGTTAACTAAAAATGACTACCTATTTAAAACTCTAAATTTCATTTCGTCCGGAAACTATACAATTTTAAACAAAGATCCAACTATTGAATTCCAGAAAAATATTAAAATTGCAAGAAATGACGCAAAATCTTTAATTAAAGCAATAGATAAATACAAATTAATTTTACCAAACCCTCAACCACCTCAACTGTATTCACTCATTAAATTGCATAAAGTAAATAACCCCGTTAGACCAGTCGTATCTTACGTTACAGCCCCAGCCGTGAAATTGTCGCACTACCTTATAGATATCATCAAAAATTATTGTTCATTCAAATCAAAATTTTCTATAAAAAATTCTTTCGAATTGATAAATAACATAAAAAACGTTAACCTACCACCTAACGCAAAACTTATTCCGTTTGATGTTGAGAATTTATACCCAAGTGTTCCTCCAGGTGATGTCAAAATATTAATCGAAAAACATGTTGAATTCGAATCATGTTAACCACATAATTAAATCAGAAATATTGAATCTGTTGGACGTTTGCATTGAACAAAATTATTTTTCTTTCAACAACATCTATTACAGTAGTGAAAATGGTTTGATCATGGGAAATCCTTTGACTCCACTTTTAGCAGAGATTTTTAAGAATAATATCGAACAGAAAATTCATACACATCCACTCATTTCCAAATTTCTTTATTGGTATAGATATGTTGACGACATCTTAGTATGTTTTATTGGAACTACTCGTCAATTAGATTTATTTCTTAATTTCATTAATTCCATCCACTTGAACATTAAATTCACGATAGAAATTGAATAGAACGATTATATTAATTTTTGGACTTAAAATCACTAAATGAAATAATAATCATGTTTTTCGGTCTTTCGTAAACCAACACATACTGATACAATTACACATAACTACTCATTACATCCAATTCAACACAAAGTTGCAGCTTTGAACAGCATGGTACATCGGTTACTCAATTTTCCTTTATCAGTAGGAGATTATAATAAAGAGTTAAACATCATCAAACAGAAAGTCATTAATAATTCATATAATACGGATATGATAGATCTAATCATTCGTAAAAACTGTTCAGAAAGCAATAAATGAAGTATATCCTATTCATAAAGATTATAAAATATTCAACAGTTTAACATTCTGCGGTTCTGCAAGTACAAATATTAAATCCTTTCTAGTCAAACAAAATCTTCATATAACTTTCAAAACTTCTAAAAACATATTAAAAATAATAAATCTCGTGTTGAAAAATCAAGTATATCAGGAATCTATAAACTCAATTGCGGTTCTTGTGATGAAATTTATATCGGTAGGACCTATAGGAGTTTTGGCATGAGAACATCCGAACATAAACGTAGCTTCGATAAAAATAAATCTGATTCAAATTATTCAAACCACCTAATAAAAGAAAACCATTCATTCAATAAAACTTTGACATATTACATATAAAATCAAAAGTTCAAAATTAGATCTCCTAGAAGCATTAGAAATAAATAGGTACAAACATTCGGACAAGCTTTTGAATGAACAGGTAGATGTGAATCACTCACCCCTACTTAACTTGTTTAATTAGTTTTTTTTATTACCTTTCATACTAACTGTACAATGGTTCGGTGTGGATTTTCCTGTTATTCATCCAACTTGTTTTACGATTTGCTTATAATACCATACTCTTCATTCTGTTTTTCATTCTTGATAAAGCAGCTGTGTCAGCGAAACGTCGTCGAATTTTTTCAAAGAAAGTGTAGATTAAAGTTAAACCTTGTGTTTTTTATCTCATTTATATCATGGATCTACATCAAGTAACGGCCTCCACAATTCAAAAGTTGTGCTTGACTCAATTATGATCTGGGAGGGACACGTCGACTACATTGCGGGCAAAATATCGACAAGTATTTTCTCGATTAGAATTCTAGTAAACATGTTACTTATTGACGCTGTACGCGTGGCCTACTTCTCCTTGATTGAGTCCCATATGTCCTATGCTCTGACAAGCTGGGGTCACTCCCCTTATGCTCCGCGAATATTTGCTCTCTAGAGAAAAGTATTGAGAATAATGGCTAGGAAAGCATATAGAGCTGATGTCAGGAATTCTTTTATTGACATAAACATCTTAACTTTTCTTCTCTCTACATACTTAATAGCTAGTAAAAGCCGTAATGGCGAGGTATTAAATAACCAAATTCATTGTTATAATACCCGACAGAATAATGATATTGGTTTAACCTTCTTAAGGCTTAACTCTAGTCGCTGTAGTTTCAATTACTATAGCAGTATGTTCTTTATTAAGCTTCCCGAGAGTATACGAAATATGGTTATCAAGAAATTAAGGATTGTCTGAAGGGGTTTTTACTGCGGCAGGCTTTTTACAGTATTGACGAATTCCTTTCTCTTCGATTTTCATCAAATGACCACATCTGATTATCATTCTACATTATATATGCCTATTTGCGATTTATGTGACATATTTATTCTAATATTTATATATGAGTATCTATTTTATTCCTGTTTTGAAGTTGAAAATTGACAAATGTAAACAAAATTATTCAATCATGCTACTAAATCTAATCTAATCCTCCAGATACAGGTAAAAACGATTATTTATATTATGTTGACTGTAATACCTCCCTTTCTCCAACACATCATTTCTGTCGCGTCGATTTTTCTTCTTTCGCTCATTCGAAGGGACCAAGATTCGCAGCCGTATGTGAGAATTGGAAAGATGAGGCACTTCATAAGCCTGGTTTTAGTGGAAATAGCGATATTTCGATCGGCCCAAATTTTATTCATTTTTTTCGTAGCTACCTTGGTTAGTTCGCATCTACGTTTAACATCCCATGGACACAACGCCGAACGAATACATCGATACTAAAGCAACTCCGCATAAAACAAAGACTTTCGAGTGCAATTTAACTCAAAATATTGAGATACTTCGGACACATCATGAGAAGAGGACCAGAGAATTTGGAAAAAATCATTATTCAGGGGAAAGTATATGGAAAGAGAGGAAGAGGAAGGTCCCCAACACGATGGACGGATCAAATTACAGAAACAACAGGCCGACCCATGCATTCTCTAGTTGTAATGGCACAGGATAGAAAGGAATGGAAAACTTTCATTGATGACATTTTATTCGTCGCTACATCCTCAGGAGAGGATAAAGAATGAAGAGAGAGAGAATACCTCCCTTGTGCAAAATCACGGCAATGAAATTATCTATATTATTGGTGATTTTAATCTTAGTTGATCATTTGATGACATTCAGGGTAAACTCATAAGCAATATAGTTCAGAATGACGTTTGTACTGGTTTTGATGATTTTCTCTGGTATAATTCTTTGATACAATTCAATGGTGTCAGAAATGTCAACAATAGAACTCATCTTATCCAATGATTGTGAAATTAGTGTTTAAGAAATTCTCTACCTTTTTTCTCAGAAAATCTACATCATCCGGCCCTAGCGGTATATATTCACATGGACCTAGATAGAAAAACTATCGATAAATAACGTCCTTTGTTTAAATTCTTTAACGCAGATTAAAATTCTAATAATGATGAACTGTTGGGCGCTTAGTGGGACTCGATTTTGTCTAGTGAGGATGTTAATATTTGTATTGAAAATTTTTATCTAACCCCCAACCAAATTTTTGGTAAAAACGTTCCTAAAAGAACAAACAAATTTAACAGAAATCCTAATTGGTTTTCTAAGGAAACTATTAGGCTAACTGAAATCAAAACCAAAGGTATCGAAATAGTCTCTTCTCTACTGAGGATAATATCATCATGGTATCCTCAGTACAGGATAATATTTTGGGCACCCATCATGTGTGACGAGGTCCCGCTAGGGAACACACGGTACAACTATGAGCCTTGCAAAAATTTCTGACGATACGCGTCGTTCCCAGTATGGCGTCCTTATGTGCACTGGATACAATATCTGCCTTCAGTTGTAGTTGTTCCATGGTGTTGTCCTTCTAGTGCGCCTCAACAAGCCCATTTACTGATACGATCAGTGGCAATATCTTTACTCTTTTGAGCTTATAAATTTTCTTCAGTTCGAATGCCAAATCCTGATACTTTGTTATTTTTTCACTTTACAATTTATTCACATTTTCATCAGCTGGTATACTGACGTTCTGGATAACTGCGCTTTTATATATATTTATATATATATATATATATATATATATATATATATATATATATATTTTTTTTTTTTCAGATTTGAACTCCACTTTTTGTTAAAGATTCAGGAGCGGCCTAAATTCTGCTATAATGCCTTCGAGTAATAAGTTTTTTGGTAAGTATTTTCGTCACAATATTTTTTTCCGTGAAAATTTATGAAAATAGGCTCTCATACCATCGCATGTTCCTTCGACCAGATACGATGAATACTTTTTTCCTTTCGTTTTCTTATTGCCCAAGGATAGCTTCATTGATCTTATTATTCATGTCAACGCATAAAATAATGTGCCATATTTTTGCAGAAGTAACCTTATTTTTATCTTCGACCATTTTCGAAATAAAAAGAAATAAACTAACATAATAAAATCAGAGGTTGCGAAAGAAGAGTTTATTAGTACATGTCATCATACTTGATCAGAGAAATGGAGATTATTTAAGGTAGTCGTGTATAAAATACGTAATAGATTGGTTTTTGGTGAGATGATTTACAAGGTGTTGAACTATTTTAATAAGTGTTCAAAATTTGCCCGTTTTTTTGTAGACACAACTCAATCCTCCTGAGGAAAGACCGTTGAACTTTCGACAACATTTGCGGATTAACTGACTGAAAAGCGTCCACTATTCTCTGTCTCATATCCAACTGTGTTGTAGAAAAATCTGGTAAACGATGCCCTTATTATAACCTCACAAGAATTGTAAGGTCCAGAGGCTTAGCTGGCCACCTAATAGGACCACCACGTCCTATCCATTTGTTCGAAAATACATGATTCAAATGCTCCCTAACCTGATGTGAGTGATGTGCCTGTGCTCCATCCTATTGAAACCACCAATCTTGTCTTATATGCTCTGGTACATCGGCAAGTAACATTGGTAGATGATCTTGCAGAAAATCTAAATACATTTCACTACTGAGGTCGAAAAAGTGCGGCCCAATTAGATTTTTCGTGGCGTAATAATGAAAGTTGTGTCTGTTAAAAAGCCTTTTCTTGTGGAAAGTCCGAGAAAAGAATTCTGCTCAGCATACTTGGATTTTCCGCTACATGCCAATTGCAAAAATTGATTCGATTTTCATAGTCTTGATTGTTCAGTTCTTGGTGCAGCTGTACATTATATGCATGAAATTTATTCACTTTCAAGATTCTCTGGACGGGAGTTTGACTTATATCTGTCAACTGAGAAATCTCTCTTCGGCTTTTATATGGGTCCTCTGTCATTGTCAATAAAACTGATGACTGGTTGGTTGTCTCCAGCTGTAGCAGTTTTTGGTTTTTCATGTATTTTATAAGCGATATTACCCGTTTCGATAAATCTAATTAGAAGTTTTTCAAAGCACCTTGTTTCAGGATGCCTTTCATCAGGAAATCTTTGTGCATAAACTTTACTTGCCAACAAAGAATTTCTATCACACTCAACCAGAATAAAAAACATATCCACCTTTTCTTTTTTGGAGAACTTCATGGCAGTCAATTGAGAAAATTGGGTTCAAACCTCACTTCAACAATGTTTAATATCACTACACTGATAAGTTCACCATGTAAAATGCAGAATATGATATTTCCGAACACAAACAAAAAAATGTCAACACATACCTCGATTTACGTTTTAATCATCTTGATTTTATCATTCGTTAAAAGAAAGATCTTGCTTAAATTTTATTTTGTACTACTTGAATCATTACAGAAAAATAAAACTTCTGTGCCAATAAAGATGCTTGTTGATAAGTTTGATACGGTTTTAGAATTTTCATCAAAATTTTACAAATAATAGAATATTCAAAAATGATTGAAGATAAAGATAAGGTTTCTTCTGCAAAATATAGCACAACATTTATGCGTTGACATGAATAATAAAAAACAGGATGTTCCATTTGAAAAATCAAGATATGATATTTTAAAAAGTACAATATTCAATAATTTTTTTGAGTCAATCCTGTATGAAATGAGGATATTCTATTTCAATTCATCAATAAAGCTATCCTTGGGCAATAAGAAAACAAAAGGAAAAGTATTCATCCTTTCTGGTCGAAGGAGCATGCGATGATGTGAGAGCCTATTTTCATGAATTTTTACGGAAAAGAAATTATTGTGACGAAAGAACTCACCAAAAAAACTTATTACTTAAAGACATTATAGCAGAGTTTATTCCGCTCCTGAATTTTGAACATAAAAAAGGTCTTCCAATCTGAAAAACCACTCAAGATTTTTTTATAGAAAACTGAAACACTCTGTTCACTTCAAAATAAATTACTGAAGTAGATTTTACTTTCTAAATAAAGTACCGTTCGAACAAAATGAAATCTTCATGAGTGTTCGAGATACAGAGCACCGCGTTAATGGTGAATCATCCAGTATATGAACATATATACTGTTACCGTGTTCACTAAGCGTTCTAACGCTATAGGTCCTTCCGACCAAGCTGAGCAGCAAACGTACTCTGTGAATATCTGACCCGAGGCTTTGAATATTTTTGCATTATAGTAACTAGTGATCTTTTCCCTAGCCAACCTCATAGAGGTCACATCGTCTCCGCAGATCGTCCGCAGCACGCTTTGCCACGACTTGACTCTACAGATAACCCAGGCTGTCCGCCATATTGCCAAAATATCGTTTTCTACCAGTAAACCAAGTGTTTTATTTAATTTAACGTTTACGTTCACAATGGGAGTTTGTGTGAGCTATTGACGCTTTTCTTCGTACGGGTGACCCCATACTGGTAGCAAGTGGATCCCAACGTGTGAATTAGGCCATTGTGACTTAGCTTTATTGTGGTAATGAAAAGACAAATAAAGAATTTCGCTACTTGAGCAGACGAGGTGAAGCCGATGCTCGTGGTAGCACCGTAGCCAGCAATAAAAGAAACGCACTTGGGTAATATTTGGCTAATTCAGCGACCGCAGAATCCACCACACCAGCAGCCTTGAAAGGAGCACCCCGTGTTTGAACCAAAAACAACGCCAAGTGGCTCCCAAAATCCCTCAAAGCAACAAGTGATCCCATCCTGGTACCATTTAATACTTTCACATTCCGGTCTTACATATAATTTGTTCTTTAGTTATCACCAATGAGTTTTCCTCGAGAATTGAGGACAGTGCTGAGAGAGGAAATATGTCTCTACAAGCAATATTCTATATTACTGCCGTATTTTAATAACGAAAATGGAAAACCCTGTGAATGTTGAGTTTTGGATTGTTTATCAGCAAGAAGAACGAGAAAACCCACGTTCGTGAGCCACAGTATAGTAGCCATTGTTGTGGAGAAATATTAACACAAACTCATAAGATTTGAGTACACTAATCAAACCCACAAATTATGAATGGAAGTCAGGAACTGTTCGTTAGAATATAAAATTTTGAATACACCATACAAAATTTACCTCCTCCGCTCAATCAGTATCATTAATATAGTTAGGTGGCAATTTAAATTCACGACTTTGCAGGTAACAGACAATATGATAGCTCAGCGTTTTGCTCGCTTATATGTTCGCAATCTGAAAATGTTCATTAGCTACAAGCTGAAGTTTCGCTGAAATGTCAAATACAGTAATGAGCCCGCAGTTTCTAATATCGCATAAAATAGCTTCCGACGATTGAAAAACTTATGTGGTTAGGTTAAGTGACGCAAATTAGTCTGGCTGAAGTTCATTTCAGACTAATTATCGATCATATTGTAACCGTACAACACTAATATAATTTTTTCACATCTTAAGTAAAATGTGTAGTAAATTTCACGATTTTCGATTTTATGAATGAAAACATCAACTCAAACCCAAAATTTTTATAGAACTAAAAGGAATGTTTATTCATTGGAACTCAAAATACATATTTCAAAAATGATGATAAAAATTCTAGCCATTTTAGTGGCACTGAGAGCACAATTTCCAACCGTGCTATCGACAAATAGGGTGTTTGCATCAGGGGCAGTATGTAGTCGTCATTTCTCTCAATTGACTGAGACAATAAGAGCATTATGCCCTTTTATCTTCAACTTGAATAATATCAGTAGCTGAATCATCAATTATAAGGATTTCTTCGATTGTCTGGCTTGAATTTTGATGCAAGTTTCTTTGCAGTTTTTGCTATACTATGTCTTGGCAAGTTGATGGCCCACCTTTATCATAAATTGGTAACTAAATTGTACACTACATAAGAATTGCTACCGTCGACATTTTTCGTACCGTTAAAAATGCAGAACTTTCATCTTCTAGTTTTTCTACTACATGATATATTTTAACACAATTGGTCAAATTCTACTACAGATTAAGTCTCGTTGTAATTTAGAGTTCAGATTCCATTGCTTCTTGGTACGAAGTTGGTTCTTTGTGAATGCTGATGAAAAGGTTTCATAATTAGCAAGCAATTTTGGTATTTGGTGAAGTCTTCCATTATTCTCTTGTTCCTCAACTGATCCATAACCTATCTTCAGAATTTCCTTCAGCAGATTTGACTTCCTCATACATTATTTCATTTTCTGATGCTATGTCTTCGTGACTAATTTTGTTTTCTAATTCTTCTGTCTCTAAATTTGTTTGTGGATTTATGTTTAACTTCCAATGACCTTCAGTATATCTTCTATTTCTTCATCATTCTTCTCCATATCCAACAAATACTCTTATTCAGTTTCTGAATTCCACATTTGTCTCAATTTGTCTGGTACGTGAGTTGTCACATTTGAACCAAAGAATCTCAAGATTTTAACATCATACATTTCTGTATTATTTCAAATTTCATATTGCGTTCTATCATTAGCTCTACTAGTTTCAGTTCTATTCATTTCATTCTCAGCTGTGTTTACTGCTTCGAATTATAGGTTCTCATCGAAGATTTTTTCTTTGTAACGAAAATTGTGTTCAACCTTTGTTGAACACATATATATATATATATATATATATATATATATATATATATATATATATATATATATATATATATATATATATATATATATATATATATGAAAATGTCAGAGAAAAACAAATGCTGAGTACCTGAGTACCTCACTTAGGTGTTTATAGTTGTCGAATCAGGATATGGTGATATGGAGAAAATGAGCAATCTAATTCATTATTCGTCACTGAAATCTTGGAAGAAAAGTCAAGGAAAATCTACTTAGATATTTAATCAATTACATAAATTATGATAATGTAACATAGTGTCACAAATACTTCTTTATACAGGGTGCTTCAACGAAAACTAAACAGAGACTATATCTACCAAGGTATTTATTTCTGATCAAAACGCAAAAAAAAGTCAATTTTTGTTTCAAGGGGGACATCTTTTGGAGTACAATACTTGCCTGAAATATCAACCCCCTTAAGCAATCCTCGAACATTTTGAATGAGGAAGATGGGTCGAATGATGACTCAAAAGAAAGGTGGTATTTTTGTCTACATTGTCATGAACGAATTTCCATTTTTAATTGAAAACTGTAAAAGATACAGGGTGAGCAACTGAAAGATAGGGAAGACTATTAAAAGGTAAAATGGAACAGATCCATGCTGATCAATGGAAGTCATCATCGAGTACCATCCTCATCTCGAATTTGAACTCTTGGAGGTGACAAACCTTGAAAAATTGGGAGAGAGTAGATGGATCGAGTCATAACTCGAAAAAAAGGTATTATCTTTGTCTGCATTCCTGTGAAAGAATTTCCATTTTTATTTGAAAACTGTAGAAGATACAGAGTGTGCAACTGAAAATTAGAGAAGACTATCGCCCCAGGACTCTTGGATTATTAGTGCTAAAAACTGGAATGGATACATTTATATCAAAGATGACAGCCTTTGATATGGAATGAATCTGTTCCATTTTTTTGCACTAATACTTGAATAGCTCAGGGCGATAGATAGTCTCCGCTATTTTCTTGTATCTCCTACAGATTTCAATCAAAAATGGAAATTCTTTCACAAAAATGCAGACAAAGATAATACCTTTCTTTCGAGGTATCACTCGACCCATCTACCCTCTTCCAAATTTTCAAGGATGGTCACCCCTACTCTAGGGATTGAAATTCGAGATGAGGATGGTGCTTGATGATTACTGCCATTGATCAGCATGGATCTGTTCCATTTAACTTCACCGAAACATGAATAGTCTAAGGGAAAGGGTCTTCCCTATCTTTCAGTTGCTCGCCCTGTATCTTCTACAGTTTTCAATTAAAAATGGGATTTCGTTCAGAACGATGTTGACAAGGATACCACCTTTCTTTTGAGTCATCACTAGAGTCATCTTCTCGATTCAAAATGTTCAAGGATTGCAATTCCCGCTTAGGGGGTTAATATTTCAAGTTTTGTACCCCAAAAGATGCGTTTTGATCAGATATGAATATCTTGGTAGATATAGCCTCTGTTTAGATTTTGTTGAAGCACCCTGTATGTTGATACTGGCAATAAGACTTATCTTGGTGGTTCTCGGTTTTACCGCTGCCTTTGGGAAAAACATCTATTTCAGCTGTTGAGCCCCACGTACGAGTCTTAACCTAGGATTTTTCACCTAGGAATTTCTGTCTAGGGCTCCCCACCCAGGACTTCCTATCTATGGCTCCTCACCTAGGACTTTCTAGCTACGGCTCTTCACCTAGGACCCATATTTTGATATAGGTCACTACTCAGTATATGAAATACATGATATGAATTTAAATATATTTTAATTAATTGCAATTTAGGAGGATATTCAAGTTTAACTTATTCGCTTGAAGGTCTGCAAACAAGAAACGCCTATACTGAAGATCGCTTGTAGCAAATGTACTTATTATATGCGGATTATGCGCATCAGATTGTTAACCAGTCTAGGGTTGACTAGAATTAGGTATTTTAATTCAAATTGTTGTGACGTGATTTTAGCACGTTACACCCTGTAATGATTTCAATACTAATTGAAATTTTGAAAACATGGATATTATGAAACAATCGACAACTCGATATGAAAGGGTTGAATTTACTCGAAAATGAAAATATGAATTGAGAGATTTTGGAAGACTCTACTATATTTGCCTCGACACTTTCTCTAATCAATCTCAGATCGAAAATGTTCATTTTCGCTGGAAACAGATTCTCATGTTCCCCCCTCATCGTTGCTTGTGAAACCAGTTTTCCCACCAGCCCGGAATATATAATATATGATGATTTATGATGTGTAGAATGCAGGTATTGAAAACTCGAAACAATAATTTCATCAAATGCGATTTACATGAACGATAAAATTTAGTTTTCTCTAGAGGTAAGTATGGTATAATCCACACTCCAGATCTGGAGAAATACAAACTGCCCTATCATAAGAAAATAGGAATAATTGACGCATTCATAAATATCAGAATATTATGGGGAAATCTGAAATGATTATTTTATCGTTTCATCTTGCAGCATAGTTCTTGCTGCTTCAACTATTGTAAGCATTTCTTGTTCTGCACATCCATTTTGATCTGGAGTATACACTAACGCTTGTCTCATGTTGGATCCCATTTTCAATAGTCAAATTTTTTTTGCTTTTATTGAAAAATTCTGAGCCATTGTCGCTCCTCAATTTCTTTATGTTTTATCCTTGACCAATCCTAGTTTTTTGTATGAATTCTAGGATTCCACTCGTTGCTTCCGGCTTATGCTTCATAAAGTACACTGTTCTGAATTTGGAATATTCATCTTCCAGCATTAATAAATATAAAGCACCCCCTAAAGATTCAGTTCCCATTGGACCGCAAGCAACGATATGAATAATGTCACCTGGTGATTTTGCTCTTGTACCATTAACAGGAAAACTGTTTTGGTGCTGTTTCCCCTGGATAGAAGGTACACATGTTATTTCTTCTGCAGTATCATATTCTATTTTGCTTCTCTTCAGTATCTGTTTTACTTGTTCTATGTTCTGATGAACAAACCTTTTGTGCCACTCACCTAAATTTTCACTTAAGGGACCTACATTTGCATTTTCATGTTGCGTATTTCTGAAACACATTTTATAAATTTTATGTATTCTATAGTTTACTGCCTACATATACAGTACATGGTAACTCCTTTGATATTGCTGCATCACAGAAAACAGATTTGCTGTAATCCTTGATACATGCAGAACATTGCTTATGGTGGCTTATATCCAATTTATGCCATCGAATGGTTCAACGGATAATGTGATATCACCTATAATAATGTTTATTCTTGGCGATAAACTTTTATATCTAACAAACTAACGTAGCGCTTATCATCAGTAGCACCACTGTCAACTATCCTTTCATTTGATGTTATATTACCAAAAAGGGTGTTGTGTATGCTGAAAGGGCATTCTTTGAGCTTTTTTCATTGCTCTAAAACCAACAGTCCTTTTGCAGGTAACCCTTTTTGTTGCGGGGTGCTTTTCATTTGTTTTTCAGTCCTTTTTATAGTGGCCTGCTTTTTAATATAAAAACACTTCCCGCTTTCATTCTGTCTACCCACCACCAAAGCAGTCACTTCTTGATGGTTGTAATTTCTTTCCTCTTCAAGGAGGAGTCTTGTAGTCAGATTAGCAAACTTTTGATTCTCGATAGGTACTGAATCCCATGCTATCATAAAATGTTTGAAGAAGTCTGGCAATGCCGTAAGAATTTTAGTTAAAACCATTTTTTCTGGAACTTCTCCTCCTTGATTTTATATACAATCTCTTCAACCCTTGAAAAAAAGATTGCTATATTTTCCTTCGAGTTATACTGCATTGTGAAGAAACTTTACTGGAACGCATGGAACAAAGTTGCTGAAGTTTGTTCATATATTGTATGCAGCTTTGACCAGATTTCATTTGCTGATTCACAATTTAAGATTTGCGATATGACTACTTGATATTCTTGTAACCAGAATACTTTGTGCTTTGTCATCATTTTTGAGCCAAGATCACTATTCTTCGCCATCAAGGGCTGGTTTCAATAACGAACCATTTACTTTATTGAAGATTTCAAGAGCCTTTTATATTGGTTTCACATGGAATTTCTTAGTGGTCCAATTTGAATTACCCTCTATTTTTAGGGTTCCAGTCGTGTTCCTAATAATGCTTTCCATTGTTTGTCTTGCTTTAATTGCTTTCTTCATGTCGACGTGCTTTTGTTAACCTTCACCGGTTTTCCATCCTTTTTCGATATACTGCTTCATCACAGTTTCCCGTAATATAATTTTTTATCTGTGGAAACTTGAAAAAATATTACTTACTTATACAGGGTAATACATATTAGTTTTTAACAGCTTCAGGGGGTAAACCTACGTGCAACTTTAAAGAAAAAAGGTTATAATAATATAGGTCCGCAAAAGCTTCGTTACGGAGCTACAGGGTGTTGAAATTTCCAGTGAAAATTGTTTTTTTTTCAAAACTCCCGCAGTTTTGAGATAGTCAGCCCAAATTTGGAATGCAAGCTATATTTTACAACCTCCATCATTACACGTTCTAGATTTCAACTGAATTTAACAAGGTGTTTCCTTTTCCGAGGCCATGTCTCCTTTTGCCCTTTCAAACATTTTGGCAGTACGCCACTGATCAGCGTACAATCAATTTTCGTCATCTTAGTTCAATTGAGAAACTGTTTTGATACCTGTAATTTTTTCGTATCTCCAGCAGTTTTCGAGTGAAGAATTATTGAATTTGAATTATTTGAATTGTATGTTATTCGCTAAATAAAAAAAATTAGTAGTATTACTCGATAGGTATGCCCAAAATTTGCTTTCATTTTGATAGCTCGTCGTCTGAGACTCAACTTATACTTATTCAATATAAAATTTAAAAAAAAAGAACAATGAAAAACTAAAGAAATGGCTGGAAGTGTCCTCCACCTACAAAAATACAGACCTCTGTCCTTCTTCGCATATTATCACGAACTCTTTGAAATATTCATGGGATATTTCTTATCGTGTCACAAAAGGTTATTATTATATTTCTCAATTCTTCTACACTGTTCACTGGAAAGTTATAAACTAAACTATTTAAGTCTGGGTAGCTAGGAGGCCATGGTTCTGGGCTACCCCGACCTATCCATTGAATGTTGAATATATTATTCAAGAATTTTCTAGCTTCTTTACTAAAATGTGCTGGTGCCCCGTCATACATGAACCACATTATGTTTATTACTAGAAGTGGCACATCCTCGAGCAGCGGGACTGTTTAGTCTGTTAGGAGAAAAAATGGTCCAATCAAATAATTTCCAATTATTCCGACCCAGAAATTTAGTGAGAATTGTTCTTGATGATGAGATTCTTCAACCAATGATGATTATTGTGAAAATTCGTGATAGTAGTTCTCGAACAGTTAGCTTCGTCTGTGAACATTATTTCACTATCAAAATGAGCATTTTCGCTAATTTTATCTAAGAACCATCGGCAGAAATTCAGTCTCGAAGGAAAATCTCGAGGAAGTAGAGTTTGGACGCGTTGAATATGAAACTGGTACAATAGAAAGTCGTGATGAATCCTTCAAACTAGAACATGTGAACTATTCAACTGATTTCCAGTTTTTCTTGTACTCACATTAGGATTTAAATCAATACAATTCAAAAACTGCTTTCTCAATATCTGGAGTTCTCACAGTTTGAATTGCACCTTTTGAATTATTATTTGCAGTAAACATACCAGTTTCCCTCAATCTTCTGTGGATATTTGAAAATATTCGCCTGTCAGGTGTTACTTGATTTGGAAAGCGCACCTGATATAATCGCCTAGCTTCTGTTGTGTTTCCGTCAGCCAGACCGTACTTGTAATGGATATCTCCTATTGGGTGTTAGTGAAATTAGCCATCTTTTCTTACAGCAATAACTTCAAAAGTGTCAAAACTAATCGTTAATTTAATAAACAATTCGAGCAGACGCCGGTTCAACTTTAGCAACTGTCAAAATAAATAAATAAATGAAAAAAATCAGAGCCTACTACTAGTATTTTTTTTCTATTTAGTAGTGCTTTCAATTCAGGGAATGCATAAAATCGTTTAATAATTTTTTGCTCGATAATGATTGGAGTTACGGAAGAATTAAAAGTCTTAAAAAAGTTTTTGAACTGAACGAAGCTGACGAAAATTGATTGTACGCAGATCAGTAGCGTACAGCAAAAAAGTTTGAAACAGCAAAAGAAGACGTGTCATCGGAAAAGAAAACACCTCGTGAATTTCAGTTAAAATCTGGGACGTGTAAAGATGAAGGCAATAAAAAATAGCTTGCATTCCAAATTTGGGCTGACTATCTCAAAAACTCCAGGAGTTATGAGGAAAAAATCAATTTTTACTGGAAATTTAAACACCCTGTAGCTCCGTAACGAAGCTTTCGCGGATTTATATTAATATGAACTCTTTTCTTAAAATTGCACGAAGATTTACCCCTCAAGTTGTGACATAATATTATATAATACTATGTATAACTTTTATCAAAGTGAAAAGAAATAATTAAAACATACAACTTAACACTTCAGTAGCGCCATTTTAATAGAGCAAAAATTCGTTGAGATCCATAGTCACAGACTATCTTAATCTTAACTTTTTATTCTTATCTTAATTTACTCTTAGATACGATTAACCTAATGAAACATTTGTTCATCTATTTTATCAACAGTTTCGGTAAGAGATTTATTGAGTTTAACACAAAACTCAATTTCAGGTTTTGTTTAAGTTCATTTTCCGACCAATGTATTAAACGCTTTAACAAATATGACGCAAACTCAGGTTTTTTACATACAAATGTCATGAAACTTTTAGAAACTGTCAAGTATCAAGTAGTATTTTCTTTAAACAGTTCGGTTACTACAGAAATGAAGGGTGTATACCATTTCAAAATTACGTAGATTAAAAATTTCTCTACTCTATTGTAAGATAAGTTAGGGACCAACATGGAGTGGTTTCAATTAATGGTTTATTCAAACACAATTTTTACAACGGAATTGAAATCAATTCTCAATATTATATCGGTATCTACATAATATCATTAGATATAGAAAAATAGTTTTGCTATGGTAAAACAATTGTTCTTTAATATTATCATCTTAAATTGCAACATATTCCTTATTCTCCCATTTGCATAAGTTACGAAAATGTTCAGAAATATTTAAATCTGTTTTCATCCGAGCGATTTATTTGGAATAGAAGTCCTTCATTCTGAATTTCTGAATAAAGTAAATAAATCCATTTCCTGAAACAAATTCGTAGAAACTTGCTATTGACTCAAACTGCACACTTGTTATGTAAAAGATTTTCACCCTTCTATTTCGCCCTTCGTAAGAGGAAACCTTTTTCCATGAAGTGTTTTAGTTATGGTGAACTTTCGTTTCAGGAGCAACATAAAAAGGGTTTCTTATGAATGTTTTAAATTATGCTTGCTTTCATAGTAGTAACAACCCTCACGTTGGATCCTCGAACAGTTTCTGATAGTATTGAATTTTCATGAAGATGGAGAAAGTTAAACTTTGTGTTCCATATTCAATGGCAGTGCGTGATTGGCGGATCAAATTAAGTTCTTCGAATGTGTAGGAATATAAGACGTGAGCAATATCCTTTCTATAAATTGGCCTGCTTTTTTGTTTTATTCACGAATTGCGCCTCTACATTTTCTTACATAAGAAATCGGACTTTGAGAGTATGTTGTCCTTTAATTTGAAAATGGTTATGAGTCATGAAGAACAAATGATTCCTCTGGAACTCCAGAAAAGAGAATGCGCCTAAGAAACTATAACTTTGGACAACAAAATTGCACTTTTCGTCTGATGAATGAGTTATGTCACTTGATGTTTACTAAATTGACGTCGCTGATACTACATATACCCTCATTTGTTTTGTTTTTTGTGAACATCTCGAAGGTTAATTGCACTTTTGGTCTGGTGTTGAAAAGTCTCAAAGTGCCCAGGCTGGGATATCTATCTTGATTAGGAAAGATCTGAAACGGCATATAGCTGATTATAATCTGAAAGATTGCTTACAGATACTCCAATGATATATGGCTTGGAAACGGTTGTAGATCTGCATATTCTCGTGGGATAGTTATATTGACCATAATTTGTTCGATGGAAGTCGACATGTAGCAAACTGCTGCGTCTCACAATACGACATAGAATGTGCAGAGAAAAAAGTTCTAATATACCAGGAGAATTTATATAAGAGTTCATTACCTTGTATGCCAACATTACATCAAAATAGACTCTAAGAGATAGAAGGTGTGGCAAGCCAAAGTGAGTCAAATGATGTTCAAAGTGACTGCATGGAATGCAAATCCACTCTTAAAGCATAATAGCTTAATGAACTTCCTCTGCACTCGCTCCATTCCATCCTATATGGATGGCATATGTGGGTGACCATACAACGAAACAATGCTCAAGAATTGGACGAACAATAGAGACATAGAGAACCAAAAGAGAACATACACTAGTCGATCTCAAAACAAAAAATTACTATATGAGAGATTTCGCAATGTGCAGACACATCGAAGAAAATTATTTTTCAAGGGACGATATTCAACCGTCCGTAGAATGTTAAATATCCTCCCTGAAGGAGCTAGTTTTCGATCTACTTTTCATAATGACTGTTAACCGGGGCCACAGGGAAGAGGTACAGCACGGTCAGATGTCACGAATAGGAACAATGGACTGCACTTTCGGTCTCGTTTGACCTCGTCAGCATTGTCTACCCATTTGCAACACAGGGCTATGTCGTTACCTACTCCTCTTAATTCGTTGGAGCGAACGCAAAAATGTGAATATCACTGCGCCCCCCAACGAACAGAAACAGAGGCTACCTCACCAATGCCCCGCGAAACGGTGAAAAGAAAGGGCAGATAAAACAGGAAAACGTAAAGTGGTCGATAACATACCGCCATGCGACACTCACGTATCAGACAGAAGCAACCGTCGAAGGACTGACGTTCTTCTTTTCTATGTGGTTTACAACCAGGCATACACAAAAATCTCAAAACAAAAAATATACTAATATGCGAGATTTTGCAATGTGTAGACACATCGAAGAAAATTATTTTTCAAGGGACGATATTTAACCATCCGTAAAATGTTAAATATCCTCCCCTGAAGGAGCTAGTTTTTCGATCTACTCTTCATAATCAGCCTTGTGTTGCGATTGGGTAGACAATGCTGACGAGGTCGAACGAGACCGAAACTGTAGTCAATTGTTCCTATTCGTGACATCTGACCGTGCTGTACCTCTTCCCTGTGGCCCCGGTTAACGGTCATTGTGAAGAGTAGATTGAAAAACTAGCCCCTTTAGGGGAGGATATTTAACATTCTACGGAAGATTGAATATCGTCCCTTAAAAAATAATTTTTTTCCATGTGATTTAGTCGATCTTGAAACAAACCCAAGTAGCTTGTTTGCTCGAGCAATTGTTGAATCAAAATGAGGGGTGAAAGATAATTTTGTGTCGAGGGAAAAGCCTATATCCTTGAAAAGAAGAATAGTTCATTCATACACTACTAGGAAAATTTTAAAAGAAATGTTTCAAATGATACCTTTTCTCACTAGCTGTGGGGATATCCAAAAACTCATGATTGTCCTTTACTCATTTCCAGTGTTGTTCGTGTATTAATTATGTAACCACACTTTTCTAAAACAGTGTTTGAATAAGTTCTCACAGAGAATGCTCGAAATTACCACCTTTTTGTTGAGCACATACATGTTCTCCATATTCTATTCTTCATTGCTGAGTCATCATCAGCGCCTGATGAGCGATTTCCGTTACATATCCCCATAATGAGGAGGCTAGTATGGCGATCTTGTTCACCAATTGTGAGTTCCACCTCTTCTGATCAAGTTATTACAAAATGGCTGGTTTAAAAATCTTCGAATATCCGCTCATAAGTGAGCCAAATTGAAACCACATTTGTTGTATTACATTTGAAAGTGCACTTTCCAGGAGTTTCACTATGGCGTAGAAACTTGTGGAATATGCATCCTTTTAAATTTCCTCTGAAGAAAAATGGATGGATTGGTAGACCATCTATAGTGTCTGGTTGAAATAAATAAGATTGCTATTTACTGCAATAATGGAAATTGTGCAGGTTTACATAGCAATGGATATCACCCAATTCGTCGTAAGTAAAATCAGCCATTTTTTCTTACAGCAATAACTTCAAAAATCTCAAAACAAATCTTAAATTTAGTAAGAAAATTTGAACAGACACTGACTTGACTCTAGCAACTGTCAAAATATATAAATAAATGAAAACAATCAAAGCCTACTACTCAATTTTTCAATTAGAAGTGCTTTCAATTCAGCGAATGCATATAATCGTTCAATAATTTTTTGCTCGGGAACGGTTGGAGATACGAAAAAATTGCAAATTTTGTATCTTCCTACGTAATAAGCGGACGAATGGATTGAGCTGAAATCATTTTCTTTGGAAAGTTTCATTAGAGGAATTTTCAGAATCACTAGGAAGTTCATTGAACCACTGTAATCAGATTTCAGGATCTTTACTGGACTGTACTGGTCGTCAACATACTTCTTTCGAAACACAAAGTACGTGAATGCTGCTCACGTGGTCTACAATCATAGACCAGTCATATTCAGAAGCCAATATCTTCAAAAACCTATCGCAACACACTCAAAAATATACTGATTCACTAAATACTTGAATTTTCTACAGCTACTGAAGAATAGGAGAGCGCAATGAAAATAGTTTACCAATGAACGCCGTTCAAGATGGCGTGGTCTACGATCGTAGACCACGCGAGTAACGAAGGGTTAAAGAAAGACATGCAAAGATATCTCAATAATTTTATTTGCTAATGAAAGCAATATTAATTTATTTCTCTACATAATTTCCTCAAACATTGGGGCACTTGTCACAACGTTACACCAGTTGGAAATCCTCCTCATAGAAAGTTTCCGTCAGGCTTCTTAACAAACCTGATGTTTCATCTAGTGCAGGAACACCATCTTATTTTGGCACCAACCGACCGAAGGACGGCCACTCATACATATTCCTGCGGCCTTATTTAAATGCTTACACCCATTTTCTAACCATTCCATTACTCATGAGGTTTTGGACATGAATTGCACGGATCTCACGATGAATATCAATTGGGTTTAGGCCTATAGCACTAAGAAATCTTACGAAAGACTAACTTCACATTTGGTGGGACTGACGTTGATCGAATGCATCTTAAACATTCAGTAAACAAAGAAGAACTGCAATGGCGTCAGAGGGTTGTCAGATGATGTACCCAGTGTGCATGCGCAGAACGTCACCCACAGCCCTGCCATCGCAGCGCAAAACGGTACTCACTTATAAACATGCCTCATATATTGACATTTACTGATCTATTCCTGAATAATTTCAATAAGTGTCTTAGTTACTCTATTGAACTTCGAAATATTATGAAAATTCCCTCAGTCAACCATCCGAAGCATTGATTCAAGTTTCAAATCAGTTTGTGATCAGTAATAATTCTTCTCTCGTGTAGGTCTTTTGCAATGCATATAATAAGTATGATAGAACAATGGTCAGTTATGAACTATAAAAACAAAAGGTACCACTGTGACAAAAATTATCCGGAAATTCTCATTTAAATTGACCGCGTTGAGTATTTCTACGTTTTTTATATTTCTGTATGTTGGTAATACTATTTCTAGTATCCATGTTGAACATTTGCGCGATCTGTCAACTTGTTTGTTTACTACAGCTCTGTCTTGTAAAAAAAACCAAGTAAGTCAACATACTTGGTTTTCAAAATTTTCACATAACTGGATTCGTCGTAAAAAGATCTGCAAGATGCTTCTTTCAGATTTGGAATATATCAATCCGTTGACAATTTATGAACAGTTACTTTTTAGAAGGCAACGTTTTTTGATTATAAATTATAAAATATCAATCGAAAAACCAAGTATGTTTTTCATTACATAGTTAAAATATATACATATTACATGCTTCTCAGAAGATCTCGATATTTCCAAATATAGAACCTAGTACGTCTACTTATTCTACTTGAACAGGATGACTCTGGTGTAAGTAGATACCCGCGAGTGAGATATTTAATAACTACAAAACAAAAACTTAGTAAGTCAACTTACTGGCAATGAATAGACAAATCCTCCAAGAAAGTATAACGTTTTACCTTCTGAATTGAATAACCAACACCAACCAGAATGCAGAGTAAAATCACATGATTTCTTATTTCGCGTATTCAAATCATATTAGTGTGGTGGTTCTGCAGCATGTCTTTTGACTACGATACGGAGGAGATGTAGTCAAGCTCTTTTTCAGTTCTGCAATAATGATTTCGCGGAGCGAGCGTCTTCTCAAAATGATACTTGAAACGGCTAAAGATCGAACTTCATCTAGTCTGTCACCTGTTTCGCCAATGGAGGATTCGGATGCGGACCCAAATTAAAATCCATCAAACGGAACAAGAAAGAAAAAACTTGTTGATTTATTAGCAGTTCCTCCTGAAACAAATACCGAAAGCCGCAAAAAAAGCCGTTTGTATTTAAATGATGGTGATATCTGGTGGAAACCAACAGAATTTGAACACAGCTCATTTCTAAAAAGAATAAAGAATGAAACACTACACCAGCTGCTGAAGGAAAGTTTGGAAAGCCGTGATTCAATAAGAATTAACATTACTGACCAAACTGAACCTAATATTTCAGAGAAGATAATGGAAAACGAAGTTGAAGAAGACCAGTTACCAGCAGAATATGTACCAGAATTAGAAATCAGAGGTGGAGAAGATCAAGTGGAGACAGAAAATGTACAACCTAACACTGTAACAGAGATAGAGTTACCTCGGACTAAACAAAAGAAAAATCGAACTAACACAAAGATTCTACTTTCACCATGTCCAGACAGTTGTAGAAAAAACTGCTCCCGAAATATGATATCTTAGGAGAACAAAGAAGAATTATTTTAAGTTACTTCAACTCACTCAATTTTGGAGAGAAAAGACTCATTATTGAAAAATACCTCAAGAAAATGCCTGTCAAGATCTATAAAAAAGACGCCGTTGGCTACAAGGAGTGCTCTGTAGTTTATACTTTCCTTTAAAATCAATCCCAGCAGAACCGAATGATATTGTGCTGAAAGACACCGAGAAGCAGGAAGACACAAAGCATAATGAAGTTATGGATCGATTTGAATGAAACAATGAAGGTAGAATGGAAAGACTTAAAAATAAATAAAACACAAACCGTATGCAAAACAATGATCATCTGATGCTATGGTAACAGATTTTCTGAAAAATCCGGAGTTTCGGTGTACTCTGCGAATTTTACAATGGATAAAAAATATTTAATGAAGAGTTTGTCTCAAATTTTGTGTTTCGAACGAAATTCTGTGAGCTGAATCATTGCCAATGCTAGAAAAGGGCTTATGGAGACTCTGTTTCATCGACAATCCAAGTGTGCGAGTGAAACAAAGCCTTCAAAGATGGTCGGGAGATCGTCGAAGATTTGCCTCGTTCCGACTTTCGACCTCTTCAACCGACGATAAGGCCCAAAGAATCAAAGAAATGGTGCTCGAAAATCATTCTGCCAATGTTTGAGAGATAGTTCGTGATCTCAACATCCCTCGTGGAACCGCTCGTTCGATTTCGATGAATGAATTAGGTATGCGGCGCGTCACAGCTCGGCTCGTTCCGATAGAGCTGAATTTTCTTCAGAAACAGTACCGGATGCAGGAAGCTGCAGACTTGCTGGATCGTGCGAATACTAATCCCCCGTTCATCATAACTGGTGGAGAGACATGGGCCTATGAATAGGACACACTAACGAGCCAACAATTGTCGGAACGGTTGTGAAAAAATGAGGCAGAAGCGAAAAACCTCACCATGGTCGTTCGAAGATCCAGCTGATGCTGAAATTTTTCTTCGATAATCGTGGTGTGGTTTATCATGAATTCATACCGCAAATGAGGCTTTTTATTTATCGGTTTTGAGACGTTTGCGTGAAATTATTCGACGGAAACGGCTTGATTTGTGGCAAAACAATTCGTGGATTTTGCATGACGATAACGCACCATCTCATCGAGCCATGGTTATTAAGATGAAACATTCCACAGACGTCATTAAAGAAAATTCGCAGAAGGTGATGAAGGGCACGACTAAAAGCGCCTATAAAAATGTTTCGATGATTGGAAAAAACGTTGGCATTTGTGTATCGCTTCAAATGGAGCACATTTTGAAGGAGATTCAATAAATACTGACGTGGATTGAGATTTTTCTGTCACAGTGTATATATATTTCTACAATGTCCACCAAAATATGGTCAATACAAGTTTAAGTGAATAATTATATGTAAAACGATATTCACTGTTGAACTCCGAATATATAATGGTCAATAAATTTTTCATACTCACATGGAATTTGCTGCTCCTCTATTGCAAATAATATCTATCCACCCATAGCTACTAAACGACATCAAATTTTGCTTTGAAGAGAAGACTCTTCACGAGAGGGCGATTGATAGAATATGAAATAATTCGAGAATTGGTTTTCGACGACCCGGATTCTAATATCATCAAGTCTTTTGACAAAAGTCTTGCCATCATTGATATCGGAACATTTCAGTCGGATCTAAACGAGGAGGAAATCCAGTTTATTGGGAAGTATCCTCAAGTAATCTCATTCAAGACCCCTTAAAAAAGATCAATTGAAAACGTCTAAAGTCGAAGGGATGGTAGAGAATTCATTCATATTATAGGATGTATTCAAGTTATGTTAACATAATAATAACTGAAATATTTAGATTTGATGATTTACAATTACGAAAAATTGTAGTCGTAACATTTCACCGTTGATTATTTTGATGTCGATATAAATCGTTCATATTGAGACCAGACGAGTGAGTGCACGAGGAAGTCCTAATTTTCATCCGGAGAAGTTATTTTAAAACTGGAAATAATTTTGATCTCAACTTAATTTTATTAGGTTGCAGAATTCAAGGATATGTGGAAATGTGTTGGTGTCATCAATACAGAACAGCGACCTACCAAATATCATATGATGTTCTGGTAGCAGTACGTTGATGATATTTTAGTTTGTTTGCCTCGAATAGACAATACTATATATATAAGTAAACGATGATTTCTACTTAAATATATTAATATACTCGACGCATTTCGATACACAGTATCTTCCACAAGAGCAAATGAATACTATAAATATATCTTACTAACATATACTTATATAGATTAAAGAGGCAATCCACTCAGAGTTATTTGTATTTGAGCTAATGATTTGAAAACAAGTTCCATGAGGGTGACTGTTTATATCTATTTGATCATTAAGAATTTCTGGTGAATACCTAAATCTATTAATCTAAAGTACTTCCAAAATGTTGAGTTTTATACCTCTATTCTCAGAATGTAGGATTTTAAATTCAGAATTGAAAGAATGACTAACTCATAACGGGAAGTATCCAGGGTTCTGGGAAGTAGCCCAAGTGTCATAAACCGTTTACGGTCGCGTTTCAATTAAACAGGTAGCGTAGAAGAACGCCATACGGGTCGTTTCAGGATTACTACTGTCGCCCAAGACCAATTTTTGGATTTACAAGCTAGAAGAGATCGTATCACCACAGCATCTCAATTAGCTCAAGAGCTATCACGAGTTCATAATGTACAAATTTCCGACCAAACTGTGAGAAATCGCCTGCACGAAGGTCAACTTCACTCCAGACGTCCTTTAAGAGTTCCACAACTGAACCATGGAAATCGCGCTGCTCGTTCAGCTTGGTGCCAAGAACACGTAAACTGGGATTAAGACAGGAGGGCCACAGTTCTCTTTTGTGATGAATCTAGATTTAGTTATTATCCCGATTCGGGAAGAATTCGAATATGGAGGGAACCTGAAAAGCAAAACCGTCTCCAGCCTGCTCGAGAAAATGTTAGACATGTAGGCGGATCAATGATGTTTTGAGGAGGTATACGCCTTGGTGGAATAACTCACCTCGTTTTCATACAGAATAACCTCACGAGAAATTCTTACGCAAATGAGACAGTTTTACCTGTAGTGGTATCGTATCTCCAAACAATGGGTTAAAATCCACTCTTTCAACAAGATAATGCCCCTCCTCATCGTGCAAGAGTGGTCTTGAACGTTCTTGAAGAGAATGATATCGATCTTCTACCGTGGCCATCCTGCTCTCCAGATCTGAATCCCATCGAGCATGTGTGGGACACCCTAAAAAGAAATCTCCTGCGTCAAAACGTCTTCCATCATGAACAAGAGCTTCGATTAGCAGTTCAGGGGGCTTGGAATGACTTAGGCCAAAATGTAATAGACAGTTTAATATTGAGCAATCCAAAGTGTCATCAATAACAGAGGTGGACCTTCTGGGTACTGTAAAATATAGGTGCTTCCATATCGTTTCGAAAATATTAGTTCAGAATTTCGTCATTTCCAAATTGAATTTTTTTTTATAATAGGTGCTTTGGAGAAGTCAAATATTATTTTGTTTTCTTGAGAATACATTATATACAATACCTCCTAACAAAAACCAAAAGATTTCTATAAATTCGAATCATCAAATTCATATTCTAAAGATAGTGGTAAGTGTTCCTATACTTTTTGAGGTGTTTACCATAGTTTTATTCCATTGAAAATACATTATATATTGTAACATTGAACAAGAAATCCTTACGTGTTTTTTTTTCTCATTTTATTATTCTACCATGATAGCTATTCAGCTTTAATATTTGTATTTGGGAGGTTTTAACTTGGTAGAATACAATTATCAATATGTTTTAAGGAATTTTATTGAATAATTGTGATTCGTAACGCGTTTCACTACACCGTAGCTTCTTCGGAATAATGAAGAAGTTGTAGTGACAGGCGTTACGAATCACAATTATTCTGTAAAATTCCTCTAAAACATTACTTGTTTTTTATTATTCAGCTTTATGTCACATCCACGACATTTTTTCTGTCATCCAGTTTACTTGGATTTAGTAACTGTGTTAACCTTTGGATATCATTGAAAAGGATCTTATGAAACTACAGCCGAACAAACATTACTAAAACACAATGCAACGAACAGCTTAAACATGAAGAAGAAAATGAAATATTTATTCAGTTGGACATAATGAGGTATTCGCCTAACCCATTATTTTGAAGGTTAGAATCAGGTTCTAACAAGATTTAATATTTCTATACAATGAGACGTAGACTCATAATATCGACAATTTATTTTCCGCTATCCATTCATTTTCCCTCACAATCTGTAGAAGACAAGTAATACCCCATTTTCCAGTTACTTAACTCCATACAACGTCGAGCCGAAGGCAATTTGAAGCCCTCCGACTGTAGCGATACAATTTTTGACAAGCTAATCATGCTGAACATTTGAGAGGAAGTTAAATTAAGATCTCCCTCGCATAGAGTGTGAAAACTCCTTGGGTAATTTACTTCAAAAATTCGGAGGAATTGATTGCCCTGTCCCGACTGAAAGATAACGCAAATAAGTACAAAATTTCTTCGTTGCCCTGCTTTAAAAAGGCAAATCGAAATAAAGGATGCTGCAAGTCGGTAAGATATTAATTAATTTCATGTTACTTTATTACGAATTTGAGTGAATAGAAGATATATTAAACTTTCTGAATTGAATTGAGAATAGAAAACGTTTCGAAGGATAAATTAGTGAAAATAAATTGAATCGTTAAATCGTTATTAGAATTGATTTTTTTTTATAGCGTATTATGCTACTGAAGGAACTTTTTATCCATATTCAATATAATACTAAAGCAGTAAGCCTTATTTCGAGGAAAGTAGAGGGGACGGTTGGAGTTTGAATCGGGCAGGAAGAAAGGGTCGGCGCGGAAAAGCGGGGTCCGTAGGCCCCGCGAATAATTTTTCTCCGGTAGAAACCTCTGTGGAAGATCCGCGCGAAATTCGAGTCCCCAGCTCGAACGACGGAGGCGCGACGATTTTTCAAAAAATTTCGCCGAAACGTCGCCCTGGGCGAACCGAACGTCGAAACGGCGAGATTTCTTCAGAATCGAAAACTCGGATCTTTCGGAGGGCGATCGGAGAGGTCGATCGGGCGAAAATTCAGGGAAAGAGTTCCGAAAAGCGAAAATAAAATACGTCTCCGAAATCTCCGGGATGGAGGGGATAATTTCTATGGACTTTTTCAGCTATACAAAATATTTCTATCGCCTTCGATCGCTACGAAACCTGGACGACGAAAAAGCCTCGAGTTTCGCATTTTACGCCGCCATAGTTAGATTCTCATAAAACCACGGGAAAACGGAAAAATCTTCCATCGAACGGAGGGCTATCGGCCGACTTTCGCAAATTTTCGCTCTACTTTCCAGATTCCGAAAATCTCCGATGGCCAAAAATTCGCGAAATAAACAAACTTCGAGCTGTCAAAATACGAGTTTTTGTTTCGAAGGTCTTACTCAAACGGGGTCACCAGGAGAAAGGTTTCTACCTCCGAACGATTCCTACATATATCGAGATCGGGTCCGCGAAGAGAAATCGTGACTGTAAGACTTAATTTCCGAATTTGGGACTATTTTTGAGACCTATATTTTCGGGAAAAAGACCGGAAACACGGGGGCGGAGCCAGTCACCGCTCCTTATGCCACTTATATCGCTATACTATGTCGGAAGTGAGCGTTAACAACGTGTAAGATTTAATGCTCTCTCTCTTCTGAACGAAAATAGTGAGATGGAAATAGTTAGTAACTTTAATTTCCACCAACATAATTTTGGTACTAACAGCATCTAGAATATAGTGCTCTCTCTCTTCTGAGTGATAATCGAATCCAACCTTATTTCAATTAGTCTTATATTCGATCTGTCAAGATGAGTGATTCGAATTTTCTTTGAATGAAAAGTTCGACGAAACTTGAAATAAACTTTTACAGGTAAGTGATCGTAGTTTGTTGTTTATTCTATCCATGTTAATGTATAATTTGTTTAAGGAAAGAAACGATAGACTTTCAAAATTCATAAATTTAACATTCTGTGGTTAGTCTAATCTAAACAATATGATTCAAACGAAATGTTATAATACAAAGGAATTAAGGAGACTTACAATAATGTTTGAAAGGTAAGTGAATACAATTTGAGGTTTATTCATGTAATTTGATGTATATTTTTATGCATGCTCAAGAAATGTACTCAGAATTCACATATCTCATTTTTCTTTCATGGTTATTTTAACCCCTATCCATTGAAAAATGCCCTGAAATTACTAGGATTTTTAACGAATCAATTGGAGGATCTTAGAAAATGATGGGAGATATCCTTCGAGTTGCTATTGATAGTTATTGAGCTCTTTTATATAATAATATTTTTCTGGAAGGAATTCAATAAAGTTTTCGTTAGGTCATTTAGAGTATGTATTATATGAATATTGAAAGCTATCCACTTAACGCTATATGTGTTTTAAAATAATTCAAGCTAGATATCAATATGACATTCCAAATTAAATTTTCGTTTCAGTTTATTCAAGTGGAAGTACGTTTCTATTCTACAATTATTCCAATGTAGAGGTTAGTGAGATTCAATGTGTTTGACAATGTTCAAGTTTGAACCAAAGAAAATAAGATCAATGTGTTTGACAATGTTCAAGTTTGAACCAAAGAAAATAAGATCTCAAATTCGCACGAAAGGTAATTATTGTGAGTTCCTTCCATTCATAACTCATAGATACTTTTTCTCAAGAAACAAGGTTGTTGAATGAATGACAGGAATTCCTCATTGATTTGAAGTTGAAAGTTTCTCTGTTATAGGTGTCTGAAAGTGGGAAACATGATGTTCAAATATGTAGAAGAAGCATATGAAGTTTCATTTTGTACAACTACAACTTTCAATCCAAGATTTATGAAAGTCACAGGAAACATGCTGCTACTTATATTTTGGAAAAAATTCAACTACTGCTTGGAGAATGCTAAGCAATTTGACAATTTTGTAATAGGTAGTTGTACTATAGGTATTTCATATAATCGTATAAAATGAGTATGCTCATCACGTAATATGGAAATATGAAGTTGTTTTAATGCAATTTCTTCCTTTTATTTTCATTTCATCGTATATTATAAAGATTCACAAGAAAATGAATTGAAGAGTAAAATTGAAGAATCGAAATTTCAATTATTAGAGAGCGAGTTCATAAAAAGCTGACTGCTCGAAACAAACTACCAATTCGACAGTTAAGGATCTAGGAAATTGACAGTTACAAGAAACAGTGAAACTGATATATAGTTAATATCATTGTATTGTATATGAGGGTTCATAATGTAATTTACAAATTTGTGGATCTCATTTCTGCTTTCCACAAGAACACTTCAATTCAGATGATGTTTGTTCTTCTCGGTAAGCAAATTTTGTGAATTTTGGTGAATTTGAATTTATACAAAATAGTTACATATAGGGCAATCACATAAGGTGAAATTTCTATGTGTTCAGTAGTGAACACTCAAATTTTAATTTGAGAAGATCTTTCATTTTCTATTTCATTAATATACTTGAGAAGTCATTCTTCCATCTTGCTATATTTGTTGTTTATTATAATTCATGAATCTTATTGGATTCTTATCTGATCTAATACGAATCAGAACTATTGAGTAAAAATTAAAAATTTGAAACTATAGATCTGCTTATATTGATCTTTCTGAAGTATATATTTAACTTTTGGAACTAGAAATTTGGAATATTGTGAATTAATATTATTAGAGTTGTTGATGATTGAATTTCTATGCCTAAAGGGTGAACAATTCGTTTTTTTGAATCAATGTTGAAATATTTTTCAATTTCATCTTATGCTAGCTCAATTCGTGAAAGTTGAGATTTTCAAATTAAATGTATCCCTTTGAAATGGGATAGAAGTGGTAGTGTTGAAATTTGTCTGGTTGATGATATCCATAAAACCATACTGGAAGCTGCGTTACCCTAAGGATGACTGAGGTAATATATGAGAGATTTCCATGTAACATAAAGAACTATTGAGTAAATATAAGAATAATGAAGTGAAAATAATAAGGCGTTCAGTATAGATAGAGTTGGATATAAAAAGGCGTTCAGTATATTACGTGTTTAGTATATTGGCTATTCAGATATAAAAGGCAATCTTAATGGGCTCACTAGTATAATACTAAAGCAGTAAGGCTTATTTCGAGGAAAGTGGAGGGAACGGTTGGAGTTTGAACCGGGCGAGAAGAAAGGGGCGGTGCGAAAAGCGGGTGCCATAGGCCCCCACAAATAATTTTTTTTCCGGTAGAGAAACGTTGGAGGAAGATCCGCGCTAAATTCGGAGTCCCTAGCTCGAACGACGGATGCGCGACGACTTTTCGAAAAATTTTGCCGAAACGTCACCCCGGACGAACGAAATATCGAAACGGCTAGATTTCTTCGGAATCGATAACTCGGATCTTTCGAAAGGCTATCGGAGAAGTCGATTATCGAGAAAAAGACCGGAAACACGGAGGCGGATTCAGTTGCCTCCCCTGTTGCCCTTACGATCGCTATTCAATGTCGAAAGTGAGCTTTGTCAACGTGTAAAATTTAATGCTCTCTCTCTTTCGAATGAAAATAGTGAGATGGAAATAGTTTGTAACTTTTACTTTCAACAACAAATTTCGGTACTACCACCATTAAGAATATATTGCGCTCTCTCTTCTGAATGACAATATGAGACGGAATGAAATATTCATTACCTCGAATCGAATCTAGCCTTATTTCAATTAGTCATATATTTGATCTTTCAAAATAAGTATTTCCGAATATTATTTGAATAAAAAGTTTGAAGAACTTGAAATAAATTTTAAGAGGTAGGTGAACGTAGTTTGATGTTCATTTTATACATTTTCATGTATATTTTGTTTAAGAAAGGAATGAAAAACCTTCAAAACTCTTAAATTTAACATTTTGTGGTTACTTTAACCTGAATGATGTGATTCAAATAGGATGTTATAGTAAAAATGAAAGTTAAGGAGGTAATTAATTTGATGTTTTGTTTATGTATTTCAATGTATTTTTTCAGCATGCTCAAGAAACGTACTCAGAATTTACATATTTCATTTTTCTTTCAAGGTTACTCCAACCTCTATGCGTTGAAAGATTTTCTGGAATTACTAGGGTTTTTAACGATTCAATTGTGACTATTTTCCAGAATGATGGAATATCCTTTGAGTTGCTATTAATAGCTTTGGAGCTCTTTTGTATAATAATATTTTTTCTGAAAGGAACTAGATAAAGTTTTTGTTGGGTCATTTAGAGTATGTATCATATAAATATTGAAAGCTATCCACCGAAGGATTATGTATTAAAATATTTCAAACTGGATGTCGATAAGACCGTGCCATTTTAGATCGAATTTTCGTTTCAGTTTATTCAAGAGGAAGTACGTTTCTATTCTACAAATGTAAAAATAAATGAGATTCAATATGTTTGAAAATGTTCAAGTTTGAAGCAAAGAAAATGAGATCTAAAATTTGCACAAAAGGTAATTATCGTGAGTTCCTTCTATTCATAACTCGCAGTTACTGTTTCTCAGGAAATTTTATCTAGGTTGTTGAATGAATGACAGGTATTCCTCATTGATTTGAAGTTGAAAGTTTATCTATTATAGTTGTCTGATAGTGGGAAATATGATGTTCAAATATGTAGAAGTTGCATACGAAGTTTCATTTTATACAACCACAACTTTCAATCCAAGATTTATGAAACTCACAGGAAACATGCTGATGCTTATGTGAATCAAACTTTGGGAAAAATTCAACTACTACTTTGAGAATGCTATGCAATTTGACAATTTTTGTAATAGATAGTTGTCCTATAGGTATTTTATAAAATTGTGTAAAATGAGTATGTTCATTACGTAAAATGGAAATATGAAGTCGTTTTAGTGCAATTTCTCCTTTCATTTTCATTTCACAGTATATTATAAAGTTTCATTACAAAATGATTTGAAGTGAAGTAAAATTGAAGAATAGAAATTTCTATTATGAGAGCAAGTTTACATTAAGCTGTTATTCTCGAAACCAACTGCCAACCCGACAGGATCTAGGAAATTAACAGTTACAGGAAACAGTTTTACTGAAACTGATATATAGTTAACATCATTGTATTGTATATGAGGATCCATAATGTAATTTACAAATTTGTGGATCTCATTTCTGCTTTCCACAAGAACACTTCAATTCAGAAGATGTTCGTTCTTTCTGATAAGAAAATTGTGTGAACTTTGGTCAATTTGAATTTATGCAAAAGAGTTATGTACAGGGCAATCACATAAGGTAAAATTTCTGTGTATTCAGTAGTGTTTCTTTATTAGATAACTAATTTGTCGCTTTTGTCTTTTGGATACTCTGAAGAAATTTCAATTTGAGAAGAACTTTCATTTTCAATTTCATTGATATACTTCAGAATTAATTCTTCCATCTTGGTGTTTTAATTAAACTCATATTTGTTTATTATAATTCATTAATCTTATTCCATTCTCATCTGGTCTATTTCGAATCAGAACTATTAAGTGAAAATTAACAATTTGAATCTATAGATCTGCATACATCGATCTTTCTGAAGTATATGTATAGTATTTTTGTAACTAAACATTTGGAATATTGTGAATTAATATTTGAGTTGTTAATGGTAAAATTTTTATTCTTAAAGGGTTATTGAACAATTTGTTTTTGAATCAATGTTGGAACTATCTTAATTTCATCTTATGCTGGCTGAATGGGAGAAAGTTGAGATTCTCAAATAGAATGTATCACTTTGAATTGGGATAGTAGTGAATAGTGTTGAAATTAGTATGGTTGTTGAGTCAGTATCCATTAAACAATACTGGAAGTTGCGTTACCCTAAGGATGTGTAAGGCAATATATGAGAGAGTTTCATTTAGCTAATAATCTAAGAACTAATGAGTATGAAGATGAATATAATGAGACATTCAGAATAGATAGAGCTGGATATGAAAAGACGTTCAGTATATTTGTAGTTAGATATATTAACCGTATAGTATATAAGGCGTTCAGTATATTAGCTGTTTAGATATAAAAGGCGATCTTAATGGGATCACTAGTATACAACAATAAGGCACAATTGTACTAGTTAAGTTCTATGTCACTTGACAACAGATCAACTTCAACAATAAGTTAACATTGAATCAATTTCATTTCGGTTGAATAACGCTTCGTTTAGTTCTTGACAGCTGATATATAGTTAACAAAGAGTTGATATTGAACTTCTGTGACCTTTCGTTCACCAACGTGATATTGGTAGTAATATTTTATTATAGAATATCATTTATATGTTGTTTCAAAACCTCAAACTCTAATATCCAACCGAAATTGTGAATGACAGCCAGAATAGATGAAACTGTTATTTGTTGTTTTCTGTTTTCAAAATTAATTTTTCAGTCAGAGGAAATGCATTCAGGAAAGAGAACCATAAAGTTCACTCTAAGAGAATACAAATTATGATTATTTTTGTACCGAAGTATACTTTCATTGATCGACTGTATTGATTATTGCTCATTTTTAAAATTCAATTTACTGCCAGTACTAATTTAAACCTAAGCTAATTTTTCATGATTCTTTTTCAATGTTTTCCATCCTGTTCAGTGCTTATCTATTTTGCAAATTTCTCTTAAATACAAGAATATCCTTGAATGCTAGATAACGTTTTGCCGAATAACACTGATAAACAGTAAATTCATTAAACGAAATCAAGTGATATTTTCAAACACTATAACCTACCCGCTTATATACATCATACTTAGTTTTGTTTAATCTTCCTCAGTTTTCATATGCGAATTTTGCTTATCGACGTGTATTTCCGAATGAATAAACGAAAAAATAATGAAATTAAAACAGTTTTTTTAGATTAGTGTTATACTGTCACATTAAGATTCCGCAAATGTGTGTAAATCATCTTGATAACTTCTTTTATATTTGCGAACAACTTACTGTTGAAAGTCAACGTCGTAGTTTGAGACCATCAGTTGAAAACTGTTATTTCAATTTTACTGGTTTTCCGTCGCGAAATTTGGACAAAACCTGGACTCCTATTGTTTGCTGTGCATAGTGCGTCACTTTATTAACATGATGGGCTAAAGGATCCCGTCGTATACTGTTCGCAGTTCCAATGATATGGGCCTAACCGAAAGACCATGTACCAGATTGTTATTTCAGCCAAACTTCTATAAAAGGTATTAATCACAAATCTAGGCACTCTGTGAACTATCCAAATCTACAATCTGCTCGAAGACCTACCCCACACAGTGACGATTTATCTGTTCCTCAGCCACCAATAAACATGGATGACGAGCCCGAAGAGATTCCAATCCGACTTTAAAGCCCAGTACTTCAAACAGAAGACCTCATTTTCTCAGTAGGGAGATTTTGAGATTTTATCTTATTGTTTTCGCAGTTACCGCATATTGCAGTTGTATTATATTTATTAACATTTATTACATTCTGAGTGAGTTGACAAATAGGTTTCGATTATGAGTTACACTAACAACGAGACGATTTTATTACGTTTGACTCGTCTTTCATACGTTGTAACGCCGAAGACCTCATAATTGTTCTCAAGAGACTCAGAATTATTCTTAATTTTGGTGAATGTGGTAATTCCAGAGTTATACATAGGAAAGTTGAATTTTTTTTTTATATCGAAGATATCTGGGATCAGTGAATGATCCCTTTAGAGGGAGTGCGAAACATCTGAGGGTTAATACCGATAATAATGATGGTAATAAGTAATAATAAATTGACAATTAATCAATTCAAACCGACGAGATACCCATACGTCGTGGAATTTTTCAAGGAGACTCTTTGAGTCCACCATGGTTCTGTTTAGCAATGAACCCATTGTCCTCAATGCTCAATAGAACAGGATACGGATTTAGGATAAAAGCAGAAAGGAATTATCATACAATCTCAAACCTGCTGTATATGGATGACATCAAATTATATGCTTCGAACAAGAAGCAATTGGATGATTTGCTGAAAACTGTCAGTGAGTTCTCGGAAGATGTTCATATGAAATTCGGGATTGAAAATGTAAGACCCTGAACACTCAAAGAGGAAAGTCATAGATGGTGAAACACAACATCCAAACGGTGATATTATACAGTGCATGAGAGATGGCGAAACATACAAATATCTGGGATACCAACAAGCTAGATTGTTAGACCAAAACCAATCAAAGGAGAAGATTCGTTCAGAATACAGTCAGCGTCTGAAGTCTGTGCTGAAATCGATGTTGAACTCGGGGAATATAGTGAAGGCAATTAACACCTACGCCATTCCAGTGTTGCTTTACTCATTTGGAATAATCAGACAGAGCTGGATGATATTCAAAGGCAGACCCGAACGATGCTGACAAAGTACAACAATCATCATCCAAAATCGTCTGTGATACGAACATATTTGAAGCGGAAAGAAGGAGGACGCGGATTAATAGATGTTGTCAATTTACACACCAAACAGATAAGAAATCTCAGAGAATTCTTCTCAGCAAAAGCTCTCACTTCTGACCTCCATAGAGTGGTATCGTTGGCTGATAAGGGTATACACCTCTGAATCTTGCTACCAGAGATGATCTGCTGAATCTACCGTTCCTATCAGATACTGAAAAACAAGAGCAATGGTCAAGAAAGGAATTGCATGGACGACATCATCATGAGATTAATCAACCACACATCGACAAAGACCCTCTAACAAATGGTTTATGAAAGGAGAATTATTCGCAGAAACAGAGGATTCCTTATGGCCATCCAAGACCAAGTGATCGCTACAAACAATTACAAAAAATTTATTATGAAGGACGGAACATTACAAACAGATAATTGCAGAAAATGCCATATAAGATCGGAGAATATCCAGCATATTACGTCCGGATGCGAACAACTGGCCAATACGGAGTATCTTCACAGGCATAATCAAGTGTGCAACATTATCCACCAGAAACTTGCACACAAGTACGGACTTCTGAACACCTTCCAGCCATATTACAAGTATCAACCGGCACCTGTATTAGAAAAAGGCTCTATCAGAATATACAACGATAGGCCTGTTATCACTGACAGAATGGTGACGAATAATAGGCCGGACATAGTGGTGTATGATAAGAGAGCCAGAACAGCAATGCTGGTGGATGTCGCCATACCGAATATTAACAACGTGCTGAATAAGTTCAGGGAAAAGTCCAAATACATTGACCTTGGTATTGAGATCAAGCAGATGTGGCACCTCGAGAAAATAGATATTGTTCCTGTCATCGTATCCTCGACTGGGTTAATACCCAAAACTTTGCATGATAGTACTTAAGAAATTAGAATTGCATAAGAATACCTATATAGAAATGCAAAAAGCTGTAATTCTTAATATATGTAGGATAGTTAGGAAATGTATGTCAATTATATTGTAATCGAGCCTATTCAATTTGATTGATGAATATGGGAAAGGTAAATTATATCCAGCTAACAGCTGAGATAGTGCATAAGTCCATGATAATAAATAATAATAGTAATAAGTAATAATAGTAATTATATCAGCATATAAGTGTTCCCTTATGTTTTTTAAACAACTGATTATCTCCAGGTTGAAAAAAATTTGAAAAATATAGTCCATGTTTCAGAAAGAAATTTTTCAGAAGTCTCAACTATAATTCAGGTATAATACGGTAAAATTCAATCTTATGTGTATACCAATGTGTTTGGTATACACATAGTAATCTTTTTCAATAATTTCATTCACATATAACTGATCATTCCAAAGTAACTTCAATGCACGATATAGTCATTCTGGTTCATAGCTCTTTCAAAATTGATTTTCTCATTCACTGCACCTGAAACAAATAAAATCAAATGACTAATCAATAGTAAAACCTTTCGTGATAACCCTTACCTTTCTTTCATTTCCTTATATTCGAAAATTAAAGTCTTTCAGACCGTATTTCGGTATGCGTGTTGAATCATTGGCATTAAAAGTGTATAGAACAATAAAGTAAGGTTATTTGAGTTCTTTGTGGTGACTATTCGTTTACCTTGATAGCGGTAGTTCTAGGTTGACATAGAACCTACGAAGTAACGTGCCGAAGGTTCCAGTGGTCACATAAATAATTTTCCAACTTAGTTCAAGAATTATTCCAATTCAGTTTCGCTAAATACCCATAGTCACTTTTCAAGTACTCACTAAATTCAAAATTAACTCCTTAACATTTTTTTTGGAACCACTTTCATACTTTTATCTCCATTGTTTTTAAATCATGCCCATTAAATTCTTTCAGAAGTCTGTTGAGCTGTTTGCTTTTGACGTTTGATTGAGATTGGAAGTTCGTCATTCGTGAATCCAGTTGAATTCGAATATGATTTTTATGAACGTTGAAATCTATATATTTCATGGAAAATGAGAAAAGGTCGTTTCTCCATTTCAACCATCTTGTAAAGCTCACAACTCGTGTTCCGTTAAGTACCTGGCAGCTGCAGCTCGTGTGAAAGTTTTGATAATTGTGAAATATTTCTTTAGTTTAACGGACAATTCACCATCTGGAAGCCCTTGTAAGCTCTGAAACTGGACCACATAGAAGTTTGAGACCGTTTTCTTCACCTCTCCTCTAACCCAGCCCATGCAGCTTTAGTTTAAGCAATAGAACCGATGCACCTGTAACATACCGACCTCGCCTACAGTACTAGCAAACTCTACCGTCTACCGTTGGAGACCATCTTCACTTGAAGACAATCATGTCGAGATAAGTATCTTGGTCATTCCAATTGTTCCCATTTGTAGTAAAGAATTTTAGTGTAGTATGGAAAGGGAGTTGAAATCTAGAGAGCGTTCTCTGCTATAACTGTGATATAGATCTTTAATTGTTTTGCCTGTTTGAAGAACGTTTTTCACGAATCATCTATTTAATTTATTAATTCATTTGTGTCGATTGATCGTAGATAGTTAGATTAGTCAATTTTCTGTATGTAGGTGCCTACTTGTCAAACGTCGCTTCGTATTTAATATTTCGCTTCACGTCAAATTTAGTCAATTTCAGAGTTACCCTTTCTCGAGTTTTCTTATCTAATTATTTATTATCGTGGACTTATGCACTATCTCAGCTGTTAGCTGGATATAATTTACCTTTTCCAGATTTAGCAATCAAAGGGAATAGGCTCGATTACAATATACTTGTCATAATATCCTAACTATCCTACATGTATTAAGAATTACAGCTTCTTGCATTTCTATATAGGAATTCTTATGCAATCCTAATTTCTTAAGGCTATCATGCAAAGTTTTGGGTATTAAACCAGTCGAGGATACAATGACAGGAACAATATCTATTTTATCGAGGTGCCACATCTGCTTGATCTCAATAGCAAGGTCTGTGTATTTGGACTTTTTCTCCTGGACCTTGTTCAGCACGTTGTTATTATTCGGTATGGCTCCCTTATCATACACCACTATGTCCGGCCTATTATTCGTCACCATTCTGTCAGTGATAACAGGCCTATCGTAGTATAATCTGATAGAGTCATTTTCTAATACCGGCGCCGGCTGATACTTGTAATATGGCTGGAAGGTGTTCAGAAGTCCATACTTGTGTGCAAGTTTCTGGTGGATAATGTTGCACACTTGATTATGCCTGTAAAGATACTCCGTATTGGCCTTTTGTTCGCATCCGGACGTAATATGGCATTTTCTGCACTTATCTGTTTGTAATGTTCCGTCCTTTATAATAATTTTTTTGTAATTGTTTGTAGCGATCACTTGGTCTTGGATGGCCATAAGGAATCCTTCTGTTTCTGCGAATAATTCTCCGTTCATCAACCAATTGTTGGAGGCTTCTTTGTCGATGTGTGGTTGATTAATCTCATGGTGATGTCGTCCATGCAATTCCTTTCTTGACCATTGCTCTTGTTTTTCAATATCTGATAGGAACGGTAGATTCATCAGGTCATCTCTGGTAGCAAGATTCAGAGGTGTATACCCCCTATCAGCCAATGATACCACTCTATGGGGGTCAGAAGTGAGAGCTTTTGCTGAGAAGAATTTTCAGAGATTTTTTATCTGTTCGGTGTTTAAATTGACAAGATCCATTAATCGCCGTCCTCCTACTTTCTGCTTCAGAATTGTTCGTATCACAGACGATTTTGGATGATGGTTGTTGTACTTTGTAAGCATCGTTCGGGTCTGCCTTTGAATATCATCCAGTTCTGTCTTAGTCCATCTGATTATTTCAAATGAGTAAAGCAACACTGGAATGGCGTAGGTATTAATTGCCTTGAATAGATTCCCCGAATTCAACATTGACTGAAGCACAGTCTTCAGACGCTGACTGTATTCTGAACGAATCGTCCCCTTTGATTGTTTTTGGTCTAGCAATCTGGCTTGTTGGTATCCTAGATACTTGTATGTTCCGCCATCCCTCATGTACTGTATAATATCACCGTTTGGAAGTTGTGTTTCACCATCTATGACTTTCCCTCTTTGAATGTTCAGGGTCTTACATTTTTCAATACCGAATTTCATATGAACATCTGTCGAGAACTCACTGACAGTTTTCAGCAAATCATCCAATTGCTCCTTGTTCGAAGCATATAATTTGATGTCATCCATATACAGCAGGTAGGAGATTGTATGATAATTCCTTTCTGCCTTTATCCTAAATCCGTATCCTGTTCTACTGAGCAATGAGGACAATGGGTTCATTGCTAAACAGAACCATAGTGGACTCAAAGAGTCTCCTTGAAAAATTCCACGACATATGGGTATCTCGTCGGTTTTAATTGATTTATTGTTCATGTTGACCTGCAGAGACGTGCACCAGTGTGTCATTGTAGTCTTCAAGAACTCTACCAGGGCTAGGTGAATTTTGTATATCTGCAATACTTCAACAAGCCAAGAATGGGCGGTACTATCGAATGCCTTCAGATAATCGAGAAAAGCCGAATGAACATTCCGATGCCCTACGTGTGCCTGTTTCATTATCACAGAATCGATGATGAGTTGTTCCTTGCACCCGTGGTGTTTCTTTCTGCATCCTTTCTGCTCCTCTGTTAATATATTGTTGTCGTCAAGGTGTTGGTATATTCGATTGGATATCTAATTTATTATTTATAGTATTATTGCTATATATATATTGCTAGTTTAATTGTAGCTGTCGAGTAAATATTAGTTTGAATAAATTTGGTAGTTTCATGTGATCAGTTTGAGTTGATAGGACTTGATCTAGAAGCTAACCCTTTCAGAGATACATAATCCCAACCTGAGTAATTGGAGTATTCAAACATTCAATAGTAATTGAAACAGTCGTCAAAATTAATGAAGATCGTTCAAAATCGATTAAAGTCAAATTTCGAACCAGAATCACGGATTCACAGATTCTCTTTCAAATTTGAGAATATACTCTTTTTATCTTAGTTAAGCACATATTTGTTATACAGTGAGAATCGTCCTTAATATAGCTAGTCTACATAAATTCTTATTAGTCTGGATGAATTCACAATCAGACATATTTCAATCAAAACTTCCCCAAATTAATTAAAAATTGTTATGGCAAATCCAACTTCCTGGAAAATCTGTGCAGTCATTTCGATATTCTTATGAAATGACAGCCAGTTTCATCTGAGAAAAGCATATTATATCTATGTCAAGTAGAAAAGTCGATCAGCAAACAAGAAGCCAGCAAATCGAATTTCCAGATTCAATAAAGCAGAAACTTAATTCTATTGTTCAATGATTGATGATATAATAACAGATAAATCCGAATACAATTTCATCGACAAACGAATGGCTCCGAGCTGCTTTCTCATCTCACACATTCAACGATTTTATTGATGCTATAAAGAATCCGAAGAAGTTACATTTGAGTGAACGAACACATCGTCTCATCGAGTTATTTTGCAAACAGGACGAACTCGTAAATTGGACAAATGATTTGTTGTGCATGCCGCGAGTGATCGTGCTTGTTTAGCGAATACAACACTTTCAATGAGATTGATTTTCTTGCAATCTGCATGAGCTTGATATTCTGGAGACATTCTGAAATTTCAATCAGATATATATATATATATATATATATATATATATATATATATATATATATATATATATATATATATATATACTATAGCATCATCAGACAATGATATCAATGTACCAACGAGTAGTATCAGAGGCTTTCTCCCGGAAAAATCCAGTTACTCATTAATAGTTTCCTTTGTGTGAAGTGGTGGACGATCGAATAGAATACTGCTCTGAATATAAATATGACAAAATTGTCAGTTAATTATATTACATTTATATAAACAAATAAATAAAATATGAAATGAGATTCTGAGCAGTATAAACTAAAAGAAAACCTATTACTCTACCCCATTATTATTTTCGGAAAGAAACCTACGAAGAATATTACAAGATTTGATGACTGTTATCTTTTGTAACTGTTCAAACAAATTTTCTTTAAACCCAAAATCTCAAAAGTTTTTGAAGATTTCTAGGAATAACGCCTGTTGTAGAAATAATAATCGGTAGAATAAATATTTTCTTCATTTTCCACATTTTTTAATCTCGTCGCCAAGCATCTTATATTTAGAAATTTTTTCATTGTATTTATTTTGTATATTATGTGTGTCGGGTATAGCAATATCAATGATATATGTTATTTGATTCTGTTTATCATTAAGAACGATATCTGGTCTATTGTGTTTTACAGCTCTGTTGCAAAGAATTGTTTTATCAAAATAAAGTTTATATTTGTCATTTTCACAAATAATCTCAGGTTCATATTTGTGAAATTTTCTTCTTTTGGGAATTAGGTCATGTTTAATTCCTAGATTAAAGTGAATAATATTAGCGACGGCATTATGTCTTTCTAAATAATCTGTTGAAGCAAGGACTGAGCAAGATGATAATATATGAAAACTGTTTCTGAAGAACAGAAACATCTACGGCAAGAATCATCTATATTTTGTTTGATGATGTGTTTTCTATAATTCCTCGTGAAAACAACCTGATCCTGGATCGCAATTGCCAAGCCTTCTGTTTCAGCAAACAATTCTCCAGATACTAACCATTTATTCGATGCAATTTCATCAATATAATCATTTTTCAATTCTTTACGGTGCTTTCCGTGTAATTCCTTCTGCATCCAACTTTCTCGTTTAGAATTATCATCAAATATATCAAAATCTAGCTTTTGCATTGTCAAGTTCAGAGGTGTAAGATTATAATCTGAAGCAACAACAATATCATGTAATTTAGGCGTTCTCTGTTTATCATGAAAATGGGAACGTAGATGAAAAATCTGTTTACTATGAAGATTATTCAAATCAATTAATCCACGACCTCCAAGACGTCTAGGTAGTGTAACTCTCTGAACAGCTGACTTTGGGTGGTGCTTATGATATTTACAGAGCATTTTCCTCGTTTGACATTTAGATCAGTTTTAGACCATTTAATAATTCCAAACAAGATGTAAGAATAGGAACAGCATAGGAGTTGATAGCTCTGAAAAGGTTTTTACTAGTTAAATAACTCTTGATGATAATTCTAAGTCTTTTGTAATATGAACTTCTAATATTTTCTTTAGTGCTGCTATGGTTAATTGTCTTCTCTTGACAAAATCCAAGATATTTATATGTATCTCCTTGATGCATTGGCTCGATTTCGATATTGGAAATCTTTATATAATCAGAGGTGATCTTTCCTTTTTCAATAGAAAGATTTTTACATTTTGGAAGCCCAAATTTCATATGAATATCATTGGAATAGTTGAAAGTAATCTCAAGTAGACTTTTTAAATGAGATCTGGTTCCGGCATATAATTTAATATCATCTAAATAAATCAAGTGACTTAATTTGAATTCAGTTAATAAACTCTTTATTTTGAAGCCGAAACTAGTAGCATTTAATTCATGAGATAATGGATTAAGGCAAAGACAAAACCAAAGAGCACTTAAAGAATCACCTTGAAAAATGCCTCTTTTGATTGGAATTACTTCGGATTTTAACGATTGTTTTGAAATATTTAAATGAAGATTGGTTCTCCAATTTTTCATTACGAATTCAAGAAAATGACGAAGTGTCTTATCAATTTTATAAATTTCCAAAATTTCTTGAAGCCATGAATGGGAGAACTATCAAAAGCCTTTTGGTAATCAATGAAGGCTGTATGAATATTTCTCTTCTTAGTTTGAGCTTGATTCAAAGCAACAGAATCAATTACAAGTTGCTCTTTAGTACCAAGGTGTTTTTTCTACATCCTTCATGATGTTCGGAAAGAATATTATAATTCTCCAAATGTGCATAAATTTTTGGGTAATACATGCAGTTAGAATTTTATATATTGTTGGAAGGCAAGTAATTGGTCTATATTGAGACGGATCAATAGTATTATCACTTTTCGGTTTTAAATAAGCAATTCTTTGTGTGAAAAATAAAGGAGTAGCTGAGGGGTTCTTTATTATAAATGAAAAATATTCAGCCAATTTTTCATGAACGCAAGAGAATTTCTTGAACCAAAAGTTATGAAAACCATCAACACCTGGAGATTTCCAATTTTTTGTGTGTTTAATAACTGATGTTATATCTTCGTTTGAAAATTTTTCAAATTGCATGCATTCTATTTTAGAAAATCGAGACCTCTCATTTAAAATCCAACTTGCATTGGAATTGTGTTGCCTTGGCACTGCCCAAATTGAAGACCAATAATCAGTTAAAATATCAATTTTAGGAACTTCATTTCCAGAAATATTTTCATTTGAACCTGAAATAAATTTGTAAAAATGTTTTTCATTATTTTTGGATAGTTTGTTTTGGAATTTTCTATCTGAATTTATTTTATATTCACGTAGTCTAATGGAGTATACTGAAAGTTTTTGTTTTAAAGTATCGATGTATTCTATCAATTTTCTATTACTTATCTCATTTTTTATGGGTTTTATATTTGAGGAATATTTTTCCAATATGTGCCATAAGTATTTTTGATCGATTACCTCTGGAATATTGAGTCAATCTTCCTAAATCACATCTGATAGAAGAAATTTTACCTTCTAACCTTTTTTGCCATGAAGGTTTTTTCTTGATATTATAATTAGATCCAAAATTTTCTAATTTGTATCCAGAATGTTTAACTACTGTAATAGCGGCACAATATATAATCAGATGAAGTGTATAGATATTCATTACTTTAACAAGTTGCTTCGGAAGAATATTCTCATTAAGCTCGTTTATAAAATCGAAAATTTTCTATGAATAATGAATTTTAGGAAGTTTAGGTCTTAAAGTTGGGTCAATATTTTCAAATAAATTCATTTGATTGAGAAATAAATTTTCTATATCTTTGTTATCATTATTTTTAGATGAATTTTCTGATTTATTTTCGATGCTTTTCATGAATGGGACTAGGTTTTCATCTGAAATTTCAAAATTTAAATGTTCTTCTTGTTGAATGTTGTTTTAATTGATTTTAATTCTGATTCAGATATAAAGTTTCTATTTTCAATATACCGTCTTTGATTCGCAATGCTTTGTTCTGAAATAGAGCAATTGGGGACTTTTTCTTTGAACATATTATATAGTTCAGACATGTACCCTTTTTATTTGTTCCATTATTTGTTATTTTTAATAATAAAACATAATGAATTTATTCATTTCATAAGTCCATTTCATGCGTTTTATTTTTTATTAATTTTGTGAAGATCTGAATTAGGTGATGAAGTTATAATAAGATTAGAGGAACAAGGTTAGATTCTACATAATTATGAAAACAGTCATCAAAACTTTTGTTGTTCGAAGAATAGACAGAACAAGTAGAAATGTCAGAACCCTTAGATTTACTTCGTGTATGATATGAATGTATAGTTTTAAAATATTATTCCTACCTTCATTTAAGGTGTTAACCTTATCATCATATTCATGATCAACGGGCCCAGAAATAATTTTCTTTGCAACGTTACCTGAATCAGAAGATATGAAAGTTTGAGAATCTGATGGTCCTGCATCTGAACGATCTTGAGTGCAGATTTTGAAGTTCTTCTCCAAGGAATATCCATTATATGAATCGCAAGGATATTTTGGTGGATTATGTTCATCATCAGAGTCATTTTTCTCTTAACTTAAGAGCTACTGCAACATTTATATATATATATATATATATATATATATATATATATATATATATATATATATATATATATATATATATATATATATATATATATATATATATATATATATATATATATATATATATATATATATATATATATATATATATATATATATATATATATATATATATATATATATATATATATATATATATATATATATATATATATATATATATATATATATATATATATATATATATATATATATATATATATATATATATATATATTATGATTACCAAAAGGCTATTGATAGTTCTCCCATTCATGGCTTCGTCTTTTTCTTGAATTTGTTATGAAAAATTGGAGAACCAATCTCCATATAAATATTTCAAAACAATCGTTAAAATCCGAAGTAATTCCAATCAAAAGAGGTATTTTCAAGGTGATTCTTTGGTTTTGTCTTTGCCTTAATCCATTATCTCAAGAATTAAATGCTACTAGTTTCGGCTTCAAAATAAAGAGTCTATCAACTGAATTCAAATGAAGTCACTTAATTTATTTAGATGATATTATATTATATGCCGGAACCAGATCTCATTTAACAAGTCTAATTGAGATTACTTTCAACTATTCCAATGATATTCATATAAAATTTGGGCTTCCAAAATGTAAAAATCTTCCTATTGAAAAGGAAAGATCACCTCTGATTATATAAAGATTTCCAATATCGAAATCGAGCCAATGCATCAAGAAGATACATATAAATATCTTGGATTTTGTCGAGAGAATACAATTAATCATAGCAGCACTAAAGAAAATATTAGAAGTTCAATATACAAAACCTTTTCAGAGCTATCAACTCCTATGCAGTTCCTATTTTTACATCTTCTTCTGGAATTATTAAATGGTCTAAAACTGATCTGAATGAATTACAATGTCACCCGAGGAAAATGCTTCGTAAATATCATAAGCATCACCCAAAGTCAGCTGTTCAGAGAGTTACACTACCTAGAAATCTTTGAGGTCGTGGATTAACTGATTTGAATAATCTTTATAGAAAACAGATTTTTCATCTACGTTCCCATTTTCATGATAAACAGATACCGTCTAAATTACATGATATTGTTGTTGCTTCAGATTATAATCTAACACCTCTGAACTTGACAATGCAAAAATTAGATTTTGATATATTTGGTGATAATTCTAGAAGAGAAAGTTGGATGCAGAAGGAATTACACGGAAAGCACCCTAAAGAATTGAAAAATGATTATATTGATGAAATCGCATCGAATAAATGGTTAGTATCTGGAGAATTGTTTGCTGAAACAGAAGGCTTGGCAATTGCGATCCAGGATCAGATTGTTTTCACGAAGAATTATAGAAAACACATCATCAAACAAAATATAGATGATTCTTGCCGTAGATGTTTCTGTTCTTCAGAAACAGTTTTTTATATATTATCATCTTGCTCAGTCCTTGCTTCAACAGATTATTTAGAAAGACATAATGCCGTCGCTAATATTATTCATTGTAATCTAGGAATTAAACATGACATAATTCCCAAAAGAAAAAAATTTCACAAATATGAACCTGAGATTATTTGTGAAAATTACAAATTTAAACTTTATTTTGATAAAACAATTCTTTGCAACAGAGCTGTGAAACACAATAGACCAGATATCATTCTTAATGATAAAAAGAATCAAATAACAAATATAATTGATATTGCTATTCCCGACACATATAATATACAAAATAAAAACAATGAAAAATTTCTGAATATATAATGCTTGGAGACGAGATTAAAAAATGTCGAAAATGAAAAAATTTTTATTCTACCGATTATTATTTCCACAACAGGTGTTATTCCTAGGAATCTTCACAAAAGCATTGAGATTTTGGGTCTGAAGAAAAATTTGTTTGAACAGTTACAAGAAAAACAGTCATCTAATCTTGTAATATTCTTCGTAGGTTTCTTTCCGAAAAAAATAATGAGGTAGAGTCATAGGTTTTCTCTTTAGTTTATACTGCTCAGAATCTCATTTCATATTTTATTTATTTGTTTATATAAATGTAATATAACTAACTGACATTTTGTCATATTTATATTCAGAGCAGTATTCTATTTGATCGTTCACCACTTCACACGAAGGAAACTATTAATGAGTAACATTCAGTGTTACTTGACTAAGGTCCGTACACTGGATTTTTCCGGGGAGAAAGCTTCTGACACTACTCGTTGGTACATTGATATCATTGTCTGATGATGCCATAGTGTGTATATATTCCGGTAGATTGATATATTCTCATAACATTTAACGTTACCCTAATATATAATTAATCCAGGATATGTTTTGATTATTATCATTGCCTGGCAATGGTGTTAATTACCGGGTGGTGGATTTATATTTTTTCATGAAATCAGTTTGGTTGCATGAACAGATATATGGGCAACTCGTCGGGGTGAAACCCCTTATAGATAGATAGATAGCTACACATTAAACTAAAATAAGAATACACTTACAGCTATGCGAAATTCAGTAAATTGAGACACCGGAAAGGCATAGGTCACACCATACATACTATCATATTTTTCATAGCAATTCACAACTATTTCATTATTTTACAGAATTAGAGGAGAAAGTTCAGATATTTTTTACTTGAGTTGTCATCTTGACTGAGAGATCGAGAACCGGTCCAGATCTGTTCTGCCTGCTCTGACCGTCGAGCACATTAGACCAATCGATCGAGTACTTGCTCTGTACACGAAAACATTAATGGACACCTATTCTTAAATTCGATATTAACGATTCGGATGTTTTATTTCCTTGTCAAATCAAGTATGTATGAGTACATGTTGCTCAATTTTTTCATATCTGTCTTTTTAATAATTAAGGGACTCAGTGATTCGTTAATATGGCGCATTTCCAAAACCACTTTGTTCTTGTCTCTTTTGTGGCAGTCCAATATTTTTGTTTCCTCGTACTTCATTACATGACTTTTGAATGCACATCTCTTGCCAGAGCACATTTCTCCGGATGCAACCTTGAGTCACGGTGTTGAGTAAGACGCTCATCTGAATGCTGTATTATTTGGCCAATGTATGCTGCATTGCAGCTACCTAACGGAATATAGTAAATGACATTAAACCTTTTTTTTCATAGGGTGGAATCTTTCAGTTTCTGAAAAAGCCATCTTTTAGTTTTCAGAATGCTGTAGGCCACCTGAATATTAATAATAATAATAATCCCCTCAGGGGCTCGGAACATTGTTTCTGAGTACGGTCTTAGCGAACCCGAGGTACCACAGCTGAACCTGGCAGTATGTATAAAATGCAATTTATCCAATGACGTACAGTCTAAGGAATAAACGGGTGAATCGACATTGTACCACCGTAACCTCTTGTCGCGTTCAAGATTAAGGAAGAGGATCTTGTTCAAAAAGTGAGTCACAGTCTTCCTCTATTAGCGACGGAAGCAGCGTGATATCGAGTAGGGATACTGCAACACCAACTAAGTGGGAAACAACATCAATACTTTCCAACCGACGATGTTTCAACGGTGGCGCAAGCCATTATGCCTACGACCACGAGAGCCGGACTCCCTAGGAAACGCATGAAGTGGACTCCAGAAATGAATGCCTCCATTATGCGTTCCTATTACAAGATTACAAACTTGGAATCGGAAATGACAGCATACAGATACGCGTTACATCTTGCGTTCGTAGAAAAATATTCGGAACTACAGCACATATGCGAGCAGAGAATTTCGGATCAACGAAGAACAATCGTTAAAAACAGGCTACTTTCTTTAAAAACAGTGAAGAGAAGATGTCATAATGGAGCTCAGAAGTGAAGATGATACTAATGAAGGTATACCTACCGTCAATGAAAGTGTTACAGATAACATCGAAGCCATGGAAACGAATATCGACATAAAGCATCCCCCTGAGACGAACCAGCAGAACGAATTTATGTATTTAGCACGATCAGAACTCAATAGAGCTATAACTGAACTCAGTGGTAGTAACCCAACTCAACGACCTAAACTGCCCAAACTCAAGACGAACAAGAACACCAATATCATCCTAGCAAGCATAAACTCAGAGTTTGAAGAATACACTGACCAGAACACCTTGAAGGAAATTCACACTTTGATATACTGTGGGGCGGTAGCGGTTCTTCGACTACACAAACAAGTCTCCACAACTCTGATTCGATTTGAGCCAAAAAGCGTCAGAAAAACATCATGGCAAAAACGACTGGAGAAGGATATTGACCATATTAGAGCAGAGATCGGTCTCCTCACAGAATTCCTGAGAAAAAAAGCCCTCAAGGCGTTCACCCTGAACACAAACAACATATCGACGTGTATATGGACACTTTGAAGCAGAAACTCCAAGCAACAGCAAAGAGCTCCTCAAGATACATCAAGTGTACTGAAAGGAAACATCAAAACCAAGGGTTCCTCCAAAGCGTGGTCAATTTTCATAAGGGGAATAACAAAACAGCGAACAACAATAACAGAGAAGTACCTGACGCTTAGTGCTTGACCGATTATTGGTCATCGTTATGGTATATATATATATATATATATATATATATATATATATATATATATATATATATATATATATATATATATATATATATATATATATATATATATATATATGTTTTGTTATTACAAAATAACAAATAATGGAACAAATATATAGTATATATAGAAATTTTAGGTTTTATATTTCATAACTTTCACTCTGTATATAGTCGATATACACTCTTAGAAATTTTAGGTTTTATATTTCATAACTTTCACTCTGTACTTGTACTTACCTACTCATCTGTTATGTTGTTATTTATTTGAAATTGACCGTAAGGTCAAAACCGATCCTGATTATTAAATAAATTGTGGAAAACTGACGAAAGTGTCTTATTGCGTTTTAATTTGAGCTTTGTTGGCACACGCCGATCACAAAAATCAAAACAATTTGTTCTTGTAATGGATAAGTCCTCATTTTGGAATGAATATCAAATAGCAAAATTGCATAATATTGGAATGTTCTAACATATAGTAAATCGAAAATAAAATTGTGAACACTACGAACCGATATGTACTCGAAAATATTTCTGCTCAATACTGAGATTATATTTCTATATTTGAATGAATTTGTATGATTGATCAGAATTTATTTTACATGATCTCTCATTAAAAGTGAATCTATGTAATACAAACATAATTCAGATGAAATGTATCAATCAGTGACTTTCAAGTCGACAAAATATTCGGATATCTTCAATTCAGACACATTTTTTCAATTTTCGATTGAAATATCAAGCTTTCTTCCATAATTCTTAATTTGCAGAAGGAAAGCTATTGCATATCGTTGGCTTTCATATTTCAAACTACTTTGACGAGATATTATACCAGTGTCGCCTTCAAGTTTTTCAGTAAACAAAAAAGAGAAATCTTCTGCAAACTTTTCCTTGACTCAGTTGAGCTGACCTCTCTGGTAGGGTCAGACACAGATCATCCCTTATCGCCTTCCTCTTAACGAGCGAAGGTTCTCATCGCTCTTCCGGTTGTCAACCATCTTTCAACATTTACTTTACCTGATTCTTTCAGATTTACGTTCAGATTCTGTTTCATCATCCGGAGCTTGCATCTACTCGCACAACCATTAAAATTAGAAAAGAATATACAGAGTGTCCGTGAATTGCTTGTACAGAATTATACCACAGATTCTTCAGCTCGAAATAAGTTACATTCAGGCCAACTTACCTATATAAAAAGTTTCTTGGTTTGGCCGCTGATGGTCGCCAAATCCAAAGATTTTTTTCTCATTTTTCAAAAAATTCGAGAACAACTCAATCGATAGAAACCATATTTAATGTGCGTAATCGCGTGCGTTACTCACGTTTTTGAGTGATCCACTCAATGACCGTGACGTTATACAAGTGTCCCTAAAAACTCGAACGTGTTTTTGATCAACCATTATATTTCAACTGTCTGCGTTTGAGCAAAACTGTTTCAGACATTGAGTAGCTAGTCTAATTATCAAATTTTTCTGTCTCTTGAGAAATTTTGATTTGATGAGCGGTTCAATCACAAAAACAGTTTTTCAATTTCATGATTTAATTTTTCCAACCATCTAGCAAGTCAATAGTATCACATATTGACCATGTTGACTTTGGAATTGTTTCTGTAGTGTGGTAGATTGTCATTTTTGTATGCTTGACGAGATTATGTGGTATAACGTTGTACACGCAAATCACTGACACTCTGTATATGTAAACAATTTTATTGGTTAAGTGCAATCTCTTAGCATTCTGTTGTCGTGTTTACGATGATATACCAATAGTTTGTTCACAAAAGTTGATTTTGTCCATTCTTACAAGTGTGTTCTGCGATTTTTACAATGACTAAATACATCCAACTGATAATTTGTCTCAAATTCTGTATTTCGAATGAAACCTTGTGTGCGACTCGTTGAAATTGTTACGGAAGATCTACGATGAATCATCTTCATCAAAAATACGTGCTTATGAGTTCTGGAGTTCATTTAACAGCGACCGCGGTATGGTGGAAGATTTGCCTCGCTCTGGTCGCTCATCTACATCTTCAACTGAAGTTAACATTGATGAAGCGAAGGAAATAGTAATTCAAAATCGTCATTAAAGTTTCAGAGAAACGGGCAATGAGCTTTGTGTGTTACACGAATCAATTCATACCATTGTTTGGGATTGAAACGCGTTGCTACTTGACTAGTTCCAAAAGGCTTGAGTTTTTCCAGCAATTGAATTGTGTAAAGGTTGCTAAAGATATACGATAACGAGTGAATTTCGACCCCATATTCAGAAATCGCATTGCAACTGGTGATGAGACAAGGGTTAATGAGTTTGACATACAAATCACCCAACGAGCTTCGGTATGACACCGAAACCGAAAAAGCAAGTCAAAGTCGATCACAGGATAAGGTAATGTAGACAGAAATCCGTCAAAAAAACTAAGATTGGTGGAAAATTGTGTGGATTGTGCAATTCCACATGGCTATCATTGTGAATGAATTTTCGACCTTAAACTCAACAAACACCATAGAACAACCATATTAATCTGATATGGATCCGGCGAACTTTCATCTTTTTCCAAAACACAAATTACCATTTCTAGGTACCCGTTTTGATTTGATAAAAGAATATTCGCGGAGAGAACTGAGGTCTATTCCGGAGAGAGCGTTTGAAAATTTTGATGATTGGATTAGTCGTTGACAACACTGTATCATTTTGAGAGTGCATACTATAAAAGCGATATAATGAATTAGGATAAGAAATGATAATTTTGTGTTTCATTGATGATTGAATGTATAAATGAGATAAAAACACAAGGTTTAACTTTAATCTACACTTTATTTGAAAAAATTCGATGACGTTTCGCTGACACAGCAGCTTTATCAAGAATGAAAAATAGAATGAAGAGTATGGTATCATAAACAAATCGTAGAACAAGTTGGATGAATAACAGGAAAATCCACACCGAGCCATTGTACAGTTACTATGAAAGGTAATAAAAACTAATTAAACAAGTTAAGCAGGGGTGAGTAATTCAAATCTCTCTTTATTATAATAAAGAGTTAAACACCATCAAACAGATAGCCATTAATAATTCATATAATCCGGATATGATAGATCTAATCATTCGTAAAAACTCTATCAGAAAGCAATAAATGAAGTATATCCTATTCATAAAGACTATAAAATATTCAACAGTTTAACATTCTGCGGTTCTGCAAGTACAAATATTAAATCCTTTCTCGTCAAACAAAATCTCAATATAGCTTTCAAAACTTCTAATAACTTAGGTAAACATATTAAAAATAATAAATCTCGTGTTGAAAAATCAAGTAAATCAGGAATCTATAAACTCAATTGCGGTTCTTGTGATAAAATTTATATCGGTAGGACCTATAGGAGTTTTGGCATAAGAACATCTGAACATGAACGTAGCTTCGATAAAAATAAATCTGATTCAAATTATTCAAACCACCTAATAAAAGAAAACCATTCATTCAATAAAAACTTTGACATATTACATATAAAATCAAAAGTTCAAAATTAGATCTCCTAGAAGCATTAGAAATAAATCGATACAAACATTCGGACAAGCTTTTGAATGAACAGGTAGATTTGAATTACTCACCCCTACTTAACTTGTTTAATTAGTTTTTATTACCTTTCATACTAACTGTACAATGGCTCGGTGTGGATTTTCCTGTTATTCATCCAACTTGTTCTACGATTTGTTTATAATACCATACTCTTCATTCTATTTTTCATTCTTGATAAAGCTGCTGTGTCAGCGAAACGTCGTCGAATTTTTTCAAATAAAGTGTAGATTAAAGTTAAACCTTGTGTTTTTATCTCATTTATATCATGGATCTACATCAAGTAACGGCCTCCACAATTCAAATGATTGAATGTACTTAGGCGAAATCAATATAATCCTTTCTTATTGTTTGCTTCGCCTGGTGGCGATAAAGTCTCATATAGAGTTATACTACACACAACTAAATTTATATGGAATCACCCGATATTTTCAATTTTAACTCAGGTATTTTGAAAATTACGAAGGATCGTTAGAACTGGTCCTTTTCGAGATATTCCGATTGAAAAATTAAATAAATTCAGGTATATTTTATGAAAGAAACAAATAAAAGAAAATAAGAGACTCTTTCTGCGTGTGGTAAAAAAATTTAGAATTGTGTTTTCACGGAGTAGATATTTTTTCCCCGACTTCAGTGTCTTGTTTTACCTCCTTTTGCCCTGATACAAGTCAGAATCTGTGAGGGCATGCTTTGGATTAGATTTTCGACCTCCTATGGGGTGATATTGTGCCGCTGTTCTGTGGCGGCTTGGATGAGCTGTTGTGGGGTTTTTGGATTCTGGCGCGATCTAATTTTTCTTTTGTGATTATCCCATGACTTTACAATAGGATTTAGGTCTGGAGAGCATGCTGGCCAGTCCATAATAGCGATTCCTTCTGATACAAGATAATGTCGCGCGAGGTTACTGGTAAGCGGAGGAGCATTGTCTTGCATAAAACTGTAATTCCACCGATGTCAACTTACCAGAGTTACATAATGGACTCCAGAACTAGGTCCACGTAACTTATAGCAGTTTTACTAGCAGGAAACGAAATCAAATCTGTTTTACTTCCCAGCATAATGCCACCGCAAAACATCACACTGCCCCCTTGGTATTTCGGAATTTGTCTTGCTGCTCAGAGGCTAACTGTCTTCCACAAACCCTTAAAACCAGAATCTGGCGATCATCTGATCGGACACCAATTCTGGCTCATCCAAAAAAGAACATTTCGCCAATTCTCAATATTCTAATTTTAGTGCTCGATACTTCAATTAAGTCTGTTAAGTTTTAGTTGTCTGGTTAGCTCTGGAAGTGTTAGGGCCATCTGCTGTATTAACCTCTTGAACGAAGTCTTTGACGTATCGTTTCGACTGACACACTGATGCCTGTTGTTTCCAGAAATTACGTTTGGAGTATGGGGTTCGACGCACTAGGGTCTTTTCTTGCAATTTTGCACAAAATGCGGTCTTGTTCTTCAGAAGTGATCATCCTAAGACTTCTTCTAGACATATTTTACAAATATGGTAGCTCTATGTATCGCGTGTAGGTTTTTGAAATCGCCCCCTGTGATACCCCCATTGTGGATGCTATATCCCTCTGTGTCACCCCTTATTCAACGAGAGCAATTATTCGACCCTACTGAACATCGGACGTAAGACATTTTCTATTATGATAAAAGGCTTTTTTAAATCTTGAAATTCATAGTTTTAAATCTCGAATTCAACATTTCTTATTATCATTGTTTCTTTACAACAAAATACTTCATTTCTCCACAAGTTGTCAAAGATATATGATTAATTACAATCAATATTGTGAAATACCTAGGTGATTCCATATTAATTAGGTTGTATGTATATTTGATGATAACGCATAATAAAGTAACAGAATGATAACAACTCTGGTTCGAAAGAGAAATGAATTTATAATTCTTCGAGAATTATTTTTCGGATGAATAGTATACTGGGTGATTCACCACATTCAATTTTTGTTCGAACGGTATTGTATTAAGAAAGTAAGAATATACTTCAGCAATCTATTTAACAGTAAACAGGGCGTCCAAATTTTCTATAGAAAAACTTGGGTGGTTTTTTTCAGGTTGGAAGACCACTTTTTTGATCAAGATTCAAGTTTTTTTGGTGAGTAGTCACAATATTTTTTTTCCGTAAAAATTCATGAAAATAGGTTCTCACATCATCGCATGCTTCTTCTGCCAAAGAGGATGAATACTTTTTTCCTTTCGTTTTCTTATTGACCAAGGTTAGCTTTATTGATGAATTGGAATAGATTATCCCCACTTTATAAAGGGACTCAACAAAATTATTGAATATTGTAATTTTCGAAATATCATATTTTGATTGTTTCAAATGAAATACCCTATATTTTATCATTTATGTCAACGCATAAAATATTGTGATATATTTTGCAGAAGTAACCTTATCTATATCTTCGATAATTCTCGAAATATACGATTATTTGTAAAAACTTTTGATGAAAATTCTACAAACCGTATCAAACACATCAACATGCATCATTATTCGCACAGAAGTTTTTTTTATGTAATGATTTAAGTAGTAGAAAACTAAACCTAAACAAGATATTTCTTTTTACGAATGATAAAATCAAAATGATTATAATGTAAATCGAGGTATGTGTTGACATTTTTTCATTTGTGTCTTCTGAAAGGTGTCCGGACATATCATATTCTGCATTTCACATGATAAACTCATCAGTGTTTTGTACTTAAACATTGTTAAAGTGAGGTTAGAACCGAAGAAATGGTTATTTGATTTTCATTCTGGGTGAGTGTGATAGAAATTCTTTGTTGACAGAGTTTATGCACGAAGGTTTCCTGATAAGAGGCATCCAGATGCAAGATGCTTTGAAAAACTTCTATCTAGAGTAATCGAAACATGTAATATCGCTTACAAAAAATATGAAAAACCAAAAACTGCTACAGCTGAAGACAACCAGTTATCAGTTTTGTTGACAATGACAGAAGATCCAAATGAAAGCCGAAGAGAGTTTTCTCAGTTAACAGATGTAAGTCAAACTTCAGTCCAGAGAATCTTGAAAGTGAATAAATTTCATGCATATCATGTATAGCAGCACCAGGAACTGAACAATCAAGACTATAAAAATCGAATCAATTTTTGCCAGTGACAAAGTAGAGGAGAACCCAAATATGTTTAGCAGAGTTTTTTTCCCGGACGAGACAACTTTCCACAAGAATGGGCTCGTTAACAAGCACAACTTTCATTATTACGCCACGTAAAAGCCACAGCTTATGAGACAAATAGATCACCAGCATCGTTGTTCCTTGAATGTATGGGCCGCTATAGTAGATGGAAATCTAATTGGGTCGCAGTTTTTCGAAGGCACCTCAATAGTGAAATGTATTTAGATTTTCTGCAAAATCATCTACCAATGTTACTTGCAGAGCATATAAGTCAAAATTTGTGGTTTTAGGATGGAGCACCGGCAGATTACTCACATCAGGTTAGGGAGCATTTGAATCATGTATTTCCAGATAAATGGATAGCTCGTGATGGTCCTGTTAGATGGCAAGCTAGTTCTTCGGATCTTACTAGTCTAGATTTTTTCTTGTGAGGTAATATTAAGGGGATCGTTCACCAGATTGTTTCTACAACACAGTTGGATATAAGACAGAGAATAGTCGACGCCTTTCAGTCCGTTACTCTGCAAATGTTGTCGAGAATTCAACGGTCTTTCCTTAGAAGGATCGAGTTGTGTCTACAAAGTAACGGGTAACATTTCGAAGACTTATTGAAATAGTTCAACACCTTGCAGATCATCTCACCAAAAACCAATCTATTGCATATTTCATATACGACTACCTCAAAATATCTCCATTTCTCTGATCAAGTATGATGATATGTACTAATAAACCTTTCTTTTGCAACCATCAGATATGATATTTTTAAAAATACAATATTCAATAATTGTTTTGAGTCGCTCCTGTATAAAATGAGAATAATCTATTTCAATTCATGAATAATGCTATCCTGGGGCAATAAGAAGACGAAAGGAAAAAAATATTGTGACGAAACTACTGACCAAAACAACTCTTTACTTAAAGACATAACAGCAGAGTTTAAGAAGATCTTGAATCTAACGAAAAAGTGTTCTTCCAATCTGAAAAGAGCTCCCAAGATTTTTTTTAGGAAAATTGGGATAACCTGTCTACTTCAAAATGAATTGCCGAAGTAGATTTTCACTTTCTAAATACAATACCGTTCGAAATGAAATCTCCAAGAGTGTACGAGCTACCGAGCACCGCGCCACTGGTGGATCACCCAGTATATATGCATATTGTCCGTCAAGTAATGATGGGTTCACTTACCTTCAGCAGGAGAAATGATTATCAGGCGACTAAAGTTTGGGCATTGTTCTCACCTAGAATATACAAAAGCTTAATTAATTATCATAGAAAATCAAACAACAAAATCTACTTGCTATGGAAACAATAATGTTACATTTTGTATTTTGCTTGAGTAAGAAAAAGGTAATGTTTCATATTATAACTAGTATACAGTTCATCGAAGAGTTTTATTGCCTAATAATCTATACTGTTAAATATGATAAAAGGAGGGTGAAAAATGTATAGGGGACGGCCAAGTAGAGTGAATACCTTAAAACGTTCAAAAAGAGGTATAAGAGATGGAGACAGAAAAATTTGTCGAAATCAGTCTTAATCAATTGGTTTTAATCACGTAATAAATATTTTACTTGAAAACCAATACATTTAGAAACAAAAATCAAAATTCCAACATATGTGACATTTATTGTTCGATCAGAGAACGATTCATCAAAGAATATTTGTTTTGGAAGATTTATTCAATTCTGAACAAAGTAATGAAAACATTATCCATATAATACTAAAGCAGTAAGCCTTATTTCGAGGAAAGTGGAGGGGACGGTTGGAGTTTGAACCGGGCCGGAAGAAAGGGTCGACGCGGTAAATCGGGGTCCGCAAGCCCCTTCGAATAATTTTTTTCCGGTACAGAAACGTCTGAGGAAGATCCGAGCGAAATTCAAAGTCCGTAGCTCAAAAGATGGCGGCGCCACGATTTTTCGAAAAATTTCGCCGAAACTTCGCCCTGGGCGAACGGAACGTCGAAACGGCGAGATTTCTTCGGAATCGATAACTCGGATCTTTCGGAGGGCGATCGGAGAGGTCGATCAGGCGAAAATTCCGGGAAAAGGTTCCGAAAAAGCGAAGATAAAATACGTCTCCGAAATTTCCGGGATGGAGGGGATAATTTCTGTGGACTTTTGCAGCTATACAAAATATTTCTATCGCCTTCGATCGCTACGAAACCTGGAAGACGAAAAAGCCTCGAGTTTCGCATTTTGCGCCGCCATAGTTAGATTCTCATAAAACCACGGGAAAACGGAAAAATCTTCCATCGAACGGAGGGCTATAGGCCGACTTTCGCAAATTTTCGCTCTACTTTCCATATTCCGAAAATCTCCGACGGCCAGAAATTCGCGAAATAAACAAACCTCGAGCTGTCAAAATACGGGTTTTTGTTTAAACCATCCTACTTAAACGGGGTCACCGGGAGAAAGGATTCGACCTTCGAACGATTCCTACATATCTCAAGATCGGGTCCCCGACGAGAAATCGTCATGTCACGACTTAATTTTCGAATTTGGGATGGTTTTTGAGACCTACATTTTCGAAGAATAAACGGAAACACGGGGGTGGAGCCAGTCACCGCTCCTTCTGCCCCTTATATCGCTATTCAATATCGGAAGTGAGCGTTACCAACGTGTAAAATGTAATGCTCTCTCTCTCCCGAACGAAAATAGTGAGATGGAAATAGTTAGTAACTTTGATTTTCACCAACATAATTTCGGTACTAGGAACATCTAGAATTCAGTGCTCTCTCTCTTCTGAGTGACAATCGAATCTAACCTTATTTCAATTAGTCTTATATTCGATCTGTAAAAATAACTGATTCCGAATTTTATTTGAATGAATAGTTTGACGAAACTTGAAATAAACTTTTAGAGGTAAGTGATCGTAGTTTGATGTTTATTTTATCCATGTTAATGTATAATTTGTTCGAGGAAAGAAACGACATACTTTCAAAATTCATAAATTCAACATTTTGTGGTTATTCTAACCTAAACAACCACAATTTCAATCCAATATTTATGAAATGTACTATAGGTATTTTATATAATTGTGTAAAATGAGTATGTTCATCCCGTAATATGGAAATATGAAGTTGTTTTAATGCAATTTTTCCTTTCATTTTCATTTCATGGTATATATAGAGTTTCACAAGAAATGAATTGAAGAGAAGTAAAATTGAAGAATAGAAATTTCAATTATCAGAGAGCAAGTTTATAAGAAGGTGACTGCTCGAAACCAACTGCTAACTCGACAGTTAAGGATTTAGGAAACTAACAGTTAAAAGAAACAGTTTCACTGAAACTGATATACAGTTAACATCCCTGTATTGTTTATGAGAGTCCATAATGTAATTCACAAATTTGTGGATCTCATTTCTGCTTTCCCCAAGAGCCCTTCAATTCAGAAGATGTTTGTTCTTTGTGGTAAGCAAATTGTATAAATTTTGGTCAATTTGAATTTATACAAATTAGTTAAGTATAGTTCAATCACATAAGGTGAAATTTCTATGTATTCAGTAGTGTTCCTTCATTTGATTACTAATTTCTTGCTTTTGTCTTTTGGATACTCCCAAAAATTTTAATTTGATGAGAACTTTTATTTTCTATTTCATAAATATACTTGAGAAGTAATTCTTCCATCTTGCTGTTTCAAGCTCATATTTGTTGTTTATTATAATTCATGAATCTTATTGGATTCTTATCTGATCTAATACGAATCAGAACTGTTGAGTAAAAATTAAAATTTGAAACTATAGATCTGCATATATTGATCTTCCTGAAGTATATATTCAATACTTTTGGAACAAAAATTTGGAATATTGAGAATTAACACTAGAGTTGTTGATGATTGAATTTCTATGCCTATGGGGTGATCGAACAATTTGTTTTTTGAATCAATGTTGAAATGTTTTTAATTTCATCTTATGCTAGCTCAATTGAAGGAAGTTGAGATTTTCCAATTGAATGTTTCCCTTTGAGTTGGGATAGTAGTGAATAGTGTGGAAATTTGTGTGGTTGATGCTTCAGTATCCATAAAGTAATAATGGAAGCTGCGTTATTCTAAGGATGACTGAGGTAATATATGAGAGATTTCCATGTAACATGAAGAACTATTAAGTATAAATATGAATAATGAAGTGAATATAATAAGGTAATCAGTGTAGACAGAGTTGGATATGAAAAGGCGTTCAGTATATTAGGCGTTTAGTATATTGGTTATTAAGATATAAAAGGCGATATTGATGGGCTCTCTAGTATGATTATATATCCATAAATGATGTACGATAAATATAAATATCAAATTGAATCAGTTTATATACTCGAACAAAAAATCAAATAACAATTGAGCTCAGGCAATGATTTTATTCATCTCCTATGTTCTCATCCTTTTATTACAAAGAGTTCAATACATAATTTTGATGGGAACATAATTGGTCATGAATGGAACATGATATCAACCGTTTAAAAATGAGAGAATAGGGAGATTATTCATATAACTTAGCTATTGTGATTCTGCTGTTTCATGTAATTCCCAATATCAATACAAAAGAGCTGAATGAGTTTTCTTGTGTTGTATCGTGTTTAATTTGGAAATGTTCGATATATTCAGTTATCAAGCCAATATTATTCTAAGGTACTAGTGCAACGTATATAATCCGAATTTTGTGAACAGCTGCTTCATCGAAGAGAGACTGTCATGTAATTTTTCCCAATTAGTTGTTCAAATTTATACCAATTGAAGACCTGATAAATTGATAGCTCCAAGAATGGATAGAGGTAAATGTTCTACTAGCATTACTCATTGGTACATACGATTAATATTCTTAGGAAACGGTTTTTGTAATATAGCAGAATATGAACGTCTTTATGTGTCAACATAGCCACAACAAAATTCAAATACCAAGGAAACGCTATCAGATGAGAAATATTCCAAGTGGAAACTCTCAGTTCTCTTTGGATCTGTCTGGCCCTGAACTATCTCTATAAAAGCACCTCTAACAACTACATTATCTACAGAAGAAAGGAAGATCAGTATTAGCCATCAGCTGTACCTAGACGACTGGAAGCTCTACCCTAGCACGGCTAAGCAGATGAAACGACAACTTGAGACAGTAGAAGCTTTAAGTGATGCGATAAAAATTGAATTAGGAGCAGAGAAATGTGCCATGGTCATCATTAAAACAAGGCAAAGTTGTCGATGTTGAACCTGAAATAACGCTGCATAATGATTCAATAACGAAGACCTGCTTGTTCGCTGTAAACACTTGAAAAAACTCTACAAAGACTTCAACGAACATGGCACTCGAAACGGAGTTATATCAAATAGATTTGACATTATTGTTTGTTATTCCTTTAACGTGCTCTATTTCTCTCTTTCGGCCAATGACATGCCAGGGAATTCTATCACCTCACTAACTCGAGAATTTTGCTGAACCTGTCTCGTGTTGCGGGAAAGGATCTTTAATGTCCAACACATCCCTGCTAGACAGGACCGACGGCTCTACATCTCCTCCGAAAGATGGACAATCAAGCGAATCCCAGAATCCGAAAAATTGCACCGATTTTGTGGGGATTTGATATTAATTTTCAAATATTTACACAGCAGGATATATATATATATATATATATATATATATATATATATATATATATATATATACATTAAAACGCTCCAATCAGATAGATCAATCAAAACCAACCGCTTACAAAAAAAATTGTATTGTTTTCACTGGGAATGGTTATTTTTCTTTTTTGTGTTCTGTATTGGTCGAATTTTTCTTTTGTATTACTCTTACTAAGGTTTCTTTGTTAAATACTTACCGCATATAAAACCATGCACAAGGGCTACCTTCAATGGTTTTCTATTGCTTAATTAGGTATAAAGAATAATATTAAGTTCAATTTCACGTCTTTGTTTCATTGTATTAGTTGTTCCATATCCTATGTAAACATACTAGAATATTATTGATACGTATGCTGTAGAGTGATTGAAATAAAGAAATTATTATTTATTATCGTGGACTTATGCACTATCTCAGCTAGTAGCTGGATATAATTTACCTTTCCCAGATTTAGCAATCAGAGGAATAGGCTCGATTACAATATACTTGACATAAATTTCCTAACTATCCTACATGTGTTAAGAATTACAGCTTTTTGCATTTCTATATAGGTATTCTTATTCAATTCTAATTTGTTAAGGCTATCATGCAAAGTTTTTGGTATTAAACCAGTCGAGGATACGATGACAGGAACAATATCTATTTTATCGAGGTGCCACATCTGCTTGACCTCAATAGCAAGGTCTGTGTATTTGGACTTTTTCTCCTGGAACTTGTTCAGCACGTTGTTATTATTCGGTATGGCGACATCCACCAGCATTGCTGTTCTGGCTCTCTTATCATACACCACTATGTCCGGCCTATTATTCGTAACCATTCTGTCAGTGATAACAGGCCTATCGTAGTATAATCTGATAGAGTCATTTTCCAATACAGGCGCCGGCTGATACTTGTAATATGGCTGGAAGGTGTTCAGAAGTCCGTACTTGTGTGCAAGTTTCTGGTGGATAATGTTGCACACTTGATTATGCCTGTGAAGATACTCCGTGTTGGCCAGTTGTTCGCATCCGGACGTAATATGCTGTATAGTCTCCAATCTTATATGGCATTTTCTGCATTTATCTGTTTGTAATGTTCCGTCCTTCATTATAAATTTTTGTAATTGTTTGTAGCGATCACTTGGTCTTGGATGGCCATAAGGAATCCTCTGTTTCTGCGAATAATTCTCCTTTCATCAACCATTTGTTGGAGGCTTCTTTGTCGATGTGTGGTTGATTAATCTCATGGTGATGTCGTCCATGCAATTCCTTTCTTGACCATTGCTCTTGTTTTTGAGTATCTGATAGGAACGGTAGATTCAGCAGGTCATCTCTGGTAGCAAGATTCAGAGGTGTATACCCTTATCAGCCAACGATACTACTCTATGGAGGTCAGAAGTGAGAGCTTTTGCTGAGAAGAATTCTCTGAGATTTCTTATCTGTTCGGTGTGTAAATTGACAACATCTATTAATCCGCGTCCTCCTTCTTTCCGCTTCAAAGTTGTTCGTATCACAGACGATTTTGGATGATGATTGTTGTACTTTGTCAGCATCGTTCGGGTCTGCCTTTGAATATCATCCAGCTCCGTCTTAGTCCATTTGATTATTCCAAATGAGTAAAGCAACACTGGAATGGCGTAGGTGTTAATTGCCTTGACTAGATTCCCGAGTTCAACATCGATTTCAGCACAGACTTCAGACGCTGACTGTATTCTGAACGAATCTTCACCTTTGATTGTTTTTGGTCTAACAATCTGGCTTGTTGGTATCCCAGATATTTGTATGTTTCGCCATCTCTCATGCACTGTATAATGTCACCGTTTGGAAGTTGTGTTTCACCATCTATGACTTTCCCTCTTTGAATGTTCAGGGTCTTACATTTTTCAATCCCAAATTTCATATGAACATCTGCCGAGAACTTACTGACAGTTATCAGCAAATCATCCAATTGCTTCTTGTTCGAAGCATATAATTTGATGTCATCCATATATAGCAGGTGGGAGATTGTATGATAATTCCTTTCTGCTTTTATCCTAAATCCGTATCCAGTTCTATTGAGCATTGAGGACAATGGGTTCATTGCCAAACAGAACCATAGTGGACTCAAAGATTCTCCTTGAAAAATTCCACGACGTATGGGTATCTCGTCGGTTTTAATTGATTTATTGTTCATGTTGACCTGCAGAGACGTGCGCCAGTGTGTCATTGTTGTCTTCAAGAACTCTACCAGGGCTGGGTGAATTTTGGATATCTGCAATACTTCAACAAGCCAAGAATGGGCGGTACTATCGAATGCCTTTAGATAATCGAGAAAAGCTGAATGAACATTGCGATGCCCTACGTGTGCCTGTTTCATTATCACAGAATCGATGATGAGTTGCTCCTTGCACCCGTGGTGTTTCTTTCTGCATCCTTTCTGCTCCTCTGCTAATATATTGTTGTCGTCAAGGTGTTGGTATATTCGATTGGATATGCATGAGGTGAGTATTTTGTAGAGTGTTAGCAGGCAAGTGATTGGCCTATATTGAGACGGATCCTGTGTTCTATCGCTCTTAGGTAGCATATATGTTAAGCCTTGCGTTAGGAAAGTGGGTGTTCTCTTGGGATGTTGAAGAACATACGTGAGCTGTTTCGCTAGGGCTCCATGGAGCTTATCAAACTTCTTGTACCAGTAGTTGTGGATATTATCTATACCTGTGGCCTTCCAATTGTTGGTCGCTCCAATTACTGTTGTAATTTCTTCCTCCGTTATTCCATCGAAGTCCATATGTCTGATATCGAGGCGTTCTTTTCATTCGTGATCCATTCCGCATCTCTATTGTGTTCTTTGGGGTTCGACCATAGTGATGACCAATAGTCGGTCAAGCACTTCTCTGTTATTGTTGGTCGCAGTTTTGTTATTTCCTTATGAAAATTGGCAGCGTTTTGGAGGAACCTTTGGTTTTGGTGTTTCCTTTCAGTACACTTGACGTATCTTGAAAGCCTCTTTGCTTTTGCTTGAGTTTCTGTTTCGAAGTGTCCATATACACGTCGATGTGTGATCAGGGTGTTTTGTGTTCGTACCAATTTTCCTATAAATTTTGCGTATATGTGATTTCAAGCGTCTTGAGAGTTTTCTGTTTCTCAGGAATTCTGTGAGGCGACCGATTTCTGCTCTAATATTATCAATATCCTTCTCCAGTCGTTTTTGCCATGGTGGTTTTCTGACGCTTTTTGGCTCAGCTTGAATCAGAGTTGTGGAGATTTGTTGTTTGTGAAGTCGAAGAACCGATACTGCTCCACAGTAAATCAAAGTGTGAATCTTCTGCAAGGTGTTCTGGTCGGTATATTCTTCAAACATTGAGTTTACGCTTGCTAGGATGATATTGGTGTTCTTGTTCGTCTTGAGTTTGGGCAGTTTAGGTCTTTTAGTTGGGTTACTACCACTGAATTCAGTTATTGCTCTGTTGAATTCTGATCTTGCTAAATACGTATATTCGTTCTGCTGATTCGGCTCAAGAGGGATTTCCATGTTAATATTCGTTTCCGTGGCTTCGATGTTTTCTGTAACACTTTCATTGACTCCAGCAGGTATACCGTGATGAGTATCATTTTCGCTTCTGAGTTCCATTATGACCTCTTCTCGTAAGCTTTGCAGCGTTTCTGAAGAAAGTAGCCTGTTTTAACGATTGTTCTTCGTTGATCCGAAATTCTCTGCTCGGATATGTGCTGTAATTCAGGATATTTTTCTATGAACGCAAGATGTAACGCGTATCTGTATGCTGTCATTTCCGATTCCAAGTTTGTAATCTTGTAATAGGAACGCATAATGAAGGTATTCATTTCTGGAGTCCACTTCATGCGTTTCCTAGGGAGTCCGGCTCTCGTGGTCGTAGGCATAATGGCTTGCGCCGCCGTTGAAACATCAAGAGTCGGTTGAGAGGTGTTGATGTTATTTCCCACTTGGTTTTGTGTTGCAGTATCCCTACTCGATATCACGCTGCTTCCGTCGCTAACCGAGGGAGACTGTGACTCACTTTCCGAACAAGACCCTCTTCCTAAATCTTGAACGCGACAAGAGGTTATGGTGGTACAATGTCGATTCACCCGTTTATTCCTTAGATTGTACATCATTGGATAGGTTGCATTTTATACCTACTGCCAGGTTCAGCTTGGGTACCTCGGGTTCGCTAAGCCCGTACTCAGAAACAATGTCCCTGAGCCCTGAGGGTTAGATTATTATTATTATTATTATTATTATATATTCTTTTGAAAAGGAGGATTTACAATAATTTGAATAATTGTATTTACAATAAATGCTCATATCTATAAATTTGGTCAGAAAAACACAAGTGTGTGTGTCGATAAATTGAATCAAAATTCAACTCCTTGACCTACGTTGGTATCACAAGTGAGAAACTGAAATCATTCTTGAGTGGAAATAATTTCAATATGGCTATCCAAACTAATAATAGTCTAGGCAAATATTTAGAAAACAACAAAATCAAATCAGATGAAAATAATAAATCAGGTGTTCATTTATCGAATTGCAATGACTGCAATAATTTTCTCATTGGTAGAACACATAGAAATTTCAATATTACATAATCGCACTTTTTCGAATAAAATATCAGATTCAACTTACGCAAATCATCTCCTAGAAAATAATCACTCTTTCGACCCATAGTTTGAAATTTACATACAGACAATGAATATTGGGAAAACGATCTTTGGGAAACTTTACAAATCAAAAACACAAACACTCAGGTAGGTTCATTAATAAACAAGTCGATTCAATCCCTTCAATACTATTGAATTTTTTCAGGAGCAATTTATTCTTCGATTTTCTTGGATATCTATGGGACATTTTGAAGATTAACAAAGAAAATAATTCAGGTAGGTTACTTAATAGTCAATTAGATCTAAATCCTTCTCCTTTACTCAATCATTTCAATTCATAAAGTAAGCAACCGATTATTACCTATTGTAATATAAAGTAGGAAATAAAACTAATATATAAGGAATAACTCTGTTCGTTAGTTTGTATGTATGTATCTGATGAAGCCACAAAGTGGTGAAACCGATCATAGATTTGTTAATATAGTGAAAATCTAAATATCCTAGTTTTATTACATTGAAAAGATGTATATCGATTTTCATGAAGTAACGACCTCCTCAGTCAAATTATTCTTAATTACTATTATACAAAAGAGACATCGGAAGACGGGAACCAAATGAAATCTCATTTTTGACTAAATACTATTCAATAACGAAGACCTGCTTGTTCACTGTAAACACTTGAAAAACTCTACAAAGACTTCTTCAACGAACTTGGCACTCGAAACGGAGTTATATCAAATAGATTTGACATTATTGTTTGTTATTCCTCTAACGTGCTCTATTCCCTTCTTTCGGCCAACGACATGCCAGGGAATTCTATCACCTCACTAACCCGGGAATTTTGCTGAACCTGTCTCGTGTTGCGGGAAAGGATCTTTAATGTCCAACACATCCCTGTTAGACAGGACCGACGGCTTTACATCTCCTCCGAAAGATGGACAATCAAGCGAATCCCAGAATCCGAAAAATTGCACCGATTTTGTGGGGATTGAACCAAGGTAACTCTGCGTAGAAGACGAGCATCATATCCTCTAAGCCACCGAACCGGTGATTTAATATTAATTTTCAAATATTTACACAGCAGGATATATATATATATATATATATATATATATATATATATATATATATATATATATATATATATATATATATATATATATATATATTCTTTTGAAAAGGAGGATTTACAATAATTTGAATAATTGTATTTACAATAAATGCTCATATCTATAAATTTGGTCAGAAAAAACACAAGTGTGTGTGACGATAAATTGAATCAAAAATTCAACTCCTTGACCTACGTTGGTATCACAAGTGAGAAACTGAAATCATTCTTGAGTGGAAATAATTTCAATATGGCTATCCAAACTAATAATAGTCTAGGCAAATATTTAAAAAACAACAAAATCAAATCAGATGAAAATAATAAATCAGGTGTTCATTTATCGAATTGCAATGACTGCAATAATTTTTACATTGGTAGAACACAGAAATTTCAATATAACAGAAACGCAGTTTTTCAAATAGAATATCAGATTCAACTTACGCAAATCATCTCTTAGAAAATAATCACCCTTTCGACCCATAATTTGAAATTTACATACAGACAATGAATATTGGGAATACATTTGTATTTATATTCTCAGTTTTATCTATATATAGTTGTCATACTTTCTGTACATTCATTCGTCTGAAGAAGCTGGGATGTAGCGAAACGCGTTACGAATCGCAAATACTCAGTAGAATTCCTCAAAAAACATTACTTGCTTTATTATTGATAATGGAATTATACCGAGAAAAAGCCTCCTTAATTCAAATATCGAAATAGTTCATAGCACAAGAACTTGATAAAATGTATTCAAATTATACTGTTGTCGAATTGTTTTATTCATAACCTAAAAGACAACTTTAATATATGAAATTGTTCAATAGATTCGATTACATTCTTGCGAAATCACAAGGATAAAGAATAACATTATGTAGCACTGCTTTCGTTACATCTAAAATGAGACGGTAAGACCGCAGCTATATTGGAAATGTTCCAGAGGATGAATCTCGTCCAGAGATATGAAACAAACAGTCTCTGGCAGCATGACACGAAGTATAAGGAGGCGAGCCCATTCGAGCAGAATCAATCTGTTTAGAATATTGTTTGTCGGGTTGCACGTTTTGTAGCACTTTCCTATATTTAATCACATCCTGGCATGTTTTATAGAGGAAATATCAATTGCAGATCGTGTTGTGCTGGACGAAATATCGCCGTGACTGTTTTTCGATAAAGTTGAATATATGTTATATGGGGAAGCAATTAAATAATAATATTAATATGAATTTACCCATAAACATCTAGTGATACCATACTGTATCGACAATCAGCCCTTATTATTGCATCAACCCTTTGAGAACAGGCTTTTGTTAGGAAGAATATTATTCATTTATCTACCGGTGTTTGAACAAAAAAAAAAAATTGGAGAACCAATCTTCATTTAAATATTTCAAAACAATCGTTAAAATCCGAAGTAATTCCAATCAAATGAGGCATTTTTCAAGTTGATTCTTTAAGTGCTCTTTGGTTTTGTCTTTGCCTCAATCCATTATCTCATGAATTAAATGCTACTAGTTTCGGCTTCAAAATAAAGAGTCTATTAACTGAATTCAAATTAAGTCACTTAATTTATTTAGATGATATTAAATTATATGCTGGAACCAGATCTCATTTAAAAGTCTACTTGAGATTACTTTCAACTATTCCAATGATATTCATATGAAATTTGGGCTTCCAAAGTGTAAAAATCTTTCTATTGAAAAGGAAAGATCACCTCTGATTATATAAAGATCTCCAATATCGAAATCGAGCCAATGCATCAAGGAGTTAGATATAAATATCTTGGATTTTGTCAAGAGAAGACAATCAACCATAGCAGCACTAAAGAAAATATTAGAAGTTCATATTGAAAAAGACTTAGAATTATCATCAAGAGTCATTTAATTAGTAAAAACCTTTTCAGAGCTATCAACTCCTATGCAGTTCCTATTCTTACATCTTCTTTTGGAATTATCAAATGGTCTAAAACTGATCTAAATGAGTTACAATGTCAAACGAGGAAAATGCTCTGTCAATATCATAAGCACCACCCAAAGTCAGCTGTTCAGAGAATTACACTACCTAGACATCTTGGAGGTCGTGGATTAACTGATTTGAATTATCTTCATAGTAAACAGATTTTTCATCTACGTTCCCATTTTCATGATAAACAGAGAACGTCTAAATTACATGATATTGTTGTTGCTTCAGATTATAATCTTACACCTCTGAACTTGACAATGCAAAAGGTAGTTTTTGATATATTTGATGATAATTCTAAAAGAGAAAGTTGGATGCAGAAGGAATTACACGGAAAGCACCCTAAAGAATTGAAAAATGATTATATTGATGAAATCGCATCGAATAAATGGTTAGTATCTGGAAAATTGTTTGCTGAAACAGAGGGCTTGGCAATTGCGATCCAGAATCAGGTTGTTTTCACGAGGAATTATAGAAAACACATCATCAAACAAAATATAAATGATTCTTGCCGTAGATGTTTCTGTTCTTCAGAAACAGTTTTTCATATATTATCATCTTCCTCAGTCCTTGCTTCAACAGATTATTTAGAAAGACATAATGCCGTCGCTTATATTATTCATTTTAACCTAGGAATCAAACGTGACCTAATTCCCAAAAGAAAAAATTTCACAAATATGAACCTGAGATTATTTGTGAAAATGACAAATATAAACTTTATTTTGATGAAACAATTCTTTGCAAAAGAGCTGTAAAACACAATAGACCAGATATCATTCTTAATGATAAACAGAATCAAATAACATATATAACTGATATTGCTATACCCGACACACATAATATACAAAATAAATACAATGAAAAAATTTCTAAATATATGATGCTTGGCGACGAGATTAAAAAATGTCGAAAATGAAGAAACTATTTATTCTACCGATTATTATTTCCACAACAGGTGTTATTCCTAGAAATCTTCACAAAAGTATTGAGATTTTGGGTCTGAAGAAAGATTTGTTTGAACAGTTACAAAAAATAACAGTCATCAAATCTTGTAATTTTCTTCGTGGGCTTCTTTCCGAAAAAAATAATGAGGTAGAGTCATAGGTTTTCTCTTTAGTTTATACTGCTCAGAATCTCATTTCATATATTATTTATTTGTTTATATAAATGTAATATAATTAACTGACAATTTTGTCATATTTATATTCAGAGCAGTATTCTATTCGATCGTTCACCACTTCACACAATGGAAACTATTAATGATTAATATTCAGTGTTACTTGACTAAGGTCCGTACACTGGATTTTTCCGGGGAGAAAGCCTCTGACACTATTCGTTGGTACATTGATATCATTTTCTGATGATGCTATAGTATGTATATATTCTGGTAGATTGATATATTCTCATAACATTTAACGTTATCCTAATATATAATTATTCCAGGATATGTTTTGATTATAATCATTGCCTGGCAATGGTATTAATTACCGGGTGGTGGATTTATATTTTTCATGAAATCAATTAGATGCATGAACAGATATATGGGCAACTCGTCGGGGTAAAACCTCCTTATATATATATATATATATATATATATATATATATATATATATATATATATATATATATATATATATACTGGGTGATTCACCAGTGGCACGGTGCTCTGTAGCTCGTACCTTCTTGAAGATTTCATTCTTGTTCGAACGGTATTGTATTCAGAAAGTAAGAATCTACTTCAGCAATTTATTTTGCAGTAAGCAGCGTATCCCAATTTCTATAAAAAAAATTTTGGTGCTTTTCACAGATTGGACGACCACTCTTTTGTTCTAGATTGAGGAGCGGCCTAAGCTCTGCTATAATGTCTTTGAGTAATAAGTTATTTTGGTGCGTAGATTCGTAACAAAATTTTTTGCCCGTGAAAATTCATGGAAAAAGGCTCTCACATCATCGCATGTTTCTTCAGCGAGAGAGGATGAATACTATTTTCCTTCGTTTTCTTATTGCCCAAGGATAGCTTCATTGACGAATTGAAATGGAAAATTGGGACACCCTGTTTATTTCAAAACTGATTGCTGAAGTAGATTTTTACTTTTCAAATACATTACCGTTCAAACATAAATGAAATCTTCAAGCGTGTACGAGCTACGAACTTTTTTAATAAACAGGTCTTTCAACAGGATTTTCCGAAATTCAAGACATTATTGGAGGAAACGATATTATTTCGTTATACAATTTTTACCCTCTACGTTTTCAGGAAATAAGCGTTTTACAGATGTAATAAAATCTTTGGATTTTGTGAAGTTTTCAACAATACAAGCATAATCTTGATCATGTTGGAGTAAGAGACAGCGCTTGAACTATTTGAAGACGGTGAGTGTGAAGCAATTGATTCCTAAAATTCTGTGGAATATAGTTTTTACATGAATTAAATTGGTTTGATAATTTCCGAGTAGTGGAAAAAGGCTCCTAAGTAATAGCTTTTGAAATGCTTTCTTCTATTTCCAATGTATGCACGTCTCAAAGCAAAAACAGGGTTACATTTCGCAAGATATTATTAATATTTATAGTATGACACCTTATGTGGTTTATGCTCGATGGTCCACCACTACATTTCAGCTTAACGGCTCGAGAATAAATAGAGATATACTGCTTTAAAGAATTATTCATTAATGTAATGAGATTAAAACAATCTTTAAATTTATATTAAAATACAAAGATCTCTCGTTTGAATAGCTAGATCTAGCATAAGAGTTAGTGATTACCAATTCAAACGGATAATGGAATAGTATCTATGTAGAAACGTTTAAATAATTAGAATTAATTATATATTGAATAAACGTAAATATTTTACTAATAATATCGTTGGAAAAAACTAATCCCTCAAATACTTGGAGGGTGAAAAGCGTTAGGGGTAGGTCACCCTAAGTGTCTGGTCGAAATGAAAAAACCAAAAACAACATCTTTTGAATACAACTTTTTCAAAGAAAGTCTTAGATTTCAGAAAATTCCGTTGAACGACAAAAATAATATAAAATAATTTTTTTTTCAATTTTAGGGAATATCCAAGCAAGAATCATTGGAACATCCACTATATCACAATTATATTTTCTTGTGCAGCTTTTTCGTTCCATTAACACTGATGTGAACGTATTCATTGCTGATGTTAGTTTTTAACTAGTGCAATTTTAAGTTTTTGTCTATTATTTCCTTTGTGTAAAATTTTGAAATTATCATTAAAGTTATCGTTTTCTTCGAGTAAGTGATTAGAATAAAGGGAATCTGATTAATGATAATTAAAACTACGTTTGTGCTCGGATAATCTAACTGAATTTCAGAAAGTTCTACCAATATAAATTTAATTACAATTCCCGCAAGACAGTTCATAAAAACAGATTTTCATTATTCTAATCACTTACTCGGAGAAAACCATAACTTTAATGATAATTTCAAATTTTATACAATGAAGATAAAAGACAAACACTCAATCTATGGGACATTTTGAAGATCAACAAAGAAAACAATTCAGGTAGGTTACTTAATAGTCAATTAGATCTAAATCCTTCTCCTTTACTCAATCCTTTCAATTCATAAAGTAAGCAACTCTGATTATTACCTATTGTAATATAAAGTAGGAAATGAAACTAATATATAAGGAATAACTCTGTTCATTAGTTTGTATGTATCTATCTGATGAAGTCAAAGTGTGGTGAAACCGGTCATAGTTTTTTTCAATGAAATAAAACTATAGTATTTAGATTTTCACTATATTAACAAAACTATGACCGGTTTCACCACACTGTGGCTTCGTCAGTTAGATACAAGCTAATTAACAGAGTTATTCCTTATATATTAGTCTTATTTCCTACTTAATATTACAATAGGTACAAGAGGTATGTTGGAAAACCAATCGGAGTTGCTTACTTTATGAATTGAAAAGATTGAGTAAAGGAGAATGATTTAGATCTAATTGACTAATAAGTAACCTACCTGAATTATTTTCTTTGTTGATCTCTAAAATTTCCAATAGATTGAATTTTTGTCTGTTATTTTATTGTGTAATATTTTGAAATTATCATTAAAATTATGCTTTTCTTCGACCAAGTGATTAGAATGATGGGAATCTAATTTATGATAATTAAAACTACGTTTGAGCTCGGATAATCTAACTTTGAATTTTCTGAAAGTTCTACCAATATAAATTTTATTACAATCCCCGCAAGACAGTTTATAAACACCGGATTTATTACTTTTATCAATTTTAGATTTGCAGTTTTTGATATGTCGGCCTGAGGAATTATCAGTTCGGAATGCTATATTGAAATTATAATGCGAGACGAATGATTTTTGTATTTTGTGTTAGAACTTTTTATACTTGGAAATATTTCCTGGATCTCTTTTGAAATTTTTGCGTGAAATCATGTTCTAAATCATAGTTGGACTGTAACCGTTATTGACTGCTATTTGTTAATTATATTCAGCTCTTTTTGAAATTATCTTGTGACATTGGAATAATAATGAGTATATGTACCATACTATTGTAAATTGCTAATTTATGTGGATAAGGATGTGTAGATGAGCTGTGAATAGTAATATCTGTATGCGATGGCTTATGAAAATAGAAAAATCATGTTTAGTAATATTTCAATCCAGAAAGTTAATGGAGTTTTCTGTTTCTATCTCTAACGTGAATTTAATATTATCGTGAATTTTGTTAATGAATGTTTTGAATGACTCTAATTGTCTGTTCGTGCCAGTGAAACAACAAATGATATCGTCGACATATCTAAACCAATAAATAAATTGTTTGAATAACGGATGTTCTTTGATAGTTTTTTCAATATTATCCATGAAAATTCCAACGAGTAGAGGGCTCAGAGGTTTACCCATGATTAAACCTTTTAACTATTATATAATACTCCATTGAAGTTAAAATAATTTTGTTCTAAACAAATTTCTAAAAGGTGTAAGATTTCTGATTGAATTATCGGATTGACTTTATTAATTCGAGGAGTAAAGGGCGTTCTTGATAGTTTCACTATATTCAAGGTCCAACTTCAAAAAGATTCACTACATCCCGTAGACATAACTTCGATCAGTAGTATCGTTTGCTGAACCCCATTTCTTAGGACTGAAGGGTTTTCATTCCTAATTGAGGTTCAAAATTAGCACTGTCGAATGATGTCTACCACCGAACGCCAAACTTATGTCATGGGATATAGTGAATCCCTTCCCAGTGTTCCACCTAGTGATACAGTGAAACTCTTCAAGAACGCCCTTTCAACTAATGAAGTCAATCCGATAATTCAATCAGAAATCTTATATCTTCCAGAAATTTGTTCGAACAAAATTATTTTAATTTCAATAGAGTATTTTATAAGAGTGAAAAGCTTTAATAATGGGTAATTCTCTGAGCCTCTAATCGCTGGAATTTTCATGAATAATATTGAAAAACTGTTCAAGAACATTCTTTATTCAAATACTTCATTTAATGGTTAAGATTTATGGACGATATTATTTGCTTTTGCACTGGCACAAACATACAATTAGAGTCATTCAAAACATTCATTACCTTAATTCAAGATAATATTAAATTTACGTAAGAGATTGAAACTGAAAACTCTATTAACCATCTGGATCTCACTATTACTAAATTCAACGGCAAACATGAGTTTTATATTTTCCATAAGCCATCGCATACAGATATTAGTATTCACAGCTCATCTACACATCCTTATGCACATAAATAAGCTTACAATATTATGGTGCATAGACACCTTTTAGAAATTTGTTTCGAACAAAATTATTTTAACTTCAATGGAGTTTTATATAATAGTAAAAAAGGTTTAATTATGGGTAATCCTCTGAGCCCTCTGCTCGCTGAAAGTTTCATGGATAATATTGAAAAAACTATCCAAGAACATCCGTTATGCAAACACTTTATTTACTGGTTCAGATATGTCGACGATATCATTTGTTGTTTCACTTGCCCAAACAGACAATTAGAGTCATTCAAATCATTCACTAACAAAATTCACGATAATATTAAATGCACGTTAGAGATAGAAACAGAAAACTCCATTAACCTTCTGGATTTAACTATTACTAAAATTAACGGCAAACATAATTTTTCTATTTTTCATAAGCCATCGCATAGAGATATTACTACTCACAGCTCATCTACACATCCTTATCCACATAAATTAGCATCTTACAATAGTATGGTACATAGACTCATTAATATCCCATTGTCACAAAATAATTTCATAAAAGAGCTAAATATAATTGAACAAATAGCACTCAATAACGGTTACAGTCCAACTATGATTGAAAATATGATTTCACGAAAAAAATCAATCCAGGTGGTATTTCCAAGTATAAAAGTTCTAACACAAAATACAACAGCTTAACTTATATTAGTAATCCTAGTCTAAAATTAAAATCATTCCTCTCGCATTATAATTTCAAAATAGCATTCCGAACTGATAATTCGATAGGCCGACATATAAAAAACTGCAAATCTAAAATTGATAAAAGTAATAAATCCGGTGTTCATAAACTGTCTTGGGGGGATTGTAATAAAATTGATATTGGCAGAACTTTCAGACAATTCAAAGTTAGATTATCCGAGCACAAACGTAGTTTTAATTTTCGTAAATCAGATTCCCATTATTCTAATCACTTCAATGAAAATTTCAAAATATTACACAATGAAAATAACAGACAAACACTCAATCTATTGGAAATTTTAGAGATCAACAAACAAAAGAATTCAGTAAGGTTACTTAATAGTCAATTAGATCTAAATCCTTCTCCTTTACTCAATCTTTTCAATTCATAAAGTAAGCAACTCCGATGGTCCGATGTCGACGATATCATTTGTTGTTTCACTGGCACAAACAGACAATTAGAGTAATTCAAAACATTAATTAACAAAATTCACGATAATATTAAATTCACGTTAGAGATAGAAACAGAAAACTCCATTAACTTTCTGGATTGAAATATTACTAAAATTAACGGCAAACATGATTTTTCTATTTTTCATAAGCCATCGCATACAGATATTACTATTCCAGCTCATCTACACATCCTTATCCACATAAATTAGCAATTTACAATAGTATGGTACATAGACTCATTAATATTCCAATGTCACAAGATAATTTCAAAGAAGAGCTGAATATAATTAACAAATAGCCGTCAATAACGGTTACAGTCCAACTATGATTGAGAACATGATTTCACGCAAAAAATTTCAAAAAGAGATCCAGGAAATATTTCCAAGTATAAAAAGTTCTAACACAAAATACAAAAATCATTCCTCTCGCATTATAATTTCAATATAGCATTCCGAACTGATAATTCCTTAGGCCGACATATCAGAAACTGCAAATGTAAAATTGATAAAAGTAATAAATCCGGTGTTTATAAACTGTCTTGCGGGGATTGTAATAAAATTTATATTGGTAGAACTTTCAGAAAATTCAAAGTTAGATTATCCGAGCTCAAACGTAGTTTTAATTATCATAAATTAGATTCCCATCATTCTAATCACTTGGTCGAAGAAAAGCATAATTTTAATGATAATTTCAAAATATTACACAATAAAAATAACAGACAAAAATTCAATCTATTGGAAATTTTAGAGATCAACAAAGAAAATAATTCAGGTAGGTTACTTCTTAGTCAATTAGATCTAAATCATTCTCCTTCACTCAATCTTTTCAATTCATAAAGTAAGCAACTCCGATGGGTTTTCCAACATACCTCTTGTACCTATTGTAAAATTAAGTTGGAGATAAGACTACTATATAAGGAATAACTCTGTTCATAAGTTTGTATCTATCTGATGAAGCCACAGTGTGGTGAAACCGGTCATAGTTTTGTTGATATAGTAAAAATCTAAATACTATAGTTTTATTTCATTGAAAATATGTATATCGATTTTCATCTAGTAACGACCTCCTCAATCAAATTATTAGGTCATAGTTTTGTTAGTATAGTGAAAATCTAAATACCATAGTTTTATTACATTGAAAACTAGTATATCGATTTTCATCAATTAACAACCTCCTCAGTAAAATAATTCTTAATTACTATTATACGAAAGAGATATCGGAAAACGGAAATTAAATGAAATCCCATTTTTGACTAAATACTATTCAATAACGAAGACCTGCTTGTTCACTGTAAACACTTGAAAAAACTCTACAGAGACATGGCACTCGAAACGGAGTTATATCAATTAGATTTGACATTATTGTTTGTTATTCCTTTAACGTGCTCTATTTCCCCTTTCGGCCAGTAACATGCCAGGAAATTGTATCACCTCACTATGGCAGGCAGATACGAAAATATACAAGGAACAGAAAAGTTTTCGCATTGAATAATCTGTTTGATTCTGTTTTCAGAATATACCAGTAGCGCACCACAAAAAAGTTCAGGGGCAAAAGAGGAAAATGCACGTGAAAAATAACACCCTGTATACTGTCAGGAATTTTTGCCTCATTTTGTTATAAACATACAATAAGGAGATATCTGATGTAAATTTTAGCTCAATTCCTGAAAAATTGCATCAGTTATTAAGATAATATCTCCATGGCTTCGATATGGGAAAACTATTGGATTAATTTCAATAATTAATATCTCAGAAACGGTGATAGTAACGATCAAAATGCAAGAGTCAAAAAAAATTTCACATTGAATGATCTATTCGATTTTATTTTTTGTTAGTGCCAGTGGCGTACCAAAAAAAAGTTCCGAGAGTAAAAATGGATTATGGCCCATGAAAAAGTATCACCCTGTATACTGTTCCAAAATTTGGCCTCACCTAGTGATTCAAATTTTGTTTAATAGCTTATGTGGAAAATTTGAGCCCGAAATCTTGAGAAGTCTAGGTTTTATCGAGAGAAAATCGAAAAATTTTCTCAACTTTAACACCCTGTATCTCGGCAACAAAGCATTTTTGACCATTGGTTCTTCGAACTTTCTTGCTCAAATCATTCAGGATTCGCATCCTTCATTTATGACATCTTATTCGGAAACACCGGAAATATATATATATATATATATATATATATATATATATATATATATATATATATATATATATATATATATATATATATATATATATATATATATATATATATATATATATATATATATATATATATATATATATATATATATATATATATATATATATTTTTTTTGAAAAAATATGAATAATTGTATTTACAATAAATGCTTATATCTATAATTTTGATGATGATGTGTGTCAGAAAAAACCACAAGTGTGAGCTCAGGAAATGTAACAGGGGAACCATACTATCTTGTATATGATTCAATAAACGAGTGAAAAAACCTGAGGAAAAAACTCGTTTTCCTGTCGCTATTGCACTAGCAATAGCTTGTCTGTTTATGTTGTGTTAGATTCGTGTGTACATAAAGAGCACCAAAGATTTTTCTGCTTAACCGCTTCATTCTCTCTTGCATTCCATGATTTCCAAAAGAAGACGGAGGGGGGTTTGGGACAAGAATCTCTAACAATGGAAAAAGAAAACCAGCCGAAAAATATTTCAACAATCATACTTCTTATATGTCTAAACAAATCTAAGAAAAGATTTTACATAGGAAGCAAGGTCATGAAAAGGACTAAGGAGATAATAAAAAAAATACATAACCTGTGATATTTCTTCAAATTCTATCTATGTTTGACCGAGAGAGCCCCGATGGGCAGGTTCGGTCTTCCAAGTGATGCCGATTATGATCTATAGATGTTTTAGAATCATTATGGACCCAATAATCTGGGTTGACATCGCCCATATAATATTTCTTCGTGGATCTTGTTCAATTTAAAGAGAAATTTGCGAAACAATTTTGACAGTCGTTCGAAAAATATGACATTTGTACAGTAGGACAATTCTTGTTGAATGAAGAATCAACGGAATTTACGATGAATAAGGCACTAAAATTACATCCATATAACTACGAAGGTTCCCTGGATTATAATAGATTTTTCAAGTATTTCTGAGAGCATTCTCGCCTTCGTGTTGAGTTGAACGTTGATTGGGTACTGCAACGATATTGATAACATAATAAACGGCTTCGTTTTACTTAATTTATGTTTTTTTAAGGTGAATCGAACCTCCACTCCTCAGAATGCATCAAATTCAACTTAATAAGTTGGGAATTAATATCTTCTGAATCAGTTCAGAAACAATGATTTAATTGGATCAAATAATTCAGGTCGCTTTCATTGTCGTTTTCATGAAGAACCAGCAAACCTTTATGGCGAAAATTCAAAAGATTACCTCATAAAATCAATTTCTTTATAGTACATACGGTATCTATGTCTCAATATTTTCTGCATATGATGAAAATATGAAGGCATAAGAAGTGTAGGCTTATACAATTAAGATTTCAGATAACACCTAGCGCAAATTTCCATTGACTTCCATACAATTGATTCCGATTGCAACAAATTATAATCGCATTTTGATCAGAAGACAATAAACAGGATTACAAACTAGGAGGCCAAGCATAATAATTTGAATATCTGGCACAACCCTCCGAATTGCCACTAATTAATTTTGCCGAATAATCCGGTATTGTCCGAATGAATAACAGTTAATTTATGAGTTTGTATTCGTATACAATTTGCTATGGTTGGAAAACCACAATTTGAAATACATATCATTCTGAGTGATCTTGAGTCATATTCATCATTAATGAATTACGTATAAATATGTACTGTGTTTTAAGGAATTTTACTTAATAATTGCGATTCGTAACGCGTTTCACTACACCGTAGCTTCTTCAGACGAATAAATATACAGAAAAATATTAATGAGAATATAACTATAAATGTTCTTGAGTAATTAAAAGCTTATTGGGTTGTTTCTTCTTAAGTGGTTATTTATGACAGGTATATCCAATAAAATTAAGGAATAGATAGATTCAATAGAGGTGAAAGCTTAAATCGACTTGTTCATTGATGAGTCTACCTGAGTGTTTGTATTTATTGATTTCTAAAGTTTCCCAAATATCTACCTTCCAATATTTATTATCTGTATGCAAAATTTCAAACTGTGGGTCGAAAGAATGATTATTTTCTAAGAGCTGATTGGCGTAATTTGAATCTGATTTTTTATCTGAAAAACTGCGTTTATGTTCCGATATTCTAATATTAGAATTTCTATGTGTTCTACCAATGTAGAAATTATCACAGTCATTGCAATTCAATCGATAAACACCTGATTCATTGTTTTACCTGGTTTGGTTTCATTATCTTTTATATATTTGCCTAAATTATTATTAGTTTGGAAAGCTATGTTGAAATTATTGCTACTTAAGAATGATTTCAGTTTCTCACTTGTAATGCCAACGTAGGTGAAGGTGTTGAATTTTTGTTTCAATTTATCGACAGGGTAAACTTTATTCAATGCGATTATACTTTGTTTTTATTTAAAATATTATTTATAAGTTTGGGATGGTAACCATTATTTTTGGCTACTTGTTCAATCAAATTTAGTTCTTTGTTGAAATTTTCTGGTGATAACGGGATGTTAATCAATCTATGAATAAAACTATTGAATGCTGACATTTTATGTTGATATGGATGACACGAGTTATGTATTATAATATCTGTATGTGACGGCTTATGGTAAATTGCGAAAACATGTTTTCCATTTTCATTCGAAATTGTTACGTCTAAGAAATTTATCGAATTATTGTTTTCTATTTCGGTTGTGAATGCAATTTTTGGATGTAATGAATGTATATGATTTTCAAAATTTTCAACTGTCTATCTGTTCCTGTGAAGCAAATAATGATATCGTCTACATAGCGATACCAGTATAATTAATATTTACTGAGTGGATGATTATGAATTAATTTCTCTAAGTTATTCATGAATATTTCTGCTAACAAAGGACTTAACGGATTGCCCATAATCAAGCCGTCTTAAATAGTATAATATTTGTTATTGAAATGGAAATAATTTTGATCTAAACAAATTTGTAATAATGAAAGAATATCTGATTTAATGATAGTATTCACATGATTCTTTTCTAATAATTCTTCAACTAAATAATACGTATCTTTCGGAGGAATGTTGGGAAATAGATTCTTAACATCGAAAGAAATGAGTTTGGAATTAGGTGGTATAGTGGTATCTTTGATATTGGCAATAAGTTCGTATGAATTTTTGACCGAAAATTTAGATTTAAAATTGCAATGTTTTATAAGCAAGTCGTTGAGGAATTTTGAAAGTTTGAACGAAGGTGCCATTACATAAGAAACAACAGGTCTAATAGGGTAATTAGGTTTATGAAGTTTTATCAACGAATATAATTCGGAGGATTGTGGATTGGAGTTAATGAATTTATATTTTTCGTGGTCTGTAATTAATGATTTTGCTGTCGAAATTATGTTTTTAACCACTTTCTGAAATTTTGCGGTAGGATCCTAAGTTGATGTTACATAGTTTCCGGCTGTTAAGAATTCTTCAGTTTTAGAAATATAATCGGTTTTACTAATCGCGATGACGGTGTTACCTTTATCTGCTTTAGTGAATACTAAATCGTTCTTGGTACTATTTTCACGAATTGTTTTCATTATCTTATAATCGGAATTGCAATGAGGTGATAATTTCGAAAAGTCTTCTTTGATGATTTTTGCTGTTTGATGTTTGGCTAAAATATTATCTTTGGAGTTTTTGAGAATGATTTCGGAGTCTATGCCTAACTGTTCAAAATTAGTTTTATTATGTTTTGGATGTAAATTATGTTTGAATCCTTTTTCTAATAGATCTTTTTGTGGTTGTGTAAAATCGGTATCAGTTAAATTAGTGAATCTGTCAAAAAATTTATGGTCTGAAAATTTATCAGTTGAAGGTTTGGGTGGAGAAATTTTGAATTTAAGTGAATTCAACTTTTTCTGTTGTTGCTGAAACTTTTTATGAATTAAAATTTTGACATTGTATCTGGATTCAGAGTCTAAAATATCAAACTCAACAGGGTGCAATCTAAACAATAATTCCGTATGGATTACCTTCAAATATATGTTTGCAACGTCCCTCTTGTTGTACTGGATCTTCATATCCTCTTTGAGCCATATGCGTTGGCCTTTCTCGATTGCTCTTCTTGCTGGTCCACTGTTGTTATGTGTCTTCAACCGTATGTAATTGGGAGTCAACCTGTTTTTCAAGCACATTGAGTAGAACCATATATTCTGAGTGTGAACTGCACATCTTAGTAGTATTTTGAAATACCAAAAGCCAAAAAGCCGGTATCAGCTTTCTTTAACATTTGAATTTGGGAGGCTTTTACTTGGTAAAATTCCATTATCAATAATAAAAAACAAGTACTGTGTTTTAAGGAATTTTACTTAATAATTGCGATTCGTAACGCGTTTCACTACACCGTAGCTTCTTCAGACGAATGAATATACAGAAAAATATAAATGAGAATATAACTATAAATGTTCTTGAGTAATTAAAAGCTTATTGGGTTGCTTCTTCTTAAGTGGTTATTTATGACAGGTATATCCAATAAAATTAAGGAATAGATTGCTCCCCGAAAAGATTCAATAGAGGTGAAGGGCTTAATCGACTTGTTCATTGATGAGTCTACCTGAGTGTTTGTATTTATTGATTTCTAAAGTTTCCCAAAGATCTACCTTCCAATATTTATTATCTGTATGCAAAATTTCAAACTGTGGGTCGAAAGAATGATTATTTTCTAAGAGATGATTCGCGTAATTTGAATCTGATTTTTATTTGAAAAACTGCGTTTATTTTCCGATATTCTAATATTAAAATTTCTATGTGTTCTACCAATATAGAAATTATCACAGTCATTGCAATTCAATCGATAAACACCTGATTTATTGTTTTTACCTGGTTTGGTTTTATTCTTTTTATATATTTGCCTAAATTATTATTAGTTTTGAAAGCTATGTTGAAATTATTGCTACTTAAGAATGATTTCAGTTTCTCACTTGTAATGCCAACGTAGGTTAAGGTGTTGAATTTTGTTTCAATTTATCGACAGGGTAAACTTCATTCAATGCGATTCTACTTTGTTTTTATTTAAAATATTATTTATTAGTTTGGGATTGTAACCATGTTTTCGCAATTTACCATAAGCCGTCACATACAGATATTATAATACATAACTCGTCGTGTCATCCATATCAACATAAAATGTCAGCATTCAATAAATTCATTCATAGATTGATTAACATCCCGTTATCACCAGAAAATTTCAACGAAGAACTAAATTTGATTAAACAAATAGCCAAAAATAATGGTTACAATCCCAAACTAATAAATAATATTTTAAATAAAAACAAAGTAGAATCGCATTGAATGAAGTTTACCCTGTCGATAAATTGAAACAAAAATTCAACACCTTAACCTACGTTGGCATTACAAGTGAAAACTGAAATCATTCTTAAGTAGCAATAATTTCAACATAGCTTTCCAAACTTATAATAATTTAGGCAAATATTTAAAAATAATAAAACCTAACCAGGTAAAAACAATAAATCAGGTGTTTATCGAATTGCAATGACTGTGAAAATTTCTACATTGGTAGAACACATAGAACTTTTAATATTAGAATTTCGTAACATAAACGCAGTTTTCAAATAAAAATCAGATTCAAATTACGCGAATCAGCTCTTAGAAAATAATCATTCTTTCGACCCACAGTTTGAAATTTTGCATACAGATAATAAATATTGGAAGGTAGATCTTTGGGAAACTTTAGAAATCAATAAATACAAACACTCAGGTAGACTCATCAATGAACAAGTCGATTTAAGTCCTTCACCTCTATTGAATCTTTTCGGGAGCAATCTATTCCTTAATTTTATTGGATATACCTGTCATAAATAACCACTTAAGAAGAAGCAACCCAATAAGCTTTTAATTACTCAAGAACTTTTTAGTTATATTCTCATTTATATTTTTCTGTATATTCATTCGTCTGAAGAAGCTACGGTGTAGTGAAACGCGTTACGAATCGCAATTATTAAGTAAAATTCCTTAAAACACAGTACTTGTTTTTATTATTGATAATGGAATTTTACCAAGTAAAAGCCTCCCAAATTCAAATATAAATATGTATTAGTAGGTCATAGTTTCGATTGCTCTTTATTATACTGAACTGAAGATATTTACGTGATAATACAAAGAGATATTAGAGATTAAAGCAAATGTCATCAACGTAGACGTAAAGCTCTAAAGAAAACGCAAGAATCTGGTTACGTAGTGACATAAGAAATGGTGTAGTTTTAATTAAACCCTAACTACATCCGTTAGCCGTTACGTAGGGACATTTCCTTCTTCCTAACCTCAAATCAGTGTTCTGCTCAAAATATTTCAATTAGGTTAATTATGGAATATATATTGGATTAAGGTCTCTGAATTGATGACGAAAATGATGACGATATAGAAGATGACTTTGTGCTACATATAATAAAGAAAAATGAAAATTGAGGGAATCGTCGGTATTTATATGGACTGTTTAATTTAGATGATTTTCTAGAAGTAGAGTGTGAATCCTTATTCAGGTTCAGAAGAAATGATATGAAATGAAGAGAAAATGTCTGAGGTGAGTGAAACTTGATATGTTCACTTACTTGTATTGCATTTTTTTTCATTATTCATTATTCATTTCATTTCATTAGCCATAAACTTTCTCACAATTTTTAATTCTTTCTCTCAGTATTCTAACACAAATAATCTGGCCTGTAATTTGTAATACATTAACCCTTATGGTGTCCCATCTCTTGGGATCTTCGTACGGGTTTTGCCCCAGAACCTCTCTGGCCAGGTGTAAATAATCATCTTTCGTGAAATCAACCCTTTTGTTACTACAAATTCACAATCGAAAGATTGAGCGTTCTGTTTTGATGAACCATAACCTAAAAATCTCAGCTAGAAGTGTCAACGCGTCGTTAAATAAGCATATGTTTACGTCGGACGTAACGTAGGAACGCAGAAAAATAGTACTGGGCATGCTTAGCTGTCATTTCTTACGGTTACGTTTGCGTATGATACACTGCTTTGATTCTGTATTTTGCTTCTTGACTAAGCGTATTTTAGAGTGAGCACTGGCGTAGCTACCAGAGGGCTAGGCGGGGCAGCGCCCCGGGGCCCAAAACCTTATTAGCAATCCTTTTATTGAACTACTGAAAAATGTATCCACCTTCGCAATCTAAATAAAATGGGTTGAGAATTATTTGCAATACTTATTTAATCATGGCAACTCATTCAAAAAATACAGAGAAATTCCCGAGAAGTTTCAACTTCTATTCGGTTGTGGTAAATTTCCCTGTCTTATTTCTGTGGTTTGTACAGTGTTGCCACCCAAAATCCTTTTAGAAGGCAGCAAATACAAACATATATAAAATACTAATATCAATCAAGAATACTAATTATAAATTCTATTTATTAAATGTATTCAATCAGAGAAAAATATGTAATGTCGGTTTTGAGGATATTCCCGAAATTACTGTTAATGAATTAAACTCAGCCCTGAATAATCTTAAAAATTCCAAGGCGGCTGGACCAGATGGCATAATTCCAGAAATGCTCAAATGTGGAAGTCCTCGCCTAAAACAAGAACTGGTAATATTGTTCAACAAATGCTTGGATCGAAGTCAAGTCCCCCAAGCATGGCTTGAGGCTGAAGTAATTCTTCTCCACAAAAAAGGCGACATAAGAAACCTTGGTAATTATAGACCAATAAGCCTTTTATCCCAGCTATATAAATTATTCACCAAAATAATTACCAAAAGATTAACGGGAAAAATAGATTTCCAGCAACCCCGTGAACAAGCTGGATTTAGATCTGGGTTCAGTACGCTGGATCATATTCATGCAATTAAACACCTAATAGAAAAATGCAATGAGTATAATTTAGATCTTTATATAGCCTTTATAGACTACCAAAAGGCCTTTGACAGTATAGAAATTTGGGCAGTCCTTAATTCTCTTAATGCATGTAGAGTGGACAGCAGATACACGAACCTGATAAAAAACATCTATTCTTCCGCCATAATGCATGTCCAGTTATGGAATAAAACCAACGACATTTCAATAAAACGAGGTGTTCGACAAGGAGATACAGTGTCACCGGGGCTATTTATTGCAGCTTTGAACGAAATCTTTAGAGAAATGGATTGGCATAAGAAAGGAATCAACATTGATGGCGAACTTCTACATCATCTACGCTTTGCCGACGATATTGTAATAATAAGTAGTAACGTCCAAGAATTACAAGATATGATCCTAGACTTGAACAACCATTCAAAAAATGTTGGCCTAGAAATGAACATCAGCAAGACGAAGATAATGACTAACACAAACAATAATCCCGTAATCCACGTAGAAGGTCAACAACTAGAGAATGTCGAAAACTACATATACCTGCGACAAAAACTAACTGCTAAAAAAAGACAACATGACTGACGAGATTACACGAAGAGTGTCCCTTTCGTGGGCGGCATTTGGCAAATTAAGACATGTCCTGACATCAGACATACCCCACAACCTCAAGAAAAACCTCTACAACCAATGCATTCTTCCTGTGCTTACATATGGAGCCGAAACATGGTGTCTTACTAAGAAGTTGGCCCAAAAATTGACGAAAACCCAAAGAGCCCACGAGAGAATAATATTAAATATTAAACTATCAGATCGCATAAGAAATACTTGGATAAGAGAACAAACCAAGCTGACAGATGTCATGGAGAGGGCAGCTCAACTAAAGTGGTCATGGGCAGGTCACGTAGCTCGAAGAAATGACAATCGGTGGACCAAGAGGCTCATGGAATGGAGGCCAAGAGTGGGGCATAGGAGTATCGGCAGGCCAAACACAAGGTGGAGAGACGATATTAAAAAATTAGCGGGTCTTCTTTGGATGAGAGAAGCTATTAGCAGAAAGAAATGGTTCAATATGGGAAAAGCCTACATCCAGCAGTGGATTGAAATAGGCAGATCGTGATCGTGATTCAATCACATCCATGTTGAATTTCTATTGCACCTGTAAGATTTTTTAATTTTCCGCCATTTGCACGCGATTCTACTCGCTTGTCAGATTAGTTTATGATATTTTCGGAAACGGGGGAATCCCCGGTGATGTTTTGTACGTATAGCGGTGCATTATACAACGTTTCGTGTTCCCTGTGTTCCTAATTTTGCATAAATTAAAGAACTGACTGGAAAGAAAAGATAGTATACAAAAGTTACCCAGAATGGTCAAAGTTTTTACTCAATCTTCTACAAGCAGATTTGTCCCAAATATTTCGGTGCTGGTTGAAAAACCTACTCAGAAAGATTCGATAGTTAAAGTAGTGAAAGATTCCATTGTCGATCATATCAACAAACATGATGTCTGCATATGCATGTCATAGGACTCACAGATAACATCGGAGGAATCTTCAACCTCATCGTTTCATGCAAATGTTAACGATCAATCTCCTTATGACTTGGAAAACTTCACGAATAAGGTATTAAGTGAAAATGGGAAAAGCCAAACTTTTGACATGGGGCCTTCACAGTCTTCAAGGCCTTTTCCGATAGACGTCCACCAAAACAACAGATGTTTTTCTGAATTGTACTACTTTTCAAATTCCAAAAATTTGAACCAGGTCATCGCTTTTGGCTGTGTCATTCTAAAATACTTGATTCTGCCTACTATCAACCCTGCTGGTAATTTGCTATGCAAAGGAATAATATATGGTCTATAGCAGGGGTGCTCAAACCAGTCGATCGAAAGTGCTTTCTGAGTACATCTTGAGAAGAAAAAAATTTTTAATAAGTAGGTAACTAAACTACAAAAATTTATTACGTAATGAAATAACTCTCTGCTAGCGGTAAAAGGCGGCTTTATCAAAGGAACGCTCGGCGTTCTTAGAGAAAAGCCGCGTTTTTCATTCTTACCGCTTTTCTAGAAATTTCGGGCGGCGCGTTTGTCAGGAACATTCGAGAATTTCGTTCGCGCCAATTTTAATTTTGTGCCTGCAGGAATTGGAGTCTTTCTGAATTGTAGCTCGGAGGCCATACTACGTCGATACAAAGTTATTATTAAATATTACAAAATGAGTGCAGCGAAGAAATCTAAAACAAATCATTTTTATAAAGATTGGGAGGAAGAATTTTTCTTTTGTATGATGAAGGATAAGTGCATTTGTCTTATTTTTCGTGCGTCAATTGCAATACCTACGCGTGGTAACTTGGAGAGGCGTTTGAAAAAAGAACAAACCATGTTCACAAGACCAATCAAATAATCAAAAGCTGCTACGATCATTTAGATTATCTAATGTATTGGCGAAACACGAGAAACCATTCGAAGTTGGATCGGTTGTGAAGAAAGCATCTATTGAAGCGGGTGAGACTTCATTTGAAGATTTTAAAAATAGAACAGATGTCATGTCTGCTATTAGAGAACTTCAGTTATATCATCCGACTGCCACAAAGCGTATTGAAGTCATGAGTCAGGACAAGGCAGATAAACTAAAACATGATATCATGAAATGCACATACTTTTCTTTACACTTCGACGAATCCACTGATATGCCAGACACTGCTTAGCTGTATATTTTTATTCGGATGGTATTCAGTGACATGTTGGCTAAGGCTCATTCTTCTGAACCGGAAGACCCGTGGCGAAGATATATATGACGTTTTCTTCAACATTATAGAAAACTATAAGATACCAATAAATACATTAGTGTGCATTACAACCGATGAAGCACCAGCAATGACTGGAAACAAAAACGGTTTTGTGGCATTGTGTCGAGCTAATGAATATTTCCCTTCATTCTTTTCATTTGATTGCAATATACTGTAACCCCTCCCTATTTATTTAATGGTTAACACTGGCTTGAATTACCCTGCTCAGTCGTTTGGTTGGGTCGCGAGTTTATATTTTTCAAGTTCTATTTGATGTATGAGTCTCCCATCCCAATAAATGAAAACAGGTTAAAATTCAACAAATATATTACACTACAAGTAAAATCTCGGCTTTACAGAGTATTTACAAAATGTTCAATGAAATAAATGATGAGAAAATAAAACAGAGGTCTCAATTGAATGTGCTTATCTTTGATTATGATGGAGGTGGTGTCACAGTTTGATGGTGTTGTTCCTTTTGAAGGTTACAGCGCTGCTTGGTTCAAATCATATGAACATGGACGTTCTATCGAAACTTCTAGATGCACAAGACTGGAATAGAATATCTTCTCCAGAGGTTCGATGAAATAGGTGTTGTTTTCTTCGAGGATGTAAAGATCAGCTCTGGATTTATTAATGACCTTCCAGAAAATATTCTTCCAAATAAAAGATATAGGGGTGTCTTCCTATCCAGACCAAAAATATAACTCGTCGTCGGGGTGTCTTCCTATACAGACCAAAAATATAACTCGTCGTCCAAACCAAAAGCTATAGAACACCATAAATCACGCTTTGAAGTTATTATATAATGAAATGAATAAGATAATAGCCTAGATTATTCACTAGAGATGAAATTAATAAATGATCAACAATCTAGGAACAAAATAGTGACTGGTTCAACCAGAACCAACATATGAAATTATATTCTCAAAGAAATGGAATAAAGTAAAATTAATTATGATCGTTAATCTAGGCAAATATAAGCAGAGATGAGGTTATTCATGCAAATATTAATGAATAAAATAATAGATTTACATAAAAAGCAAGCTCTAATGAAACTTTAAGGATATTGAAAAAGGATGAATATATGAAACAGATACGGAGGCACATGCTGAAAAAAAAAAGAATGTAAGCTAGAAAATATCTATATAGAATGATTTAGAAGACTTGCATGCATTATACGCTCGCACAATATCTGAAGAATATGTGCGATTTACGGAAGATTATATCAGATTAGAAATTATGATTCTATATGCAGTAGGAAAATGATGGCAAAAAATATCTATATAGAGAAGCGTAGAATTTCTGCATTCATTCAATGTTTCCTCAAATTATAAAAAAATATAGAATTAAACAAGATGGAAATGGATTACTACTTACCCTTTTATTTTAAAGGGTTATAACAAAACTTCACTTGAAAAGAAGATACTATTATTTGAAGTTACTCTTTAAGCGATCACAAGAAGAAAGAACAGTTGGAAAATTATTCATTCAGTAACTACGTACGCATCGCAGTTGTTAATCGTCCCGCAAGGCGTGGAAGGGGTTCTCTCGTGAAACATATAAACAATAAATTCCGTATTAAAGTGACATCGGCACGTTACAATACATTAACAAGTTTTGTGTTCAAAAGTTTTAAACACAGAGGAAATTATGGGCATTGAAACAAAAATTGTGAATTCCATCCATGCACCTTAGCTTGCAACGGCGGCTCTTTAAGTTGCAGTTGGAAGATAGGAAGTTAGCTGAACAGAGTGTTTTAGTTCTTTACACAGACGTCAGGTGGTTGAGTCGCGAAAAATTCCTAGAAAGGTTTCAAGAATTGTTGCCCGAAATAACAGCTATTCTAGATGAAAGAGGTGATGACACTCATATGTTGAAAAACGAAAAATGGCTGACTGATTTGGCATTTTTGACTGACATCACAATGCACTTAAACACCATTTACTTTGAGCTTCCAGGTTAAGAAAAATGTATTATTGAGATGATTAGCGCAGTAAATGCATTCAAAAGAAATTTCAACTTATGATAGATCAACTGAAAAGAAAGGATCTGAAACATTTTCCGTCTTTGAAAGCAAGGATTCCTCAGTTGAATTATGATACGTATGAGGCTGAATTATGAAATATTTTGGGACAATTCGAAATGCGTTTTTATGGTTGTAGCAAATTGGCAAATGAAGCATCAATTATGAGTTATCCTTTTTTATGTAAAAACATTGAGGAATTAGCTACTGAAGTAGCAAGTCAGTTTAATATGAACTTATATTCTATTGAAAATGAAATGGTGCAGACTATAACAGAAATACATCTTAAAGCTATAACATCTAATACAAATTCTTGGTGTTTTATATCTAATAAAAATAATATCCGAATCTATGGCAAATCGCCCTTCAGCTGACGGCAAGTTTTGGGTTAACTTACTTGTGCGAATCTGCATTTTCTGAAATGAAGATAATTAAGTCAAAATATCGCAATCGACAAACTGATGATCGTACGTCATCATGTTTGATGCTTGCGATTAGCACTCAGTGGTTACGTACCATTTTGAAATGAAAAGTATGCTGAGGATATGCAGTGCCACGCTTCAACATCCAAAGTCAATCCTTAGTAAGTATAACACCATATATTCCTCTTTGGTTTCGTAACAAGCTATAAACTCGTAATTTAGAATAGCTATGAGTTTTTTCATTGATGTTATAAAGAAGAACCTCACTGAACATAACCCAAACCTTGACTAAAATAATGTATATTGTGCGAAAAGCTAATATCTATATAAACACCTCAGAGAAGTCTAGGCAACACTTCTGAATATCGATATATCGTATCCCAGAACGATCAATATGGATGATTTTTTCTAAGAAATGAACTTCTGCATCAATTTCTCACCAAATTATGTAGAGTGCCGCAACAGATTTCAGTTTTCTTTATAAAAAACTAAAAATGCAGCAGATGCGACGCTGCTTTATAATCATTTAAGGTATTCTGTGTTTGAAATCAGTTAGTTGTCACTTTGTTTCTGTAGTAAGCGGAAATGAAAGATTCAAGTTTTGTGATTCGACCATAGAAAGAAGACTAGAGATGAGATGTTACGAGTTGTTGGCATGCTCCAAGCTGGAAGCTCACAACACGAAGTATCCAGGATTCTGGGAAGTAGCCCAAGTGTCATGAACCGTTTATGGTCGCGTTTCAATGAAAAAGGTAGCGTAGAAGAACGCCATACAGGTCGTTCCAGGATTACTACAGTCGCCCAAGACCGATTTTTGGTCTTACAAAACAGAAGAGATCGTATTATCACAGTATCTCAAATAGCTCAAGAGCTATCATGAGTTCATAATGTTCAAATTTCCGATTCGGGAAGAATTCGAATATGGGGGGAACCTGGAAAGCAAAACCGTCTCCAGCATGCTCGAGAAGTTGTTAGACAGGGAGGCGGATTGGCGATGTTTTGGAGAGGTGTACGCCTTGGTGGAAGAACTGACCTCGTTTTCATATAGTACAACCTCACGGGAAATTCTCACGCAACTGAGATAGTTTTACCTGTAAAAGTACCGTATCTCCAAACAATGGGTCAAAATCCACTCTTCCAACAAGATAATGCCCCTCCCCATCGTGCAAGAGTTGTCTTGAACGTTCTTGAAGAGAATTACATCGATCTTCTACCTTGGCCATCCTGCTCCCCAGATCTGAATCCCATCGAGCATGTGTGGGACACCCTAAAAAGAAATCTCCTGCGTCAAAACGTCTCGATAAACAGGAGCTTTTATTAGCAGTTTAGGGGGCTTGGAATGACTTAGGCCAAAATGTAATAGACAATTTAATATTGAGCATGCCGCGACGATGCCAAAGTGTTATTTATAACAGAGGTGGACCTTCTGGGTACTGAAAAATATAGGTGCTTCCATATCGTTTCGAAAATATTAGTTCAGGATTTTTTTTTGTTTTACCAAATTTCGTCATTTTCAAATTTCAATTTTTTTTTTATAATAGGTGCTTCGGAGAAGTCAAATATTAATTTGTTATCTTGAGAATACATTATATACAACACATTCTAACAATAACCGAAAGATTTCTATAAACACAAATCATCAAATTCATGTTTTAAAGATATTGGTAAATATTCCCTAGACTTTTTTGAGGTGTTTATGCTGCGGTACGCCCTACCTAGGTAGGTAGGTAGGTAGGGTGTATCGTGTGTGTACGACAACCCTGCATCAGACATACTTGCAGTCTCTCAGAGTCGGGTAGTCTAAAAATATTGAGGTAGATCGCCAACTGTTCAAGTTTGAGCACCCGTGCCCTAAAGAGTGATATTCCGACATAAATATTGAAATCGTGTACTGTAAAGCAACATAACTGATTGTTTCTCAGAGTAGCATATAATTGTGATTTTTCTGCTATAAGTTTTGAATTATCTTCATCCATCAGCTTTTCAAAGATTTATACCAAAATTTCCTTCTTCAATTGTGTTTTCAGATTTGGAATGTTAATATAACCATGCGATTGATTCATACTAAGGTCAACTGTACGTCAGTCCAGATCAGTTGAACTTTTGAATTTATATTCTTTCTTTTGGATGGATTAGATTCGAAGTTTTTATTTTATTTCATCCATTCTGAAAAGGGTATATTGTCTTCATCGTTGGTCTTGAAATTTGTCATAATGTAAGTCATTTTCCCTCGGTACCTGTTGAAGCAGGTCGAGAGGATCGCATTCATTTTCGTCTATATCCCCTTCATCCGTTAGTTTATCTACTTCAGTGGGTACTATAACAAGATCTACGTTATGATCATTGTGATTACTAATATCTTTAAATGCTATGTCGAGCCTTTTAAAGTTCTTTTCATGAAAAGATACAGTACTGAGTACCAGGATCCATTATAAAGTGAGTCTACAATAAATTGAATTCAAATTAGAGTTTGACCCCATAAAGACCCAAGGTACTCAATTGAGGACAGCAGCAAAATACGAGCAAAATTATTATAAAAAAATAAAGGAAATTTCTATTTTTTACAAGAAATATTGTACTACATACCTGAGAAAATAAAACTCAGAACCACAAAGATATAAATAAACAATAACTACAGTCAACCCAAACTTACACAATAAAATTAAACAATTGGGAATCATAGATTTCTCTGTTTATGTAGTCATCTTGATATGTCTCTTAGAAATTTCTTATTTTGACTTGGCATCAAATTTCACAACTGGATGTCTTTGGCAATATCATTTATAAAGTGTCCCAAGTTGAGTACAGTGGGAGTAAATGGGTTAATATGTTTTCCATCCCTAGTCTATAAACAAGCGAACTGAAACGGTGGTTAAACTTTCATGAAATTTTATTTATCTTAATATCTTCATGTCGTGGTTGAATACTGTTTGTTAATTGGTTCATTTTATTTGAATTAAATAACGCATACCAAACATAGATTAATGCGATTATTTTGGTAGCTCATTTAGAATATGGTCACTAAATACATATATTCAGATAACGCATTATTTGATTCTCGAATCCCACCTAATGGTGACTCGTTTCTCTGTCACAGTTATGTCATTCCCAAATAATGAAATAGCGGTGTGGAGTTGAAAATACAAACAAAACTGCTCTCAAAATTATGTTTGTGTTTAACGGATATCGCTGTTTTTATCGCATACTCTGGAAATTTATTCGGAATCCAAAACTTCACAATGAAAATATGCGAACAGGAATGCTAGAATGAATTCATAGTCAGAAATGAGTTTTTTTATTAGATAAATTTAATATTGCTTATGTTTGATACTTGTCAGAATGATTTTTGAAGATGTGTAAGGCAATTTATTAAACAGATTATTACAGAGATATCCACCGGGACCGTTCTTTGAAAACTTTTGAGTTCCAATAACAATATCAAGCTAAAATTATAGACGCGGCCATAACTGGCGATTTCCAATTGAAGTGAAATAATTTACCATTTCCGATTATACCGGAAGTGAGATCACTTTGTTATTTCAAATGGCAATCTTCCTTTTTCATTATACATCTAGAACCGACATTTGAGCAAGGCATAAATACCCAAGTTGTTGGCACTTATCTGTCAAAAATATGTGACAGATTTGATTATTTTTGTTATAAACTCGATTATTGAGGAACATTTAAAAGAATTGTAGCTCGTAGATCTTTTGAACTACAGACACAATTTTTGCTTGGGTGGATAGAAGAAGGATCAAGGAATTTTTGAGCAATCTACACATGTCAAATGTTTATTGCGTTGTTTTGTATGATTTTTTCAATTTGGCCTTTTTCAAACAGCAATAACTCAATTCCTTCAAATGGCACGTGCCAATTTTTATATCGCCATCAGATGAAGCGTCAAATTTCAGATGGAATTGTATCAGCATGTACTATACCCATCTCTTATAGTTCCGACATAATTTGGGAATATATTGAATTTTGATGATTTTGAAAGAACTAACAGAGAATGTTTTGAAATATTTGAATCTAGTAGCTGAACTGGCTACGCTCACCTGACAGGTGCCTAAAATTAATGTACTTGTCACTTCGTTCTTTCGAATTTGATATTTCAACAGGAACTGTTGGTAATTTGGAGTGAAAATTCTTGAAAAACACCAAATTGATAATAAAATGGCTGATTATTCAAACGAGGATATGTTTAGTCTCTTTTTAATTCATGGCGAATGTCGAAAAGTGGTGGATAGAACTTGCAGAATAGATTATGACTATGAGAAAAATAAATTTTCGAAGGATTAGAAGCAATTTTCTGCTATTTGGAGGAACAAGATACATAGAAACTAGAAGAAAACCAATTCTCGACGACGATAATCAAAATAATACGCTAGCGTATTTTCGTGCAAATCCACATGCGTCCATTAAGTCAGCATCAATGGATATTGGAATGAGTTCTACTTCCATTCAAAGGATCCTTAAGAAACATAACATGCACCCGTATTCTTTTATCAGACTACAAAAATTGAAACCAACTGACCTTCCCAAGGGGCTAAATTTCTGTGAAAATTTAATAATTCAGCTTCAAGATGAGACAATTCTGCGAAAAATATATGGTCTGATGAAGCCAAGTTCAATGAAAGAGGAATAACCAACAGGAGAAATCGACATTTTTGGGTCACAGAAAATCCACATTTCATTGAGGTTATAGATTTCCAAAATAAATTCAGCGTGAACGTTTTTGCAATTTTAATGAATGATTTGTTGGCTTATCACATTTATGGGGAAAATCTTGATGGACAAAGATACCTGGAAATTTTGAGAGGAACATTAGAAAATTTTTTAGACGGATTACCCCTTAACATTCTGAGGGATTGCTATTACCAAATGAATGTTGCACCAGCACATAAAACACGAGCTGTAGGCAGGCAGCTAACAGAAATGTTCAAGGATAGATGGTGGGATAATCAAGGACCAAACTTATGGCCTCCGCGATCTCCGGACCTGACGCCCCTTGATTTTTATTTATGGGGAAAAGTCAAGAGTGGGGTGTATCTTATTCCTGTAAGAAGTAAAGAAGAATTACTAGAGCGCATTCATAATGCTTTTCGTAATATTGATCCTGAGGAAGCTAGGAGGGCAACTCATTATGTTCGTATACGAGCTGTCATGTGTATCGAGCAAAATGGGGCCCGAATTTAACATTTAGTCAGATCGTAAATTAGTTTTCTCCTATGATATTTGCTATCATTTATTCGTATTAATGTAGTTATCTTCGATGATTGGTTTTCGCTTAGTTCCTACAATTTTTATTCATCCGAATGGTAGAAAATTGCTTCTAATGCTTCGAAATTTTATTTAACTCATAGCCGGTAAATTTGGGAATTGGTTATTGGATTGCCTGCAATTTCTCTCCACTACTTTTTGACATTCTGAAATGAATTAAAATAAGATTAAATATATTTTCGTTTCGGGTTTTTCCCAAATGTGTTGTATTTTTTGAATATTTTCAATCTGAAGTAATGACAATTCTTGTTGAAATATCAAATTCGAATGCACTATGTGACAAGTAAATTAATTTTAGGCACCTGTCAGGTGAGCGTAGCTAATTCAACTACTTGATTCAAATATTTCCAAGCATTCTCTGTTAGTTCTTGCAAAATCATCAAAATTCAATATATTCCCAAATTATTTCGGAACTATAAGAGTACATGCTTATACAATTCCATCTGAAATTTGACGCTTCATCTGATGGCAGTATAAAAATTGGCACGTGCAATTTGAAAAAATTGAGTTATTGCTGTTTGAAAAAGGCCAAATTGAAAAAATCATACTTAACAACGCAATAAACATTTGACATGTGTAGATTGCTTAAAAAATCTTTAATCCTTCATCTATCCACCCAAGCAAATATTGTGTCTGTAGTGAAAAAGATCTACTAGCTATAATTCTTTTAAATGTTCCTCAAAAATCGAGTTTATAACAAAGATGATTAAATCTGTCAAAAGTTTTGACAGATAAGTGCCAACAACTTGGGTATTTTATGCCTTGCACGAATGTCGGTTCTAGATGTATAATAAAAAAAGTAGATTGCCATTTGAAATAACAAACTGATGACCCACTTCCGGTATAATCGGAAATGGTATCACTTCGAAAATATTTCACTCCAATTGGAAATCGCTTGTGATGGCCGCGTATAAAATTTCAGCTTGATATTGTAATTGGAACTTAAAAAGTTTTTAACGGACGGTCCCAGTGGATATCCCTGTGTATACATTTGGAAAGTTGATGATGAAAAATAAGAAAAAAGGAACTTCAAAACAATACCATGTTATAATAATCTATTACGAAAATTTCACAAAAAGCAATCTGAATTGAACTCACTTCCAATCTTCGGACTCATGAATACAATTACTTTTTCGTTTGTTCAATCTTGACAATTATCTTATGGTAGTTTTGTGCTACAGTGGACTTTGCAAATAAACTGTGAACAATTATAGCACTCCGTAGCAAATTTTCCATCTTTTTTCTGCCATACAAGTAACAGCGGTTTCTTTTCAAGACGTTTTGGCATGGAGTAGCAACATTAGACGTTACTCCGATGTGATATTTGATGAGTTCTGTGCCGACTTACTTTATTAAGTTCCTTCGTTTCATCCTCTTACCAACATAAGAAACTTCAAACAACACAAACACTATTTAGAATACCAGCAAATACTAACTTAGCGCATGTTTGATCAAATGCACATTTTATGGGGTTTCAAGTCACAATTATCACAGGTTCCTCAAAACGTTCATTCACGCTTTAAGTCACAATGTATTCATGAAATTATTATAATGCAGAAAATGAAAAACTCTTGTGCAGCTAAAACAGTGGTGACATATCAAATTTCTTCAGCGTTTGGTGAATTTAATTTAATTAATTTTTTCAGATTGGCTCTGCTGATGGAAATCATTGAATTTACAACATGGTTTTTCTAACACTTGACACATTCAATGCTTTGTATAAAAACACTATGGTAATCATAGATTTCACAAAATACTCTTTGTCAGAATTAAGAATATTCAATGCTTTGCCAGGAAACTTACAAACTGATAATCTAGGAGGAAGATTTAGTCGCTACAGGCAACTGTCAGGGGGAAATTATCATGTTTCGTTAACTCAAATCTTAGAATCTGGAAAGAAATTGAGGGTGAAAAGTATTTTAGGACTGCATTCAGCCAGATATGGGCCAATTACTTTTTCTGTAAAAAATTTGGAAGAAGCGGGATAGTTGAGTAAGTCCACAAAAGAAAAATTTGATGATGTAGAAATAGATAATCATGAATTTGTTGAAATGTTTAATGCATCAGATGAAATTATTATTGATGAAAGCAAAATTTCGACTGAACCTTCTTTAATATACATATTGGATATGCGTCTTGTAAAATAAAAAATAAACTTGCTTTTTGTAAAATGTCCACGAATGTCATAACACAAGCGCAGTATCAAATTGAGGATGATTCAGATAATTTCAAATATTTAGATGATTCGACTAGGGGAGTGGTTTCTATTCCATCTGCTACAGTGCTTTTACTTGGTTAGAATAAACACCTCAAAAGAGTCTAGGGAACACTCACCAATATCTTTAAAATATGAATTTGATGATTGGATATAGAAATCTTTCGGTTTTCATTAGGATGTATTGTATATAATGTATTCTCAAGAAAACAAGATAATATTTGACTTCTCCAAAGCACCTATTATAAAAAAATTTGAAATTTGAATATGACGAAATTTGGTAAATCACAAAAAAAAATCCTGAACTAATATTGTCGAAACGATATGGAAGCACTTATTTTTTTCAGTACCCAGAAGGTCCACCTCTGTTATGAATGACACTTTGGCATCGTCGCGGCATGCTCAATATTAAATTGTCTATTACATTTTGGCCTAAGTTATTCCAAGCCCCCTGAACTGCTATCGAGCTCCTGTTCATGATGGAAGACGTTTTGACGTAGGAGATTTCTTTTTAGGGTGTCCCACACATGCTCGATGAGATTCAGATCTCGGGAGCAGGATGGCCACGATAGAAGATCGATATCATTCTCTTTAAGAACGTTCAAGACAACTGATGCACGATGAGGATCTTGCTGGAAGATTGGATTTTGACCCATTGTTTGGAGATACGGTACCACTACAGGTAAAACTATCTTATTTGCGTGAGAATTTCCTGTGAAGTTGTTTTGTATGAAAACGAGGTCAGTTCTTCCACCAAGGCGTATACCTCCCCAAAGCATCACTGATCCGCCTCCCTGTCTAATATTTTTTTCGAGCATGCTGGAGACGGTTTAGCTTTCCAGATTTCAGAATCGGGATAATAACTAAATCTATATTCATCACTGAAGAGAACTGTGGCCCACCTCTCTTGATCCCAGTTTACGTTTTCTTGGCATCAAGCTAAACGAGCAGCGCGATTTCCGGGTCTGTTGTGGAACTCTCAAAGGACGTTTGGAGTGGATTTGACCTTCGTGCAGTCGTCTTCTCACAGTTTGGTCGAAAATTTGTACATTATGAACTCGTGATAGCTCTTGAGCAAATTGAGATGCTGTGGTAGTACAATCTCTTCAGGCTTGTAAAACAAATAATCGGTCTTGGGCGACTGTAGTAATCCTGAAACGACCTGTATGGCGTTCTTTTACGCTACCTGTTTCATTGAAACGCGACCATGAACGGTTTATGATACTTGGGCTACTTCCCAGAAACCTGGATACTTCCCGTTGTGAGCTCTCAGCTTGGAGCCTGCCAACGGCTCGTAACATCTCTTCTCTAGTCGAATGTCGTCTTTCCATGGTGGAATCACAAAACTTGAATCTTTTATTTGTACTTACAACAGAAACAAAGTGCCAACGAACTGATTTCAAACACTGAATACATGAAATGATTATAAAGCAGCGTCGCACCTGCTGCAATTTTAGTTTTTTATAAAAAAAAACTGAAATCTGTTGCGACACAATTTGGTAAGAAATTGAAGAAGGTGTTCATATCTTAAAAAATCATCCATATTGATCGTTCTGGATACGATATATCGATATTCAGAAGTGTTCCCTAGACTTTTTTGAGGTGTTTATATATTATGTAGTGAATCATTTAATATCGAAAAAATCTGAAATGGATTTTCTGAAGTGCGAAAAAAAACTCCTCATTCCATTAACAACTTTTTGTTGATTTTGATTTCACTCTCTTCAACACCAGGCTATCGTCCCAAATATATTATGATAACGAAATGCACTCTTCTATGTTCCAAAGCCTGTACTAGTTTATTTTTTATTCTGTTTTCTTGCGAATTATGCATCTGTAGAACTGGCACATTGCTAGTAAAAATTATTTCATGAACCTCTTTCTTCTTTAAAAAAAATGTTATTGCATATCTCATTATATCTGAATCATGCTCATTGTAGTAGTTTTAAGTTTTCATGATATTTTACTTGATTATGTAGTCTCAGGTGAGTCTTTTTTTTCTCCTGAATTTATATGAAAGTTATAATTTTCATTTCGTATGACAGTTTCCTTCTGTTTATTTTTCTGTTATCATTTTATATGATCCCCGGTAATTGGGTGTATGCTGTAGGGGTTCCTATGTTTTGTAACAATAAATAAATAAATAAATAAATAACAGTGTTTGTGTCTTACTGTTCAAGGATGTTATCAACAAGTTTTTGAAAACTATGTCTAACATATTGCTAAATAATTATACTAGAGTAGAGAATATCTCCATAAGTCAACTGAGTGCTCCATAAATCCGGAAACTTCTTCCTGTTCTTTAAATCATTTACTTATTGTTGTTTTCAGTTACCTATTTCTACTAATATCATTAATATTTTTTTTACACATTTCTCAGTCATTGTAAGTGCATGCTTCCAATTGTTTTCATATTATAATATCATTTGAATGCATGGGAATTCAACTTAAAATACCTGGGCCATTTAAACTCTATGCTAGTTAAATGTCAAGTAACCCTGTTAGTGTGACGTCACGCGATATTGCCACTTGAGCAGCTGCGGCCTTGTACAGAGAGGGCCGTGGTGCAACGCATTCAGACGTTCTGCATTTCAAGGTTATCAGGAATCGAAATATAAAATTTCGGACTTACCTCTTTTATGTATTTTTCTGATTCAATGAGCTCATGTTGCGAGAATATTCTTTTATATTCACGTGAAATACATATTTATCTACCTCAATATTTTCATCTCTTTCAGAATTTGAAATTTTCTTTCATATGAGGAAAATATGACTTATTACTGTAGACCAAAAAGATTAATCGGTCTCAACAATCTGAGCGTGAAAAACAAAATTGTCGTTTTCAGAAAGAAAGCATCAGGAAACTCAATCAAAATTTATAGGATGAAAGGGACTAATACCTTCAGAGAATTAGAACTATTGATTTTATTTTGCCTTCTATGTTGGACGACATCAGTTGAATTCCAGATGAGCGGACAGGATACGACTGAGAAAACTGTGTAAGAAATAGGAAAAAATTCCTTTCTCGAGATCCTTAATCGATGCTCATCGTTAAATGAAAATTTATTAGCAAAATTCGTTCAGAATTCTTAAAGTTTGACTCGTTGGAAAGACGAAGTTGTCGATATTGAAATCGAAATGAGGATAACGATTCGGGATTATCAGAGATGTCAGGTGTGCGATAGAAGAAAAAGAGAGTAAAAATCTTTGGAAGAGAAGGAGGAAAATACGATTTTCGATACAGGCTGATAGACGTGAAAATTCACAGTTGCGTTAACTCTAATCCAGTTTTATTCAACTTTGAGGATGAAAAGATGTCGATAAATGTTATATCTGGTTATTAAGCTGACATTAGATTACTTATTCCATGATTTGAGTTATTGGAATGCACAAAACTTATGAATTTATTTTCTTTTGAGTAATATTGATGCTTCATGTATTTTATGGAAATTTATTTTCAACAGAAATGAAATAATTAATTATACTTTACACAATTTAATTATGACAAACACAATCGGTTTCGGAAGTCAAGTCATTTTCAAGTTGTCAGCTACAGGAAACGAATTTGCTTATATAGATACAAGCCTCATCACAAATTTAGTAGTGGCGAAGTTTTAATGTTTAGACGTCTATTGAGAGTGATTTCACTTATGTTTTCACAAAGCTTATTGATTTCCAAACATTCCAACAGATCTATTATCTGTTCTATGTCGCAATTATGAAGAACTTTGATATTATCTAATGGTGGTTCTTGGTCATCATCGAGCATCTACTCGCCCATCTGTAGTGAATTTAATCCACAAATGTGAACGTTGCGGACAAGGTAGTGATGAGCAGCATCAAACACATGTTCATCCAGTCAGGTCAGCTGATATTGCCGCTGTAGCTGATAGTGTAGCTGAAAGCCAAATTTGTATGTCGAGACGATCAAAGGAATTAGGCATTTCCCCAACCACTTTGCATCGTATTTTGCATCTTGATCTACATCTCCATATGAAGTTCAGTAAACACAAGAATTGAAGCCAGCTGACCATGAACAACGCCGTACATTTGATGATTGGGCGCTGAAAATCTATAGCCGAGATCCAGCTTTTTTGAACCGAATTGTTATGAGTGATGATTCCAGTTTGCCTATAAAAAAACTGCCGCATTTGGGAATCCGAAAATCCAAAAGAAATACTTGAACAGCCTCTTACTCAACAACAAGTGAGTGTTTGATGCGGTTTTTGGTTGGGAGGATCATCAGGCTACATTCTTCCAAAAAAGAGGCAGGTGAAATAGTTGCAGTGAATGGAAACCGTTACAGAGCGATGTTTTGGCAAGTAGTGGATGCCTTTGGCTTGCAGGGTATTTATTTTCAACAGGACGGCGCTACGTGTCACACAGCTGGTGAAACAATGGCTCTTTTTCAACAACTATTTTCTAAGGGTGTGATTTCTTGCAATGGAAAGGTGAATTCGCCGCCTAGATCATGTAATTTAACACCATTGGATTTTTTTCTTTGGGGCTACGTCAAGGATAAGGTCTACGCCAATGCTTCAGCAACGATTGAGTCACTCAAAAATACTGTTATACGCTGAATACAATTATATATCCCAATTATGCGAAAATGTAATGACGAATTTCCTATAAAGAATGATCCTTTGTAAGAAGGCCCGATGGGACACTTACCACATATCGTGCTTCATTTTGAACCCCAGAGTTTTTAATTTGCATCAAAATAAAAATACCATCACCTTTCCCAAAAAATTGTGTTTTATTAGAAACTGAAAATGAAACCCGCCGATGGAAGATCCTTTATTATGATTAAGCTTTTCTCTTTTCTACAATTTGTTCTTGAATTTGCTATCATATTCACGCAACCGAGATACTTTCCGGTTCAAGCGGCATTACGGAAACAACTCATAGCATACAGTGTTATTTCCCTTTCCAGCAATATGTTCGAATTAAAATTCACATAGTCAAACGGGATGCAAAAAGTTCCTAAACAAAGCTGTCCTAAAATATGGCTATTACTCGGTGCAGCAAGCAGTCGGATTCATATATAAAATTCACAGCTGCTACGACTGGCACAATTAATACGAGACCTTATCTTATTATGAGTTCACAGTTCCGTTTGTCCTATAATAAATGAATAAATTCTAGCACTGATATTCCACATTATTCGAGTTTATTGTTTATTCTCAATTTTGAGTAGGCTAATCAATTTCATAATGGGACGATAATTGATAATAAAAAACAGGTACTGTGTTTTAAGGAATTTTACTTAATAATTGCGATTCGTAACGCGTTTCACTACACCGTAGCTTCTTCAGACGCATGAATATACAGAAAATAAGAATGAGAATATAAATATAAATGTTCTTGAGTAATTAAAAGCTTATTGGGTTGCTTCTTCTTAAGTGGTTATTTATGACAGGTATATCCAATAAAATTAAGGAATAGATTGCTTCCCGAAAAGATTCAATAGAGGTGAAGGACTTAAATCGACTTGTTCATTGATGAGTCTACCTGAGTGTTTGTATTTATTGATTTCTAAAGTTTCCCAAAGATCTACCTTCCAATATTTATTATCTGTATGCAAAATTTCAAACTGTGGGTCGAAAGAATGATTATTTTCTAAGAGATGATTCGCGTAATTTGAATCTGATTTTTATTTGAGAAACTGCGTTTATGTTCCGATATTCTAATGTTAAAATTTCCATGTGTTCTACCAATGTAGAAATTATCCTGTCATTGCAATCCAATCTATAAACACCTGATTTATTGTTTTTACCTGGTTTGGTTTTATTATTTTTATATATTTGCCTAAATTATTATCAGTTTGGAAAGCTATGTTGAAATTATTGCTACATAAGAATGATTTTAGTTTCTCACTTGTAATGCCAACGTAGGTTAAGGTGTTGAATTTTTGTTTCAATTTATCGACAGGGTAAACTTCATTCAATGCGATTCTACTTTGTTTTTACTTAAAATATTATTTATTAGTTTGGGATTGTAACCATTATTTTTGGCTATTTGTTTAATAAAATTTAGTTCTTTGTTGAAATTTTCTGGTGGTAATGGGATGTTAATCAATCTATGAATAAAACTATTGAATGGTGACATTTTATGTTGATATGGATGACACGACGAGTTATGTATTATAATATCTTTATGTGACGGCTGTTGAGTTTGATATTTTAGACTCTTAATCCAGACACGATGTCAAAGTTTTTATTCATAAAAAGTTTCAGTAACAACAGAAAAAGTTGAATTCACTCAAATTCAAAATTTCTCCACCCAAACCTTCAACTGATAAATTTTCAGATCATAAATTTTTGACAGATTCACTAATTTAATTGATACCAATTTTACACAACCACAAAAAGATCTATTAGAAAAAGGATTCAAACATAATTTACATCCAAAACATAATTAAACTAATTTTGAACAGTTAGGCATAGACTCCGAAATCATTCTCAAAAACTCCGAAGATAATATTTTAGCCAAACATCAAACAGCAAAAATCATCAAAGAAGACTATTCGAAATTATCACCTCATTGCAATTCCGATTATAAGATAATAAAAACAATTCGTGAAAATAGTACCAAGAACGATTTAGTATTCACTGAAGCAGATAAAGGTTACACCGTCATCGCGATTAGTAAAACCGATTATATTTCTAAAACTGAAGAATTCTTAACAGCCGGAAACTATATAACATCAACTAAGGATCCTACCGCAAAATTTCAGAAAGTGGTTAAAAACATAATTTCGACAGCAAAATCATTAATTACAGACCACGAATAATATAAATTCATTAACTCCAACCCACAATCCCCCGAATTATATTCGTTGATAATACTTCATAAACCTAATTACCCTATTAGACCTGTTGTTTCTTATGTAACGGCACCTTCGTTCAAACTTTCAAAATTCCTCAACGACTTGCTAATAAAACATTGCAATTTTAAATTTAAATTTTCGGTCAAAAGTTCATTCGAACTTATTGCCAATATCAAAGATACCACTATACCACCTAATTCCAAACTCATTTCTTTCGATGTTAAGAATCTACTTCCCAACATTCCTCCGAAAGATACGTATTACTTAGTTGAAGAATTATTAGAAAAGAATCATGTCAATACTATCATTAAATCATATATTCTTTCATTATTACAAATTTGTTCAGATCAAAATTATTTCCATATCAATAACAAATATTATACTACTGAAGACGGCTTGATTATGGGCAATCCGTTAAGTCCTTTGTTAGCAGAAATATTCATGAATAACTTAGAGAAATTAATTCATAATCATCCACTCAGTAAATATTGTTTATACTGGTATCGCTATGTAGCCGATATCATTATTTGCTTCACAGGAACAGATAGACAGTTGAAAATTTTCGAAAATCATATAAATTCATTACATCCAAAAATTGCATTCACAACCGAAATAGAAATCAATAATTCGATAAATTTCTTAGACGTAACAATTTCGTCGTATGAAAATGGAAAACATGTTTTCGCAATTTACCATAAGCCGTCACATACAGATATTATAATACATAACTCGTCGTGTCATCCATATCAACATAAAATGTCAGCATTCAATAGTTTTATTCATAGATTGATTAACATCCCATTATCACCAGAAAATTTCAACAAAAACTAAATTTGATTAAACAAATAGCCAAAAATAACGGTTACAATCCCAAACTAATATATAATATTTTAAATAAAAAACAAAGTAGAATCGCATTGAATGAAGTTTACCCTGCCGATAAATTGAAACAAAAATTCAACACCTTAACCTACGTTGGCATTACAAGTGAGAAACTGAAATCATTCTTATGTAGCAATAACTTCAACATAGCTTTCCAAACTAATAATAATTTAGGCAAATATATAAAAATAATTAAACCAAACCAGGTTAAAACAATAAATCAGGTGTTTATAGACTGAATTGCAATGACTGTGATAATTTCTACATTAGTAGAACACATAGAAATTTTAATATTAGAATATCGGAACATAAACGCATTTTTTCAAATAAAAATCAGATTCAAATTACGCGAATCATCTCTTAGAAAATAATCATTCTTTCGACCCACAGTTTGAAATTTTGCATACAGATAATAAATCTTGGAGGGTAGATCTTTGGGAAACTTTAGAAATCAATAAATACAAACACTCAGGTAGACTCATTGATGAACAAGTCGATTTAAGCCCTTCAACTCTATTGAATCTTTTCAGGAGCATTCTATTCCTTAATTTTATTGGATATACAATATTTTAGTCAAGGTTTCGGTTAGGTTTAGTTAGGTTCGTCTCTATAATATCAATAAAAAACTGATAGTTATTCAAAATTGCGAGTTTATTGGTTTTAACGAAACAAAAGAGTTACATATGGTGTTAAACTTAACTGAGTAGTGACTTTGGTGAGGATGACTCATAAATGATGCTATATTTGCCAATTTACTGCAATCATAAAAACGCATTTCGAATACGTATCATATTTCAACTGAAGAATCCTTGCTTTCAAAGATGGAAAATGTTTCAGATCCTTTCTTTTCAGTTGATCTATCTTAAGTTGCAATTTCCGTTTTTATGCGTTAACTGCGCTAATCATCTCAATAATAGTTTTTAATTTATCTTGAAGCTCCAAGTTAATGGTGTTGAAGTGATTTGTGATGTAAGTCGAAAATGCCAAATCAGTCAGCCATTTTTAATTCGTCAACATCTGAGTGTCATCACCTCTTTCGTCCCAAACACCTGTTATTTCAGGCAATAATTCTTGAAACCTTTCTAGGAATTTTCCGCGACTCAAACACTTGACGTCCGTGTGAAGAACTAAATCAGTGTGTTCAGCTGACTCCCTATCTTCCAAATGCAACTTAAAGAGCCTCCATTGCAAGCTTCGTGCATGGATGGAATTCACAATTTTATTGCAATGCCCATAATTTCCTCCGTTTTAAACTCTTGAACACAAAATTTGTTGATTTATAATGCAATGGAATGAAAAAAATGTAGGGATATCTTCATTAGCTCGACGCAATGCTAGTGCTCCATCGGTTGTAATACACACTGATTTATATAATGGTAGCTTGTAGTTTTTCACAAAATTGAAGAAAAGGTCATATATATCTTCACCACGGGTATTCTCCTCCGAGGAATGATTGTCAGAAATTCTTCCTTAGCCAACATGTCATTGAATACCATCCGAATAAAAATACATAGCAGTGCAGTGTCTGTCATATCGGTGGATTCATCTGTAAAAAGAGTATGTACATTCCATGATATCATGTTTTAGTTTATCTGCCATGTCTTGACTCATCACTTCAATACGCCTTGTGACAGTCGGATGAGATATTCAAAGTTTTCTGATAGCAGACAAATCAAACCACGTACTTTTCCTTTTCTTTATTCACTCTGTGGCGAAAAACACTTTTCATATAGCTGAATCGTCTTATGATGCCTCTCTGAGTTACCGCGCTTATGTATATCAACTGACGCAAGACAAATAAGACAAATGCACTTATCCTTCTCCATACAAAAGAAAACTTCTTCCTCCAAATCGTTATTGAAATGATACGTTTCAATTTCTTCGCCGCACTCTTTTGTACTATTTAATAATGAAATTTGTATCGACGTAGTATTGCCTTCACGCTACAATTCAGAATGACTTCATTCCTGCAGGCACAACATTCATATTGGCGTGAATGAAAGTCACGAATGTTCCCGTCAAACGCGCCGCCCAAAATTTCTGAGAAAAGCGGCAAGCATAAAAAACGCGGCTTACCTTTGACAAGTACCGCGCGTTCCTTTGATGAAGCCGCCTTTTGCCGCTAGCAGAGTGTTATTTTATTACGTAATAAATATCAATAATGAAGTAGATTCGTTGGTTCTCTGGTTATTACTATCTGATTGATGCTCTTTGTATCAAGTTTTGAATGAACGACTTTACAATTCATACATGACAATTTGTAAGCTCCAGTTTTGTCAAATTTATCGGTTTTATCTTTACTATTATAAAATTCCTAGGAGAATTTTATGTGGGTCTACTTTTTCCTGAAACAGTTCGGTTACTTTTGAAATGGAGGGTGTATGATCCAAATATGACCTCGTTTAAGATTTGACTCTTGTATAGCAATCTATCAAGGTTTGAGCTAAATGAGATAAAAAACATAAGGTTTAACTTTAATCTACACTCTATTTGAAAAAATTCGACGACGTTTCGCTGACACAGCAGCTTTATTAAGAATGAAAGACAGAATGAAGAGTATGGTATTATAAACAAATGGTAGAACAAGTTGGATGAATAACAGGAAAATCCAGACCGAGCCATTGTACAGTTAGTATGAAAGGTAATAAAAACTAATTAAACAAGTTAAGTAGGGGTGAATAATTCACATCTGCCTGTTCATTCAAAAGCTTGTCCGAATGTTTGTATCTATTTATTTCTAATGTTTCTAGGAGATCTAACTTTGAACTTTTGATTTTATATGTAATATGTCAAAGTTTTTATTGAATCAATGGTTTTCTTTTATTAGGTGGTTTGAATAATTTGAATCAGATTTATTTCTATCGAAGCTACGTTTATGTTCAGATGTTCTTATGGCAAAACTCCTATAGGTCCTACCGATATAAATTTTATCACAAGAACCGCAATTGAGTTTATAGATTCCTGATTTACTTGATTTTTCAACACGAGATTTATTATTTTAATATGTTTACCTAAGTTATTAGAAGTTTTGAAAGTTATATTAAGATTTTGTTTGACGAGAAAGGATTTAATATTTGTACTTGCAGAACCGCAGAATGTTAAACTGTTGAATATTTTATAGTCTTTATGAATAGGAAATACTTCATTTATTGCTTTCTGATACAGTTTTTACGAATGATTAGATCTATCATATCCGGATTATATGAATTATTAATGGCTATCTGTTTGATGATGTTTAACTCTTTATTATAATCTTCTACTGATAAAGGTAAATTGAGTAACCGATGTACCATGCTGTTTAAAGCTGCAACTTTGTGTTGAATTGGATGTAATGAGTAGTTATGTATAATTGTATCAGTATGTGTTTGTTTACGAAAGACCGAAAAACATGATTAATATTTTTTTTAGTGATTTTAAGTCCAAAATCAATGGAATCGTTCTGTTCAATTTCTATCGTGAATTTAATGTTCAAATGGATGGAATTAATGAAATTAAGAAATAAGTCTTTCGTAAACCAACACATACTGATACAATTATACATAACTACTCATTACATCCAATTCAACACAAAGTTGCAGCTTTAAACAGCATGGTACATCGGTTATTCAATTTACCTTCATCAGTAGAAGATTATAATAAAGAGTTAAACATCATCAAACAGATAGCCATTAATAATTCATATAATCTGGATATGATAGATCTAATCATTCGTAAAAAACTGTATCAGAAAGCAATAAATGAAGTATATCCTATTCATAAAGACTATAAAATATTCAACAGTTTAACATTCTGCGGTTCTGCAAGTACAAATATTAAATCCTTTCTCGTCAAACAAAATCTTAATATAACTTTCAAAACTTCTAATAACTTAGGTAAACATATTAAAATAATAAATCTCGTGTTGAAAAATCAAGTAAATCAGAATCTATAAACTCAATTGCGGTTCTTGTGATCAAATTTATATCGGTGGGACCTATAGGAGTTTTGGCATAAGAACATCTGAACATGAACGTAGCTTCGATAAAAATAAATCTGATTCAAATTATTCAAACCACTTAATAAAAGAAAACCATTCATTCGATAAAAACTTTGACATATTACATATGAAATCAAAAGTTTAAAATTAGATCTCCTAGAAGCATTAGAAATAAATAGATACAAACATTCGGACAAGCTTTTGAATGAACAGGTAGATGTTAATTATTCACCCCTACTTAACTTGTTTAATTAGTTTTATTACCTTTCATACTAACTGTACAATGGCTCGGTGTGGATTTTGCTGTTATTCATCCAACTTGTTCTACGATTTGTTTATAATACCATACTCTTCAGTCTGTTTTTCATTCTTGATAAAGCTGCTGTGTCAGCGAAACGTCGTCGAATTTTTCCAAATAAAGTGTAGATTAAAGTTAAACCTTGTGTTTTTTATCTCATTTATATCATGGATCTACATCAAGTAACGGCCTTCACAATTCAAAAGATTTGAGCTCGTTACATTAAGATATTATCCCTCTCAATAGTCAACTTATAGTAAATACTCCTCCATACTCAACATTTAAGGAGAAAATTTATCTCGCAATGGCCTTGGTACCAAGTCTGCAGCACTTGAAAATGACGGAAGTGACGGAACCGGTCTTGAATGAACAAAGAAACGTAGAGAACTAACAAAGTTAAATTTTTTTCTTTTATATTTTATCATTTTTCATCAACACTCATTGTTAAGTTACATAATTGTAGAGGATTTTCATGGAATACTCCCAGTATCTTCGCAAAGCCACGATATTTGCTTCCAAAACATTATCACAAGTCCAAGCGAATAACTCTTAAAACTACTGATTCCACTATCAATCATAATCAACCAGTAAAAAATAATCCCGAAAATAATGCATTCAAAACAATCCGAAATTGTCACGGTTCGAGCTGTATATATGATATAAAATAAAATAAGGTAACAACGCGAAAGAAAATACATATAACTGATTGAAATCTTAAATTCTTAGCGGCAATACCAGTGCAATAAATAAGTACACGTATTAATTTCAGATACCTCAACTTGATAAAGAATGAGAATCGCTTTTATAGCCTTGACATCCAAGTTGCTATAGCTCCGAATGCTTTTCAAAATGAAATCTCTACCCTCAATGAAAAAAATATAGAAGACGACAAAAATAATTCCAATTTTTTTCATTATCGAGTTTCTTTGTAGGAAGTTCGGTCATCTAAAAGGACCTATACGAACATATATCATTCTTTCCTACCTCATAAATCAAGTGTATGAATCAAATCCGAGAGCGAAGCTCTGAAATCAGAAACCGTCTGCCTTGTCCTCAATTCGTATTCAACAGAGATGAAGGAAAGCTTAAATAACTATGGAGAGAATTAGTCTAATATTGACATAAGCTTCTCGAGGTTGAATCATACTCGAGCATGAAATAAGTTTTTCACTTGGTATATTTTAAATTGGAAAGTGAAAAGTTTCATAACGAGACTTCAATCTGATAGTAGAAACACTATCTTATATTAATTTTTTGAATCATTAGAATTATAGAAATTTCAAAATTGCTTCCACGCGTTAAGACAGTATTCGAAAGATCTTATATGCAATGCAATTTTTTAATGATTAAACATCTTAGGATTGGATAACCCAATAATGAAATAATTGAAGCTGTTTAATCTGACGGCTCAGTTTTTGTACAAAGTGAATCTCTATTCGTTTGATATAGATACAAAATTTCTTTTCCAGTTATATATTTCTTGCAGGCTTATATCTATCAATTCATTAATGTGATATTTAATCTACGGAAACGAATGTATGTTTGTTTATCTAGTATGCATTAATACTTGATTTATACATTTGCCACGAGGCGAGAGAGCGTATGTATGTATGGTAGGCTAAATTGGCAGTTGTGCAAATTTTTGTTAAGCTTCTATCGTAATTCGTAAATTTGTCGACAAAGAAACACTAGTATATTGTCAACGAAGATGAAGTAAAATATGTTTTATGCTTTCCATAATTTTATCCTCACAAACAAAACCAGCTTTGACAGTCAGGTGTGCCCTGTGGCACACCATAGTTGATTGGCTGCCTCCTTAGCTTCTTCCTTACGTCTTTCAAAAATTTGTTTTGCTTGAAAGCGTTGATTTTGACCAACAGGACAATTTTTCACTGTTACTTGATTTGGATGTGAGTTTGTGGCCTATGCGGATGAATTGTTGCTATTGGTAAAGGGTGATGGCCTTCTTGTGTGGACGAATTGTATGGATATTGTGTGTGCATGGGCTGAGCAAATGGGTGTTGGTGTATCTGAGAAGAAGACTTTAGGTATGCTTTTAAAGGGGTGTCCCGTACAAGACAACCTAATGTAGGAGTAAATGGTAGAATCTTGGGGTATGTTAAGCATATAAAATACTTAGGTGTGACTGTTGAAGAGAGGATGAGGTTTAAAAAACATTTTTTTGAGATGCGTGGTAAAATTGTTGGTGTGATGGATTGTCTGAGTAGGGTGTTGAGGAAAGAATGGGGATTAGGGAGGAAGGTCTTGAAGATGATATATGTGGGTATGATTGAGGCATATGTTATGTATTGTCCTAGTGTATGGTATGAAAGTATGAGGTTCCAGTATGCGATAAGGATGATTAATGGGTGTCAACGAGTATCTTCGTATGGATGTTTGAGAGTGTGTAGAACTGTTCCTACGAAGGCGATGCAGGTTCTCATGGAGGCTTGCCCATTAGACATCCTGGCGGTGGAGAAGGAGGTTTCCAACAAGTTTCGTGTGAATCTGAGTTTGAGTGATATGGACACAATAAATGGGGAGGATGTGGGAAAGGGGAAAAATGAATGTATGGGGAGGTTGAGAAGTAAACTGTGTGAGGAGAGGCGGCTAAGATGGAATGAGAGTGAAGAAGGTAGAGTCACCCATTTATATCTAAGGTGACTTTTGTCAGTGAAAATGTTTGGTTTGACCTGCCCCTGCATGTAGGTTACCTTGTGACGGGGCATGGTAGTATGAATGCGTATCTGTTTGTTCGTGGTTTGAGCGAGAGAGATTTATTTGTGTGTGATGATGTAGAGAATTGGGAACATGTATTGTTTGAGAGTGAAGTATAAATGGGTATTAGAAATAGGATTTTTGGTGGAAATGATTTGAGAGTGAATGATTCTTCGTAAGGTACCGGTGGCAATTAAGGCCCACCTAACAAAAATTTGCTTTAAATCTGAGTATAATGCGTATAGGACGTCAAAAACATGTTGTCTACATAGCTTGTACATGTTGCTGTAATAAATTGTGAGAAACAATTCAGAAAAGCATATTTTTAAATACGAAAATACACTTTTTTTAAACTTCTCTCATGGGCCTTATTATACTACGGTAGTATATTAAAGCCCATATAAAAAATGCTTTATTTTTAAAGTAAATCGCCCTAAATTAACCTAGAAATAAGTTAAAATAAAAGTAAATTGTTGTTTTTACTTATTTAATCATTTTCCTTTATTAATTAAACGTGGGCCTTATTACCCTCTCAATAGTAATCGAAGACAATTCAGTTTCCAGGAACTAGTGGCCTTAACTAAAGTATTTGGTACAATCACAACATGTTCTCTAACTTAGAAAATTAAAATAATCAGTTCTTTTCTTATTAAACAAAACTATGTAATTAATCTTATATTAATTTTAAGACTTTAATTAAAAATACCTAACTTAGTTCTTTAGTATCACAAGCATATTCCTAGACTCAGAAATTGACTCAAAACAAAACAAAATATCTTCGGCAAACAAAATAAAAATAAAAACGATTAACAAACATATTATTCATACTGACACGGTAAAATATAGTTAAGTATTTTGTTTAAACACAGCAATAAAAATATCTTCATCTTCGGTTGAAAGTCCGACACATTCTTCGTGGTACCATTTTAAACATTGGGCACATTGTCGCATGTCCGAAACACGACCTTCTTTGCAAGCATGACAGAACCATTCAGATTCAATTATTTTTGACTTCTTAACCTTACTGCTATCTTTTCCAGACTTATTCTTACGATCTTTAGTTTTCCGATTGGCTTTTTCACCTTTATTACCTCATTTTCTTTTAGCTCCTCCCGTTTCTTAAAAGGTCCTAGTAATCCGTTGACCTCTATAATTGATGGCCTTTCTTCTTGGTTTGTTTTTGATGACAGCATAGTTTGGAGTTGGCATAAGTTCTTGAAACGGGGATTTAGTTTCCTTTGTTTTAAGACTGGCTAGCGGAGTATCATTGTCTGAGTCTTCTTCGGAGGTATATACATTGATTCTAGTGGGATTATTTATATTCAACATCTTCTGTATAGCATCAGGCTCAATATCCGTTTCTGAGTCTGAACTTAGAATAAGAGGACGTTTTGTCAAAATACCAGATGTTGATGGTTTAGGCGATGGTGTTAAAGTTTGTGGTACTTTCACAGGAAGAGTTGATGTATCAATATCAGTTAAAGCCCTTACACCAATTTGCTTTTCTGGGGTAACAATGCCAGCAATAGTACATTCTTCGTTGTTTAGTATTGACGGTGAAACAGTGTCAGAACGTGACGTTACTTCAGGGTAGTCTATGTTTGCCTCAATAATAGCTGAAGTTTGTGGAGGAGGATGTTCGGTCAAGATCGCTGGTGCAAATGCTTCATCTGGTAATACATCAGGGTTGAATGGTAACAATCCAGTAGCCCTGAATCCATTTATTATATTTTCATGAGTCAGTGCCCTCGACCAAGCTTTTGAGAATATTTTGTTGAAGTTCGATTTTGTCAAGCGTCTGTCAGGATTTTGATACATATATGTCATAGCTTCTTGATCCCAGTGATGCTCAAAAGACTTATTGACAGATTTATCGAGGGTTGAAGTTCATGGGTTGTGTTACTAGGCAAACAATAAAGCACAATATCATGCTTGTCTGCTTCTTCAACAATTGTATAATCCAGGTGCGAGGATGCTCCATCAAAGATTAACAAGACTTTTCCTGCGTTTTATTCTTTCCCAGATGCTTGATGAATTCAATAAATAGCTCCGTGGTCATACTTCCTTTTGGAGCCATCTTTATGAGAGATCCAGCTGGTAAGTTATCACTATATTCTGGTTTTTGCCTTTGGCCTTTGAAGATGATCATTGGTGGGATAGCAGTACCAACAGCATTAACACACATTGCTATCGTAACATTTTCCGCGTGCTCAGGTGCAATCAAATGGACTCGACGAGCTCCTTTTTGCGCCAAAACAGTTTGTTGATGATGAATAGTGAGTCTACACCTTTTCATCCATATTATAGAGTCGTTGAGGGTTCTGTAGAGTATCTAATTCTTCATATAGGTCTTTCACTTCTTGGAAATGCTGAGCGACAATAGGACGGTTTAATTTCTGTGCTATGCCTGGATTCATAAACTGGGCTTTTCTTTTGGAAATTTCTGGGTTCCTTTTCAAAAACGTTTTAAGCCAGTCTTTGCCCGCAATTCCAGAGTCTTTGTTGAAATCATGCTTAATATCATAACTCTCGCAAAATAAAAATGCTTGTCTCCGTATGACTTTCGGAGTAACAGGTACACCAATGTTAGAAAATCGTATAATGCGTTGTACAAGATCTTTTTCTTGGTCAATTGTCAAAACGGAACGACGACCTAAGCGCTTAATAGTACTTTCGGACTTTATATGATTTCGGAGAGTTCGTCTTGGAATATTGTATCGTTCAGCTGCAGCTCGTTGCGTCAGATGCCCTCGTTTTATAGCTGCCATAGCAGCCCGTAAATTGTTTTCTGTCCACTGAGCTCTCTTTGGAGGCATTTTAATCAAAATCTGTAACAATATTACACATATATTGTCAAAATTCACATAGTACATTGACCTAGAAAATAACGAACAATACAATCTGATACTTTAATATTAAGAGGCTAATAAGGCCCAAGTATCGTTACAATGGGCCTTATTAACCGCATGCCACGTTTTCACAAAATAATCCAAATAACCTACAAAATCATTCTCTAATTAGGAAAAGCCATATCCTTTGTATTACGCGAGACATACTTAAGGTAATAAATACAGCGTTATTAGTCCATTATTAAATAAAACGTTAAATACTTACAGTTTCTTGGTATGAAAATTATAAAATTGCACAATAGCCAGTCACTTCATCAAAGCATCGCACTTGACTGACAAGATAGCGGCGCTAGCGTCTGCTGACCAATACGGAATCATTCACACCGACATTGTGCACGTGTGCGTAAACAGTGAAGTGTCATAGGTATATTCTCCCGCGAAATTTGAAATTTGGGCCTTATTACCCCTTGGGCCTTATTTACCTCAGGTACCTTATATGATAAATAGTGTGAATATGTATAGGAGACTGTCTGAGTATGCGAGTGCTGTGTTTGGTATAAGGAGGGAGTTGATGGTGTGAATGTCAGTTGCAGCCATGGGTTGGTGTGTAAATGCTCGAGTGGCACGTAGGGAAGCTACCGCTGGCTGAATGTCCAAACAATAAAGGTTGCCGCCACAATGGGTTCTTAATAATTTTTTCTCCTCGTGTCGAGAGCGCCTACCTACTAATCGCCTATTCCAGTAGGAGCTGTTGTGGAATAGCGTCCACACGTACCCGAGCTGGTTGACTAAGGCCTGGATCCACAAGGTCCTTTTTGGAAGGAAATGCGTTCCCAAAGCACGTCCGACCAGTTACGCTATGGCTGGTAACACGGGAGGGGAGAGCCCTCAATTGACCTTCTTGTCAGCTAGCCACCCCAATTGAGATAGAACTTGTGGGGGTATAGTGGTTATAGCCCGATCACTGGGTTAGGGTTAAGAACCCGAAGTGCGTGATCAACTCGGGTACCAACCCGCTTGTTGAAAGAGGTTTGCATAGTGCCTCCCTTCAACCAGTGAGGTGTTTCGAGCTTGTGACTCGATCTGTTACTGGAAGTAGCGGACTGTGACAGTTATACTGGCAGTCCAACAAGACGGTTGGGTGTATCCCAACCTCTCGCCCATGGGAGCCGTGTCAATATGCTCTACGGCGCAGGTGTGGCACGTTGAACTCTGATCATCTTCTGTTACTTGGTTATCACATCATGACTGTAACAATGGTTTCATCTGAGCGATAGGAACGTGACAAAGATTGAGAGTTCTTCACAGCTTTCATAATTTATCCTTTACCCTTCATTACCGTGCGGACTGTAGATTTTCGTAGATAAAATTTCTTTGCCAATTCGCAAATTTCTTTTTGTGCTTCATAGTCTCTTAGTATATTCAGTTTGCAGTCCAAATGCAGTATTTTCCTTTTCTTGTTAGGCTCCGATGACTCTCTTTTTGTTCTTTCAGATAAAATAATTGTAGATTATAAAAAAACGCACTGCACACGTAAACTAATTCCAAGCGTAAACGTTCGAACCTGTCCCAAACTGAACACTGGGAGGGCGGAGCGGAGGAGTAAAACGCGTAAAATGGAGTGGCGTAAGTCGGGATTGTTATTGATGTCTTTATGCTTTTGAATATTTAGTTTTGCTTCGATTCCAATCATTTCTTTGGTTGAATTTATTCTTTTATTCTCTGGAGTAAAAAATGAATAAGAAGCATCCATTCTTCGTTTCTACACCACCATAGTCCACCGTGTCACACAGCATTGTTTCTTGTTGGCCATTTTCGACCCATATTATTCCACAATCGCCAAATTTACTTGATCTGGCACCGTGTGACTTCTGATTATTCAGCAACTCAAAAGGCCACTCCGGGAACACAATTTTGAAGCAATATAAAAGATACAAGCGCATCGAAGAAAGATCTGAAGGAAATCAACTTCAACAACTGTTTAGAAGATTGGAAAATCCGTTAACTTATGCTCCCCTCCAGATACATATAAGTGTATCTCGAGGGGATAGCTTTGAAAGCGATGAAATTGGTTTGGAAGAAAATAATGATTTTTTCAAATACATTCTGAGTCACTTTCCTTTTTGTTCACAGTAGTATTAGAGCATTATAAACTATACTGGATTTGTTTCTATTTCCTACACCCTGTTCTGAACATGTCTATTGCCAGCTCCACCTGATACAACAGCACGTGAAAAATGGAACAGCTAATCTTTCTTTTCTTGCAAAAAAGATATGGAATTCTTTTCGAATTGATTTCATAACCTTATTGCCCATAATATTCTGTTCAGTTAAATAGATTAGCGACCTCTGATTGTCGATAGAAAATATTAGCAATCATTTGTTCGGTAGCGTAGTACATCGGACGCGGATGTGTTGCTTATTTTATAAAGCAACATAGATTCTAAGCATCCCGCACCAATGAGGCGAAATAAAATCCAATGGTTATTTCCCATCTCTATGATATAATATTCTTAATGTTTTGCAGTGTTCCTTTTTCCAGAAATCCGAGTGCACTAAGCTTCGTTCAGTTGTTTAACGTTTGAATTCTGCATGCTACTCATTAAATAGATGTAAGCGAAAACTTTCCAATTCTCTCAGGTATACACAGTTGAATGGAGCGTTGTTATATTTTGATTCTCTCTTCTAGACTAAGCTGCTTCAGCACATTTCAAATTATTAGCTAATGAACTAAATGATGAGTTTACAGGGTTGATTCGAATTAATTATGCTAATACCATTAGCATGATTCAAGAATTTGTAGTATGTGATATATTTTTAAGTCGTTTGAACATTTAAATCAATCGCATTGAGATCCACCTCATCGAACTGAATGTCGTATCTTTTATTCCTGTTTTTGTAGTTAAGTATTAATTGCTTAGTTACGAATCAAGTCAAGTAACCAAACGCAATGAAAACAGCTTAGTTGTAATCATGAGGAGACTAAAGTACAATATTAATTGGAAAATGAAACTCCGAATGTTTCGTACTTAATTTCTATTATTTATTAATTGAGCCAATCATAAATACACATGTAACAATTATACGTATTTTGAACGTTTTCTTAGTAATTAAAATTAACGCAGATCTTGTTTTATCATTGGTATGTAGTGATGAAGAAATTTACGAAAAAATCTCTCACGCGTAAATATTCTAACGGAAGTAGAATATATTGATAATAAGAGATTAAACTATGTTTTGAACTAAAGTGAAAATACATTCATTCATAAGCAGGTGAAAACAAAATTAATGAGGATGCAAACAAAAGGTAATAATCAAATTATGTTGACAGTAGGTATTATTTGAAGATATCAAACGTGGACGAATAAGCTGGGCAAAACTGGTCATGTAGAACAGTGATTCTCAAGGTGGTCTTTATCGACCCCCAGGGTTCTATGACTGAATACGAAAGGAAATGTAGACAGTGCAGTGTTGGTTATTTGAAATTTGGCTTCATTTCATCATTGCCAAAAATTTGCCTATGTGCCGTTTATGCAACAAAATTTTGGGCAATGACGCTATAAAACCATGTAAGCTGCAAGATCATCTGAGAATATGTCACCCTGATAAAACAGATAAAGATTCGAAATAGTTTCAGGCACTCAAAGATACACTTCAGAAGAGACCCACACTAGACAGAATGTTCGCTTCGTCGTCACAAAGAAATGATGATACTTTGTGGACATCTTACAATATCTCGCTACTTATAGCAAAATCCGGAAAACCGTATACTGTCCTACAGAAGTAAATTTTGCCAGCCATTGAAGAGGTTTTAAAACTGTTCTACATAAACCTGCATGTCATATCATTAAAAGAATTCAATAATAAAAAACAGGTAATGTGTTTTAAGGAATTTTACTTGATAATTGTGATTCGTGACGCGTTTCACTACACCGTAGCTTCTTCAGACGAATGAGTGCACAGAAAATAAGAATGAGAATATAAACACAAAAGTTCTTGAGTTCTCATTCTTATTTTCTGTACATTCATTCGTCTGAAAAGCATGGTGTGGTGAAACGCGTCACAAATCACAATTATTAAGTAAAATTCTTAAAACACATTATTGATAAGGAAATTTTACCAAGTAAAAGCCTCCCAAATTCAAATAATAAAAGAATTCCTTTGAGAAATAATACTGTTGAAAGTACTGATATCGAAAGCTTCTTGTGTAATTATTTGCAAACGATCCATTTCTCTATACAACTGGACGAGTCAACTTTTCCTGGTAATGCAGCATTATTATTAGCTATGTTCGTTTTGTTAGTAATCAAGAAATCTACGAGGAACTGCTCTTCGCAAGAATTTTTATTATCTTAGTTTATCTTGAATTGTAGATTTAAGTTAAACCTTGTGTTTTATCTTATTTATATCATGGATCTACATCAAGTAACGGCCTCCACAATTCAAAAGGATTACTTCATTGAAAAGCCATTCCTCATCTGATATAATATCAGTAGCTACAGATGGATCTCCTGCCATGGTTGGACGTTATCGTGGATTTATAAGTTATTTCAAACAGAATGTGTCATGGTGTTGGCAATATATTGCGTCATCCAGATGTTGTTACTTGATAATTGCGATTCGTAACGCGTTTCACTACACACGTGGAGCGTAGCTTCTTCAGATGAATGAATATACAGAAAAATATACATGAGAATATAACTATAAATGTTCTTGAGTAATTAAAAGCTTATTGGGTTGCTTCTTCTCAAGTGGTTATTTATGACAGGTATATCCAATAAAATTAAGGAATAGATTGCTCCCCGAGAAGATGCAATAGAGGTGAAGGGCTTAAATCAACTTGTTCATTGATGAGTCTACCTGAGTGTTTGTATTTATTGATTTTTAAAGTTTCCCAAAGATCTACCCTCCAATATTTATTATCTGTATGCAAAATTTCAAACTGTGGGTCGAAAGAATGATTATTTTCTAAGAGATGATTCGCGTAATTTGAATCTGATTTTTATTTGAAAAATTGCGTTTATGTTCCGATATTCTAATATTAAAATTTCCATGTGTTCTACCAATGTAGAAATTATCACAGTCATTGCAATTCAATCGATAAACACCTGATTTATATTTTTACCTGGTTTGGTTTTATTATTCTTTATATATTTGCCTAAATTATTATTAGCTTGGAAAGCTATGTTGAAGTTATTGCTACTTAAGAATGATTTCAGTTTCTCACTTGTAATGCCAACGGTGGTTAAGGTGTTGTATTTTTGTTTCAATTTAGCGACAGGTTAAACTTCATTCAATGCGATTCTACTTTGTTTTTTATTTAAAATATTATCTATTAGTTTGGGATTGTAACCAATTATTTCTGGCTATTTGTTTATTCATATTTAGTTCTTTGTTGAAATTTTCTGGTGATAACGGGATGGTAATCAATCTATTAATCAAACTATTGAATGCTGACATTTTATGTTGATATGGATGACACGACGAGTTATGTATTATAATATCTGTATGTTACGGCTTATGGTAAATTGCGAAAACATGTTTTCCATTTTCATTCGAAATTGTTACGTCTGAGAAATTTATCGAATTATTGTTTTCTATTTCGGTTGTGAATGCGATTTTTGGATGTAAGGAATTTATATGACTTTCGAAGATTTTCAACTGTCTATCTGTTCCTGTGAAGCAAATGATGATATCGTCTACATTGCGATACCAGTATAAACAATATTTACTGAGTGGATGATTATGAATTAATTGATGAAACTATATAACATCAACTAAGGATCCTACCGCAAAATTTCACAGAAAGTGGTTGAAAACATAATTTCGACAGCAATATCATTAATTACAGACCACGAAAATATAAATTCATTAACTCCAATCCACAATCCCCGAATTATATTCGTTGATAAAACTTCATAAACCTAATTACCTTATTAGACCTGTTGTTTCTTATGTAACGGCACCTTCGTTCAAACTTTCAAAATTCCTCAACGACTTGCTAATAAAACATTGCAATTTTAAATCTAAATTGTCGGTCAAAAATCCATACGAACTTATTGCCAATATCAAAGATACCACTATACCACCTAATTCCAAACTCATTTCTTTCGATGTTAAGAATCTATTTCCCAACATTCCTCCTAAAGATACGTATTACTTAGTTGAAGAATTATTAGTAAAGAATCATGTCAATAACTTCATTAAATCAGATATTCTTTCATTATTACAAATTTGTTTAGATCAAAATTATTTCCATTTCAATAACAAATATTATACTATTGAAGGCGGTTTGATTAAGGGCAATCCGTTAAGTTCTTTGTTAGCAGAAATATTCATGAATAACTCAGAGAAATTATTTCATAATCATCCACTCAGTAAATATTGTTTATACTGGTATCGCTATGTAGACGATATCATTATTTGCTTCACAGGAACAGATAGACAGTTGAAAATTTTCGAGAATCATATAAATTCCTTATATCCAAAAATCGCATTCACAACCGAATTAAAAGCAATAATTCCATGAATTTCTTAGGCGTAACAATTTCGAATGAAAATGGAAAACATGTTTTCGCAATTTACCATAAGCGTTCACATACAGATATTATAATACATAACTCGTCGTGTCATCCATATCAACATAAAATGTCAGCATTGAATAGTTTTATTCATAGATTGATTAACATCCCGTTATCACCAGAAAATTTCAACAAAGAACTGAATTTGATAAAACAAATAGCCAAAAATAATGGTTACAATCCCAAACTAATAAATAATATTTCAAATAAAAAACAAAGTAGAATCGCATTGAATGAAGTTTACCCTGTCGATAAATTGAAACAAAAATACAACACCTTAACCTACGTTGGCATTACAAGTGAGAAACTAAAATCATTCTTAAGTAGCAATAATTTCAACATAGCTTTCCAAACTAATGATAATTTAGGCAAATATATAAAAATAATAAAACCAAACCAGGTAAAAACAATAAATCAGGTGTTTATCGATTGAATTGCAATGACTGTGATAATTTCTACATAAGTAGAACACATAGAAATTTTAATATTTGAATATCGGAACATAAACGCAGTTTTCAAATAAAAATCAGATTCAAATTACGCGAATCATCTCTTAGAAAATAATCATTCTTTCGACCCACAATTTGAAATTTTGCATACAGATAATAAATATTGGAAGGTAGATCTTTGGGAAACTTTAGAAATCAATAAATACAAACACTCAGGTAGACTCATCAATGAACAAGTCGATTTAAGCCATTCACCTCTATTGAATCTTCTCGGGGAGCAATCTATTCCTTAATTTTATTGGATATACCTGTCATACATGACCATTTAAGAAGAAGCAACCCAATAAGCTTTTAATTACTCAAGAACATTTATAGTTATATTCTCATTTATATTTTTCTGTATATTCATTCGTCTGAAGAAGCTACGGTGTAGTGGAACGCGTTACGAATCGCAATTATTAAGTAAAATTCCTTAAAACACAGTACTTGTTTTTTATTATTGATAATGGAATTTCACCAAGTAAAAGCCTCCCAAATTCAAATGTTAAAAAATGTAGGAAATCTTCCCCCATATTCTAATATCCACAAGAATTACATACAATCTTCACATTGGTATTATTCACGTGATCCAAATAGCTTTGCATAATAAAGCAGCGGGGAATCGACTTTGTATTGTAAACTCAGTACGACACATTTCACAAAGTTCTATTACTTTAGAAATTATTGAATCATTTTCGTTTATTATTAACCTAACTCTATTCAAAGCAGCCATTCAGTTATACGAATAGAAAGTTCAAATTGATTCATCTTAGCAGTACACTCTAAGAAACCGAATGTTCAAACTTCTCTTTCTTGAAGTATGTCAACAAACAAATGAATTAACCCCATCACGCTACAAACTAACCCAATTGTTCAAAATTATCTCAATCCAAGAAGCCAATCCTTCGTAGAAAACACGTCGTCACTAGTGAATCCATGAAGTTTCCATCTAGTAAATACTCTGGAGTTCCTTCAAGTTTCCACGTTGTTCGAAAAACTTTGCAAAACTAGGACACCATTACCACAAAAATCTTTTCAAGTTCGATGAACGCCTCTAGAATGAAGAATGTAATAGAGGAGACGTTACATTATGATTTGAATATTCTTATGAGGTAAGCAAAAGGTGCAATTTATATATTTTATGTTACAACGGAAAGTTTGTGACAAACTTCAACACTCTTAAACATGCTACTTTTGTCATGTTATTATCACAATAGAACATGATAGGTGATTTTGGGGAAACATATATGAAAGCTGTCCTGAAAAAGTAAAGATAATGGCAATAAAAATCTTTCTCAACGATAGAATTTTTTTTTTCATTTGAATTATTGTGTCTCGACAGCAAAGGTCATTGACACATGTACAATGTGTAATTAATTTACAGTTTGGTAAACTTTTACAATTATATTCTATGTTTATATTACACAAGCTAACCAGGCAAACTATCCTCCGCCTTGAAGGCAATAAACCAGCAGATTTTGGAATTTATTAATTTTTTTTATTTGAAAAAGTACAAAAAATACTTAAGTACCTACATTAACCCATTAGTGCATGTGGAAAAAAAAATTTTTGATTTGATTATAATCTTTTCCTGAAATGAATATAATTTTACTGTTGAAACGTGGTTCTATCGCTATTTTTAAATTTCCTATCTCAGTTTAGAAAAAAAGGTGATCCGTTTGAGAGGACTATATGAATTAGAGCATATTTGGTACAAAATTTCATTTATTTTGTTCTACGAATGAAATATTGAAGATAGTAACACATTTGAATAAACTAAATACGATAAAATGACATGAAAAACACAAGATTTAACTTTAATCTACACTTTATTTGAAAAAATTCGACGACGTTTCGCTGACACAGCAGCTTTATCAAGAATGAAAAACAGAATGAAGAGTATGGTATTATAAACAAATCGTAGAATAAGTTGGATGAATAACATGAAAATCCACACCGAGAAATTGTACAGTTAGTATGAAAGGTAATAAAAACTAATTAAACAAGTTAAGTAGGGGTGAGTAATTCACATCTACCTGTTCATTCAAAAGCTTGTCCGAATGTTTGTATCTATTTATTTCTAATGCTTCTAGGAGATCTAATTTTGAACTTTTTGATTTTATATGTAATATGTCAAAGTTTTTATTGAATGAATGGTTTTCTTTTATTAGGTGGTTTGAATAATTTGAATCAGATTTATTTTTATCGAAGCTACATTTATGTTCTGATGTTCTTATGCCAAAACTCCTATAGGTCCTACCGATATAAATTTTATCACAAGAACCGCAATTGAGTTTATAGATTCCTGATTTACTTGATTTTTCAACACGAGATTTATTATTTTTAATATGTTTACCTAAGTTATTAGAAGTTTTGAAAGTTATATTAAGATTTTGTTTGACGAGAAAGGATTTAATATTTGTACTTGCAGAACCGCAGAATGTTAAACTGTTGTTAAACCTACTCCACGTAAAACTAAATTTTCTGACCATCAATTTTTGATAGATTCGTTAACCTTTCTGATACTTATTTCACAACTGATGAAACAAATCTCTTGGAGAAAGGTTTCAAACTCAATATTAAATCAAACAAGATAAAATCTGTTTTAGAAGAACTTGGCATAGATACTGAAATTTCTCTGAAAAATATTCCTAATAACATTCACCTTAAATATTTAGCATCTAACATTATAAAAATGAATCATTAGCTGACTTTAAACCGAGTAAAGATCAAAATATTTTAAAGGCCATCAAACAGAAATCGCAACTAAATGAAGTTATTTTTACAAAAGCAGATAAGGGTAATACTGTTATTGCGTTAAATAAGAATGACTACCTATTTAAAACTCTAAATTTCATTTCCTCCGGAAACTATACAATTTTAAACAAAGATCCAACTATTAAATTCCAGAAAAATATTAAAATTGCAATAAATGACGCAAAATCTTTAATTGAAGCAATAGATAAATACCAATTAATTTTACCAAACCCTCAACCACCTCAACTGCATTCACTCATTAAATTGCATATAGTAAATAACCCCGTTAGACCAGTCGTATCTTACGTTACAGCCCCAGCCGTGAAATTGCCGCACTACCTTATAGATATCATTAAAATTATTGTTCATTCAAATCAAAATTTTCTATAAAAATTCTTTCGAATTGATAAATAACATAAAAACGTTAACCTACCACCTAACACAAAACTTATTTCGTTTTTTGTTTAGAATTTATACCCAAGTGTTCCTCCAGGTGATGTCAAAATATTAATCGAAAACATGTTGAATTCGAATCATGTTAACCACATAATTAAATCAGAAATATTGAATCTGTTGGACGTTTGCATTGAACAAAATTATTTTTCTTTCAACAACATCTATTACAGTAGTGAAATTGGTTTGATCATGGGAAATCCTCTGAGTCCACTTTTAGCAGAGATTTTTATGAATAATATTGAACAGAAAATTCATCCACATCCACTCATTTCCAAATTTCTTTATTGGTATAGATATGTTGACGACATCTTAGTATGTTTCATTGAAACTACTCGTCAAATAGACTTATTTCTTAATTTCATTAATTCCATCCATTTGAACATTAAATTCACGATAGAAATTGAACAGAACGATTCCATTAATATTTTGGATTTAAAATCACTTAACAAAATAATAATCATGTTTTTTCGGTCTTTCGTAAACCAACACATACTGATACAATTATACATAACTACTCATTACATCCCATTCAACACAAAGTTGTAGCTTTAAACAGCATGGTACATCGGATACTCAATTTACCTTTATTAGTAGAAGACTATAATAAAGAGTTAAACATCATCAAACAGATAGCCATTAATAATTCATATAATCCGGATATAATAGATCTAATCATTCGTAAAAACTGTATCAGAAAGCAATAAATGAAGTATATCCTATTCATAAAGACTATAAAATTTCAACAGTTTAACATTCTGCAGTTCTGCAAGTACTAATATTAAATCCTTTCTCGTCAAACAAAATCTTAATGTAACTTTCAAAACTTCTAATAACTTAGGTAAACATATTAAAAATAATAAATCTCGTGTTGGAAAATCAAGTAAATCAGGAATCTATAAACTCAATTGCGGTTCTTGTGATGAAATTTATATCGGTAGGACCTATAGGAGTTTTGGCATAAGAACATCTGAACATAAACGTAGCTTCGATAAAAATAAATCTGATTCAAATTATCCAAACCACCTAATAAAAGAAAACCATTTATACAATGAAAACTTTGACATATTACATATAAAATCAAAAAGTTCAAAATTAGATCTCCTAGAAACATTAGAAATGAATAGATACAATCATTCGGACAAGCTTTTGAATAAACAGGTAGATGTGAATTATTCACCCCTACTTAACTTGTTTAATTAGTTTTTATTGCCTTTCATACTAACTGTACAATGGCTCGGTGTGGATTTTCCTGTTATTCATCCAATTTATTCTACGATTTGTTTATAATACTATACTCTTCATTCTGTTTTTCATTCTTGATAAAGCTGCTGTGTCAGCGAAACGTCGTCGAATGTTTTCAAATAAAGTATAGATTAAAGTTAAACCTTGTGTTTTTTATCTCATTTATATCATGGATCTACATCAAGTAACGGCCTCCACAATTCAAATAAATGCGATAACATTAACATCATATTTTTTGGCATTATTTCTTATGAAAATCGAAAAACAGTTCTTAAGGTGTAAGCCAATATAACACTTATCACATATGCACTTCAAATTTTTATGGCACATTTTACATTTCCTGTATATTTGACCAAATGTCCCACATTATCGAATCTAACTTCGTTATTGTTGACCGTTTTCTGACTGATCTGGTTGGATCTCCAGGTCTCAGTTTCTTCAAGAGCCAGCCATCTACTACACTCACAATCGAACAAATACTGAAACATTGGCAAATACCATTTTCTTTTCCGCATTCTCGATCAGTACGCAGCTACTAATCCCTCCATCTTATAAACCCCTCCCATGTATTTATTGTAATTGGATACTACTTTTGGTTGGGTAGCATTCTGTTTGGATTTGGCTTTTTTGCACCAACGTCTAGCGGTCATCATAGATTGATCTTCGAAGTTGGTAGCCATCGTTTCCTCCTTGTGGTCTTTCCATTGAACCATCATAATTTTCTCGTTCAATGTAAACCGATAAGATCCCCTTTTTCCTCTATTCCATACATTCTTCTATGGAAAAGGACATCCTTCTAAACGATTTTGGCGTATAGTACCAGTAGCACAAATATTGCCGCTTGATGGGACATTAGATCAATACCAGTAAAGTTGTTATCGAAATAAAGTTTATAACCCTTATTCTCTTCCAGTCCTGCTAATCGGATTAGAGATAAAACAACATCGTCACCAAACCAAATTGTTTTCAATCAGATTTACCAGTGTGTATTTCAAATGCTAACATATACCCTCCACTTTGACAAAGGGCCCAATTTTTAAAACCAAACCTGATTGGCTTTCCTTTGATATATTGCTTCGCATAATGTTTTCCATAGTATAGTATCATGCTCTCGTCAATCGATAGATACTCATCTATACCGCCGTGCTCTCGAAAACTTTGATTCAATCCGTCAATAAGTGGTCTCAATTTGCGAAGTTTGTGTGTCGAAACATTGTTGTTATCGTTGAAGTGAAGATGACGTAAGAGAAGCTCAAAATGGTTAAGTCTCGTCGAGTCCCAAAGTATTAAAGGAGTATCATAAGTGGCATTCCAATACATGCGTTTATTAGGGTACTGCCACTGAGCTATAAAGCTTCACATATTACATACAGTTCATCCATAGAAAAATTTAAAGAAATGTTGTTTTGTGATTATTTAAAGAAATGTTGTTTTGTGATTTGAGGAAATCAGCTGGAGATTCGGCCGATTGTGCATCGCGAGATAGAGGCACAGGATCACAAGTGGTGTTCATACAATATTTGGTAATATCCCCCGTCCACTTATGAATTTTGTTTTTCCTTGAACAGTTTTACCTTTCTTCTTCCTGGAAAGCTGTTGTATAACATAAAGTAGTATATTTTCTTCATCATCACTCTCCGATGAATAGGAAAGTGTGGTGAGGTTGAAGTCCACTTGTTCTAGCAGAAAGTTATTCATGGGTTTCGTCATCTTTACGTTTCTCGAAAGAAATTTCGCATTCTTGTATTTATGCATGTATTCTTTATTTCCTTGAAACTAAAATAATTTGTAGGAATGTGTCAGATAGAGTAAGTAGGTATATTACATAAAAATTGAAAATTAACGGTAGACAATTAACCCGGCGTCATGGGGGCTGGGTCAAAATTACCCTTTTGTAGTTCGCTTGCAATTTTACAACGACGCGCGCGACGTTGCCGCTCTTCGCAGTAGGTGGAGTTGTCGAGTCCCTCTACACGTTTATCCCGCGAAATCAGTTTGACAAGGGCCGCGTAGAGAGTTACAAGTGTTGTCACGGGAAAAAGGTAAATATGACCCATGCCTGTATTCAGTGTTACTGTTTTAAGCCATGTATTTCAATTACTGTTTACATGATTTATTGTTCTTTATGATGCTTTGTATTAGTGTTACTACATTGTTTTGAGGTTTTGACGTTTTTTTTTATTTTTACGGTAGGTAGTACGAGTAATAATGGATCGCGAAGAACTGGAAAGACGTCGTATTATGAAGGTACTTGAAGAATCGGATTTGGATGTTGTGCCGTCTGATCAGGAATCTGGAGAGGATGATGACCACGTGAGTGAGCGTAGTGAAGCAACCAATACGGAGCAAGAGATTTCGGATGACGACGAGGTTCCATTGGCGACAATTAGACGAAGGTTACAGTCTGAAGCAAATCTGCATTAGGAGGAATATGCATCAACAAGTTTGTCGACTCGTGATTGTGAGATCACATGGCAATATTTTGGTAAAGATGGTACGGCTTGGTTTCGAAAGCCTCTTCGACAGAATGTTCGAACAAGAGCTGAAAATATATCCACCAGTTGCCGGGGGTAGCTCCGGAAGCTAAGGCTGCTTTGTCGGAATTTGCGAGCTGGAACCTATTTTTTACTGATGAGATGTTGCAACTTATTCTAAAATATACAAATGAACGTATTCGTCCTAAAATAGCATTGTGCAATAACTTATCAAAATACACACATATAAAAGAATGTAGTATGGCAGAGTTGAAAACTTTGTTCGGCCTTCTTTACCTTGCTGGCTTAAACCGCTCTGGTAGACAAAACTTGAGTGACTTGTGGTCTACTGATGGCACTGGAGTAGACATTTATAGATTAGTAATGTCTAAGCAGCGTTTTTATTTTCTTCAAAGCTGCTTGACGTTTGACAATTTTTCTACTCGCGAAGAACAGAGACAATTTGATAACTTAGCTCCAATAAGAGAACTGTTTGAAGCCTTTGTTGAAACTGCAAGAAATCTTATGTTCCAAGTAACTGTCTAACAATTGACGAAATGCTTATAGCTTTCCGAGGCCACTGTGAATTTTGCCAATACATTCCATCAAAATCTGCCAAATATGGATTAAAAATATTTGCTTTAGTAGATGCACGAAATTTTTACATCAAAAATCTTGAAATATATCCTGGAAAGCAGCGTGATGGTCCATATTCTTCAAGTAACAAGCCATTTGATATAGTAGATCGAATCGTGCAGCCCATATCCAAGACAATACGTAACGTGACGTTTGATAATTGGTTCACCAGTTATGAACTTGTTCAGCATTTGCTTAGTGAACATAAATTGACGTCAGTTGGTACCATGCGTAAGAACAAGAAGCAAATACCACCTGAATTCACAAAATCGCGTAAAGGTGTTTTTACCTCTCAATTTGCCTTCGAAAAGAAATAACTCTTGTTTCTCATACACTCAAAAAAGTACAAGATAGTGTTGCTGATGTCAAGCCTTCACCATGATGACAGTATTGATAGTTCTACTGGCGAAAAGAAAAACCAGAGATAAACACCTATTACAACATAACAAAATGTGGAGTTGACGTTGCAGATGAGTTGTGCGCTTCGTATGACGTGTGTCGTAGTTCAAAGAAGTGGCCGCTGACAATCTTTTATGCCATGTTAAACATGACGGCAATTAATGGACTCATAATACATCGCATAAACAATAAGTCTAACATAAAACGACGCCGTTGTTTGAAAAACCAAGGCCTTGCTCTCGTTAGTGATCACTTGAAAGTCCCCTGGAATGTTCAAAGTTTGCCACTAGAGCTTCGTAAGAAAATTTGCCAATATCCAAGGGAATCTACAGAGGAGCCCTCAGCAAAAAAAAACAAATGCTCGTAAGAGGTGTCGAGTGTGTCCTGCAAGCAAAGATCGCAAAACTACACACGTATGTGAAAGATGCAACAAGCATTTTTGCCCTCAACATATAGTGCCTTTCTGTGCTAATTGTATTGGTAATAATGAGTCTGACTAATTTATTTTTATTATTTTATCTAAGAAGATATATAAGGGCTCTATTAGAAAACCAAAGACTGGTTAATATTTTTTTTAAGATAAGTTTTGCTAAGGAAAGCCAAATTTATTGATTTTTAGTGAATAGTTCTCAAAACCTTGTTCCTATTAATAAAAGTTTGTATTTTCACTATGTTTATGGTTTTGTATTATCCTTGTAATAGTAAATTATTGCATGTTACAAGAAAAATATTGTTTTTCTCAAACACATACAGAAATCCTTATCTGGGTAATGATGACCCAGCCCCTACGTCCGTGTAACAATTTTCCACCCCCATGACGCTGGGTTGAACACAAGAATCTAGACTCTAAGTCAAAAAATCATTGATAGAATAAAAAGAGTTTTGTGTAAAAAACATCTTCAGCTCAGAATTGAAACTCTTAACACTAGTACAATTCCTAATCATCATCATCATCATCATCATCATCAAGCACCTCGTTCTGTCCACTGCTGGACATAAGCCTCCCGTAAACTATGCCACATCCTTCTGTTCTGTGCCGTCTGTATCCAATTCGTCTGGATGCGTTTTATATCGTCAGACCACCTTGTTGGGGGACGTCCTATACTTCTTTTTGCTTCGTGTCTTGGTCGCCATTCTAGAATTTTCTTGGTCCATCTTCCGTCGGTGGTTCTTGCCAGATGTCCGGCCCATTTCCACTTAAGTGTGGCGATCCTACTAATAGCATCCTCAACCCCACTTCTTTGCCTCTTTATGTCATTTGATATTCGGTCTCTAAGGTATAATCCGAGCATGCATCTCTCCATGGCACGCTGGGCCACTCGAACTTTATTGGCCGATTTCTTGGTCAGAGTTAAAGTTTCCGCGCCGTAAGTCATGACAGGCAACACTGGTTGTAAACTTTTCGTTTCAAACGAATTGGGATATCTGATTTTAAGATATTGTTCAGTTTACCAAACGCTGCCCAAATAAGGCCAATTCTTTCTTTCACAGGTTTGGTTGTCTCGACTTATTTTGATTTCATGTCCAAAATATTTGTAGGCTTGGACTTGTTCAATTTCAGCATCACCTATCTGAATATTTTCACTTGTAACAAGATTGGTCATATATTGTGTTTAAGACGCGTTCAGCTTTAGTCCAACCCTTTCAGAAGCTTGTGTGAGCCTTTCAAGCATTTCTTTTGCATCTCCTATGTTGTCGGATATGAGGACGATGTCGTGGGCAAATCTAAGGTGGTTCAAGTACTCCCCATTAATATTTATACCCATATTTTCCCAGTCTATCCTTTTGCACATATACTCGATTAGTGTTATGAAGAGTTTTGGCGAAATCGGATCTCCCTGTCGCACGCCCCTCTGTATTTCGAATGTTTCTATTTTTGCGTGAAGTTTCACACAAGCTGTGGCATGATCATATATGTACTTTATCTGTGCCATGTATCGATGATCTATGCGACACTCAGCTAGAGCCTCTAACATTTTACGTTGGTTTATGGTATCGAATGCCTTTTCATAATCTACAAAGATGAGAACCAGGGCTTTATTGTATTCGAGGCATTTTTCTATTAAGGTTTTAATAGTTTGTAGATGATCATTCGTACCAAATCCGTTCCGGAAACCAGCCTGCTCGTAGGGCTGGTAGAAGTCAAGCTTGACTGTCAACTTTTTTGTAATAATTTTCATATACAGTTTGTATATGTGCGATAAAAGGCTGATGGGTCTATAGTTGTTAAGTTGTTTCCCTTTTTGTGCATTATCACCACCACGGCGTTGTTCCATTGGGTTGGAGTTACACCCTCCGTTAGGCATGCATAGAACAACTTCTGGATCTCTCGCAGCAGAGTCCCTCCTCCTGCTTTCAGAGATTCTACCACAACCTCATCATCACCAGGTGCTCTATTATTTTTCATCTCTGCTAATGCCGTTGATATCTCATCTATTGTTATATCTGGTATATCTTCTGACCCAACGTTTAGTATTTTGGTAAAGGGTTTTCTTCTGTTTGGTTTTCTCTTAGTCGATAGAGCTCCTGGTAGAAAACCTTTGGTAATTTCAAGGATTTCATCTTTATTTGTTGTAACGTTCCCTTCCTTGTCCGCCAACTGCCAAATATTTTTCTTTCCTGGACCCAATCTTCGTCTTCACAATTCCTAATAGATAAATCTACAATTCATAATAGATAAAGGCAATTTGTTAAAAAGCCTAGGCCCGTAAAAGTTAGTGGACCTACCAATCACATTCAGGCGACAACGAGAGATAATAAGGTCGTCTCTGCCTCAGTTGGCATGGACGTGCACTGTAGAGTTTCGGGAAAAATTATAACAATTCTCATATACATGAACACATATCCAAAAAATGAATAAGGACGGCACAGTTAAAATTTCTAGGTCAACAAAAAACTGTCTGCATTCTAATTATCTTCTTTTGATAAATGAAGGCGCTCGACGACTGAAGCGCCCCAAAACTTCATTCCATATGTCAATCTGCTAGCAACCTCAGCTTGATAGAGGCTCAACAGCTGATTAATGGTCAAAATATGGCTTTGTTACACGTTAAGAATGAAAAAACTCTATACTTGTGGATCCACGAATTTTTCTATTCTAACCTAGTTCATCAACAATAGAAGACTTCATTTTTCAAATCTCTTCAGCTATTTAGAATTTATGGGTCTGTTGATATCATTTTGGCAGAAATTCACAAGCCATAGAAAATATTATACGAGTAGTTCCATCTTCGATTTATTTCATTTGGCATTTCTTTCGTCCATGAATCTCTATAATGCAGTTGAGATTCCCGGATAATATTTCTGAAGGAAACGCTCAGTAGGTAGATAAATGGCAATATTTCCCACCTCGCGAAACGTTTGGAATAATAAGTAGTTCTGGGAGTATGAATTTATCCTCATCTCTATTGTTTTTCGAACAGAAATGAGAATTGCAAAATATCCCAACAACTTTCTCGTTTATATTACGATGCCGATTTTCTAGTTCCAAAATTTAGTCGTCGAATTGAGAATATATGAAAGAAGTTTAGGAAAAACGATGAAGGATCATGTTTGAGAGAACTGGATGAAAAGAGAACTGCTTCAATTGAAAAATCAGCTGCTGTTATTTCTCATGTATTCGATTAATCAGACAAATATCAGTATAATATACTTTGCTGTCTATACCATACATCACTACGTGGCGTAATTCGTTGTTACTTTTCCTCTTTTATATCAACTATATGAACTAAGAAATTATTTGAAGGCAACTTTATTCAACTCTGTCAAATTTGGTGGTTAGTTTTCTACCCACATATTCATAGTTTTTTACATTTTATTTCCACGACATTTGTCGAGGATGTGCTGAACTATTACACTATTTATGTTAATTTTGAACGAATGTTTTTTTTTCTACAAGAAGTCCCTCCAGATGGTGAAAGCGTATTCAGTGTGGAATCAGAAGAAGAATGAAACTGTGATGACGCTTGGCGACTCACCCCCTCACAGCAGCCAGGGCTTGAAGACGATATGGGCACAGATGAGGATGTACTTTTGTCAGATTGTAACGTACCTATTTCGAGCGCTTCAACATCATCAAATCGAACTGTTGTGTTGTGGCGAAATCAAAGTGGACGAAAAACTTCAGAATGGAAGAGCCGAGTTAATATACAAGAGGTGGAGTTATACCACATGGGTTAATAGATTCAGTGAATGTCACAGCTACAGAGATATTTTGCTTGTTTTGGTCAGAGGATCTTGTTGAAATAATCTACTTTTGAACAAATCTATATGTCACACAAAAAGAAAAATATTTTACACCTACAACGCCTGAGGAAATAAAAGTATTTCCGGTTCTGAACTTGGTAATTGGCCTAAAAAAATGCCTGGTTATAAAGACTACTGGTCTTCTGCCCCTGATCTGCATGACTCCTACATATCATCATTCATGACACTCAACCGCTTTAGCTGGCTCCTCAACAACTCGAATATGAATGATAACAACCTAATGCCTAACAAAGCTGAGGCTAATTAGGATAAGCTTCATGAAGTCAGACCATTGTTAGATATACTGAAAAAAAATTTCAAAAAAAATTATAACACACCACAAAATATGTACCAAAGAAGCCTATAAAACGAGGATACGAAGTTATATTAATATAAACTGGAAAAGAAGGTATTCGTCAATTTTGCTCCAAATTAAAATCTAAAATTCATTGAGTATCTATGAATAATATAAAAATCGATTGCTGTTCGTTAATCTAGCTCAAACTGGAGAACTGCTGTAACGATTTGGCTAATTTTGTTCATGAATTATTTGTGGTAGCCCAGAGAAGGTTGTGGCGTGCTATAATCACTTCACAACAATTTGAATTGAAACACCTGATTCCAGTCAACCCTCCATCTGTGTCACGCCACTGGCTAACAGTCTGATGCGCATAATCAGGCTATCAGATGGTATGTCTTACAGGCTTCCGAACCTTCCCCAGCACTTTCTTTCTGCCGCAGACCTTCAAACTAATTAGCTTTTGAAAATCCTATTTAGTATATATATATATATATATATATATATATATATATATATATATATATATATATATATATATATATATATATATATATATATATATATATATATATATATATATATATATATATTTATATTTATATATATGGAAAATAGCTCTTGTCAGGAAGGGTTATTCATTGATCTTGTCTCCAGTTTACATATGTAGACTCCTCGCGAAGTTTATCGCAGAAGATATTTGTCCCATCAAATATTTGCCAACGGGAGTTTTTATCTCGGAAACAGAAGCTCAGAGCACTATTTGAGCGGGATTATTTCGCTCGTTTTATAACGTTGATGTGATTCACGGCGAAAGATGTCTCCCGAGTGATGGAATATTTAACTCTCGTACGTATGTACGAGGTGCTTCCTTTCTGAAATCGATAGGGTACCCCGATGTAGCTCGATAGGATGCTTAGAAGCGATATGCGACACTGATGAGCTCCTAATAAGGGCGAAACTGCAGTCTGCCGCAGAGTTCTTTTATCTAACGAGGCCACTTTCCACCAGAATGGGCTTGGTAACAGTCACAGAGGCACAACTTTCATTATTACGGAAAATCCACACCTCATGAGACAAATAGATCATAAATATATATATATATATATATATATATATATATATATATATATATATATATATATATATATATATATATATATATATATATATATATATATATATATATATATATATATATATATATATATATATATATATATATATGACCCTAATGTTTACACACTTGTTTCATTTATAAAGTTAATAAAAAACACCGTACCCATCTACTCTCACGTCCTAGAAGATCTCAGATCGAGTGGTACTAGGTACGAAATAGTTGTAGAAAACGAGACAGGATAAAAGCGAATTTCGGGCGCCCCAAAACTCGAACATACCAGCAAGGGGCAGATGGAGTTCCTCAGCTGTGGTGAAAGCGATCCATCTAGAGGAGTAAATCTTGATAAAAAGTCCTGATCCTCCAGGTTGGGGTTTGGGCGATGGACCTGCAATTGATCACCAGTAAAAAATTATTTTGAGCAAAATTTTCCAAAGAAGCTTCGGAAGAAAATGGAAACAATAAACGACAAAACTGGCTATGAAACGGACATTGAGAATAGGTGCCTGGATTATTCAGGGAATGGCAACCAAGAGTACGGAAATGGAAGGAGATTTCGTACACATTTACAATGGTGCGCCAAAAGAAGAGATAACCAAATGTGGAGTCCCCCTTATCCTCCACGAAAAGTATGAAAAACATATCATATCATGGGACCAAATTAATGAGAGAATTCTTTTTGTAGAGATGGAACTGAAGAACGATCCAATTGTGGTTGTGGCAGTATACAGACCAAATGACGATGCTCCCCCTTCCGAAAAAAGATAAATTTTATGATGAATTGAACAAGTTACTGGATTTCATTAGTATCCGGAGAGAAAATTTTTTAATGGGAGACGTTAATAGGAGAACAGGAATCAGAGCAGATGATCCTGTAATAGAGCGCTATAGGGAGGTTAGGTTACAGTAAACAACAACGGTGATCGAATTATAAAACTTTGTCAACAACACAAGCTGAAAATCACAAAAGGCTATTTTCAGCACGAAGATATTTACCTTTTTACGTATATACAACAAACTTGTAATCTGAAGAGTATAATCGATTATATCGTTGCGAAAGAGGATTCCGCTCTCAAAATTACCGACGTCCGAGCTATCAGGGGACCAGAACGTGGTACTGACCATAACCTTTTGCTTTACAAAGATTATTTAACATATAGAAAATCCTTCGAAGAGCCTTCAATAGAACAAAATAACTCAGGAACATACACCATACACTCATGAACAGTACAATTTTGAGAAGCTTGAAAACGACTCTATCAAATTCTTATACCAACTGTACATATCAGATAGATTGAGGAACTTACAACAGCAAACACCAAACGATATGTACGAAGATAATAATTCATGAAGCTGCTCACGAAGTACTAGGTGAAAAACCTATGAAAGAAAAGGGTAGTAAAGCAATCCCGCCTTGGTGGAATGTTTATTTAGAAAAACCTGTAATGACAATGACCCGAACTACATGGGCAGTACCCAACAACACCTCTTTTTATTCGATAGATATTATTCTACGTTCCAGTCCGAGAGAGTTGGTGTTTTCTACTAGACCACAGGTGAGGTGAGTTTCTACATTTCTTTCAGCAGAAAATCCAGATCATGATACTTCTTAACATTTTCCGTGTAAGCCTTTTCAAGGTTCTCATCAAGAAGTACAGTCACATCCAGCAGTACTGCTCGCTTCTCCTGCCAAATAAAAAGGGCTATATCTGGACGATTGTGCACTGTATCTCTGTCAGTTAATAAAGTAGTATATATATATATATATATATATATATATATATATATATATATATATATATATATAGTCATGGGTTTTCTCTTTAGTTTATACTGCTCAGAATCTCATTTCATATTTTATTTATTTGTTTATATAAATGTTATATAATTAACTGACAATTTTGTCATATTTATATTCAGAGCAGTATTCTATCCGATCGTTCACCACTTCACACAAAGGAAACTATTAATGAGTAACATTCAGTGTTACTTGACTAAGGTCCGTACACTGGATTTTTCCGGAGAGAAAGCCTCTGACACTACTGGTTGGTACATTGATATCATTGTCTGATGATGCTATAGTATGTATATATTCTGGTAGATTGATATATTCTCATAGCATTTAACTATATCCTAATATATAATTATTCCAGGATATGTTTTGATTATAATCATTGCCTGGCAATGGTATTAATTACCGGGTGGTGGATTTCTATTTTTTCATGAAATCAGTTTGATTGCATGAACAGATATATAGGCAACTCGTCGGGTCTTTCAGATGCAAGAACCTAAGACAGTGAATTCAACAGCTGACGTTGACGGATTTATGAAGGTCTACAATGATCTGATAATTTGAATACACCCTTAAATGGATTGCTGCAACCAGTTATATTCAAATATTAATTGTTATTACCTGTTTTTGTTTGTCTTGCTTTTTTGTAATTGTTTTACCAGTGACGACAATGCTGTGAAGAGAGAATCTGTAAGGTGAATAGTTTTTAACGTAAGCATTGTATTATGCGTTTTACTGAAATTATAATTTTTGTTTTAGATAATAATTGTGCAGAGGTGAATGTTTTCTGATGATGGCCCTGTACCGAAACGCGTAAAACACTTTGCAAATTAGTTTTAACCTCAAACACTTTCCGTTCCGTTATATATATATATATATATATATATATATATATATATATATATATATATATATATATATATATATATATATATATATATATATATATATATATATATATATATATATATATATATATATATATATATATATATATATATATATATATATATATATATATATATATATATATATATATATATATATATATATATATATATATATATATATATATATATATATATATATATATATATATATATATATATATATATATATATATACCTTAATTTGAAAAACACATCTTTCAACTCTAAAAATCATTCGGTTTCTTTTTATGGTATCAATGTCTAGGTCTAAAGTGCCAATAAGTAAAACAAATGAATTCTTATATTTTTTACTTTTTGAAGAAAATTGTACTGTTTTTACAAGATTGAAGAGGCATCTACGATTTAGGACACTTCTGATACATAATTGTGCTTCTGGTGGAACTGATTAATTAATTAATTAAAATTGATGTAGAATAAATGATAGACAAGCTATTGACACTTAATGAATGCATTATATGTAAGACTAAAATAAGTACATTCTTTCAATACTTTCAAGCATTTTTGGAACACAAATTGGAATAAAAATATGCAAAATATATAGTTTTCTCATGTTCTTTATTTTTCCATAGGTTTTCCATAAAATTTTGAAATTTATTGATTATTATTAAAAAGCATTCAATGCAACAATATATATTGCAACTCATCCACAAATAGACGAAAAAATAGCAGGCAATTTTCCTTCACGTTCGTCCAACCATTACTCAACTGAAATAAAAAACTAAAGTGAGCATCTTCTTTTTCATTGGGCACCCAATATACCGTTTACTTTAGCTATATATCATGCGGAAATTCCAAACATTAAAAACCTATACCAAAGATGTATGACAACCGGTGCCAGATTTCAATGAAAAATCGACTTGCCTATCTGATGAAATGATCTGCTTTCACTTGTAAAAAGCCGAACAGGATGAAACATTTCCTCTATTGAGATTCCCACAGAAAAAAAACCTCAGTGTGACATTGATTTATTAATTAATCAGATAACGCCAAGTTTTTCCTATGAAGAGATAGAGAGACGAACACCAGAAAGAACTGATTGTCGTTTAGGATGATAGATTCATAGAAACGGTTTCAGAATGGAAATATCATGAATGTCTCTATACTGTTCTTGTTTTTCTCAGTAATCGTTCAATCAGCTCATTTAGAACACAAATTGATTATTAGGAATTTCATACTTCTCTGAAAATTTAGTCATTCAATTAGATAATAATAATAATGATGATACATTATCTCACCAGGTGGTTCATTCACTCGGATGAATGATTTTAATTGAAGAGGCAAATTTGAATAATTCTAAAGAAGTGACAATGTTGCCCTAAGGAGCCATGGTAACGAAGTTTTTTCAGAGGAAGTCATCCATAACATTACCCACTTAAATCACTTTAGAAGTGCCGGCTCGGTGGCGTATGGGGTATGATGCTCGTCTCCTAAGCAGAATTACCTGGGCTCAATCCCCACAAATTCGGTGCGATTTTTCGGATTCTGGAAATCGCTGGAGTGTCCATCTTTCGGAGGAGATGATGTAAAGCTGTCGGTCCTGTTTAACAGAGATGTGTCGGACATTAAAGATCCCCTCGACACGAGAGGGGTTCGGCAAATTTCCCGGGTTAGTGAGGTGACAGAATTCCCCGGTGTGTCATTAGCCGAAAGGCAGAAATAGGGCACGTTAAAGGAAAAACAAACAAACAAACACTTTAGAAGTGTAAGTAATGCAGATTGCAAAAAATTTTTAATTTTGCATCTGAACATCCGAGGTATAAGTGATAAATTCCAACTACTGGATGACTTCCGTATGGATATAAATTATTCAGATGTGTTATATCTATCAGAACACATTTTAAACTGTACATTGGCGAGTGGGATAGTACACTGCGGCTGTTTATGGTCGCTATGCATTGTGTCAGGGTGGGATACCTATTCTCTGCAGATATAGTAATTATACAACTCTTGAAGGTAGAAACCCTTTTTCGATGGAGTTATACTGCGAAGTGGCCGCTATTAAACGAAATAATTTGAAAAGAAGTATTGTTTGTGTGTATCGAGCACCTTCCGGTGAGTGTTTTTTGCATGTTTTTGACAAAATGTTATTCAAGGTTAATCTTTCCAGCAAATTCATTTTGTTTGGTGATCTAAATGTTCATTTTAATATTCCTGATAAATATAGTGAAGCATTGTGCGACCTTCTTTGGACTTTTGGCTTTCACCAAACCATTTTTGAGCCTACTAGAGGCCCAAATTGTGTTGATAATATTTTTCTTAATTTCCAGCCTGTGAATGAAAATGCTGAGGTGATAGATTTTTGTTCTCTGACCACAAGGCTTAGCAGGCGAGTATGGATGTCCTGGGTGAGTTTAGTACAAATGCTTATATACAAGGTATTACATAATCGTATGTAGCAACTCCGTGCGTTCTTGAGCAAAAAAATAATTGAACGATTGTATGCATTTACTGAATTGAAATCATTTCTAATTGAAAAAATGACTAGTAGGCTTTGATTGACAAATTGCAAGAAGAGACCCTATTGCATCGTATTCCATACTCCAAAGTCAATTTCTGGAAGCAACAGGCATCAATGTATCAGTCGAAACGATACGCCAAATACTTAATTCGAGGGGTTTAAACCTTATGAGTTCCATAGCTAACCAGAAACCAAAAAATTGATAGACTTAGTTGGTGTATCAAGCACCAAATTTGGAAAATTGAAAATTGGCGAAATGTTCTTTTTTCGGATGAGACCAGAATTGGTGTTAGATCAGGGGGATAAGGGGTAGTGGAAGACAAGCTAGACTCCGAGATAAATTTCGAAATACCAAGGAGGCAGTGTGATGTTTTGGGGTTGCATTATGCTGGTAGCAGAACAGATTTGATTTTGTTTCCTGCAAGTGTAACGGCTAGAAATTACGTAGACCTAGTGCTGGAGTCCACAGTGAGACTCTAGCGAGGTGCCTATGGTGAGAATTTCACTTGAAACAGAGGGAATCTCTATTGTGGACTGGCCTGCCTGCTCTCCAGACCTAAATCCTATTGGAAATTTATGGGATACTCTCAAAAGTAAAGCAAGGTCAAGCCAGGATAATTCAAGATCCCCATAACAGCTCGTCCAAGCCGCCACAAAAGAGGTGGTCGAAAACCTAATCCCGAGCATGTTTAGACGTATTCAGGTTTGTATCAGGGCAAGAGGAGGTAATACAAGCTACTGGGGTCAAGTAAAAAACACCGAGAGAAATCAATTTCTGTTTTTTTACTACATGTGGAAAGAGTCTAATATGTTCTTTCATTTGTTTCTTTCTTAAAATAAACCTTGATTTATTTCTTTTTTCGATTGAAATATCTCAAAATGATCAATTCTAATCATCATTCGCAATTTCAAAAATCCCTGAGGTAATATTCAAAATATAGGGTGATTCCATATAAATTTGGTTGTGTGTATACAGGGTGTAACATCATATTGGAAAGAACTTGAGGTACTAAATGTACGTGCAATTTTGAGAAAAAAAAAATTATAAACATAGGTCGGAAAAACTTCGTTACGGAGCTACAAGGTGTTTAAAGTTTCGGAAAAAATTGGTTTTTCTTCGAAATGCAGTTTCTGAGATACTCAGCCCAATTTTGCAAAGCGAGCTATTTTTCAGCCTCCATCATTGCAGATCGTGAATTTCAACTAGAATCTACAAGGTGTTTTCAGTGGCGTACTGCAAAAATGTTTGAAAGGGCAAAAGGAGACATGGCCTCGGAAAAGAAAAGACCGTGTAAATTTCAGTTGAAATCTAGGACGTTTATTGATGGAGACTGTGAAAAATATCTCGCATTCTAAATTTTGTCTGAATATCTCAGAAACTGCAGTTTTAAAGAAGAAAAAACAATTTTCTCTGGAAATTTCAACGCCCTGTACACCTTTTTCTATAAATTGCACATATTTTTGACCCCTCAAGTTGTGACATACTAGTATGTAACACCCTGTATCATACGACTCTTTCTTCGTTTTCATCTAAGCTTCGCAACCCAATTAGACTTTATGACGCTCGAGTAAATTCTGATTCAGCATCGTGGGCTCCCCTACTAGAATAAACTACGAGCATTTGTGCTACATATGTCTACTATTTCATAAAATTTTGCCATTGCAAGAATGCTATGCCCACTGCAAGAATCCTTTGCACACTTTCCATCTAAGGTTCGTTTCCTCCTTTTCATTTATCCATACATAAAGGAACCCCAACAGGCTACCCCAATAACAGTGGCTCTCCAAAAAAATTTTAACAAATTATAAATACTGATTATCGAGTTCTAATGTTATTAATTTCGACTTAGAAGTAGAGAATCTCAAATTAGAAGAAAAGAAAAGAAAAACTGAGAAGATACGATACTATCACCTGCTACTTATTGAATATAAGTGTTACTTCTTCTTGAAAACCAAAAACTAGTAGAAAGAATAACTATATCATTCAAATGCCAATTATATAAGCGCATTATTCTCGGGAAAACAGAATTATAACAAAGAGATGTCCTGGCTTTAAGAACGCAGAAAGTACTATTCGACAGTTTGGGTATTTAGGCGCATAAAATGTTTAAAAAAATACCAATGAAAATTCGAATTTATTATTTGAAAGACAATGGAGAAAGTCGAAAAGTACTCTTTTTCGCTCCAAGCAGAAGATATTATACTCACGAGACACAATATCATAATGAGTACTCAACAAAGCTTCATTGAACCTATAATTTAAATTCTTCGAAAATTTCCGCTGCATTTCTGATGGCTTTGTCCAACTAGGTGTTGATAATCTAGTAAACTAAAGTATGGGGACTTTCAACGGTACAATATTTGTAAATCTTTTGTGATTCTCAATACAAAACCTAGTCTTTTAAAAGTTTTTGAAACAATATTATCCAATATTATCAATATGAGATATAAATGTTAGCTTCTCATGAAAAATAACACCCAAATCGCTAACACGGTCCACCTTAGGTATAACATGCTCTCCTAACGAAAATGAAGTCTCTATTCTACCCGTATTTTTTGTGGAAATTATGTGTTGGCATTTACTGAAATTCATTTTGAAGAACCGTGAGGTACAGAAAGATAACATCCGAATCCTTTTGAAAAATTAGCCGGTCAACTGTAGAACAAATTCTTCTATAAACCTTCAGATCATCTGCAAACATTTCATGATTAGGTACAGCGAAAGCATTCGTGGATATCATTCACGTATAAAACGAATAAAAGGGGTCCTAGATGTGAGCCCTGGGGACCTCAGAAATTACGGAAATAGTACTAGAATAGACACCATGTACTACCACGAATTGTAACCTATCAGTCAATTAGAACGCAATACATCTAAGCAGAAAGCAACAGATTCCAAAATCTGACAAACCTAATATCAATGTTTTATGATGAACAGTATCAAAAGCCTTGGTCATATCCGTTTATACTGCATCAACTTGTATACCATCATCTAGAGCCCTCGATACAAAATCTGTGTAGGGCGCCAAATAAGTAAATTCTGACCTGCCTTCAACAAAGCCGTGATGGTGTTATGCTAACTTTAAACAACAAAATTGAAAGAGCTGTTCTGTCACTAGTGACTCAAAATTTCTTCCTTTTCCAAAATGACTTAAAATAGATATCAGTCCATAATTATTAATATGTTCTTTATCTCCAGATTTGAATATCGGTATTATTTTGGCAAGTTTCCATTTTTCAGGAGAAACGCCGAGTTAAAGTAACTTATTGATAATTAGTTGCAAAGGTATGGCCAACGCTTCAGCTCAAGTTTTGAAGAAAATTGGAGGAATAGAATCCGGTCCAGCTGCTTTACTGCAATCAAGGTTCTTGATCTTATCAACTCTGTCATATGTAACTGAAACATATAGGTAATGCTGAATTGAATTTCCTTTCATACAGAACAAGTGTACTGAAATCCTCAAATGCTTCCGCGAAGTACCCACCGAAAGCATCAGATATTGAATTTTTATCATCAAACTCTGCCTGATCAAGTTTCATTGTATACGGAATATCATGGGCCTTCTTCAATTCAGAGACATAAGACCAAGATGTTTCAGGATTTTCAATGACACTCTGTTCGACAGACGATATATTACCGTCATAATCTCTCTGTATTGAAATTTTACATTGTTTACGTGGCTCTTTGAAATTCAAAAAATCTTGATGAGATTTGAATTTTTTAAACCTAGCATAAAATTTAGATTTTTGAGTGATCAAATGAATTGTCTTTCTAGAGAACCAGGAGGGATATTTCTCTTTTTGTTTTTGTAGGATGTTTTCGACACATGCCTTTCGATGATAAGATTTAGGTTAGAATAGAAAAGTTCAGTACACGTATTGACATCATCATCAGAGAAAAGTGCGCTCCAATCTACTCGAGTCAATTCACTATTAATTGATTCATTATCTGCACCAAAAAAATTTGTATACCGAGCTCACTTTAGAATCCGGTGTTTCGATTAGATTGAGCTGAACATATGCCTCTAAGGCTGGGTGGTGTACATCCTCCTTACAAAAGATAAGGAGCTTTTCAAAACTTCAATATCCTCTATTTTTAGATAGTAAAGATGTGTTGATATTCTAGATGGCTTTTAACTAAAGTAAAAGATAGGACTTTCAACAGTACAATATTTGTAAATCTTCTTGGGATTCTCAATACAAAACCTAATCTTTTAAAAGTTTTTGAAACAATATTATCAATATGAAATATAAATGTTAGCTTCTCATAAAAAATAACACCCAAATCGCTAACACGGTCCATCTTAGGTATAACATGCTCTCCTAACGAAAATGAAGTCTCTATTCTACTCGTATTTTTTGTGGAAATTATGTGTTGGCATTTACTGAAATTCATTTTGAAGAACCGTGAGGTACAGAAAGATAACATCCGAATCCTTTTGAAAAATTAGCCGGTCAACAGTAGAACAAATTCTTCCCTAACCTTCAGATCATCTGCAAACATTTCATGATTAGGTACAGCGAAAGCATTCGTGGATATCATTCACGTATAAAACGAATAAAAGGGGTCCTAGATGTGAGCCCTGGGGACCTCAGAAATTACGGAAATAGTACTAGAATAGACACCATGTACTACCACGAATTGTAACCTATCAGTCAATTAGAACGCAATACATCTAAGCAGAGAGCAACAGATTCCAAAATCTGACAAACCTAATATCAATGTTTTATGATGAACAGTATCAAAAGCCTTGGTCATATCCGTATATACTGCATCAACTTGAGCCCTCGATACAAAATCTGTGTAGGGCGCCAAATAAGTAAATTCTGACCTGCCTTCAACAAAGCCGTGATGGTGTTATGCTAACTTTAAACAACAAAATTGAAAGAGCTGTTCTGTCACTAGTGACTCAAAATTTCTTCCTTTTTCCAAAATGACTTAAAATAGATATCAGTCCATAATTATTAATACGTTCTTTATCTCCAGATTTGAATATCGGTATTATTTTGGCAAGTTTCCATTTTTCAGGAGAAACGCCGAGTTAAAGTAACTTATTGATAATTAGTTGCAAAGGTATGGCCAACGCTTCAGCTCAAGTTTTGAAGAAAATTGGAGGAATAGAATCCGGTCCAGCTGCTTTACTGCAATCAAGGTTCTTGATCTTATCAACTCTGTCAGATGTAACTGAAACATATAGGTAATGCTGAATTGAATTTCCTTTCATACAGAACAAGTGTACTGAAATCCACAAATGCTTCCGCAAAGTACCTACTGAAAGCATCAGATATTGAATTTTAATCATCGAACTCTGCCTGATCAAGTTTCATTGTATACGGAATATCATGGGACTTCTTCAATTCAGAGACATAAGACCATTATGTTTTAGTATTTTCAATGACACTCTGTTCAACAGATGATATATTACCGTCATAGTCTCTCTGTATTAAAATTTTACATTGCTACGTAGCTATTTGAAATTCAAAAATCTTGATGGAATTTGAATTTTTAAACCTAGCATGAAATTTATGTTTTTGAGTGATCAAATGAATTGTCTATGTAGATAACCAGGAAGGATATTTCTTGTTTTAGGAGGATCTTTTCGACACATGCCTTTCGCTGATAATATTTAGGTTAGAATAGAAAAGTTCAGTACACATTATCATTATCAGAGAAAAGTGCGCTCCAATCTACTCGAGTTAATTCACTATTAATTGATTCATTATCTGCACCAAAAAAAGTTGTATACCGAGCTCACTTTAGAATCTGGTCTTTTGATTAGATTGAGCTGAACATATGCTTCTAAGGCTGGGTGATGTACATCCTCCTTACAAAAGATAAGGAGCTTTTCGAAACTCCAATATCTGATATATGCGATACGATTAAATTCAAAACTCTATTTTTAGATTATAAAGAATAACGTATGAATAAATCGAATATTTTTCGGATTGTAGTAGCGGAATTTTCCTTTCATCTTTGCACCCTGTCTGTCAAATCTTAGAATCGCCAGTACGGTTAATGAACGTTTTTGGGACATTACCACTCTAAAAATCGGTGTACGTTTTTCTTTCTTGTACATCTTCGTGATTTGATTTATAAATAAATGTGAAGTTAGACGTGAAATTGGCAAAACTGTGTGTGTTTGGTTAATTGAAGAAATTCAAAACGTTTTGATAATTTTGCAAGGAAATCTCAACTTGGAAACCAAATTCGGTGACTGAATTGAAAGATGCTCCGATCACCTCAGTACATATTTTTAGCGATAAGCATCATAATTTGAGTACAGAAAATTCCAAAATATGTTTAGTTATCAATTCGTTTCATGGTAAAAAACAATCCTAGTTTATGAATAAATTTTGAGCTAAAAGCTTATGTGTTCGTCGATCTAACCCCATCACAAAATATATATTTTACGTATTTTCCAAAATCTTAAACATATTTTCAAAAAATCATTACATATATTTGTACTCACGTTCACATTTCGTCCTTACATATAATCCGTTCATTGCTCATAACCCAAGAAAGTGGGTAGTAATAGTAGTAGCGCATCTCCTAGCATTTTTACTGCAAATATTTTGGTCAGCATGAATATGGTAACGTGCAACTCAAGCAACATGCTTTTCGCATTTTAGGCAGGCATGTTTGAAAAAATTCACATATATCAAAATTAAAAAAAACTTCAAACGAAGAAGTTTCCAACAATATGAAACTCAACAAGAAAGTTGGGGGAAAAGTGGAAGATAAAGGAAAAAATAACTATTCGACAGATTAATATTATTACAACTGATATAATTCCAATAAAAATTTTCTACGAATTGGGCTTTCTCCATAAGTAGTCATAAGAGGCATCAAAATCCAATCTAAATATTATTGCATCCAGCACAATGTTATCTTATCTTGTTCAATGTTTCAAACAGAAGCATCCTGTTTATGCCAGATATTAAACTGAAATAGAGGCAGAACATCTAAAATTACAGAAGCCCTTGTTGCCATTCGTAGTTAATTCCAAATTTATCGACGTTCTCGCTGCATGTTTACCATTTCCACTCATGTCCAAACAGCCACAAAATTAAATAACTTCTCACCAGTAAACATGGCGGATATATAATCACATAGTGCATATTATCGGTATATCACTTGAAGTTGAGAACTTAAACGGTAAATTCCGATTGTTTCTGATAGTTTCAAGGCATATACGCTTATTTTATTCCAACGCATAATTTTTCATATATATATATATATATATATATATATATATATATATATATATATATATATATATATATATATATATATATATATATATATATATATATATATATATACACCGACGAGTTGCCCATATATTTGTTCATGCAATCAAACTGATTTCATGAAAAATATAAATCCACCACCCGGTAATTGATACCATTGCCAGGCAATGATTATAATCAAAACATATCCTGGAGTAATTATATATTAGGATAACGTTAAATGTTATGAGAATATATCAATCTACCAGAATATATACATACTATAGCATCATCAGACAATGATATCAATGTACCAACGAGTAGTGTCAGAGGCTTTCTCCCGGAAAATCCAGTGTACGGACCTTAGTCAAGTAACACTGAATGTTACTCATTAATAGTTTCCTTTGTGTGAAGTGGTGAACGATCGAATAGAATACTGCTCTGAATATAAATATGACAAAATTGTCAGTTAATTATATTACATTTATATAAACAAATAAATAAAATATGAAATGAGATTCTGAGCAGTATAAACTAAAGAGAAAACCTATGACTCTACCTCATTATTATTTTCGGAAAGAAACCTACGAAGAATATTACAAGATTTGATGACTGTTATCTTTTGTAACTGTTCAAACAAATTTTCTTCAGACCCAAAATCTCAATACTTTTGTGAAGATTTCTAGGAATAACGCCTGTTGTAGAAATAATAATCGGTAGAATAAATATTTTCTTCATTTTCCACATTTTTTTAATCTCGTCGCCAAGCATCATATATTTAGAAATTTTTTCATTGTATTTATTTTGTATATTATGTGTGTCGGGTATAGCAATATCAATTATATATGTTATTTGATTCTGTTTATCAATAAGAACGATATCTGGTCTATTGTGTTTTACAGCTCTGTTGCACAGAATTGTTTTATCAAAATAAAGTTTATATTTGTCATTTTCTCAAATAATCCCAGGTTCATATTTTTGAAATTTTTTCTTTTGGGAATTAGGTCATGTTTAATTCCTAGATTGAAGTGAATAATATTAGCAACGGCATTATGTCTTTCTAAATAATCTGTTGAAGCAAGGACTGAGCAAGATGATAATATATGAAAAACTGTTTCTGAAGAACAGAAACATCTACGGCAAGAATCATCTATATTTTGTTTGATGATATGTTTTCTATAATTCCTTGTGAAAACAACCTGGTCCTGGATCGCAATTGCCAAGCCTTCTGTTTCAGCAAACAATTCTCCAGATACTAACCATTTATTCGATGCAATTTCATCAATATAATCATTTTTCAATTCTTTAGGTGCTTTCCGTGTAATTCCTTCTGCATCCAACTTTCTCTTTTAGAATTATCATCAAATATACCAAAATCTACCTTTTGCATTGTCAAGTTCAGAGGTGTAAGATTATAATCTGAAGCAACAACAATATCATGTAATTTAGACGTTCTCTGTTTATCATGAAAATGGGAACGTAGATGAAAAATCTATATATATATATATATATATATATATATATATATATATATATATATATATATATATATATATATATATATATATATATATATATATATATAAATATTTGATTATACTGGGAATATGGGTTAAAATTGACAGATATTATCTTTGGTTATATATAATTTGCAGATATCTATTTTACGCGTTTCGGCACCATTGCCATCTTCAGAAAATCTGTATCTGCACAATTATCTAAAATTAAAATCGAGATATTTTAAAATAAGTACATATACTATATCTTACATTTAAAAACTTAACCGACGATATCATTCTGTCGTTATCACATTAAGACTGCCATGAAAGGAAACAATAAACAAATATAGGCAAACATTCTTAAAATTACTGTATCACGGGTTGTGGAATTATACACTTCACAGTTAAGAGATAAGATTTCCATAGATATTCATTAAACCATCAGAGTCAACTTTTGAGTTTATTGTCCTAGGTTCTTTCTGGATTTTGATCATTTCTAAAATATTCCTTTTAAAATCATTATATTCCGTTGTGAGTACTTGTGCATTTGCATAGTCAAATTTGTGCAGTCTTTCAATACTATGCCTTGCTAGAGCTGTGACTACTTTGTTCGATCTAACGGAATATTCATGCTCGTAGACCCTCTTATGCAAATATTGTTTGGTATTGCCAATATAACACCCATCGCACTCTTGGCATTCTATTTTATATATGCTATGAGTTTTGTTTTTTAATTCAATGCGAGGTTTTAAATTTGTGAAGAATTTCTTGCTATGATTATTAGGTTTATGTCCCACTTTGATGTTGTATTTTTCTAGACACTTGTTTATCTGTTGAGACAATCCGGGAGTGAAAATGAGACCTATATGGTTGAAATCACCTTTTTCTTCTCTTTTCGGTTCCGTGTTATAAATTTGATGTATTCTTTGTCTTATCAGTGGTTCGTAAAAGTTTGGTGGATATGAATTTCTTCTCAGCACTTTCTTCAATTTCATTAGATTCTTTCTTCTATATTTGGGGTGTGATAGTTTTATTGCTCGATCAACCAGGCCATTAACAACACTTTTTTTATACCTGTTAGGTACGCTTGATTCAAAATTCAAATATCTTCCACTCCATGTTGGTTTTTGATACCAATTGGTGTATATCGCTCCGTATTCGTCATATGAAATTTGCATGTCAAGAAAAGTTATTTTTCTCCCACTTTCTACCTCGTTCGTAAATTGGATCTTATTGTGGTATCTATTAAAGGCTTTTGTTATTTGTTTTATTTGATTCGATGGTATACATGCAATACAGTCATCAACGAAGCGTTTATAGAATTGCACTTTGAAATTTAATGTTGAAAGTATTGTGCATTCGAGATCTTCTAATATGAGGTTTGCTATTGCAGCTGAAATAGGTGATCCCATTGGAGTTCCGAATATTTGTGAATAAATCTGGTCTTCGAACATGAAATAGGTAGAGTCTAAGCAAAATTTCGTAGCCCTTATAAATTCTTTTTGTGGTAGATCTGTGAAAGGAGCAATTTTCTCCCATTTTTTGTCGATTATCTGAAGTGCGAGTGTACATGGGATATTGGTGAATAGGGATATCACATCTAAAGATATGTGTACAAAGTTTTTGGAACAATTTGATTTTTATGAACTCATAAAATGCCAGGAATCTTTTATGAAGTAGTTATTTGTGCCAAGTATATTAGTTATAGTTTCGATAGATATTGTGCTAAGTTATAGGTTGGTGAATGTATGTTACTTACTATAGGTCTTAAAGGGATTGATTTTTTGTGTAATTTTGGCAACCCATACATGAAGGGTGATCTTCCATTGTGACAAATTAATTTGATTTTGAGATCTTTGTCAATGTATTTTGCAGTACACCAACTGTTTATCATTTTGTTCATTTCAAGTTGAATTTTGTTAGTGAGGTCAGTTTTTCTTTTTTATATGTATTGGATTTCTTTCATTTTGTAATCATAGTCTCTCTTGTTCATAAACACTACACTACAGGGAAAAAACTAGGAATTCGTCAAAAACAACCCAGATGTAACCATTCTTAGAGCTGATAAAACCAACAAAACAGTGTTTATGAACAAGAGAGACTATGATTACAAAATGAAAGAAATGCTTAACGACACCAATACATATAAAAAGAAAAATGAAAATAGGCTCTCACATCATCGCATGCTCCTGCGGTCAGAGAGGATTAATACTTTTTTCCTTTCGTTTTCTTATTGCACAAGGATAGATCTATTGCTGAATTGAAATAGATTATCCTCATTTTATACAGGAGTGACTCAAAAATCTTATTGAATATTGTAATTTTAAAAATATCATATCTCTATTTTTTCAAATGGAACACTCTGTATTTCATTATTCATGTAAACGCATAAAATATTGTGCTTTATTTTGCAGAAGTAACCTCTTCTTTATCTTCGATCATTTTCGAAATAATCGATTATTTGTAAAAATTTTGATGAAAATTCTACAAACTACATAAAAAATCAAGATGATTAAAAAGTAAATCGAGGTATGTGTTGACGTTTTTTTTATTTGTGCATATTCTGAATTTTACATGGTGATTTTATCAGCGTTTCGTTATCAAACATTTTTAAAGTGAGGTTTGAACCCAATTTTCTCAATTTACTGCCATGAAGTTCTCCAAAGAAGAAATGGTAGACATGATTTTTATTTTGGGTGACTGTGATAGAAATTCTTTGTTGGCAAGTAAAGTTTATGCACAAAGGCTTCCTGATAAGAGGCATCCTGATGCAGGATGCTTTGAAAAACTTTTAATTTAATTTATCGAAACGGGTAATATCGCTTACAAAAAACATGAAAAACCAAAAACTGCTACAGCTGAAGACAACCAGTTATCAGTTTTGTTGACAGTGACAGAGGACCAATATAAAGGCCAAAGGAAGATTTCTCAGTTAACAGATATAAGTCGAACTTCCGTCCAGAGAATCTTGAAAGTGAATAAATTTTATACATATCATGTACAGCTGCACTTAACAATCAAGACTATGAAAATTGAATCAATTTTTGGAATTGGGCAAGTAACAAAGTAGCGGAAAATCCAAATATGTTTCGCAGAGTTATTTTCGCGGACGAGGCAGTTTTTCACAAGAATAGGCCTGTTAACATGCTCAACTGCCATTATTACGCCACGGAAAATCCACACCTCATGAGAAAAAAAGATCACCAGCATCATTGGTCCTTGAATGTATGGGCCGCTATAGTAGATGGATATCTAATTGGGCTGCACTTTTTCAACGGTCACCTCAATATTGAAATGTTTTAAGATTTTCTGCAAAATCATTTACCAATCTTACTTGCGAATGTACCAGAACATATAAGACAAGATTTGTGGTTTCATTAGGATGGAGCACCGGCAGGTTACTCACATCCGGTTAGGGAGCATTTGAATCATGTATTTCCAAACAAATGGATAGGACATGGTGCTCCTGTTAGATGGCCAGCTGGGTCTCCGGACCTTACAAGTCTAGATTTTTCTTGTAGGGTTATATTAAGGGCATCGTTTACCAGATTTCTTCTACAACACAGTTGGATATGAGACATAGAATACTCGACGTCCTTCTGTCAGTTAATCATCAAATAATGTCGAGAGTCCAACGGTTTTTATTCAGAAGGATTAAGGGGTGTCTACAAAGAAACGAACACTTACTGAAATAGTTCAACACCTTGTAGATCATCTCACCAAATACCAATTTATAACGTATTTCATACAAGACTACCTTGAAATATGTCCATTTCTCTGATCAAGTATAATGGTAGGTACTAAATCACTCTTCTTTCGCAACCTCTGATTTTATTGTTTCAGTTTATTTTTTTTCATTTCGAAAATTGTCGAAGATAAAAATAAGGATACTTCCGCAAAAATGTAGCACAGTATTTTATACGTTGACATAAATAATAAAATGGAGGATGTTCCATTTGAAAAAATCAAGATATGATATCTTTAAAATTACACTATTCAATAATTTTTTGAGTCACTCTTGTATAAAATGAGGATAATCAATTTCAATCCATCAATGAAGCTATCCTTGGGCTATAAGAAAACGAAAAGAAAAAAGTATTCATCCTCTCTGGCTGAAGGAGTATGCGATGATGTGAGAGCCTATTTTACGAAAAAAAAATTATTGTGACGAAACGACTCACCAAAAATTGTTAATACTTAAAGACATTATAGCAGAAGTTAAGACGCTCTTGAATTTTCAACAAAAAAGTGGATTCCCAACCTGAAAAACCACCGTGGATATTTTTAATAGAAAATTGGGACACCCTGTTTACTTCAAAATAAATTGCTGAAGTAGATTTTTACTTTTTAAATACAATAAGGTTCGAACAAAAATAAAATCTTCAAGAGTGTACGAGCTACAGTGAACCGCTTCACTGGTGAATCATCCATTATGTTTTTTTGAAAAAGAGAGGATTTACAAAAATTCGAATAGTTGTATTTACAGTGAATGCTTATATCTATAATTTTGGTGTGTGTCAGAAAAAGCACAAGTGTGAGCTCAGGAAATGTAACAGGGGAACCATACTATCTTGTATATGATTCAATAAACGAGTGAAAGAACCTGAGGAAAAAACTCGTTTCCCTGTCGCTATTGCAATAGCAATACAGTGTAATCCAACGAAAATTTGACCCCCCCTATAACTCCGAAATGAGTAACATTAGCGAAAAACACCAAGACACGTCGATTTTTGTTTCGAATGGGAGCATTTTTCGAAATAATTCGAAACTTCTCAGATCAACCCCCTACCCCCAGCAACCCTAACTTTGAAATTCATCATAGGGAATAAGGGTCGAGTGGCACCTTACTGAAAAGGTCTGTCAATTCTCCACCTTGATTTGTCATTTTTAGAATTTTAAATTAACATACAGGGTGTCCCAACCAAGGGTGAAGTTGAATTCCTGGAAATCCCAAATACTAAATGAAATAGATTTATTTTGGCATAATGCAAGCGCAGGTTTATGCTCGGTCTAGAAAAACGACCTACACTTGTGAATTTGGAGTTGGTGCAATCAACCCCTATTTCCAGCATCCCCAACTCAAAAATCATTCGATCGATAATAGGTCAAGTGGCACCTCGTTGGAAAGGTACTGCAATTTTCTCTTCGAATTTGGTATTTTCGAAATTCAGAATCATCATACAGGGTGTCCCGAAGCAGGAACATTGAAAATCCAAATAACTTTTTGAAACTGGTTCATTTCGGTATACGAGAACATGTTTGATCCGAGAATAGGACTTTCTTGTGTGGTTATAGAATTTTGCAATCAACCCCTTCCATTCAGCATCCCCAACTTGAAAATCATACAAATAATTCAAGTGGCATATCTTCAGAAAGGTTTTTGAATTCCAGAATGATTAAAGCATTTCATTCAGTTCGGCTCTCCATACAGGATGTCGCTTTCGAAAAATTCAATATCGTCATTTGAAATTATCAACTAAAAGTAATTCGAAACTGTTAAAAGTATTGGGGTACGATGTGTTGAGCATCAATTACGAAGAAATAAAGCTGATTTCTGCATTGAAAATGTTCACATTTTTTCATTTCCATCTGGCGTGCAGTCATCTGTTATTTCTCATTTTGCAATGAAATATTATTATTATTCAGATCAGTTCCTCATTATTATTGTTGTTCCTCAGTTGAAATTAATCTGAAAATGGTTCATTCCACTGAGGAAAGGGTCGAAATTGTATCGACGTATTTTCGAAATAACAGTTGTGCCAAAGAAACGGCAAGGATATTCGATAGGAACCATCCTGAAAGAGAAAGGGAGTCAGTCACCAGTACGTTAAATATTTGGTTGACAAATTCCTAGCTACGGGTTCGGTGGCAAACAAAAACATGAAGTGGCATGTCCTGTCAGAAATGAGGCAACGGAAGTGGCAGTAGTGGGTCATCTACAAATGGAGAATACTACTTCGATCAGAAAACTATCTCGTCTGACTGGTGTATCAGCTACAACTGTCCATAGAATCGTGAAACATCACAAATTTCACCCCTACAAGGTAAAATTAGTGCATGAAATAAACGAAGATGATCCAGATCGTCGTTTACAGTTTTGTGAAAATCTAAGTGAAAACCTAAACGCTAATCCAAATTTTCTGAATAACATCTGTTTTTCTGATGAAAGCACCTTTATGCTCAGTGGTGAAGTGAATAGACATAATTGTCGATATTGGGACACACAGAATCCTCATTGGTTTAGAGAGGCCCACACGCAAAGGCCTCAGAAGTTGAACGTTTGGGCAGGAATTTTTGGCAATCATCTAGTTGGGCCTTTCTTTATTGAGGGTAATCTGAATGGAAATGGCTACCTACAGTTGTTAGAGGAACACATACCTCCTAGATTGACAGAAATTTTACAGAACGATCCAACTCTTTCTGAGGACGAAATGCGTTTTCAACAAGACGGTGCTCCTCCGCATTATGATGCTCGGGTGCGCCAATATTTAGACGAAAATTTCCCAGGAAGGTGGATTGGTAGAAGAGGACCTGTTGAGTGGCCAGCCAGGTCACCAGATTTAAATCCCTATATTTTTTTTGTGGGGCCATCTAAAATCTAAAGTTTATGCCACAAGACCAGAAAACCTGGAGGAGCTGCGGATGAGGATTATCACAGAATGCCGACTTTTGACTCCTGAAGTTTTCGCTAATGTGAAAAGAGAGTTCGAAAATCGTCTGTATAACTGTATGGAGGTGGGCGGAGGTCATTTTGAACAATCGTTGTAATAATCAAGTTAGTTTTTTGTTTTCAATTGAATACAAGTTCAATAAATCTCGTTTTCCTGTTTAGATGAGCATCCAATCAGTTTCTCCATCATCCCCTCATCCTGACCCTCTGGCCAGAAAACCTCGATTGCCAAACTGAAACCAATGCCTCAGTGATTCAGAAAAAAGAAAAATCTTTCTGGAACTTTGCCACTCAACCTGTAATCACTTGTATGATTTTTTGAGTTGGGGATGCTGAATGGAAGAGATTGATTGCAAAAATTCCATATTCACGCAAGAGAGTCTTATTCTCGAATCAAACATAAACATGTTCTCGTATTATACCGAAATGAACCAGTTTCAAAAAGTTATTTGGGTTTTCAGTGTTCCTGCTCCGGGACACCCTGTATGCTGATTCTGAATTTCGAAAATACCAAATTCGAGTAGAAAATTGAAATACCTTTCCAACGAGGTGCCACTTCACCTATTTTCGATCGAATGATTTTTGAGTTGGGGATGCTGGAAATAGGGGGTTGATTGCACCAACTCCAAATTCACAAGTGTAGGTCGTTTTTCTAGACCGAGCATAAACCTGCGCTTGCATTATGCCAAAATAAATCGATTTCATTTAGTATTTGGGATTTGCAGGAATTCAACTTTACCCTCGGTTGGGACACCCTGTATGTTAATTTAAAATTCTAAAAATGACAAACCAGAATGGAGAATTGACAGACCTTTACAGTAAGGTGCCACTGGACCCTTATTCCCTATGGTGAATTTCGAAATTAGGGTTGCTGGGGGTAGGGGGTTGATCTGAAAAGTTTCGAATTATTTCGAAAAATGCTCCCCCTCGAAACAAAAATCGACGTGTCTTGGTGTTTTTCGCTAATGTTACTCATTTCGGAGTTATAGGGGGGGTCAAATTTTCGTTGGAACACACTGTAAAATTTATGTTGTCTTAGTGTCGTGTGTATATAAAGAGTACCAAAGATTTTCTGCCTAGCAAAGCTTCAATTCTCATCTTGCACTCCATGATTTCCAGACGAAATTAAGGGTAGAAGAGAGGAGGTTTGGGACAGGAATCTGTTACGATGAAAAAATAAAACCAGCAAAAAATATTTCAACAATCATACCTGACTTTTATATGTCTAAGCTCACTTGAATTCATGAACAGATTTTACATAGTAAGCAAGGCCAAATAAAGGACTAAGGAGATAATCAATATTAATGTTCTTCTGTCGCAGTGAGAGTCTCCTGAAACATAATCCCTTCTTTGTTCTTCCTTGCCAATTTTGAAGTATAATCGCCAAATCCCTTCAATATTCAAATTCAACAAAACAATTCCCTCTCTGTTTGACAGAGAGAGCCCCGATGGCCAGGTTCGGTCTTCTAAGTGATGCCGATTATGATCTATAGATGTTCTAGAATCATTATGAACCCTATAATTTGGGTTGACATCTCCTATATATCAATTTTTCGTGGATCTCGTTTAATTTAAAGAAAAATGGTTTCGGCAGTCGTTTTTTAATCGCATGAAATCGAATTATAGTAATATAGAAATATTATTCAGTAGATGAATATTGCTAAAGTTTAATAGTTCAGCAATGAAATTTACCAATAATTACACTGGCCGACAAACTAAATTGTTTTGGGTGTATCATGAAGCTGAACAGTACATCATGGTAGAATGGACTATCCAAGTATAAAATGGAAAAAAAAGTTATAACATGGTTTTCTTGTGACATTTATAGAACCACATTAAATGTTACAATGTCACTGGTCTACAATGGTTTTGTTGCCCTAGATATGAAAATGATTTTGGGTCTATTTATGCACACAATTCGTGAAACTATCAATGATTTTGTAGGATTTGCTCTGATTTCTTTTTAAATCTTTATTTTCATTTTACATAACAAAAATCGTAAAACAAGAAACAAAATAACAGATATATTTATAATGTTGGTTATGTTTTGAGAAATTCGGATACATCAAAGTAAATAAAGAGGAGAATGTCGAAAATATATTTCATATTTCCATAAAACGCCTTTTATGAGCTTTTCTTCTATAATTTTTCAGGGGACAATCTCTTTTCAAAGACCAGCAGTAATCTGCCATCATATGACAATCCCATCGACCTTGATACCTTTCTTCCATCACTTTTAGATCTTGATGAAACCGCTCTCCCTGTTCCTCACTATAATTTCCTAAATTATCCGGAAATTTATCTAGATGATTGCGGAGATAGTGTAACTAATACTCATATTTGCTCCTAAAGTCTGAAAGTTTGTCAGCATATTTTGCACAATTTCTTCATAATTTGCTGCTTTATGGTTACCTAGGAAATTTTCGACAACCAACACAAAACTTTTCCAAGCTTTACTTTCCGGAACAGTCATAACTGTGATAAAATCTGAGTCTTTCATCAATTGCCGTATTTGAGGACCATCAAATATTCCACCTTTCAATTTTTCCATACTAAGCTTAGGAAATTTTCTGCAAATGTAATTGAAACAATTTCCGTCTTAGTTCAACGCTTTGACAAATTGCTTAATCATACCTAACTTAATATGTAATGGTGGAAGTATGATTTTGTCTCTGCTCACCAGCGGCTCCCTTATTACGTTGGCTTTACCGACAGTTAAAGAATTTCTTACAGGCCAAACATCTTGTTCCCAATGAAGTTGCTTTGCTCTACTATCCCACATACAAATAAAGCGAAGGTATTTTGTATATCCACTTTGTTGGCCAAGTAAAAAATTAACCATTTTTAAATCCACACAGATCGGCCATTGATGCTCAGAGTATTTAATTTTCTCTAAAACTAATTTTACATTTTCATATTCTTCTTTGAGTTTCGTTGAATGGGCAATTGGAATTGATGCAAATTTATTTCCATTGTGCAATAAGACGCATTTTAAACTTCTTTTGCAACTATCAATAAAAAGGCGCCATTCAGTAGATTTGTACTCTTTTAAACCCATGTCTATAAGCAGCTTCGCGATATCATTACAATACACTAATCCTTCATTTTCACTAAAAAATTGTAATAACTCTTTTTCTCGCATTCTGTATGTTGTAATTGTTACTGTTGGTGCCAATAAATTTTTTTCTTTCAATCTTGAGGCTAACAGTTCTGATCCTTGTTTTGATAAATTGAGATCACGTATTAAATCACTGAGTTCATTTTGAGAAAATAACTTTGGCGTAGATGTTTCACCTTCCCATTCACTTCCACTAGTAGATGGTCCCGATTTCTGTGAATTTGGTAACATCATTGTTTCTGAGGGCATGCGAATTACTTTTGAAATGTATATGGGCCGAAGGAGATTTTCACTGTATAGAACCGGACATTTCGTAGACTGTAAGTCTGGGTATCTCCACGTTTGATTTCGATTAAAACCTTTAACATCTACTACGCAAAAGTAACAATCATCTAAATGATTCGTAGGCTCCATCCAGATCATAGGAATACCAAAGTCTAATCCAGAACGTTCACCTTTTTTCCACAACCGTAAAGACTCAACACAAGGACTTACAAACTTTATTAGGAACCCATGGTTTACCTAATTTGTCCATTTTGAAACCAAAATATTCAACATATGTCTCCATGACAAAGTCTGTGATATTTCTTTTTTGTTTTTTTGGTATATAAACACCGCAAATATAACAAAATAAATCACTACAACATTTACACTTTCTTCGTGACGAACTCATATTTTAGACTAGAAGACAAATATATAAGAATGGACATTCAGTAATTGAAACAAAATATTAATCCATGACACTTTATCCAGATTTACGTGTATATTTACTTCAATATTGTCAAATAACTGAGATCTCAGCTGTTCTGTGGAGAAGGGGTCTGAGAGTGGGGTGATGTTTGTATGCGCGAAAAAGTTGCGCAGAAGCCTAATCATGACTGGAAAATTAAATTTTATTTCTAACAAGCTTATAATTGTTCAAAATATAAGAAATGCAAAAATCATGAAAATACGAGCACATAGTGAACTTTCATGACTATATTCGTAATCTGGGCACTTGAAAACATAAAAATTTGCGATGATATCCAGGGCAACAATAAAAAAAAATTTTTTTTGTAAAGCTGTGTGTTTTCAACAGTATATATTGACGGGTACAAAATTTCAATACAGATTCAAAGAACATACATCATCATACAAAAATCCCGAATATTTCTGCACATTAAATCAACAAACCACAAATTGTTTTTGACATTTTCAAAGCCTTTCACGAATGATATAAAGGAAGAAAAATGAGTCACAACACATTATACTACTCTCAATAACTCCCACCTACTTAACATTTAAGGAAAAAATATATTTTGTAATCATCGTTGAACCCTAGTTAGTATTCAGCGCTTGAAAATGATAGAACAGTCGAAACCTACTGTTTGTTAAGAAATAACCGTGGAAAAGAAAATGCTTTTTCTCTTTCATATTATGTATTATTTCGTTGATCAAATCAGTATTTAAGAACATGCACGAAAGCATGCATCACAAAATTTGCAAGTTACTATTAATTGAATATATCTATTCATATACTCTTCTGTTTCTTCTTTTAGTTTAACTCATCTGAAATACGTCAACTTCATATCTAAACTAGCCGACTATCACAAACTTATTTCTAAATCATACTGATGGCTCAGTCATTCAAACTTGTACTTAGTTGAAACTTAGATAAACCCTACGATAAATTATTGTGATGCTTATTATCATTTCTGTGTAGCATTTTCTCGTATAGCGAAGTGAGAGTGAAAAAGATTGCTACCATCTTCGGACCAAATAATACATTCAAGCGATTATAACTTTTCTCTCCTTCATTATCTTGGCCATCCGTGAAGTTTATAGGCAGAACTTTTTCTTTCTGAATTAATTTGCGAAATGTTACTCCGACAATTCGAGAATGCCAATAAGTTGGTTTATCGATCCAATTTAGGGCGGCTACAAAAATTAATCCGTTTAAATTATTAAATTCAGTCGATAAAAGAATAGGAAGAATTTAGGAATCGTTAAATATTCAACAGATAGTGAGCCACCTGGCTTCGGAAAGGGAATAATTTTATCGGTAACACAGAGGGCATTTTTCAATTAGCAAAATAAAAATATAATCATTTTGTCGGCACGAATTTGTCTTTTCATTTATTCCTAAGCTTATGTGATAATTCAGCAACACTTGCTTAGTTATTAAACTTGAAAAATGGGATTATTTTCGATTCTTGAATAATTTATTCTGCAACTAGGTTCGAATGAAAAAACTTGATACGTGTGGAACCACAAGTATGAAATTTTTTTCATTCTTAGCGAGCAACAGACTGTATCTCAATTTTTCATATTCTGAAATATATGCTTTAGGGTTTGAGTAAATTTTTCATAGAGTTGAGGATTTCCATTTGATAAATCGGCAAGAAATGCATGCTAAACATTTTAAGAAAGGGAATTCGTTTTCCTTTCTTGTTATCAATCTCTGAACAGTGTATAAACCTTCTCGTATTCACTGCAAACTTGCAGTAACTGATGCAAAAACTGAACATATGAACAAGGTAAGAAGTAAGCTAGTTAATCATCCTAGATGTTCTAGATCCTTATGGACATTGACCAAATCTGGGAGAATCTTTACTTCTAGCTCCCTCCCGCCCTTAAATAGGGAAGACAGGTCTCTGGCCATTACACCTGAAGAAAAAGCAAACCTTCTCGGTGGGATATTTGCTCTCAATTCTATTCTGGATTCGGGAAATAGGGACGCTCCTGTTATTCCTCATGTCGGGTCTCTTATGCCCGATATTGTTTTCAGGCAGAAGACAATCAGAAAAATACTGGTCAACATCGATACTAATAAAGCAGCTGGGTCTGATGGCATACCTTCTATCGTTTCGAAAACATGCGCCTCTGAATTAACACCTGTTCTCTGTAGACTTTTCATTATCTCCTATAATAAAGGCATTGGTCCATCCAACTGGAAAATTTCCAGAATCAGACCCATCCCTAAAAAAAGGAAAAAACCATTCCATCCAATTATTGGCCAATATCTCTTTAACCTATGCTGAAAAAAGCCATCAATTTTGAGCTTATTAAATATTTAGAATCTGTTGGTATTATAAAAAGAGATCAACAGGAGATCCACTTGCGTATGTTACTCACATGTCGAAAAGTTCTATTGAGTAATGGCTGTGGCTTTCGATATTTCGAAAGCTTTCGATCGCGTTTGACATAAAAGTTTGCTTAGTGAATTGTCCGTATATGAATGAGATAAAAAACACAAGGTTTAACTTTAATCTACACTTTATTTGAAAAAATTCGACGACGTTTCGCTGAAACAGCAGCTTTATCAAGAAAGACAAACAGATTGAAGAGTATAGTATTATAAACAAATCGTTGAACGAGTTGGATGAATAACAGGAAAATCCACACCGAGCCATTGTACAGTTAGTATGAAAGGTAATAAAAACTAATTGAACAAGTTAAGTAGGGGTGAATAATTCACATCTACCTGCTCATTCAAAAGCTTGTCCGAATGTTTGTATCTATTTATTTCTAATGCTTCTAGGAGATCTAATTTTAAACTTTTTGATTTTATATGTAATATGTCAAAGTTTTTATTGAATGAATGGTTTTCTTTCATTAAGTGGTTTGAATAATTTGAATCAGATTTATTTTTATCGAAGCTACGTTTATGCTGAGATGTTCTTATGACAAAACTCCTATAGGTCCTACCGATATAAATTTCATCACAAGAACCGCAATTGAGTTTATAGATTCCTGATTTACTTGATTTTTCAACACGAGATTTATTATTTTTAATATGTTTACCTAAGTTATTAGAAGTTTTGAAAGTTATATTAAGATTTTGTTTGACGAGAAAGGGTTTAATATTTGTACTTGCAGAACCGCAGAATGTTGAATTGTTGAATATTTTATAGTCTTTATGAATAGGATATACTTCATTTATTGCTTTCTGATACAGTTTTTACGAATGATTAGATCTATCATATCCGGATTATATGAATTATTAATGGCTATCTGTTTGATGATATTTAACTCTTTATTATAATCTTCTACTGATAAAGGTAAATTGAGTAACCGATGTACCATGCTGTTTAAAGCTGCAACTTTGTGTTAAATTTGATGTAATGAGTAGTTATGTATAATTGTATCAGTATGTGTTGGTTTACGAAAAGCCGAAAAACATGATTATTATCAAATAATCAAATAATAATCATGTTTTTCGGTCGTTCGTAAACAAAATCTTAATATAACTTTCAAAACTTCTAATAACTCAGGTGAACATATTAAAATAATAAATCTCGTGTTGAAAAATCAAGTAAATTAGAAATCTATAAACTCAATTGCGGTTCTTGTGATAAAATTTATATCGGTAGGACCTATAGGAGTTTTGGCATAAGAACATCTGAACATGAACGTAGCTTCGATAAAATGAATCTGATTCAAATTATTCAAACCACTTAATGAAAGAAAACCATTCATTCAATAAAAACTTTGACATTTTACATATAAAATCAAAAAGTTTAAAATTAGATCTCCTAGAAGCATTAGAAATAAATAGATACAAACATGCGGACAAGCTTTTGAATAAGCAGGTAGATGTGAATTATTCACCCCTACTTAACTTGTTTAATTAGTTTTTATTACCTTCCATACTAACTGTACAATGGTTCGGTGTGGATTTTCCTGTTATTCATCTCACTTGTTCGAAGATTTGTTTATAATACCATACTCTTCAATCTGTTTGTCATTCTTGATAAAGCTGCTGTGTCAGCGAAACGTCGTCGAATTTTTTCAAATAAAGTGTAGATTAAAGTTAAACCTTGTGTTTTTTATCTCATTTGTATCATGGATCTACAACAAGTAACGGCCTCCACAATTCAAATGTCCGTATATGGTTTGTCCCAAAGGCTATGCCTATGGATTTCGAGTTTCCCCTCCAATATATCTCACAGTGTGGTCGTGGATGAGGTTACTTCATTAATGCTGGTGTGCCTCAGGGCTCCATCTTGGCACTTACTGTTTTTGCTCTATATAAATGACCTCCTTACTATTACAGGTTGTAAACTTCACAGATTTGCAGATGACAGTAGACTTCATACATCTTCTTGATCGGTAAAACCTCTGTCATCTCCAGACACGAACGGAATACGAATCCAGCAGTGCAACGAAGTCAATTTTGACATAAAATCAGTTCTTGATTAGGGATCTGCTAACCTGGTAGAGTTCAATGCTAGTAAAACTCAGACCTCTCACTTAATTCCTCTATAACAATGATTGGAGTAACTATCGGCGATAATTTATCATGGCATGACCATGTTGTGACTGTTGCTAAGTAATCGTCAAAAAACTAGGATTTTTCGATCGCGCAAAGAAATATTTCACTTCGAACCAATTTCTTACTCTCTATGAATCTCAAATTCGTCCTGTATGGCTCCGTTGTATGGGGTTCTGCTCCTAAACACAGCGTGAAACTCCTGGAATCCATCCAAAAGGGGGCAATTCGATTAATCGGGAGAATGCGCTTAGAGATTCTATTTCACTATTGGAACATAGAAGAAATGTTTGTGAGCTTTCTCTTTTTACAGGTACTTTCATGAAAGATGCTCTGACGAACTTTCTACGCTAGTTCCACAGCTTGTTTTTATTTTAGCACAAACAAGACAAACAATTCCAATTCCAATTCCAGTTTTGATTGAATTTATGAATTTTGAGGAAATTTACACAAATTTCAGTTTTTAATAACAGCATGTTGGGTTGGGTTAGATGTGTGTAGATATACCGATAAAAAGGATTTCTTTATTCATTTTAGGTTAATAAATGATGAATGAATCAAATGTATTGATTATAAGACTTATTTGGAATTGATTATTTTATTACGTATGGAAGATGATCAGTTTCAGGGTGACTCGAAATACGGTTTTGAGCTGAAGATAGTTGAAAGTGAAAAAACATAAATAGTGTTCGCTTCAGAAAACAAGCAGAAATAATAACGAACTTCAAAATGAATATCCATTCAAAAAATCTATGTTTGACGATTAATATCTTGTAAACGCTTAATTGATACGAAAATTTATAGAACCCCATTTTCAATTGAAGAAAATCACATATTTTCTGTAGAGCAGTAAATTTCCTATAAAAGCATGAGCATGGATTCGGGATGTACAAGAGAAGTCAGTTAGATATGAGTGCCAGACAAAATTTGTAGCAATACCTATAAATTTGAAATTGAAATGTCGATAACTTAAAATTGGGCATAAAAGTGCTCATAATGGTTTTTATATTGTTTTTGTAGTGATAGGTAATCATTTTATTACGTTTCATGATTCATAATGATTTTTCGTCATTGAGTTATAAAATTCATGGAAAAAACGGAAAATTCACATTCAAATAAACAAATTGCAAGCGTTAAAATCTTTTAAGCGGTTAGGTTTACGAAAAAAACGTTAGAGGCTTTTTATGTAGAACATTGAATTTCCTACGAGATCTTTGAAACGATATATTTTTTCAAGTAGTTGGAAGCGAGATATTAATTTCCTATATGATAATAAGAAAAAAGTTGAAAACTGTAATGCGGAGGAACTTTCCGTAAAATGAAGAGCTCATACTTAGGGAGCCTTTCTTTGAGATGTCTAGAAACCAATTTTTCAGAGAACCATGCGAAAAAAAAACATTCGTTTTTTGCTGACCCACAACATTTTTGTCGGCCAGTATAACCTACAGGTGGAATTGTCGATTTGGAAGCATCGGCTGATAATACACTCCCCGCAAAAATTGTCGCATCACCCTACTTTTACTACAATACTATATAAACTTTTAGGTTGGTCATTCAAGAGTCTCTTGGTAACTTTCAGAAGTGTAAAATAGGAAGATATCATTCAAATGAAATGAGTTAATGATGGAAAATATCAACAATTTTTGAATTAATGAAACATTAAAAATTCTACCATCTTCAAACATTCGCGAAGAGACCAACCAACTAGCATCGAATGGTTACTAATCATTTTCAAATTCGAGTGTTTCCTCCCTGGGCCTTAATTAATGTCAGTAAACGTCGGAAGCCCCTCAAACAAATTTTGGATGTACTCTTGAGTCACTGAGATCCAAATTGAAGTGTTCTACAAGGCATGCTAAGTTGCTGAATTTGCCACTCCATGTTGTCCCAGACATGTTCTATGAGATTCACGTCGAGACTTCTGGCTGCAGAATTTCTGTAACTACTCTAGCTGCATGAGGCCGAGCATTATTATGTATATAAATGAAGTTTTCGCCAATCAATGGGCCAAAGGGTACAACATGTAGTTCAAGAAAATATCTGCGATGTATATCGCCGCTGTCATTCTTCATTTTTCACTAGAACTAACTCATGCCTCTCCACACCATAAATGAGCCCCTCTCAAGTTTTCGGTTTGCCGGAAATTGCATTGCTGATACCGTTCCCCAGGTCGTCTGTATACAGGCATGCGTCTATCATCACTCGTCGGAAAAGAGAACATTCAACCATTCTGGAATACCTCAATTTGCATGTTCCCTTGCAAACTGAAGTCTTGCAACTCGATACTCTCTGGCGAGACGCAGGCCGGTAGAAGCAACCCTTGGTCTGATATCGTTTCCTCTGAGCCTTTTCCTGTGCAACGAGATATGCACATTTCTGGAAAGTGGAAGTTCAATTTGTAGCATTCTAGCCGTACAGGCCGAACTCTTAGTGCAGTTAAACGAAGCCAACGATCATCACCTGCCGTTGTTATCCGATATCTCCTCTGTCCGGCCCTTCTTCCATATTCCAATGTTTCGTGATACCGATTAATTGCTCTCGAAATATTACTTTGGTTAACATTCAACAAGTTAGCCACGTGACGTTGGCTTCGCCCCTCCTCTAGGAGTGTTACAATTCTTACCACTTCATGATCACTCAAATAGCGTCCAGGACGTTCAGCAGCCATAAAAATAAATTCAAAAATTCGAAAATGAACAAGGAACATAGTAAACTTGCATTAATTTAGCGTGAAAACTGAAGAGTAAGTAATTGAATGAATACTGATAGTCAAATAACCTCATTTTTGTTTCTGACGTGTTTGAGATCATATGGAAACAAATGTTATCACATAGATAAGATTTTTTGCCCTCATATGTCCGAAAACAAATGTTTATAAAGAAACTGCGATCGAGTTGTTGAATCGATTATGGAATTCAGAATACCAGGTGATGCGACAATTTTTGTGATGTGTATATTAAATTTAGAGACTATAAATTTTTATTACTCAAGATTTCGTGATATTCGTGTCTGCAATAATAAAGATTTTATTTACATGAATCTAGAGAAAACTTGTACAGCTTTCCTTCGGGGAGATAATTCAGTCAGGGCTAAGTGTTGTGCAGTCACCATTAATTTCGATATTTTTCAATATATCTAAGTCAAAAATTTCAAAAGCCTTCGAGAGCGCTGCAGAATGAGTACGCAAGTTTTAATGATGAATTCACCCAAAATATTCCTAATAGCTCGCATATCACATTCAATGAACCGAACTACTCAACCAAATTGAGCGATCTACCTTTTACTCTTTTCATACATTTCACAACCATCGTACATTCATCTTTCTGAAGGATATAAAACATCATGATAATGGGAGTTTAAAAGTGAATTCAAAATGAGAAATGATAGAGCTTTATGGAAGATATCGGGTTTTTCCGGGAAAGGCAGGATGAGTTGATAAATTTCTCTATCAAAGTTATATCAACTATCTACCTTACCACCGATGCATGCGATTTAAAGGGGTAATCTTTCATTCGTTTGATAGATGGTTCCGATAGAGGAAAGTAATGATGGGAATGAGTCAACTGCTTCAATTTGACTGACAGTTTTCGTATCTTTCAAGTAATGCGATGTCACTAGTTGGTTCGATGTACATTTCAATGGTTTAAGTAATTAGTTTCCCTAACTCATGTGAATATTAATTCCTTTGAAAACATATATGCCAAATTTATTTCAACGATAGCTTTTCCATTTGTAAATTAATGGTTTGGAAAATTACTTCATTCTGTTGAACTCTCGGTATTATATTAATGGGGAAAGAACAGACATCCAAAACAATGAAGAAACATATTTTAGAAACAAATAATGAAAATTTATTGCTGATTCATTCACATATATGAAGAATAATATTTTATAATAATTATAAAATAGTCGAAAAAGTATGAAAAGCCCTCATGTCGAATTCGTAGTTCACAGGTGTTACCTCAATGGGATGCTTATAAATGTCTATTCACGTTATTGAGATTGTTTGGCGTAATATTATGGAATGCATCTCGAATAATCTGCATCATTTCTTCCACTGTAGTTATTTCATCCTGGTGAACTTCAGTTTGTACTAATCCCCATAAACGAAAGTCTATGGATGTTTAATCAGAAGATCTTGTGGTGTTTGATTCGTTTCAAACATCTATGGAATAATGTGTAAGGTAAATGACGTTATTGAGGCATAGCTAAGAGAAATTTGTCATAAAATAAAAATAAATAATTTAATCAACTAGCTCTATTAGGTAATCGTTTGTTGAATTAAGTAACTACGAAACCAAAACAAAAAAAAACAACTTCTGCATTAAACTTTAATAAAATTCAACATTTTTAAAATACTTATTGAAATTAGGTATGGTAATAAAGCCCACTGCTTAAACTTCTTAGATAATTAACTTACACTACATAATTTACTATAGCAGTCTAAGAATTAAATAAGAAGCCTCGTCTAACTTCCACCAAGGCACACGAGGTCATCAGAATCATCCACAGACAAATCGACACAGTCCTCATGATACATCTTGAAATATTTAGAGCACTGCCTCATGTCATCCTTTCGGTTATCTTCACAGGCATGACAATATCAACTCTCTTGTGTGTCTGCAGCGCCTTAGGTTCTAGCAGACCCGCGAGATGACTTTCTTTTAGTTGCTTCTGCATTTTTTTTAAGTTTTGAATTTTCAGAGACCCCTTTCCCTGCCTTGTTTACCTTCTTCTTCTATAATGTATTTCTATTCCCTACATTTTTTCTCATCTTCATCGTATTTCTCATAATGATTTTCATCTTTCCCTAATACTTGGTAGCTAGAACTTTTGTAAATATCTTGCTAATATATATTATTGAAGTCGTAAGGCCTTTTACGGGAATAATCCGAGGGGATAACGGTAGTTTGAACCGGGCGGAAAAGAAGAGACGCGGCGAGAAATCTGGGGCCGAAGGCCCCCACGAGTTTATTTCTTTGGAGAAATAGGGTCAGAGGAAGGTCCTTGCCAAAGTTGTAGCTCCTAGTACGAACAACGGAGCCCTGAGGATTTTTCGAAAATTTTCGTCGAGACGTCGCCGAGAACGAACGGATAGTCGAAACGGAGAAATTTCATCGGAATCGTTAACTTCGATCTTTCAGAAAGCGATCGGAACCATGGATGAGCAATAATTCATGAAGAAAGCCTTGAAAAAGCGGAAATAAAAAAGTTCTCCGATTTTTCGCAAGTGAACGGGATAATTTCGTCGGAATTTTATGTCTATACAAATTTTTCCATTGCGTTCGATCGTTTGAAAACCTGGACAAAGACCAAGCCTCGAGTTTCGCATGTTGCGCCGCATTGTTTTCATTCCCGTTAAACGGCGGGAAAACTGGAAAATCTTCGATTCAACGAAGGGCTTTCGGCGTACTTTTGCAAATTTCACTTCATTTTCCTTATTCCGAATATGTCTGACAGCCAAAAATTAACGAACATCGATGTGTCGAAATAAGTGGTTTTCTTTCATCCGTCCTACCTATACGGGTACCGGGAAAATGGATTCGGGTGTCGAACGATTCGTACGTATTTCGAGATCGGATCTGGAAAGAGAAATCGTTACTCCAAGACTTAATTTTCGAATTTGGGCTAATATTTGAGACCTAGAATTTCGGGAAAAGATGGGAAACACTGAGGCGTAGCCAATCACTCTCCTACCGCCCCTTGGAACGCTATTCAATGCCGGAAGTGAGCTTTACCAACGTGTAAAATTTAATGCTCTTTCTCTTATGAATGAAAATAATGAGATGGAAATAGTTAGTAATTTTACTTTCACCAACATAATTTCGGTACTACCAACATCTAGAATGACAATATGAGACGGAATGAAATATCCATTACATCTAATCGAATCTAATCTTATTTCAATTAGTCTTATATTCGATCTGTCAAAATAAGTAATTCCGAATTCTATTTGAATGAAAAGTTTGACGAAACTTGGAATAAACTTTCAGAGGTAAGTGAACGTTTGTTGTTTATTTTATCCATTTTTATGTATATTTTGTTGGGAGACTTACAATAATGTTTGAAAGACAAGTGATTGTAATCTGAGGTGAATCATAATCGAACTGTATTGGGTTTCAGCATGCTCAAGAAATGTACTAAATTACATTATAATAACTATATATATATATATATATATATATATATATATATATATATATATATATATATATATATATATATATATATATATATATATATATATATATATATATATATATATATATATATATATATATATATATATATATATATATATATATATATATATATATATATATATAAATATTTGTTTTTCTGATAATAAAATATTCTATTCTATTATAGACATAAAAGTAGTTAGTTACACTGAACATCTATAGACTACGAAATGCAATTTCTTTTCTAAGTGATATATTTATATGAAGGACTATTCGATAAATAATAAAATTATTTTTCCAATAATATTAGCATTCAGACAAACTTCTGAAAAACATGTTTCAAGTAAAATAATATCGTCTATGAAAATTCGAAAGACATCATTCATTTAGAGGTATTTAAATGTTTTTGTCCTGTTTTCACATTGATAGAACTTTAAATATAACCAGGGATGGTACTGAGAAAACTTTTCTGTGAATCGATAAGGATGCATTATTCAATTTAACATAAACTAACAAAGTATACCTCTATTTTATTTTGTTTTTATATTAATAAGTTAGTAGTTGAAGTTTGAATTCAATTATTCAAATAATCAACTGTGCCATTGTTTCATTTATTCCCGATTACAGAATAGTTACACAACTATACGACTAACTAGTTAAAGTATCAAGAAATTCGAATACATAAATCATGATGAGAGTTGTAGATTTCAAAAGATCACAACAATTCTTGTCTAGTAAAGAGGCTGAAGTAAATTCAGTCATCTATTTATGAAAGGCATTGCAGAAATGTTTTCATTTTAGATATATCTAAAAAACAATACTTGGATAAATTGAAATAAATTGTACACAATGATCAAATAAGAATATCACAGTAACATTATGAAAAAGTATTCTTCGAATATCACTTAAACCTTTTATGTACGTGGAAGAATTTAGATATTGTTTCCGTGAAAATAGCATGATGAAGTAAATAAATTAACACTCTCGCGTTTCGAGCCGCAATTGTTTTCTCTTTATTCCTGGTAATAACAATGAGATATTTCTCCACCTGTAGGCATGAAAATGGCATCAAAACTTAGTGCTCACGATGTAACACCTATCTTGTTTAAAATTGCAATGAATTTAGAAACGATTGAAAGATACAAAAACTTTGCCAACAATTATCATTGTACTCCATCTGCTAATTTTCTTCAGTGATCTGTCGACCTCTAAGGCCTTGCTTTTCAATATTTCAAATTTTAATCTCTAAACCATTCTGATTCTAAAGACGTTGTTGTTTCTTGCGTAACTGACATAATAATAATAAGAAATTGAGCTATGTACAGGCTGACAAACATATCTGAAATTTCCCCTTCCCTTAGATAAACTTTCTGATTGCTTACGCAGCAGAGCGCCTTTCAATGGTTAGTTCATCAAAGCTCTTGCGGAAACATCCTAAAATACACTCTATGCAACAATTATTCAGTATAATGTATTCGAAAATGGCATTCAAAACGAAGGTCGAAAATAAACTGTTGGCGTGCCAGTCTAGGGAAATGATAGCAAATGTGATTCATATCATGCAGCAAGAGGCAAGAAATGATGGACCATTAATAAACATTGAAAAAATTCAGAGGTGTGCTGCAAAGGCAACAGGGGTGAGTTTGAGCACAATGAAAATATTTTAGCAGAAATTAGATGATGAGAATCTGTTGAAGAAGGAGAGTCATCCCCATTCTCCACTGAACAAGAAACGAAAAAAGGTTGCTGCGGCGACTGTTTTAGACGATTTCGATAAAGCGTTCCTTCGTACTACAATAGTGAACTACTACATAACGGGAAAGAAAATTTCAACTCTATGACGTTTTCATGAGAAATTAACTTGAAGATGACAATGCGTATTTTGGATCATATGAGTCTCTAAGGTAAGTGATGAGGAAGATGGGATTCAGCTGGAAAAAACCCAAACTAATAGAAAATTACTTATGGAAAAACCAGAAATCCAAATGTTCAGAAGGAACTTTCATATTCTTATGAAAGAATTCAGACAAGAAAATCCTATAATTTATATGGACGAAGCATATACCCACTCATCGCACACACAAATGAAATCATGGAGTGACAATTCAAATGATTGTCTTTGTCGCCAATTTCCTAAGGACAGAAACTTATTATCGTGGATACTGGTGGTGAAAACGGTTTCGTGGAAAATTTTTGTGTGAAGTTTGAATCGAACACAAAGTCAAGTGAATATCACAGTGAGATAGATTGTGACAACTATGAGAAATGGCTGCAGGAAATGCTGATACCTAATCTACCAGCCAAAAGTGTTCTTGTTATAGACAATGGTCCATACCACAATATTCCATAGAACAAATGTTCAAATCTGGCTTCAAGAAGAGGAACAATGCAATAATGACTTCGACGGCGTGGAATACTTTTCACCCAAGAAATGTTGAAAATTGATCTCTATGACATCATAAAAAGTAACGAATCACGCTTCAAAGAATACGAAATAGATGATAAAATGAGAGATAGTGGCCACACTGTTCTTCGACTTCCCCCTTATCAGCACGACCTGAATCCCATAGAGTTGGTATGGGCATCTATGAAGCAATATGTCGCAGAGCGGAATAAAAAATTTGACTTGAAAACTGTAGAAACTCTTTGTGATGACTTTTTCAATTCATTTCCGACAGAAGAATAAAATAATCGTCGTGAATATTGGACATTGCTGTTGATGACATAATTATACATAAACAGGTTGGTGATACAGATAGTGAGACGACCCAGAACCGGGGTCTATTGTTTTTGTTTATTTGCTAAAAATATCCATATATTTCTCTACTTTAACCTGATTGAAATTTATTATCAATTGTGAAGACTGTATTCTGTAGATCTACCTGCATACTATTGTATATAGTTTGTCTGAATTAGAAATTACGGTGGTTTGCCATAATGATTCAAAAATTCATTTTAAATTCTCAATGTAGTGAATACTACTTATTTTTAAAGCAGCTTAAAATCACCCAAAAGCGTAAATATCGAGACGAAGGAATTCATCTAAATTCAGATAAGAAATCAAGCGAGAACAATATTCGACTTCATACCGATAGCTATTAAATACCCTTTCGTATCCGCTCACACCATCTGGTATTTTCTTAGACAGGATCGCGTTTCTGATTGACTATGTAACAGGCACTTGAGTACCAAAGGCTGAGGGAAGTACGGGTTTAATCATACGTAACTTGAGTCCAGAAATATGAAAGACGGAGACTATTCCCATTCGAAAAGCCCGGCAGGGAAAGAAGAATAACAGTTCCCGTTGTGCTCCACAGGTAAATACTTTCTGAATTTTTTTTTTCAATATTCCTCTTCACTATTTTATTTTCACTAGTTTGCTTGAAATATATGCTATATATACTTAATGTATTCGGGGCGAGTTGAAATAATGATTTCTTAAACTCCCAATAATTTCACACAATTCTGTACTGAAATTATTAATTTTCATAGTTGTTCTAACTTGGCAAATCATTCGTGTATTCATATCCTATATTATTGATTTCAACATTTGTTTACCTAACTTGCAACATTATGGAGACGCAATCATACGATTGTATACTGATTCTAATAACTTGGTAACTATCTGAATTTGAAATGTTATGAAGTTTAATTTTGATTTGGAACTTGATCTCATTGAAATCTTACCAAACAATTTTGCCAATCCAAATATTTTGTTCTACAATTTGATGAATAAAACATTTGAATGTGAGAACATTTAATATTGATTCTTTACTTCTATAAATGAAATAGCACGATCTATTTATTTTTTATATTCATCTTATTTTATAAGTTAGCTGAACGTTTCCTTCAACTGTAACGAAAATATAAAGATTATTCATGATAAAACGAACAAGTACTGTGTTTTAAGGAATTTTACTTAATAATTGCGATTCGTAACGCGTTTCACTACACCGTAGCTTCTTCATTCGTCTGAATCGCAATTATTAAGTAAAATTCCTTAAAACACAGTACTTGTTTTTTATTATTGATAATGGAATTTTACCAAGTAAAAGCCTCCCAAATTCAAAGATTATTCATTGTAATCGAGTCGTAAACTGTCCAACTATGGGGAAGGGTCTTACTTTCAAAATACTGACCTGATGTTCGATACTCCTTAGCTCAATAAGGAAACTTACCCTGCATTTAGGTGTTATAATCGCCTTTGAATTATATCATGTCTCATTAGTATACATAAATGGCTTTAGGAACGATACGCACTATGAACCCACAGACACTGACGCTTATATGTTGTCGGTATGAAAGTATCGAAGAATGTCTGAGTTAGTGGATTGTATGTGATGTTTGTGGTACATACAGGTGTAAGATTAGAGGGCATGGTTGGTAAATCCGCGATATAGGAATAGAGTATGATCCGCAGTCAGTGACATAATATAATGAATATTGCCCGTTGGCACTCCGTTGAGTAAAAGAATCACGTACGGCTTTACGGGATTACCTCTAGTCATACATACACTCCCCACAAAAACTGTCGCATCACCCTAGTTTTACGACATTACTGTATAAACTTTTAAGTTGGTCATTCAAGAGTTGCTTGGTAACTTTCAGAAATGTAGAATAAGAAGATATCATTCAAGAGAGATGAGTTTATGATGGAGAATATCAACTATTTTCGAGTTAATGAAAAATTAAAAAATTCTACCATCTTCAAAAATTCGCGAAGAGACCAATCAACTAGCATCGAATGGTTACTAATCATTTTCAAAATAGAATGTTTCCTCCCCGGGCCCTAATTACTGCCAGTATTACTCTCGGAAGCACCTCAAACAAATTTTGAATGTACTCTTGAGTCACTGAGTTTCAAATTTCAGGAAGCAGATTTTCTAGTTGTTGGAGTGTTCTACACTCCATATTGTCCCAAACATGTTCTATGGTACTCACGTCGGGACTTCTGGCTGGCCATCTTAAAATATCAATTTCGGCATTTTGCAGAATTTCTGTAATTAATGAAGTTTTCGCAAATCAATGGGCCAAAGGGTACAACATGGGGTTTACGGATATTTTCGAAGTATCTGGCTGCTGTTATTCTCCCATTATTCGCTAGGACTAACTCAATTCGAACATGGAAAAAAATGCGTCACCATACCATTACTGAGCCCCCTTCAAAGTTTTCAGTTTGCCGGATATTCCATTGCTGATACCGCTCCCCAGGTCGTCTGTACACAGGCATGCGTCTATCATTTGATACTACACATAGCCTGGACTCGTAGGAAAAGAGAATATTCGACCATTCTGGAGTACCCTAATTTGCATGTTCCCTCGCAAACTGAAGTCTTGCAACTCGATGCTCTGGTGAGACGCGGGCCAGTCTGATATCGTCTTCTCTGAGCTTGTTCCTAACATATTTGAAATGAAGTATGCACATTTCTGGAAAGTGCAAGTTTATTTCGTAGCATTATAGCCGTACAGGCCGAACTCTTAGTGTAGTTAAACGGAGCCAACGGTCATCAACTGGTGTTGTTATCCGATTTCTTCCCCGTCCGGCCCTTCTTCCATATTTCCCTGTTTCGTGGTTCCGATTAATTGCTCTTGAAATAGTGCTTTGGTTAACATTCAACAAGTTAGCCACGTAACGTTGGCTTCGCCTCTCTTCTAGAAGTGTTACCATTCTTACTACTTCATGATCACTCAAATAGCGTCCAGGATGTTCAAAAGCCATTACAATAAATTCAAATATTCAAAAATCTACAAGAAACACAGAAAATTAATATAGCGTGAAAACTGAAGAGAAATTGAAATGAAAATGTCTGTCCTTAGGAACACTGATACTCACATAAACTCATTCTGGTTTCAGACGTGTTAGAGATCATATGGAAACAAATGTTACTATATGAGATTTTCTTCCCCGCATATGTCCAAAAATATATGTTGACAAATAAACTGGGATCGAGCAGCTTAATCGATTGTGGAATTCAGAATACTAGGTGATGCGACAATTTATGTGGTGTGTGTATATAACGTTTCAATACAATACGAATTACTGAATTTGATTGAAAATACGCGAGCGAATTATCTCTAGCAAGTTGTCAGCAAGTTGTGGACGTGTTCCTTAGAATTTTAAAATCAAATCTTGCAGAGTTCAGAGTGTCAGGGCAACGACCTATTCATAAAACATGATATATTTCAGTTACCACTCAAAATATGGATGAGGCCTGTATCTAAATGATCTGATATTCAATTGAATTTAATCAAAGCCGCCAAGGAATGCAAGGATAACAATTAAATCCAATGTTGCAAAGATCAAATAGACATTGTTCCCGAATCTATTTTTGATTTTCTAAGCTCCTTACCTACGGCTTAAGCGACGAAGAATTGGTCATAGCATATCAAACATGAAGGAATTCAAATAGGTTACTAGAGATTTACAACAAAACGAAGAAAAGGGTCCTATTTTATGAAAAAAAAAACTAAAAGGCAAGTTAAAGTACTAGACGATCACGTGGCTGTCATACGACCGATCTCATTCGGACTCAGGTGTAATTAATGTGGGTAAGAAAATATGATAATTCAGGTGATGCAATTGACATAAAAGCGATTTTTTTTTTGCATCGTCTTTCATGGAATGGGGTTGAGGGTGTTTCAATAGTGATATTTTCACAGATACCAATGAAGACATTTCTGGAATTAAACCTCTTTAATTCGCGATTGATGTTAATCATTCAATTCTTTATACCTACTTCATATTTTAAATATCTTAGTTCCAGTAGAATTAAAATATTCCTCCAATTTTAGATGTTCTATAAACGAAACCATTACTATGTTAATAAAATATATTTATCTGTATTAATTGAGTTTTTTTCTGATCATTCCGTTTATATGATTTAAGGGATAACCATTGTTATCAGATCAGAAAAACAAACACATATAGCATATCATAATATTTACCCACGTATAGAATCAACTATTATAGTTAAATATATTTCATTAATATACCGGGTGAGTCAATAAGGCGAGAAACTTCTATACCTCGGAAACTATTTGAGATAGAAGCAAAACTTTTTCTGATTATTGTTTTATAAGTATGTGTGCATTCCTTAGAATTAATTTCGTACATACAAGGTGTTCCATTTTTGATCCAGGGACAAACATGTTTTTCTTTGTAAATGGAACGCCCTGTATTTTTTATCATTTTCTGATTACAATTTGGATGCTCTCTTCAACGGTATCTATCTTGTGCCCAAACAACTATCGGTAGATTTTGAATTAATTAAAATATCGATAATTTCGGGAATTTGGAAGTTTTTTCAAAGTTCTCAAATGCCTCATTTCGTATAATTTACGCAAGATATTTTTTTTCTTGAGGTGAAAGTGTTGTACCTTATTATCAAATGAAGAAAAAAATTTTTTTTATACCGAGTGTTCCTAGTGACCCGGCGAAAATTAAATTTTTCAAACATGAAAAACGTTTTTTTTCAAATGTAACACCCTGTATCTTTTTCACGTGTTTTGTTCCCACTCGAATAAGCTTCACCTTTTTTCAAAATTCGGATGGAGATTTCCCAGAAAATTTCGAAATTAGTGTGAAGTTTAGGTATTTCTTGCAATAAACATGCTGTTGATAAAATTCAAACATTGCAATATGCAAATTACTACACAAAATTAGGTTCTTTGCTGTTCAATGAAACTTTCAAACATCAGAACTCTCAAGCTGTATCGAAATTTCTTCACGAAAAGGATTTATTTGCGATTTTATCAGTTGTGTTCAGAGCTAAGTCTCTTGTTGAAGAGAGCATCCAAATTGTAATCAGAATATGATAATGTTTGTCCCTGGAGCAGAAATGGAACAACCTGTATGTGCGAAAATAATTTTAAGGAATACACACATACTTATAAAACAATAATCAGAAAATTTCGTTTCCGTTTGCTTTGCATTGTATCGAAAATGGCCACTCATTTTCGTCATCCATAGATCAATTTCTACTTACTCACATAAAACCTAAGGGACGAAAGCTACATTTTTTGGATTCCATCGAAATTCTCAAACTGCAACGACCAGTATGACTCGTTTTGTTCGTCCCTATTTGAAATCTTCAAATAATACCTGCTTCTACAATAATTAGTTTATTACCTCTCGTTTGCACCGTTATGAATTTTATATCTATCTGTTTATATATGTAAGTATTTTCAACTTTAGTTCAATACTTGTTGTCAGCTGAAGATGGTCCCTAGACAGATTTTCAATAATACCTCGTGATAGTATAATGCAGAGTTCAATTGATATATTATCATAGTGATTAAATATCACGTAGCAACAGCGGAAATATTGGTTTTGAAAATATCTACGTAAAACCGGTGTAGAATGAGATGAAAGTAATAATGGTTCCTAGATATTTCGAAACGACTTTTATGTCCTACTTTTTTTGAAATATGTTGTCTCCATTTCCCCATCTAAACATAAATTATACATCACGAAATCTCAATAATAAACATTGGACTCTTTTTCTAACTCATTGAAGCTGAAACGTAAAGACCCTGAAAGTTGGAGATAAACTTTTTTCGTGAGGCGAAGAAGTTTTCCGTTTCACTTTTTTCACTCGTGAATAATTCTGTGAGTTGTTTTTATACATATGTGAAATAGTCGCAAAGAATCATCTAATAATTTCGTTTTATTTATAGATGAGTTCATATAATGTGTTTGATGGACCAGTTTACTGTGAACCGAAGGAATCAGAAAATATATAAATTTCTTTGTTTACACATCTATTTGAAGAACTGAAAAAACAACGGGGGAATTAATCGAGAGGAAGTCATTCGAGGAGGAGCCTTTCGTAAAATGATCAATATTATTTCTTTCGAAACTTTATCTAATTTTTTTGCGAGATGACCAATGGTAAAACCTAAGCCATCTGGAAGGTTGTGCATAATTTTGATTTTTCTGTTAAACAAAAGGTAGTCTTACTGCAATGCGATCAAGCGTCACACTTTGACTTCCAAACAGGAAATTTATCGAAACAAACAAGTAGAAAACAATTAAATTTATCATGAGATATTATATTCGATATGAAAATTTATCAACAACAACCGACACAGAGGTCACTCACCATCGTCACTGGGGAACCATGAAAACAAAGTGTAGATAAACAAACTTTAAGAAGTTATACTAGTTCGACTATTGACCGCAACGCTACACACCGTGTCAGCAAGAAAACGATGTGTCTAATGACTAACTTGAAGTTTTCTGTTTATTTAACTTTTGCTTTCATAGTTTTCCGGAGACGATGGTAAGTAACCTCTGTGTCAGTTCATTGTGGTGCGCTATAATATTTACATATTTCGTTACGCCGTAACTGATTGAGATGAGTAGGTGACTGTCTGGCCTGATGTTAATAGATATGCAATACTTACGAGGTCAAATGAGACCAAAACTGCAGTCTACTGCTCCTATTCATGACTTACAACCGTGCTGAACCGCTGTTGTGTGACCATGGTCGACGAAGGGTGGATCGGAAAGCCATCTCGTTCATGGAAGGATATTTAACATTCTACGGAAGGTTGAATATTGTTCGTTGAATAATAATTCTTCAATATGTCTACACATACACTGTGACGAAAAAGAATCTGGTAATTTAAAATTGAACTAAAAAATCTTAATCTACTTCAATATTTATTGAACTTCCTGAAAATATGCTCCATTTGAAGCGATACATGTGCCAACGCTTTTTCAATCATCGAAATATTTTTTATGGGTGCTTCTAGGGATAACCTCCAGCCCTTCTGCGAATTATCTTCTATGACGTCTATGGAATCAAACCTGGTTCCTGGAGCAGCAATTACAGTCTGGGGAAAAGAAAAAAGTCACACGAAGATAGATAAGGCCAATAGGGTGGCTGCTCGATGGTATTTATCTGGTGTTTGGTCTCTTCAAGCAAACGTCTCAAATCTGTTGAATACCCTTATTGACTGTTTGACCTTGCGAAACGAATTCATGATGAACCACACCACGAATATCGAAGAAAACAATCTGCATTGTCTTGATTTTTCAACGACTTTGGCGAGGTTTTTTCGGTTTTGCTCATTTTTCGCACCCATTTCGATGATTGCTGGCTTGTTTAATGTATCGTATTCATAGACCCATGTCTCGTCACCAGTCATCCAACCGACTTCCCGAACACCGTAGATCTCTTTTTGATTTCAGATCCAGATAATTTTGGGAAAGAGGTCCCAGCCCCGATAATAAACTCAGATCACAAACTTATATCTGCTACTGGAACCATTTTGCTGCCGCTACATCAAGAACCTAAACCACGCAGACGTATTTGGCACTATAACCGTGCTAATTGGGATGAGCTGCGTGAATTCTTTTAGTTCCTTTCATTCAGTTTTGTTTGCCTTTCAGATCCTGACATCAATGTGTGCACTGAATCTTTTACAGGAATCATTCATGCAGGAATGTGTCTCTACATCCCTCATTTTGTCAGAAGAACAACAGCACAAAGACTGCGAAAAATCCTCTGCCGCCAGGAGCAAAGCTCACAAGTCCTGATAAATCCAATAAAAAACAAGAACAACATTCGTACGAATACGAAACGTATGCAACCTGACAATTGCAAAGGCCAATATTACCGAAGAGGTAACTAATAAACTCCTTGACCTGGCCATCGGGACTAGACAGTTCTGGTCTATGTATAAGACCGTCAGTGCCAATTTCAGCAAATCTGCGTTTCCGCCTATTGTTAGAGAAGACGGAAGTATAGCATCTTTTCGAAAAGAGAAAGCTGATCTCTTTGCTCTCTTGTTCTCAAAGAATTCTGTGCTAGATCCATCTAACGCAATATCAGCGAACATTACACCTACGAATTCTTTTATGGCAGAAATTAAGTTCAGAGTCTGCACTGCAAGAAAGCAGTTGGTGTAGACGAACTACCGCCAATCGTCTCGAAAAAGTATGCTCCCGAACTGGCACCCATTCTTAACCGTTTTGGATTTATTTTGAAAGCCAGACTTTTCCGAACAGCTGGAAAATAGCGAGAATTCAACCGATTCCAAAGAAAGAAAAGAAGTCCTTACCCTAAAACTACCGCCATGTTGCACTTTTTTCCATTATGTCCAAAGTGATGGAGAGAGTCATAAATGATGAACTCATCAAATATCCTGAGTTGCAGGGAATTATTAACGACCGTCAGTATGGTTTTCGCAGGTAAAGATCGACAGGAGATCTACTCGCCTACGTCATTCATGTTCGTACATCAACGATGGAAAAGCATTGGAAATCTAGAGCAATCGCCCGAAAAATTCAGGAGTTGGATAATTAGCTTTCTTTCAAATAGATCAATGAAAGTTGTGGTCGACGGTATTACATCTGATCGTTTTAAATTGCAGGCAGGAGTACCGCAGGGATCCATTCTTTTGTCAACCTCGTTTCTGTTGCAGAAAAACGATCTTCTCTCATCTACAGAGAACCAGATCTTCGGTTTGCAGACGATTGTTACCTGATTTCGTCTTCAGAAGGCTGCGGCCGATTACAGCTGCGGAATCTCAGCGTGAGAGATACAAAAGATTGATAATTCAAACTCTGACTCACAGAGGATATTCAAGTGGGGTCAGTTGAACCTAGTGCAAGACACAAACAACTATGTGTTCTAAAAAAGTCCCCGCTGCAGAAACCTCCTCTAATAATGCAATGACAACAAATTGCATTCAAAGATTCGATGCACCTTCTACGAATAACAGTCTACTCCGGGTGTTGCTGGTATGAACATGTATTAGCAATAGCTTGGTCGGCATCAGCTAGACTTAGTTTTCTTTTCGTAGCCAAGCGATACTTCACGTCATCTCAGCATTTACTTCTTTATAAGGCGCAGATTCGACCTGTTTTGGAATAGTGTTCGAATGTATGGGGATCTGCGCAAGATCATTCTTTGCGGATGGTGGATAGTGTCTAAGAATGGGCAGTGCGCCTTATCAACCGGAGATCACTTGCGATCTCCAACCGCTGGCTCTCAGAAGACAAGTTGCTGACCTTTCTCTGTTTTACAGATACTTTCACGGAAGATACTCCGAAGATGAAAGACTTTGTTCCGGGAAAACTCATGTTTTGCCACAACACTAGAATGGCAAGATGTTCTCATCATATGGCGGTACATCTTACAACCCGTCGAACCTCTCTCTATAAGAATTCCTTCGTTCACAGGGCCGGTGAGCTGTGGAACTCGTTTCCGTCCAACATCTTCCCAGCATCCTACAATTTGGCCATCTTCAAGAAGACAGTAAACAGACACCTCAATTCTTCCCAAGCGCCCACTCATGTGGTTTAGAAGGTTCGCCTATTCCTGGAAAGCGTGCATAAAAAAAACTGAACCATCGAAGTACGGGATCAACGATGCCTGCTTCAGCAAGAGCCAAAAACTGATGATTTATACTTAACTTATTGAATGTCTTGCTAGAGTCAGTATAGATTGTGTCAACTTGAATGCGATTATCGAGAGACTCATGCAACACTCTACTAAATTTGTTTTAATTGCTCTGCCTCAAAAAAAACAATTTGTTCAGATATAATTTGCGTTTTTACGAGGAAGACTCGAAGACTCTCTCAAAGATACAGAGACTGCTGATGGGTCTGTAGTTGTCCAAGTTTTTATTCTCGTTTTTATGAATGGGTATGATGAAAGTGACCTTCCATTCATCTGGAAATACACCCTTGTGAAGGGATTGATTGTAAATGATGGAAAGAGGAGTCTTCAGTAATGAGGCACATGCTTTTACTTAACTAGATGGAGTTCGATCAGATCCTGCACACGTTTTGGTATCTAGAATTTTGTATTCTCTTCCGACTTCGTCGGAAGTAAATTGAGTTTGAGTCAGAACAAGCGGGCAGTTAACATCTACATCATCAAAAATAGGGTTCACTAAATCAATGGAAGGCGGTGCATATACATTGTTGAAATATTCCGCGAACAATTCACATACTTCGCCACCAGATCAACCAATTTGTTTGTTATAAATAAGTGAGCCTGAAAAGTTTTGATTTCTATGGTAAGTTGAAATAAAACTGAATAGCTTCCCTGAGCTCACCGAAAAGTCGTATATTTTTGAATTCTAATTTTATGAGTTCTTCCGATCTTGTTCGAAGTTGCATGAATTCGAGAAGATCACTCGGGTTTCATGAACTTATGAATTAGAAATTATACAAAAACTCAGAATCAGTCTTAACTTTAAGCTAAATTCCTTTGATGTAAGAAACATGTATCTAATTATTCCAACAGATGAATGTCTACCTTCAATTTCAGATAATTTTAACAAAACCAACACATTTTCACATATCTCCTTTTGAATTTAGCAACCTATTTGAAATATGTTTCGACTAAAATTGTATCCAGTTTCAAAATAAATTCTTTGTACAAAAATAAGCACTTTCAACCTATCTAAGATGCTGAAGGGGATAAAACCAAAGCGAAGTATTTGTCCTTAGGAATCCTACAACAAGATAACAATTTTCCCCTTCTGGTTCTTAAATGGATTGTTACTACTTCCAGACGTCTCCGTAGGCTTTATTTTCGAGATATAACCAAGGACCCAAATTATTTACGAGTAAACTAACAATGCGTTCTTTAAACTTTAGATACAGTTAAAAATTAACATTTTCCTCATTTCTTTTTTTTTCAAAACCCCTTCAATATCTCAACTTCATAAAAATATAAGATTTAATCATCAAGTACCTCCTTGAGGTGATATCGGAGTCAAAATGAATCAACTGAATTTACACAATCATCGGAAAAATGAAGAGATACAGAAACATGGAATATTAGGGAAGTTAGGAGGGAGAAAATACAACGGAATCGAAGATGAGATCACGATATAAACACCTCAAAAAAGTCTAGGAAACACTTCTGAATATCGACATATCTTATCCAGAACGATCAATATGGATGATTTTTAGAGAAATTGACACCTGCATCAATTTCTCACGAAATTATGTAGAGTGCCACAACAGATTTCAGTTTTTTTATAAAAATCAAAATGCAGCAGATGCGACGCTGCTTTATAATCATTTCATTTATTTATTCACTGTTGTAAGCACAAATAAAAGATTCAAGTTTTGTGATTCGACCATGGAAAGACAACATTTGACTAGAGAAGAGATGTTACGAGCCGTTGGCATGCTCCAAGCTGGGAGCTCACAACGGGAAGTATCCAGGGTTCTGGGAAGTAGCCCATGTGTTATAAACCATTTATGGTCGCGTTTCAATGAAACAGGTAGCGTGGAAGAACGCCATACAGGTCGTTTCAGGATTACTACAGTCGCCCAAGACCGATTTTTGGTTTTACAAGCCAGAAGAGATCATACTTCCACAGCATCTCAATTAGCTCAAAGCTATCACGAGTTCATAATGTACAAATTTCCGACCAAACAGTGAGAAATCGACTGCACGAAGGTGAACTTCACTCCAGACGTCCTTTAAGAGTTCCACAACTGACCCATGGAAATCGCGCTGCTCGTTTAGCTTTGTGCCAAGAACACGTAAACTGGAATCAAGAGAAGTGGGTCACAGTTCTCTTCAGTGATGAATCTAGATTTAGTTATTATCCCGATTCGGGAAGAATTCGAATATGGAGGGAACCTGGAAAGCAAAACCGTCTCCAGCATGCTCGAGAAGTTGTTAGACAGGAGGCGGATCAGTGATGTTTTGGGGAGGTATACGCCTTGCTGGAAGATTTGATCTCGTTTTCATACAGAACAACCTCACGGGAAATTCTTACGCAAATGAGATAGTTTTACCAGTAGTGGTACCGTATCTCCGAACAATGGGTCAAAATCAACTCTTCCAACTAGCAAGAGTTGTCTTGAACATTCTTGAAGAGAAAATGATATCGATCTTCTACAGTGGCCATCCTGCTCCCCAGATCTGAATCCCATCGAGCATATCGAGCATATGTGGGACACCCTAAAAGAAATCTCCTGAGTCAAAACGTCTTCCATCATGAACAGGAGCTTCGATTAGCAGTTCAGGGGACTTGGAATGACTTAGGTCAATATTTAATAGACAATTTTATATTGATCATGCCGCGACGATGCCAAAGTGTCATTAATAACAGAGGTGGACCTTCTGGGAACTAAAAATATAAGTGCTTCCATATCGTTTCGAAAATATAAGTTCAGGATTTTTTTTAGTGTTTTACCAAACTTCGTCGTTTTAAAATTTCAAATTTTTTTATAATAGGTGCTTTGGAGAGGTCAAATATTATTTGACTTGAGATTACATTATATACAATACATCCTAAGAAAAACCGAAAGATTTCAATATATTCGAATCACCAATCTCATATTTTAAAGATATTGGTAAGTGTTCCCTAGACTTTTTGAGGTGTTTATTCTAAGCGGAGCAAAGAAAGTGAAAGACAGGAATTGAAGTACGATACAAGCAACAGTAGTAAATTCAGTTTTGAACTTCCTTAATTAGATAATTTGAAATTTACCGTTCCAGTTGAAACTGATAATTCTATTAAATTTCTAGTTTTGAAAACTATAAAAAACATAAACTTATAATATCTATCGAATATAATCGATCACAGACGCAACAATCCCCTTGGACTCATTTTATCATTTGAATCATAAACTCGGCGTCTACATTTCTTTGGGCTACATAGCTTTCACTATCCTACAACGATAATATACCAGCTTCTTTCATAAGTAAAATCATTGGATGCAATGAACAGAATGGAACATCACAAATATTATATTCCATTTAAGAAAAACTCGAAAATATATGAGCTAGTTTTATTTATGTTGGCCTACTTTCTCATAAAATAAAACATTATTCTTCAAATTTCAAAATTACCAGAAACATATCACATAAACTCGAACGATGTGATATTTACAAAATCGAATGTTACAATTGCCCCTCATCTTATGTAGGTCAAACAGGTAGAAAGAACATATATTTTCAGATAAGGAATCCCCAATATTTAATCACATTCAATCAACTAACCACACAATTATTTTTCAATATTTCAAATTTCTCTGCGAATGCAATAAAGGAGGTAGATTGAGTCTGTTGGAAAGTTTGGAAAACAATAAACTCAGGAAAACCTCCTAATAGCGACCTTGAAATCAATAATTCCTCCCCTACTCAACATTCAAAGAAAAAACATATGTTGGTTATCATCAAGTATCGAAACCGGTCGTGTATTAACAAATAAACGTGGAAAACTGACAAAATATGTTTTTTCCCTTTCATATTTTGGATGAATTTCCACAAAATTATTATGTTATCAATATCATCAATCAAATCAATCAATATTTTATTTGTTGGTAGTATAGCCTTGCATCTTATTGCTTGAAGGAGTTCTCAAGTGAGCTCAACAAACCAATACCTCTCGATGCTAATTGGCATTACATATTTAATGAAATTTGTTACTAAAACCCATCTGCAATCTAGAATATTCTCATTTTTGTGTGGAAGTGTTCCAAATTCTATTGATTTCATAACTTATTACATCGAGTACAACAGACCTCCAAAATGATGTTTTATAGAGTATTACGTAGCCGGAATATATTCCTTTATGTTTGATATAATTGATTGCTCATGAAAAACAAGTAAGGAGAAGGAAAATTAGGTATCAATTTCAATTGTACAATCTTACCAATTTATAGAGGTAGTCCCAGAAGTTCACGTACCTGCAAAAACAACATTTATTAATATATATAATAAAGAATCTGTACGTTTTGTGATATAATGGCAAGGAACATTCAGGGCCGGTGTAAGATAAATTCATAGGTGCAATATCGAAATTCGGTTGCAATGCAATGGTGAAAGCAAAATCTGAATGAGCTTGCGAAATACTTGTTCTTTCAAATACATCAACATCAAATTATATTCATGGTTCATTCAACTAAAGGACTAGATATTATTTCAGTGTATAAATATAAGAAAATGAATTATGACTAATTACAAATTTGCAAGGAAAAACTAATAAGTAATTATACATCCATACTAAAATTGAAAGTGGGTGGTTCGAAGGGTCCGAGTTTCAGGCGCAAGACAGTGTGGGGCGCTTGAGCGTTTATAATAAGGTAGTTCTGGGTGCAAGGTGGTTTGCGTCGTGTGGATGTTCGGACGCAAGATAGTTCTGGACGTTTGAAGGCGTAAGATAGTTCAGGGGTTTATGCGCGAGGTATTTCGGGGCGCGTAGGCGTTTGGGGATGAGAGGTACATCTGCCTGCCTAGGCGTTTAAATTGCAAGGTAGATCTGCCCGCCTAGGCGTTTTGGGTGCAAGATAGATCTGCCCGCCTAAGCGTTTGATATACAAGGTAGATCTTCCAGCCTAGGCGTTTAATATACAAGGTAGACCTGCCCGCCTAGGCGTTTAATATACAAGGTAGATCTGCCCGCCTAGGCGTTTTGGGTGCAAGGTAGATCTGCCCGTCTAGGCGTTTGATATACAAGGTAGATCTGTCCGGCTAGGCGTTTGATATACAAGGTAGATCTGCCCGGCTAGGCGTTTGATATACAAGGAAGATCTGCCCGGCTAGGCGTTTGATATACATGGTAGAGTTGCCCGCCTGCTAGTACATCCATACTAAAATTGAAAGTGTGAAACAAAGCCGTTAATTAGTATGTTGCACAAATATATCTCGATTTAACCTCAGGGTCAATTTCAAAAAAAGTAGGAAATGGAGGACCTTAAGTTTAATTTTCTGATACAGGTTTTGCTTTTCATAATTCTACTCGAGTTGAAAGTTGGAATTTTCTTAGACCATTCTTTGTGTCAAAGTGGCAAACGTGAAATTTTTATTTAGGATGTTAATTATATGGATATTTGGAGATACCATTCCCAAGAGAGCAAAGTGGGAGTTGAATGAGGTATGTGATATCTAAAGTTTTGAAGCAAGACCCAAAAGAATTAGTTTAATATCTTCTTTATGAAGAAATATCAAAATACACACCACAAAAATTGTCGCATCAATATTCTGAATTTGACAATCGATTAAGCACCTCGATCGCAGTTTCTTTGTCAACATATGATTTGAGACATATAAGGGGACAAAAATCTTATCTATGTAGTAACATTTGTTTCCTTGATCTCAAACACGTCTGAAACAAGAATGAGTTTATTCGACTATTAGTATTCATTCAACTTCTCTTCAGTTTTCACGCTGAATTGATGCAAATTTTCTGTGTTTCTTATTGATTTTTGAATCTATATTTATTGTAATGTCTGTTGAACGTCCTGGACGCTATTTGAGTGATCATGAACTGGTAAGAATTGTAACACTTCTAGAGTATGGGCGAAGCCAACGTTACGTGGCTAACTTGTTGAATGTTAACAAAAGTACTATTTCAAGAGCAATTGATCAGTACCACGGAACAGTGGAATATGGAAGAAGGGCCGGACAGGGAAGAAATCGGATAACAACACCTGTTGATGAACGTTACCTTCATTTAACTGCACTGAGAGTTCGGCACTGTATGGCTAGAATGCTACAAAATGAACTTGCACTTTCCAGAAATGTGCATATTTCTTTTCAAACTGTTAAGAACGGGCTCAGAGAAGACGATATCAGACCAACGGTGGCCTCTACCGGCCCGCGTCTCACCAGAGAGCATCGAGTTGCAAAACTTCAGTTAGAGAGGGGACCTGCAAATTGGGCTATTCCAGAATGGTCCAATGTCCTCTTTTCCGACGAGTCCAGTTTCTGTCTAGTATCAAATGATAAACGCATGTCTGTATATAGACGACTTGGGGAACGATATCAGCAATGCAATGTCCGACAAACCGAAAACTTCGGAGGGGCTCAGTATAGGTGTGGGGAGGCATTCCTTTCCATGGTCGAACTGAGTTAGTCCTAATGAATAATGGAAGAATAACAGCGACCAGATTCATCGCAGACATCCTTTGACCCCCATGTTGTACCCTTTTGCAAATTGATGGGCGAAAACTTCATTTATATGTATGATAGTGCTCGACCTCGTGCAGCTAGAGTAGTTACAGAATTTCTGCAAGATACTGAAATTGATATCTTAAGATGGCCAGCCAGAAGTCCCGATTTGAATCCCATAGAACATATCTGGGACAACATGGGGTGGAAATTTAGCAACGTAGGATGCCATCAAGAATTAGAAATTCTGCTCCCTGAAATTCGGAACTCAGTGACTCAAGAGTACATCCAAAACTTGTTTGAGAGGCTTCCGAGACGTATACTGGCAGTAATTAGGTCCCGGGGAGGAAACAATCGATTTTGAAAATGATTGGTAACCATTCGATTCTAGTTGATTGGTCTCTTCGCGAATGTTTGAAGATGGTAGAATTTTATCAATTTTGTAGATATTTTCCATCATAAAGTCATCTCTTTTGAATGATATCTATTTATTTTACACTTCTAAAAGTTACCAAGCGACTCTTGAATGACCAACCTAAAAGTTTATATAGTATTGTCGTAAAAGTAGGGTGATGCAACAATTTTTGTGGGGAGTGTATTTAACTGAATGAAGTGTTTGATCTTTTTCGTTGCACTATCTTGTCTATGACTTCATGATTGAAACCGTTGATATGTGCGTTGATGGTTTCAATTTCAAAGTATAGGTTTTCGGATGAAAGGGACAAAGAGAAAGCTCGGTTTATCATTGAATTGTATGCGGACATTTTAAGCGATTGAGAGTGATTAGAGTCTATTGGTATACATATATCTGTGCAACTGGGTTTTCGATATATATTGAAGCTTATTCTATTATTTGGATGTGAAATTAATAGATCTAAGAATGATATTTGCTTATTTGTTTCTTTTCGACTTTAAACTTTTTTTGGATGGATACTATCCATGAGGCTTAGAAATTTATTAGATTGTCTAGATTAACGCAGATAAAATTATCATCCACGTATCTGTATCTAAAATGTATTTCGATTGGTAAATTAGAATTGAATATTTTATCTTCAATGGCCAAGAAAGCAGCAAAAATCACAAAGAACCTAGATCAGAGAAGCTATGTACCAGAGGAGGAATATTATATGAAATTATATTAATGTGTTACATTCCGAGTTAACTTATAAACTCCATCCTATTGAAGTTGATATTTTTGACGACGAAATTAGATTTTACACAGAATCCAAAAATCAATCAAGAGTACATTGTCAGATATAACATCAAATATTTAGAATAATCCCATCTACTTCTTTATTAGTATGAATCTGAGCCCACCACAACTATATGGTCTAATAAAAACCCACAAAGAGAATGAACCGGTACGCCCAGTAGTTTCTTTTGTAAAAAGTCCTTCTTACAAATTAACAAAAGACTTATGTATATTACATAAATCATTCACAAATGTAACCCCCAGTTATACCAATCAAAAATTCGATTGAACTAATCAAAAAGTTAGAAAACTTCGTTATGCCGAATAATTCTTATTTGCTGAGTCTTGATGAAGATAATATGTTTTCAAATATTCCTCGGGTAGAAAGTATCAACTAAACCCCAAAATGAAGAATAGTCTTATGTAAACTCCTCAATTCATTGTGAATTTATAATTCTTTTAGAACAATGTCTATATCGGAATTACTTCAAAACCAACAACAGGATTTATGAAAAACCTGATGGTCTTGCTTAGGATCACCGTTGAGCCCCCACCTTGCCGGTATGTTCATGTCTTACATAGAAGATATAATATTTATTTTTAATTTACCAATCAAAGTACAGGTACAGATACGTAGATGATATACTTATCTGCGTTAATGGCACATCTAGTTAATTCGATAAATTTCTAAGCCTCATATATGGTATCCATCCCAAAATAAAACTTGAAGTTGAAAAAGAAATTAATAAACAAATATCATTCCTAGACTTATCAATACCATATTCGAACACAGAATCAGCTTCATTACATACTTGGTGTAGGTTTTTGGATGAAAAGGGCTAGGAAAAAGCTCGGTTTATCATTGAATTGTATGCGGACAATTTATGATATTGAGGCTGAATAGAGTCTATTGTTATGCATAAACAACTCAAAACAGTCTAGGGAACACTTCTGAATATCGATATATCGTATTCAGAACGATCAATATGGATGATTTTTCTTAAGAAATGAACACCTGCATCAATTTCTCACAAAATTATGTAGAGTGCCGCAACAGATTTTAGTTTTTTTTTAAAATTTAAAAATGCAGCAGATGCGACGCTGCTTTATAATCATTTCATGTATTCAGTGTTTGAAATCAGTTAGTTGGCACTTTCTGTTGTAAGCACAAATAATGTGTCATTCGACCATGGAAAGACGACATTTGACTAGAGAAGAGATGTTACGAGCTGTTGACTCATTGAAATCGCGCTGCTCGTTTAGCTTTGTGCCAAGAACACGTAAACTGGGATCGAAAGAGGTGGGGCCACAGTTCTCTTCAGTGATGAATCTAGATTTAGTTATTATCCCGATTCGGGAAGAATTTGAGTATGGAGGGAACCTTGAAAGCAAAACCGTCTCCAGCATACTCGACAAGTTGTTAGACAGGGAGGCGGATCAGTGATGTTTTGGGGAGATATACGCCTTGTTGGAAGAACTGACCTCGTTTCATACAGAACAACCTCACCATAAAACTCTTACGCAAATGAGATAGTTTCACCTGTAGTGGTAGCGTACCTCCAAACAATGGGTCAAAATCCACTCTTCCAACAAGATAATGCCCCTCCTCATCGTGCAAGAGATGTCTTGAACGTTCTTGAAGAGAACGATATCGATCTTCTACCGTGGCCATCCTGCTCCCCAGATCTGAATCCCATCGAGCATGTATGGAACACCCTAAAAAGAAATCTCCTGCGTCAAAACGTCTTCCATTATGAACAGGAGCTTCGATTAGCAGTTCAGGGGGCTTGGAATGACTTAGGCCAAAATATAATAGACAATTTAATATTGAGCATGCCGCGACGATGCCAAAATGTCATTAATAACAGAGGTGGACCTTCTGGGTACTGAAAAATATAAGTGCTTCCATATCGTTTCAAAAATATTAGTTCAGGATTTTTTTTGTGTTTTACCAGATTTCGTAATTTTATATTTCAATTTTTTTCATAATAAGAAGTCAAATATTGTTTTGTTTTCTTGATAATACATTATATACAATACATCCTAACAAAAGCCGAAAGATTTCTATAAATTCGAATCTTCAAATTCATATTTGAAAGATATTGGTAAGTGTTCCTAGACTTTTTGAGGTGTTTATTCTAAGCGGAGCAAAGAAAGTGAAAGGTAGGAACTGAAAGACGATACAAGCAACAGTAGTAAATTCAGTTTTGAACTTCCTTAATAAGGTAATTTAAAATTACCTAAAATTAAAGTGTTCTATAGACTTTTTGAGGTGTGTATATCTGTGCAACTGGGTTTTCTATATACTGGGTGATTCACCAGTAGCGCGGTGCTCTGCTGCTGGTACACTCGTTGTCATTTTTGTTGGAACAGTATTGTTTTTGAAAAGTAAACATCTACTTCAGCAATTTATTTTGCAGTAAACAGGGTTTCCCAATTTTCTATAAAAAAATCTTGGGTGGTTTTTTCAGATTGAAAGACCATTTTTTTGTTGAAGATTCGAGAGCGTCCTAAAATTTTCTATAATGTTTTTAAGTAATAAGTTTTTTTGGTGAGTAGTTTCGTCACAAATTTTTTTCCCTAAAACTTTATGAAAATAGGTTCTCACATCTAACATCATCGCATGCTCCTTCGGGCCAGAGAGAATGAATACGTTTTTCCTTTCGTTTTCTTATTGCCAAAGGATAGCTTCATTGATGAATTGAAATAGATTATCCTTATTTCACACAGGAGTGACTCAAAAAATTATTGAATATTGTAATTTAAAAATATCATATCTTGATTTTTCAAATAGAACACACTTTATTTTATTATACATGTCAACGCATAAAATATTGTGCTATATTTTTGGGAAGTAACCTTATCTTTATCTTCGATCATTTTCAAAATTTTCGATTATTTGTAAAAATTTTTGATGAAAATTCTACAAACCGTATCAAACTCATCAACATGCAACATTATTCACACAGAAATTTTTTTCTGTAATGATTCAAGTAGTGAAAAATGAAACCTAAGCAAAATAATTCTTTTAACGAATGATAAAATCAAGATGATCAAAACGTAAATCGAGGTATGTGTTGAAATTTGTTTTTATTTGTGCCTTCTATCAGGTGTCCGGACATATCATATTCTGCATAGTAAATGGTGAACTTATCAGTGTTTCGTTATTAAACATAGTTAAAGTGAAGTTCGAACCCAATTATCTCAATTGACTGCCATGAAGTTCTCCAAAGAAGAAAGGGTTGATATGATTTTTATTCTTTGTTGGCAAGTAGAGTTTATGCACAAAGGTTTCCTGATGAGAGGCATCCTGATACAAGATTGTTACTTAGATTTGAGGGTTGCAAGGAGAAATTCTCACAAGTTGTAATTTTGTAGGAATTTCTCACCTTTCTATTCCATCTCAGGGCTTGGTATCGAAATAAAATGAGTTCCTCAGTTAGATCCCAAACTTCAGAATATAATTGATGTTGTTCCAATACCATATATTTGAAGGGATTATTAATATTACAGTTTCCCTTAACCTGGGCTTTATATAATAATCATGAGGTCATACGTAAGGAAATATTCGTTTATCTCCCCTCAGAAGGGCACATTACTATATACAAAATGATAATAAAGAATGCGCCATAAACGCAAGTGGTACAAAATAGGTAGATACAGCGATATTGAAATGAATAATATACCCAAACCTGCAGTGAATAAGAAATGAATGGAGTTAAATATATGTAATAATCTCAAAAAAAGTGATGGTAATTTGATATAGGCCACAAATCAATGCGGTTGCTAAATTGTAGAATAAACTGGAATTTTGAACGTAGTGTGAATGAAACAGGTAAGATATGTATGTCGTATATGTTCCTTATAAGTCTAAACTTATCTGAGGTTATTAATGAATTCTCATTTTCCTCTAGGTGTGGGAACCCATCAAGAGATCTTGGAGATTATGGTATCGAGTGGGAGTGAACAACCACAGCGGTTGCAGTAGAGCACTAGATTTCGTCGATCAGAATCTTTCCAACCAAAAATAAGGGTGATTTCGGATGAACTGAATGAGAACTATACTCGAGTATAAGAGGCTTGAAATAGGTAACCAGATGGATGTTTGCCATAAGTTCTGATATTTGACTCACCTTAGATGTTGTGCGGCTAAAGTGTAGAGTGAGGTTTGATCGAAATCTTCAAAAATATCGAAATAAATCCACAAAATTTGTCAAGCCTAGCGAAAAGCTATAACTCAGGCTTTGATTTTTGGAACAATTTTGAAGATTTTTAGAGAAATAAATCCGCCAAAGTGCGTTTCTTTAACAACCAACTTTTCTTTTCTCTTTATTCTAATCTAATGACAATTGACAAGAAAACCTATCCTTTGTTTCAGAATGAGAAAATAGAAAATGACAATAAGCCATAGTTCAATTTTAAGATAGAAACTTATAGTTCAACGGAGAGCATGACATCTGTCATTGATTTAGTCCTATTAATACTGTTTTTTTACAACCAGATGATCTCAAGAGAAGTAATTTGATGGTATGTTTCGATTTATTTTCAGGATTTTAACTATCAGATTAAGTGAAATGATTCAAAATCAAAGATTTCACCAAGAAAACCCTATATTTCCTATTATTCCGAAGAACAGCAACAAGAACAAGTAAAGCTTATCTTTATAACACATAACAAGATGCTTTGAAAAACTTCTAATTAGATTTATCCAAAAAAAACATAAAAAACTTAAAACTGCTACATCTGAAGGCAACAAATTATCAGTTTTGTTGACAGTGACTGAAGACCCATATAAAAGCCAAAGAAAGATTTCTCAGTGAACAGATATAAGTCAAACTTCCATCCAGAGAATCTTGAAAATGAATAAACTTCATGCATATCATGTACAGCTGCACCAGGAACTGAATAATCAAAACTGTGAAAATCGAATAAATTTCTGCAATTGGGCAAGTGACAAAGTAGCGGAAAATCCAAATATGCTTAGCAGAGTTCTTATCTCGGACGAGGCAACTCTCCACAAGAATGGGCTTGTTAACAGGCACAACTTTAATTATTACGCCACAGAAAATCCACACCTCAAGAGACAAATGTATCACTAGCATCATTCGTCCTGGCTATCTAATTGGGCCGCACTTTGTCGACGGGCACCTCAATAGTGAAATGTATTTAGATTTTCTGCAAAATCATCTACCAATGTTACTTGCCGATGTACCAGAGCTTATAAGACAAGATTTGTGGTTTCAACAGGATGGAGCACCGGCACAGTACTCACATCAGGTTTGGGAGCATTTGTATCATGTGTTTCTAAACAAATGGATAGGACGTGGTGGTCCTGTTAAATGGCCAGCTAGCTGTCCGGACCTTATAAGTCTAGATCTTTCCTTGTGGGATTATATTAAGGGCATCGTTTACAAGATTCCTTCTACAACACAGTTGGATGTGAGACAGAGAATAGTCAACGCCTTTCAGTAAGTTAATCCGCAAATGTTGTTGAGAGTTCAACGGTCTTTCTTCAGAAGGAGTGAGTTGTGTCTTCAAAGAAACGGGCAACATTTCGAACACTTATTGAAATAGTTCAACACCTTGTAGATCATCTCACCAAAAACCAATCTATTACGTATTTCATATACGACTACCTTAAAATACCTCAATTTCTCTGATCAAGTTTAATGATATGTTCTAACAAACTCTTCTTTCGGGACCTCTTTTATGATTTTATAATTTTAGTTCATTTTTTTTTATTTCGAAAATGGTCGAAGATAAAGATGAGGTTACTTCTGCAAAAATATGACATAATATTTTATTGCTTTGACATAAATAATAAATTACAGAATGTTTCATTTGAAAAAATTAAGATATGATATTTTTAAAATTACAATATTCAATAATTTGAGTCTTTTCTGTATAGAATGAGGAAAATCTATTTCAATCCATCAATGAAGCTATCCTTGGGCAATAAGAAAACGTAAGGAAAAAGGTATCCATCCTCTCTGGCCGAATTAGCATGCGATGATGTGAGAGCCTATTTTCATCAATTTTATATACAGTGTGTTCCAACGAAAATTTGACCCCCCCTATAACTCCGAAATGAGTAACATTAGCGAAAAACACCAAGACACGTCGATTTTTGTTTCGAGGGGGAGCATTTTTCGAAATAACTCGAAACTTCTCAGATCAACCCCCTACCCCCAGCAACCCTAACTTTCAAATTCATCATAGGGAATAAGGGTCGAGTGGCACCTTACTGAAAAGGTCTGTCAATTCTCCACCTTGATTTGTCATTTTTAGAATTTTAAATTAACATACAGGGTGTCCCAACCAAGGGTGAAGTTGAATTCCTGGAAATCCCAAATACTAAATGAAATAGATTTATTTTGGCATAATGCAAGCGCAGGTTTATGCTCGTTCTAGAAAACGACCTACACTTGTGAATTTGGAGTTGGTGCAATCAACCCCTATTTCCAGCATCCCCAACTAAAAATCATTCGATCGATAATAGGTCAAGTGGCACCTCGTTGGAAAGGTACTGCAATTTTCTCTTAGAATTTGGTATTTTCGAAATTCAGAATCATCATACAGGGTGTCCCGAAGCAGGAACATTGAAAATCCAAATAACTTTTGAAACTGGTTCATTTCGGTATACGAGAACATGTTTGATCCGAGAATAGTACTTTCTTGTGTGGTTATAGAATTTTGCAATCAACCCCTTCCATTCAGCATCCCCAACTTGAAAATCATACAAATAATTCAAGTGGCATATCTTCAGAAAGGTTTTTGAATTCCAGAATGATTAAAGCATTTCATTCAGTTCGGCTCTCCATACAGGATGTCGCTTTCGAAAAATTCAATATCGTCATTTGAAATTATCAACTAAAATTAATTCGAAACTGTTAAAAGTATTGGGGTACGATGTGTTGAGCATCAATTACAAAGAAATAAAGCTGATTTCTGCATTGAAAATGTTCACATTTTTTTCATTTCCATCTGGCGTGCAGTCATCTGTTATTTCTCATTTTTGCAATGAAATATTATTATTGTTCAGATCAGTTCCTCATTATTGTTGTTGTTCGTCAGTTGAAATTAATCTGAAAATGGTTTATTCCACTGAGGAAAGGGTCGAAATTGTATCGACGTATTTTCGAAATAACAGTTGTGCCAAAGAAACGGCAAGGATATTCGATAGGAAGCATCCTGAAAGAGAAAGGGAGTCAGTCACCAGTACGTTAAATATTTGGTTGACAAATTCCTAGCTACGGGTTCGGTGGCAAACAAAAACATGAAGTGGCATGTCCTGTCAGAAATGAGGCAACGGAAGTGGCAGTAGTGGGTCATCTACAAATGGAGAATACTACTTCGATCAGAAAACTATCTCGTCTGACTGGTGTATCAGCTACAACTGTCCATAGAATCGTGAAACATCACAAATTTCACCCTACAAGGTAAAATTAGTGCATGAAATAAACGAAGATGATCCAGATCGTCGTTTACAGTTTTGTGAAAATCTAAGTGAAAACCTAAACGCTAATCCAAATTTTCTGAATAACATCTGTTTTTCTGATGAAAGCACCTTTATGCTCAGTGGTGAAGTGAATAGACATAATTGTCGATATTGGGACACACAGAATCCTCATTGGTTTAGAGAGGCCCACACGCAAAGGCCTCAGAAGTTGAACGTTTGGGCAGGAATTTTGGCAATCATCTAGTTGGGCCTTTCTTTATTGAGGGTAATCTGAATGGAAATGGCTACCTACAGTTGTTAGAGGAACACATACATCCTAGATTGACAGAAATTTTACAGAACGATCCAACTCTTTCTGAGGACGAAATGCGTTTTCAACAAGACGGTGCTCCTCCGCATTATGATGCTCGGGTGCGCCAATATTTAGACGAAAATTTCCCAGGATGGTGGATTGGTAGAAGAGGACCTGTTGAGTGGCCAGCCAGGTCACCAGATTTAAATCCCTAGATTTTTTTTGTGGGGCCATTTAAAATCTAAAGTTTATGCCACAAGACCAGAAAACCTGGAGGAGCTGCGGATGAGGATTATCACAGAATGCCGACTTTTGACTCCTGAAGTTTTCGCTAATGTGAGAAGAGAGTTCGAAAATCGTCTGTATAACTGTATGGAGGTGGGCGGAGGTCATTTTGAACAATTGTTGTAATAATCAAGTTAGTTTTTGTTTTCAATTGAATACAAGTTCAATAAATCTCGTTTTCCTGTTTAGATGAGCATCCAATCAGTTTCTCCATCATCCCTCATCCTGATCCTCACGCCAGAAAACCTCGATTGCCAAACTGAAACCAATGCCTCAGTGATTCAGAAAATAGAAAAATCTTTCTGGAACTTTGCCACTCAACCTGTAATCACTTGTATGATTTTTGAGTTGGGGATGCTGAATGAAAGAGATTGATTGCAAAAATTCCATATTCACGCAAGAGAGTCTTATTCTCGAATCAAACATAAACATGTTCTCGTATTATACCGAAATGAACCAGTTTCAAAAAGTTATTTGGGTTTTCAGTGTTCCTGCTCCGGGAAACCCTGTATGCTGATTCTGAATTTCGAAAATACCAAATTCGAAGAGAAAATTGAAATACCTTTCCAACGAGGTGCCACTTGACCTATTTTCGATCGAATGATTTTTGAGTTGGGGATGCTGGAAATAGGGGGTTGATTGCACCAACTCCAAATTCACAAGTGTAGGTCGTTTTTCTAGACCGAGCATAAACCTGCGCTTGCATTATGCCAAAATAAATCGATTTCATTTAGTATTTGGGATTTGCAGGAATTCAACTTTACCCTCGGTTGGGACACCCTGTATGTTAATTTAAAATTCTAAAAATGACAAATCAGAATGGAGAATTGAAAGACCTTTACAGTAAGATGCCACTCGACCCTTATTCCCTATGATGAATTTCGAAATTAGGGTTGCTGGGGGTAGGGGGTTGATCTGACAAGTTTCGAATTATTTCGAAAAATGCTCCCCCTCGAAACAAAAATCGACGTGTCTTGGTGTTTTTCGCTAATATTACTCATTTCGGAGTTATAGGGGGGGTCAAATTTTCGTTGGAACACACTGTATAACTAGAAGACATTATAGCAGAGTTTAGGACGCTCTTGAATCTTCAACAAAAAGTGCTCTTCCAATCTGAAAAAACTCCCCATAGAAAATGGGGGCACTTTGTTTACTTCAAAATAAATTGCTGAAGTAGATTCTTACTTTCTGAATACAATACCGTTCGAACAAAAATGAAATCTTCAAGAGTGTACGAGCTTCAGAGCGTCGCGCCACTGGTGAATCACCCAGTATATAGAAAACCCAGTTGCGCAGATATATGTATACCAATAGACTTTATTCAGCCTCAATCGCATAAATTATCCGCATACAATTCAATGATTAATCGAGCTTTCTCTTTGCCCCTTTCATCCGAAATCCTACACTTTGAAATTGAAACCATCAAAATTATAGCACATAAAAACGGTTTTAATCATAAAGTCATAGACAAGATAGTGCAACGAAAAAGATCAAACATTGCTTTCAGTTAAATATATCCAATCGTAAAAGCAGATGAACCTTACACATAAATTCCAATTTCATACTACAGGCATGTGAGTGAAATGCTGTTATTCAATGCAAAAGATTTTACCTAAAACCTAGACAAATCAGGAGTTTATAAGTTGACGTGTCCAGATTGTAATGATATTTACATAGATCAAACTGATCGATCTTTCAAGATGAATAAACAAGATTGAACTATCGACAATCATAGTATCGAAAATAGATAATCATTTACTGGTATAGACAGTTTAGAAATGTTACACGATGCTCCTAAAAGCAGTTGGATTGCCGCATTTTAATAGTATAAGCTTTTGCATGGAATGCCAAAATCGGAAAATTGTGAAAAATTGTGGATGTGGAACTCAGGTTCTCTTTCTGCAATACACTACGAAGTATTTGGGTGTATACATTGACTCTACTCTCAGATGGGTGGATCAAATAAATAACATGTGCAAAAAATTGCGTCCATTCATTTATGTTTTTCGTATTCTGAGTAAAGTGGCTGATACAAAACTTTATTATCCGCCTATCACGGCTTAGTGAGTCCTATTTTGCAGTACGGTTGCATAGGTTGGGGAGGAGTATATGACAGACATCTTGATGGTTTGAGTGTAGTTCAGAAAAAATTATTAAAACAATCTACAGAAAACCATATGATTTTTCTACTGAACTTATTTTTCAAATGAGTGGCCTGCTAAATATTAGACAACTTTATGTAAGAGCTCTGTTGATTGATTGGTATTATGGTAAAATCAGTGTTAATCTATTATCACATAATTACGATACCAGAGGGTAGCACGCCACCTGAATTACGCCCACAAAGCATGTTTTAGAATAACACAGAGGTTTTTCACATACTATCTGAATAGAGTATATAGTTTTCTCGACAGTCAGTTAAGAAATTCGTCTGTTTCAATACAAGTTTTTAAGAAGAGGTTTTCAGATGGGTCCAAAGGAAAGGTCTTTTATCAATATTATGTTCATTTGATATTCTGTTTGACTGGGGGAGCCTGTGGGGAATTTATATTCATATTTTTATTTATATGTATGTATATTTTATTTTTTTATGCATTATCTTTGTAATTTTTCATTTAAATGAAGCCTTTTAGGACAGCTATTCTTGGCTCAGGAAAAATTGTTGTTTATAAATTTTTGTTTTGTGTCTGAGATTTATTTTGATAAGTATATTTAGCTGAGTGTTTTACTCTGATTTTTGTTTTCACATGTGTGTTGCTAACAAGGTTTTCCTTCTGCAACACTTCTACTCTGGGTATATGTATGTCAGAAAATGGGGATGCTATTGAATGTAAAGCATTTTTCCATTACATTTTTCAAATCATTTTTTTAAATCAAATCATTAAATCATAAAATTAAACTTCCTGGAATCAGTTGAAATCTTCTAATCACTTCATAATAGTAACCCACAAATAATTAACGTCTTTCTTGAGCTATGTACATTCCAAATCTATAATATTTTTGAATAGTACCACCCCCTACTATCTGCTGGGGTCTTTCTATCTACCCTTTGAATCACAAATATAGTTAGCAATCGTACACTGTATTCAGTTTTCTTATTCTGTCTGAAGATGAATGTTGAACATTTGAAACTGCAGTAACAGTGTATATATTATAATTTATATATACTACCAAGTAGTAACGGCTAAAACCATCAATATTTGAACATTTATCCTTTGACGATAAGTCTCCAATATGTGAACATATACAAACTACAAAATATTCAATAACATTATATTATATTGAAATTTTTCATGATTGCAACAAAGATAAGAAAATTAATGTGAAATCAATAAACGTTGTGAAAACTCAAGTGAAATCACCCTTAATGTCCAGATAGACATCAATATCTCTCCACTTCTGTATATCGAATCAGATTATTATTTGTATCAGTAATTTCATTAAAGAATTAATAAAATTGTGGAAAGTATAAAATTAGATTTCATTCAATGAATATTACTCAATGTGAAAAACCTTGAATCGTTTTCAAAAGAATACGTTTTGCCATCAGCAAACATCTTCCGGATCATTTACTAGTTATATCCATGATAACAGATGTCGCTAAGATCTAATGTAGAGATATACTGATAAGTCGCATACTTTCCGGCCTAGCCCCGTAGTTTTTGGAATCCCTTTTATTTACGTTGATGTAGCTAAAAAGACAATAGGTTTTATATCTGATGCATGAAGTATTTGTGAATGTAACTGATGTAAAAATATTCATGAATGTTGAACGATGACGGAATAACTTTTCGCTTTTTTGGAAGATGTTTGGTGCCTAAATATTTTCATATTCACCGATACCTCCGGGAACCGTCAAAACTTTGAATGCTTGAATTATTTTCCATAGGCGCAAAAAGAAAACGGAAACTTTTCATCGGACATGAAAAATTTTCAGCCACGACAATTTATTACTCGTCGCTCTGCAGATGACAAAGTTGAAACGATATACTCGCGAAGATGAAAACGACAAAGGAAATAAAAACACCATGAGGCGATATTTCTGTTGTTCCGAACTACAACTGAACAACATATCTTAGAAATAACAAAGAAATTTCTGCACCGTTGTAACACGCCCTTTTCTTTTTATAATTGGTTTTTGAAGTTTCATACCCGGCAATGTTTTAGCGAGAACAATGAGAAACATTAGTCTTTCCGCCACGCCAGTGAAGAAGTAATCAGTTGGAGTTTTGGACGTTAGAATGAAAAAAATCAATAAAAGGCTTTGTTGGTGTAGGGTCGTTTCTTGAAATTAATGAATATGAATTAGCCAAGGCTATATGAATTGAATACTTTGCGTTTCCTAAAATGATATGCAGCACGCTCAGAATACTGAAATACAGTGGAAGTGAGATATCTCGGCAATGAGAACCGGAAGGAACAAATTTATTCTACATATTAATATTTACACTGCATGTTATTTTGTTCAAGCGGAATTCTAGTCTGTATTTTAACTGATTATACACCCTCTATTCCAAAAGTAACCGAACTTTTCGAAAAGAGAAATAACAAGAATTGAATTTGATACAAATCTTTTTCAATAATCAATGTATTCGCCTTCTTTATTGATACACAGATCTGCACGGGACAACAGGTTGTCAAACGTCTTCTCTGTTTCGATTTATGGTATGAGCTTTAGCGCGTCGGTCCCAGCACATTCCATGGCTTCAATCAATTCATGCCGCTCTCCTCTTATCGTCAAATGCAACATAGAGAACATATAGTAGTCGCACAGAGCCAGATCAGGTGAACAGAATGAATGTTGCAAGATATTAATGTGATTTTTCATCGAAAATTCAAAACTCTTGAACGATATGATGGGGCATTATCATCCAAAAGAGTCTAACTACCGTTTTCTCGATATTCTGACCGAAACGACGAATTCTTGCCAGCAATGGCTTCATTCACAAGGCCGGAGCAGCTCATGTGGCAACAGCGCGTGACGTCACACTAACAGGGTTACTTAACATTGAACTAGCACAAAGTTCATATGGCTCAGGTATTTTAAATTGAATTCGCATGCATTCAAATGATACTATAACATGAAAACACATGGAAACATGCCCTTACAATGAGAAATGTGTAAGAAAAATATTAATGATTTTAGTTGAAACAGGTAACTGAAAACAACAATAGGTGAATGATTTAAAATACAGTAAAATGTTTTCGGTTTTTGGAGCATTCAGTTGACTGATGCAGTTATTTTTTACGTAAGTATAATTATTTAGCAAGATGTAAGACACAGTTTTCAATAACTTGTTGATTACATCCTCAAACTGTAAGCCACAAACACAGTTATCATAATATATTTGGGAGGATAGCCTGGTGTTGAAGAGAGTAACATCAAATTCCTTAATTGTTAATTGAATGAAAATTTTACGTTCATTTCCGCATTTCAGAAAATCTATTTCAAGTTTTTTCGATATCAAATAATTCATTTCATAATATTTATGCTTACCAAGTAAAAGCACTATATCAGATGAAATAGAAAGCTCTCCCCTATTCAAATCATTCAAATATTTGAAATTATCTGAATCATCCTCAATTTGTGACTGCGCTTGTGTTATAAAAGTCGTGCACGTTTCACAGAAAGCAAGTTTATTTTTTATTTTAAGACGCATATTCACATATGTATGTTAAAGAAGGTTCACTCAAAATTCTCTGGTCATCAATAAAAATTTCATATGGGGCTTTAAACAATTCAACAAATTCATGATCATCTATTTCTATATCATCCCAATTTTTTTTTGTGGACTTACACAACTGTCCCGCTTCTGCCAAATTTACTACAGAAAAAGTAATTGGCCCATATCTGGCCGAATGCAGTCCTAAAATACTTTTTACTCCCAATTTCTTTTCAGATTCTAAGATTTGGGTTAACAAATCATGATGATTTCCCCCCATCAGTTGCCTGTAGCGACTAAATCTTCCCTGCAAATTATCAGGTTGTAATTTTCCTGGCAAAACATAGGACATTCTTAATTATGACGAAGAGTATTTTATGAGATCTCTTTTTACTATAGTGTTTTGATACAAAGCATTGAATGTGTCAATTGTTAAAAAACCATGTTGTAAATTCAATGATTTCTATCTGCAGAGCCAATCTGCAAAATCTTTCAGCAATTTTAATCTTTCATCGGTCTCGTCTGTGAAAAGTGCTTCTAGCGTATTTCTGTGTATAACATCTTTGAACGAACTCTTAACATACATTATGGTCCTTCATTTGATGATAATACTTATGTATTATGTACCTGATTCTTCACCCAAATAATGTTTCGTTGCTACAAGGGTCGAATTATTAAATATATTTACTACCAAGGCTACTTTCTGACGTTCAAGCGAATTTGTGAAAACAGATTTGTAATTTAATTTAGAAGCTGTTTTCAATAACATAGTAGATCCTTTTTTGAATTTTGCAAGAACTGTTTGGCCAGATTTTTCATCTTGATATAACTCTGGAAAATCAAAACTCTTTTCGTTATCTTCTTGATTTATCCAGTTATTTGTGATGTTGTCAAAAATATAAACAGAATCATAAGATGAAAAAGTTTTATGTTGATCTGAAAGTGGGTACATAAGCTTGGAGGTGGAATATTTCGAGAGATTTTCAAACATTACTCGATTACCCAATTAAATATTATAATATTTTTAAAACGACTGTCAAAATTTTTTCGCAAATTTTTCTTCAAATTAAACAAGAACCACGAAGAAATAATATATGGGAGATGACAACCCAAATTATTGGGTTCATAATGATTCTAGAACATCTATAGATCCTAATCGGCATCACTTAGAAGAACGAAACTAGCCATCGGGGCTCTCTCGGTCGAACAGAGAGGAAATTGTTTTGTTGAGTTTGAATATTGAATGGATTATGCGAGATTATACTTCAAAATTGGCAAGGAAGAACAAGGAAGTGATTATGTTGCAGGAGACTCACACTGCGACGGAAGAACATCTCCGCGAAAGAGGAAATATCTTAGGTTATGTACATTTTTGATTATCTCCTTAGTCCTTTTCATGGCCTTGCTTGCTATGTAAAATATTTTCTCAAACTAAAGTGTGTTTAGACATATTAGAGTCATGTATGATTGTTGAAATATTTTTCTACTGTTTTTTTTCCATTATTACAGATTCGTGTCCTAAACCCCCTTCCTTTCACTGTTGTCTTCGTCTGGAATTCATGGAGTGCAAGATGAGAATTGAAGCTGCTAAGCAGAAAGTTCTTTGGTTTTCTTTATGTACTCACGACACTCACACAATATAAACCGACAAGCTATTGCTAGTGCAATAGCGACAGGGAAACGAGTTTTTTCCTCAGGTTTTTTCTCTCATTTATTGAATCATACGCAAGATAGTATGGTTGCCTTTTACATCTTCCTGAGCTCACACTCGATTTTTTCTGACACACACCAATATTATAGATATAAGCATTTATTGTAAATACAATTATCCGAATTTATGTTATGTGAGTAACGTAGCTAATTATAACAACTTTAATTAGTTATTGTTAATTCAGGATCCAAACATAGCTATCAATACATTTTGGTCAAAAAAGATATTGTGTGGATAGGGCTACTTTCATTAAAAAGAAATCTAGAAGACCTAACAAAAATGGATCACTACTGGTATTATAAAGTCATGTGAAACTAAGGAAACTCAATATAATATGTGGCCAGCAAACAAGCGCTCTGAACTTTCGGAAAATCAATACAAAATTATCTTAAGGTATTGAACAAAGTAATTTATGAAGCAAAAAAATAATTTTTATAAAAGAGCCATTGAGTCTAATATCACTAACACTGGTCTACAATGGTTTTGTTGCCCTAGATATGAAAATGATTTTGGGTCCATTTATGCACACAATTCGTGAAACTATCAATGATTTTGTAGGATTTGCTCTGATTTCTCTTTAAATCTTTATTTTCACTTTACATAACAAAAATCGTAAAACAAGAAACAATATAACAGATATATTTATAATGTCAGTTATGTTTTGAGAAATTCGGACACATCGAAGTAAATAAAGAGGAAAATGTCGAAAATATATTTCATATTTCCATAAAACGCCTTTTTGAAGCTTTTCTTCTATAATTTTTCAGGGACAATCTCTTTTCAAAGACCAGCAGTAATCTGCCATCATGTGACAATCCCATCGACCTTGATACCTTTCTTCCATCACTTTTAGATCTTGATGAAACCGCTCTTCCTGTTCCTCACTATAATTTCCTAAATTATCCGGAAATTTATCTAGATGATTGCGGAGATAGTGTAACTTAATACTCATATTTGCTCCTAAAGTCTGAAAGTTTTTCAGCATATTTTGCACAATTTCTTCATAATTTGCTGCTTTATGGTTACCTAGGAAATTTTCGACAACCAACACAAAACTTTTTCAAGCTTTACTTTCCGGAACAGTCATAACTTTGATAAAATCTGAGTCTTTCATCAATTGCCGTATTTGAGGACCATCAAATATTCCATATTTCAATTTTTCCATACTAAGCTTCGGAAATTTTCTGCAAATGTAATTAAAACAATTTCCGTCTTTGTTCAACGCTTTTACAAGTTGCTTAATCATACCTAACTTAATAAATATGTAATGGTGGAAGTATGATTTTGTGTCTGCTCACCAGCGGCTCCTTATTACGTTGGCTTTACCGACAGTTAAAGAATTTTTTACAGGCCAAATATCTTGTTCCCAATGAAGTTGCTTTGCTCTACTATCCCACATACAAATAAAGCAAGGGTATTTTGTATATCCACTCTGTTGGCCAAGTAAAAATTAACCATTTTAAATCCACACAGATCGGCCATTGATGCTCAAAGTATTTAATTTTCTCTAAAACTAATATAACATTTTCATATTCTTCTTTGAGTTTCGTTGAATGTGCAATTGGAGTTGATGCAAATTTATTTCCATTGTGCAATAAGACGCATTTTAAACTTCTTTTGCAACTATCAATAAAAGGCGCCATTCAGTAGATTTGTACTCTTTTAAACCCATGTCTATAAGCAGCTTCGCGATTTCATTACAATACGCTAATCCTTCATTTTCACTAAAAATTGTAATAACTCTTTTTCTCGCGTTCTGTATGTTGTAATTGTTTCTGTTGGTGCCAATAAATTTTTTTTTCATTCTTGAGGCTAACAGTTCTGATCCTTTTTTGATAAATTGAGATCACGTATTAAATCACTGAGTTCATTTTGAGAAAATAACTTTGGCGTAGATGTTTCACCTTCCCATTCACTTCCACTAGTAGATGGTCCCGATTTCTGTGAATTTGGTAACATCATTGTTTCTGAGGGCATGCGAATTACTTTTGAAATGTATATGGGCCGAGGAAGATTTTCACTGTGTAGAACCGGACATTTCGTAGACTGTAAGTTTGGGTATCTCCACGTTTGATTTCGATTAAAACCTTTAACATCTACTACGCAAAAGTAACAATCATCTAAATGATTCGTAGGCTCCATCCAGATCATAGGAATACCAAAGTCTAATCCAGAACGTTCACCTTTTTCATCAACCGTAAAGACTCAACACAGGACTTACAAACTTTATTAGGAACCCATGGTTTACCTAATTTGTCCATTTGAAACCAAAATATTCAACATTAGTCTCCTTGACGAAGTCTGTGATATTTCTTTTTGTTTTTTGGTATATAACCGCAAATATAACAAAATAAATCACTACAATATTTACACTTTCTTCGTGACGAACTCATATTTTAGACTAGAAGACAAATATATAAGAATGGACATTCAGTAATTGAAACAAAATATTAATCCATGACACTTTATCCAGAATTACGTGTATATGTACTTCAATATTGTCAAATAAGTGAGATCTCAGCTGTTCTGTGGAGCAAGGGTCTGAGAAAATTGAATTTTATTTCTAACAAGCTTATAATTGTTCAAAATATAAGAAATTCAAAAATCATGAAAATACGAGCACATTGAGAACTTTCATGAATATATTCGTAATCTGGGCACTTGAAAACATAAAAATTTGCGATGATATCCAGGGCAACAATAAGAAAAATTTTTTTGTAGAGCTGTGTAATCCTAGAAAGTTATGGCAAATAATAAACAACAAAATTAATAGAAAACCAGGCAACAGAACTAATTTAAAATTTTTAATTGTTGAAAATAGAACTAAGATTACAGATAATTTCGAGATATCAAATAAAATGAACAATTATTTTAACGAGGTTGGGGCAGAGGTAGGTGATTCGATCATACAGCCATCCAGAAGACAAATTCAAGTGCCGAGCATGGTTTGTAATACATCATATCTTAAGCCAACCAGCACTTCAGAAGTAGCATCTACAATAAAAGATATGAAACCTAAAAAAGGAGGTGTAGATATGATTGACACAAAGACACTGAAAATATTAGCAGAGTTTATAGTTGATCCGTTAACATATATTTTTAATTTGTGTATAGGAGGAGCAGTTAGGCCAGAAGTACTTAAAAGAGCTGATATTATACCCATTCATAAATCAGGCAGCAAGACCAAGGTCACTAATTATAGGCCAATCTCTATAATTTCAAATATTGCAAAGATCCTTGACAATTTGTAAGTTTGTAAAAACTCACGGCATAATTCCAAAAAACCAATTCGGATTTGTTAAGCGAAGGGGCTCCAAAAGTGCGTTACATTACATTGTAAGTGTATTATATAAAACACTTGATCAGAGTAAACCTGTCATAATAGCTTTCTTAGATTTTGCCAAAGCTTTTGATTCAGTTGATCACAAATTTCTGCTGGACAAATTATGATTTCTGGGACTAAGGAGAAAGGTGCTTGACTTGTTGAAAATTTATCTCAATGGTAGAGAACAAAAAGTGAGAGTGAGTGGTAATAAAATGGGTGTGCCGCAAGGTACGATATTGGGACCACTTTTGTTCGTTCTTTACGTAAATGATCTGTTAACTTATCAATCCGACGAATCAATAATATCCTATGCTGATGACAGCTATTATATCATCTGAAAGCACATGGTCAGAAACACAAAATAATTTGAATAAAAAACTTGAAAAAGTCGCCATGTGGTTGAAACTGAATAAATTGTCATTGAACGTTGACGAATCTGTATTCATACCTTTTGGAAACTATTGTGATAGTGTCCCGAGGGAAGTAGATATAATAATTGAGAGTAAGTCTTTGAAAAGAGTTGAACACTAGAAATAATTGGGCATTGTTTTTGACTACAACTTAAAATGGAATAAACATATTGAATACATCGTCAACGCATAGCGTTTTTTCACTCTTTGTGGAGTATTTTCGAGTAATCATGTAATACTTTGGCCAATAAATAAATGAATAAATAAATAAATAAATAAATAAATAAATCTTGAACAACTAGCCTCTCTCATTCATCATTTACAAATGGCAACCCCCATCTTATGATTGCAATCTTTAAAAAAAAACATAAATTTTCTAGATAACCAAGCAAAATATTCCAGAAAAAACGATTACTATCTCAAATACAGTGTGTCAAAATACTCACTATTCACTTCACCAATTCCTCACAAAATTTATTTCGCGTTGGGGTTTGAAAACTCAGCACGAGATTAATTTGAAACACAATTTCGAGTGGTTAAACATGTGCTCAAGATCTTTTTATATTTTCAGATCTTACCTTTCGATGATATATAATACAGATTTGATGACCATTTCCCTCAGAATCTTCAGATTACAGGTTTGTGTTTCCATATTTGCTTTCAAAGGAGAAACATTAACCTCACTTGTGGTGACACGAGATCTTAATTCAGTATTTCAGTCACGTTTTCAAATAGGTTTTGAATGATGCAACATTTACAGGTCGTTTAAACCAGAAGGGATAGTCAGTGGAATGTCACAGTTTTCCGAGAAGCATAACTCATCAAAGGGATCAATTGCAGAGGAGTGCTCAAAAGGGGTGCTACAAAGAGAAATATTTCATAATTCATTTATTATAAACTCTTATATCTAGTAAAAATAGTTTCAGGGCTATTAATTCGTATGCAGTTCCTATTCGAGGCTCCTCATTTGGAATAAATGGTCTGAAACTATTCTAAGTGAACTACATTGTAAAAACAAGGAAAATGTTTTGTGAAAATCCTTAGCATTACTGAAAATCAGCAATTCAGAGAGTTACACAACCTAGACATCATAAAGATAATGGACTATTTGATTTAAACAATCTTAATACAGAATGTTTTGAAAAAATAGACTCACTTCTCATTTGCAGAGAAATAATATACTGATTCCCAGTTTGGGTTCAGGGAGGGTAAATTTACACACCTAACTGAAAACATTTATAAGACTTTAAATGATAATAGAGTAGCTTTGTATGTGCTTGTAGATTTAGCGCAAGTCTTCGATACAGTGGAACATGGCATCTGGTTGAATATACTTGAAGAATTGGGGATTTGTAGAGTTGGTCTTGTGTTGATGCGGAGTTATTTATCTGGAAGGAAGCAGCTGATTCGGGTCAATGGGGAGGTGCTCAGTGAGATGAAAGCTATAGAGTACGGAGTGCCACAGGGAACTGTCCTGGGTCCGTTGTTATATACTACACACCACAAAAATTGTCGCATCATCTGGTATTCTGAATTCCACAATCGATTAAGCAGCTCGATCGCAGTTTCTTTGTCAACATATATTTTGAACATATGAGGGAAAATAAGCTTATCTATGTAGTTACATTTGTTTCCATATAATCTCGAGCATATGATTTCAGGAATGAGTTCATTTGACTATCGGTATTCATTTAATTTCTCTTCACTTTTCACGCTAAATAAATGCAAGTTTTCTGTGTTTCTTGCTGATTTTCGATTCTTCGAATTTATTATAATGGCTGCTGAACGTCCTGGACGCTATTCGAGTGATCATGAAGTGCTAAGAATTGTAACACTTCTAGAGGAGGGGTGAAGCCAACGTTACATGGCTAACTTGTTGAATGTTAACCAAAGCACTATTTCAAGAGCAATTAATCAGTACCACGAAACAGGGGAATATGGAAGAAGGGACGAACGGGAAAGAAATCGGATAACAACACCAGTTGATGATCGTTGTCTTCGTTTAACTGCACTAAGAGTTCGGCACTGTACGGCTAGAATGCTACAAAATGAACTTTCACTTTCCAGAAATGTGAATATTTCATTGCAAACTGTTAGGAACAGGTTTGGAAAAGACGATATCATACCAAGGGTGGCTTCTACCGGCCCGCGTCTCACGAGAGAGCATCGAATTGCAAGATTTTAGTTTGCGAGGGAACATGCTAATTGGGGTATTCCAGAATGTGTCGAATGTTCTCTTTTTCGGCGAGTCCAGGTTCTGTCTAGTATCAAATGATAGACGCATGCCTATATACAGACGACCTGGGGAACGGTATCAACAATGCAATATCCGGCAAACCAAAAATTTCGGAGGGGGCTCAGTAATGGTGTGGAGAGGCATTCCTTTCTATGGTCGAACTGAGTTAGTCTCGATATGATGCTCGTCTCCTGCGTAGAGTTACGTGGGTTCAATCCCCACAAAGTCGGTGCGATTTTTCGGATTCTGGGAATCGCTTGAGTGTCCATCTTTCGGAGGGGATGTGAAGCTGTCTGTACTGTCTAATAGAGATGTGTTGTACAATAAAGATCCCTTTCCTCGACACGATAGGGTTTCGGAAAAATTCCCAGGTTGGCATCAAGCAGCTAGAGTAGTTACAGAATTCAAGATGCTAGCCCGAAGTCCCGACTTGAATCCCATAGAACATGTTTGGGACAACATGGGGTGGCAAATTCAGCAACGTAGGATGCCTTGCAGAAAACTCCAGCAACTAGAAAATCTGCTTCCTGAAATTTAGAACTCAGTGACTCAAGAGTACATCCAAAATTTGTTTGAGGGGCTTCCGAGACGTATACTGGCAGTAATTAGGGTCCGGGGAGGAAACACTCGATTTTGAAAATGATAAGTAACCATTCGATGCTAGTTGATTGGTCTCTTCGCCAATGTTTAAAGATGGTAGAATTTCTTAGTTTTTCATTAACTCGAAAATTGTAGATATTTTCCATCATAAACTCATCTCTTTTGGATGATATCTTCTTATTTTACACTTCTGAAAGTTATCAAGCGACTCTTGAATGAACAACCTTAAAGTGCGTATAGTATTATCGTAGAAGTAGCGTGATGCGATAATTTTTGTTGGGAGTGTATTTTTTCTTGTTATCGAAGCGACTTCCGAAAAAAAATCCACCACACGGTAACTAATACCACTGCCACGCAGTGGTATTTGATCAAAATCAAAAGATATCCAAGAAAGATTATATATTCAGATGACTTTTAATGTTATGATAATTAATCAGTCTACTAGAATATACAACAGTATTATCATTCAATGATATCAATGTACCAACGATTAGCGACGGAAGGTTTTCTTTGGAAAAATGATGTAAACGGACCTTAGTCAACACTGAATGCTTTTACATTCATTTTTTCATGTGAAGTGATAAATGATCGAATCGAACACTACTGAGAATATGAACGATAACATTCAAGAATTTATATTTCATTCATGTATACAAATAAATCAATTATTGAATAAGACTCTGAGCAGTAATATCTAAGAAAAATATTTAAAACTACTTCATTAATTCTTTCGGAAGAAGGCGTCCTACGAAGAATATCACAAGATTTGTTGACTGTTATCTTCTGCACCTGCTCAAATGAATCTCAATTTTTTTGTGTTTCCGAGAAATAGCTCCACTTGTAGAAATAATAATCGGTGCAATATTTTTTTCATTCACCTCTTTGTTTCTATTTCGGCTCCTAGCATCGTATATTCAGAAATCTTTTCTTGGATTAATTTTGTTTACTGTGCGTGCTGGTTATTGTGATATCAATTAAGTATGCTCTTTGATTCTGTTTTTCCAAAGAAACTGATATCAATATTGCTCGAGTTATAGTTAAGCCTAGTAAGTTAATATGTGATATTATATATAACAAGCAATCTCCTTCAAATATGTCTATCCCAAAATTACTTTCAATTCCAATCTAAATGCTTTAAACAAAATTCAAGTCTTCCAATGGGGTCACCTCTCAGCCACCTACTAGCTGACAATTTCATGGATAATTTAGAGGAAATATCAATATTAAAAACAGATTTCACTAAAAAACATATTATTTTCTTGTACAGATATGTAGATGGCATTTTGATTAGTTTTCGTGGTTCTTGCAGACAAATTCAGCAATTTTATATTTCCTGAATAGAATACATTGCCGCATCAGCTTCACTGCTGAAACGAAAAGTAATAACTCAATTAATTCCCTACACTTAACTATCATAAATTCAAATAACCATCTCACTTATCGAATTTACAGAAAGGAAACATTCACAGATGCATCGATCCCAATGGACTCGTTCAGTCATTTGAGTCACAAACTAGCTGCATATAACTTCATGATTCACAGAACTTACTCTGTTCCACTTTCGACAGAAAATTTCCAAACTGAACTTATCATCAGAAAAATTGCCTGAAATAACAATATCCCACAACTATTTCTAATTACAATTATTAATCGCAAAGAACAACGTATTACCTCTCAATTACTATATAACATCGTAGAAACCCCTGAAAAAAAATACACTAGTTTCAGATACATCGGCGAATTCTCTAACAAAATCAGTAACTACTTTTCCAAATTCAACATAACTACTTCATTCTCAAGCGGCCCCAACTTAAGGAGATTATTACTCAGTGCCAAACAAAAGAACGATAAATTCTAGCAAACAGCAATTTATTAGATCAAATGCAATGAATGTCAGTTAGTCGAACAAACAGGGAGAAGTTTTCAAACTAAATTCAAGGAACATATTACCTGAGATAAAAAGTCGCCAATATTTGAACACATAAAATCAACCAACCACTCGATGTCATTAAACAACCTTAAAATCCTTCATAAATGTAATGAGGGGAGATAGATAAGTTTGTAGAAAAGTTTGGAGATTAACAAACCCTGTAAAAACCCACAATTTACTACCCCCAATAGCCAACTAGAGCCTATGCATCCCCCTTACTGTATATCTAGGATAACTTTCACTCTGTATTAGTACTTACCTTGAAATTACATTAAGGTCAAAACAATAATATAGTAAAATCATGTATTATCCGAAACAAATGATATATCTGAACAATAAATAGTGAAACTTTCGGTTATACATTATCTTTGTTAATTCAAAATGCAATTTCTACCTTAGTATTTTTATTGCGGAAAACAAAATTTCGAATATTTTTAAGGTAGTGATAGGTTCTAAAATCTAACCTAATCTAACCACATTTCAAAAATATGTCCTTCAATTTTCAGACTCAAATTAATAATATTTTCAAAGTTGAAGGTAAAACAAGAGAGCGATCCTTAGTGAGTATGAGGGTTTGTTGACACGTCAGCGGCAGCTGCTCTGACCGTTCCCCTTTCACGGCCTTTCCAACCACTTTCATTAGAAGATACTAAGGTGAACATATTTATTGAAGCAAACCTTTTCAATTGGTTAAGACGAAATATAAGAATTTCGTACAGTATACAAGAAATATTTTCCGCTCAACGAGCGCAGACTGCTCTAAAATGGGAAACAAGAGTTTAAGCCAAGGTAGACACATCAATAAAGGTGGAAAAAGAAATCATTTCGACGGAATCAGTTATCGGTAGCTAATATTGATTTTGTGAGTATAAGTGCAGGAAAACTGAAAACCTTAGCGAATTTGAAGTAAATTAACCCCGGATTCAAGTACGTTCTGATCAATTGCGCCTTGTTGTTTAGAGCAATAGAATGGGTGTTAAAATGTAAACTTCACCTTGAGGATTAGGATTTGAATTGTGTGTGAAATGTTCATGCCAAGATTATCAGATTTATTCATGTCCAATGATAACTAATGCGTATGAAATTAACCGACGATTCACTTATGTGATTACTTCGTTTCGGTCACGCTAGAATTAATCTTTTTTGCTCGTTACTGAAGCTAAATATTTTTCATAAGTCTCTTTATCATCAAGTGATACAACAAATAAGCATTGCAGTCAAATCTGTTCCTGATGTTGTGTTTCAAAAAACAATGAAGGAAGAAAACGAAAAGAAATGTGGAAGAAGGTTACCCAGAAAATAACAGTTTTAGAGGATGGTTCGTGGGCTAAGAGAGGGTATTCCTCCCTATTGGGGATTGTGTCCTTAGTAGGAAAATTTTCCAATTAAATTGTTGATGCCATAGTAAAGTCAAGCATACGTAATAATAATAAAAATAATACTTTAATAAATCAAAAACCATACAGGTGTAGATTCAGTCAAAATACAAATAAACATGTAGAAAATACACAAAATTCAGATCACAATAATTTCTTGAAATCATTTTCTTGTAGGAACTCTCCTATATTATAGTAACTTTTATCAATAAGAAAATATTTGAGTTTTTGTTTTTGCACTTTAATTGATAATGACTTAAATTTTCTGGAAACTTATTCCACACTGACAGTAAACTATAAGTTACATTTTTTGTAAATATGAATAGTTGGGCTTATCCTCTTGAAGAATATTTTTTCCTCTTGTATTACAGGAATGTTGGAGTTGAAGATCTTTGAAATCATTATAGTTATTTAAAATGAACATCACTGATTCATAGATATATAGACCATACAGTGTTAAGATGTTGAAATTCTTGAATATGTTCCTGCACGTTTCATATTGATTCATGCCAAAGATGATTCTTAGGCATCTTTTTTGTAAAGAAAAATTCGCTCCGCTTCTGTAGATCTTCCCAGAAGATGATTCCATATCTTATCCTAGAATGAACGTAGGCGTGATAGGCAGTCAGAGCAGCATCCAGCCCTATCATCCGTATAGTCCGCAATGCATAGCCATAGCGTGCTATCATTGGTGAAATCTTCTCAACGTGACTACACCAGTTGAGATTACGATCAATATTCACTCCTAGAAAAGACAGGTCTTCAACTGACTCAACTTCACAGTCTTGGAATCTTAAACTAAGTTGTTCTTTCTTTTCCTGAATAACAAAAGTTTTGTTTTTCCAGATTTAGCATCAAGTTGTTATTAAGGAACCATTCATTCATATTTTTCATGTCAGTCTCAAGACTTTTCATACATTCATTTTGATTTTCAGCTTTACATATTACTGATGCATCATCTGCAAACATTATGACATCGTTGTTGGTAGTCTGAACTAGATCATTTGTATATATTATGTAGAGCAAAGGTCCCAATATAGAACCCTGCGGTACACCGTTTAATACTTGTTTGGAATCAGATCGTATTATATTTCCGTTTTTCCTCTACTTATTGTCTTTTGGGTTCTTTTGGATAGATATGATCCAATGAGCTGTAATGCTACCCTCTTATACCATATTTCTCCAGCTTATTCAGTAACTTCTCATGGTTGACTCTGTCAAAAGCTTTTGACAGGTCCAGACAGAGGGCCGCTGTAGTATTATTTTGATTTAGTGACCTGATGATAGAAGTAAGTGCTTGATATATTGCATTCAATGTTGACCTTCCTGTCTAAATCTAAACTGTTATTTCACAAGTATGTTGTTTGCTTCAAAAACTGCATTAATTTGTCAAAATTATACGCTCAAATATTTTATTCACATTGGAAAGCAATGATATTGGCCTATAATTATCAATATTTTCTTTGCTACCTTTTTTATAGATGGGTTTCACCATTGCTTCTTTTAATCTTTGTGGATACTTTCCTGTTTGTAGAATCTGGTTTATAATGTGAGTAAGTGGAGTTTTTATAATTGATGCACAATTCTTGAGCACTTTTACTGGTATGTTATCACTTCCAACTGAACTTTTATTTTTAATTGTAAAATATATTGGTACGTTTCTTGCTCTATAAGTGGACTTAAAATATGCTATTGTTGCAGGATTTGATGTTATTGTTGTCCGCATCAATACCACTATTGCTTGTATTTGAACTGATAAAATGGGAATTGAATTGGTTGAGTACAGTTTCTTCATTTTGGTGGGGAAATGAATTGAAAATTATGTCATTATTATTATTCTTTTTGTTTGTGATAGTGTTGACTAACTTCCATGTGGCTTTTGTTTTGTTTTCAGACTGTGTTATATAGTTCCTATGACTTATCATTTTAGCCTGTTTCACAACCTGCTTCAGTATACTGCAATATCTTTTGTAATAGTCCTGTGATATTATTCCTTCTTGTACTTCTTTCCACATTGATCTTTTTCGGTTACTCGAAATTTTTATCCCTGTTGTTATCCATGTATGTATTGTTCTAGTCATTGAGCACTTCTTCTCTGGAAATATCAGATTCATATACATTTGCATTATCTCTGAGAAACAGTTGTATGCTTCGTCTGGATCCGATCGCCCCAATACACCCTGCCAAGATACATCCTCCAGACTGCTGAAAAACTGCTGCATTTTAGAATCAGTGAAAATCTTTTTCTAATCCATTTTCTTCCATTGGCAACATTATTACACTCCATTGTTATGAATTGAGCCATATGATCCGACAAAAGTGAGTTTATATTATAGTTATTTCTATATGTTGGAGTGTTGGTAAAGATATTATCAATTAATGTTTTTGTTGTTTGTGTAATTCTTGTTGGTTCGTTTATTGTTTGCTGTAGATCATATGTGCAAAGTATATCTACAAAATTATTTTTAACGTGGCTATCTTCCAACAAGTTGATGTTGAAATCTCCACAGAGTATCACATCATATTTATTAAATTTCATACTTATTTCATAGAGTATTTGATCAATTTTATGAAGAAATACCTGTGCATCGCCCAAACAGGTCCTGTAGACTGTCAAAATTATCATTTTCTGGTATTACTGATTGCACATGATACCTCTATTTCCTTATCGACACTCAGGTTAGTGATCCATTGGACGTTCTCAAAGTCGGTAATATTATCACGGATTAAAATAGCTGTTCCTCCATGTATAAATTTCTCTCTTGCGTAACTTGATATTAACCTGTAGTTGGGAATCTTCAAAAATGGAATTTCATCTTTATTCATCCAGTGTTCACTGAAACAAATTACATCTGGGATCTTTGTGAGTGAGTTGATGAAGAGTTCGATTTCCGGAAGTTTGTTTTTGATACATTGAATATTCTGATGTAAGATATTCAAGCAGTTACCGGATTCACTTCTCTGTTGAAGTTCCGTCTGATGTGTAGAAAATGGTTGATTACTATCCCTTTCCCCACATATTTTCATTCAGAACTTGTTGTTTCGAATCAGTCGGTACCTATACCTTGAAGGAGCTTTTGAATCTGTCTTTCTTAGTTTTCATTTTCTCACCTTTGCTGCTTATTTTAAATGTTGTGTCTATATATTCCTTAACTTCTTCAGACTCGATATCTGGATCTAGACCTGATAAAAATAGGCAAGATTGTTGCTCAGCTATTGTTAGACTGAATTTATCCATTTCTCCTTTAATTGGGACTGGCCTTGTTTGTTTAGGATTTCGTTTCTTGACAACTTCTCTTCAGTTTTCTCGTTCCTGTTGAATCTTCACTTTAGGTGACTGTTGTTCCTCTTTGGATTCACTTATTTCATCTTCAATGTAAAGCAGTGTTGTTGGTTACCTTGTATTTTCTTCACTTCTTGGTTTGTTATTGTTTTAGTGGGCGTCAATTTTTGGTTTGATTGTAATTCAATTTTGAGGTTTTGTTTATTATTTGTTGTTGTTTGTGTATTTCTGCTCGATGGTCCACTTTCTGTAACATTTTTGACCATAGAACTGTAAGCAGGTTTCAAAGTTGATGGCAGAGACAGTGGAATGTCAACTTTGTTTTGATTGCTTTTTCTGGTTTTGTTTCCACGATTTTTCTATAGGTCCATTTTGTAACTGCGTAATTCTTTCAGCCAAAAATTTGTTATTTTTCCTCAGAATAATGTTTTTATCACTCATTTCATTGAAAAGAAGTTCTTTATTTTTTTGGGATTCCACTAGAACATATTTTAAATGCTCAATTTCCTTCTGCAGTAATAGATTTTCATACCTCATTTTTATATTTTCCTCCTTCAGTTGTATATTTATATTTTGACTTAATTCATTATCCATTTCACTTGCTGGTTTTTCACAGCACTTAACATAGACTTCATCCATGAATGATAGGCCTTTTTTTTCTATTAATCTTCTTGCACAAGAATCGTGGAACGGAGCTCCGCAATTTTTGCAGATAAACGACGTATACGCCTTTTTAGCACAACATTTGTAATATTTTTGTTTTTTTTGAGAATTTTTCACCTCAGAATCGGTACCCTCTTGAGAGCACTGATCTAACGCGTCATTTACACTTTCCGCCATATATCTATATATATCTTATGCATAGTATTATAGTTCTTAGCTACTACAGACAATCCAACGTAAGGCAATATCAATTACGATTATAGGCTTTTTAAATTTTGGAATTCACAGTTTCAAATCTCAGTGACGACGTATGGATGCCAGTATTTATCAAAGAAAGACCGTATCGATGCCGAGGTTTTATACAGGGTGCTTCAACGAAAACGAAACAGAGGCTCTATTTACCAAGATATTCATTTCTGAATACCCCCTAAGCGGGGGTTGCAATCCTTGAACATTTTGAATAGGGAAGATGGGTTGAAAACTGTAAAAGATAAAGGGTGAGCAACTGAAAGATAGGGAAGACTATTTCCTGAACCAATTCAAGTTTCAAGGAATTAAAATGGTAGAGATCCATGCTGATCAATGGCAGTCATCATCAAGTACCATCCTCATCTCAAATTTCAACCCCCAGAGCAGGGGTGACCACCCTTGAAAATTTGGAAGAGGGTAGACGAGTCGAGTGATACTTCGAAACAAAGGTATTATTTTTGTCTGCATCCCCGTGAACGAATTTTTGATTGGAAGCCTCGGGTTAGTTTTCGTTGAAGCACCCTGTATGTTGATCACAAGGACGAATGTACAGCAAACCACGAGGACGGCAGTGGTGAAATAGAGGTTAACGGGATTCCGGAAACGTTCATGCGTGCAGTACAGCGTAATGTTGTTAAATTTGTAAAGTATATCCCAGATGGGTTAAACCCATAAAAATTTGATAGATGATAAATCTTACGATGGCGACCCAGAAGTAGACAAGCAGAATGCGTATTGCATGTGATGAAACGAATATACCAAGCACTTCAAGGTGTAAAATGAGTACATGAGGGCATAAAAATAACTAGAGGCAGCTGTGTAAAAAAAAGAAGGCCGCAGAAGAGATGAGTAACGTAAGAAGTACTTCAAAATGCGTAAGACGAAGAGAGACTCGTCGACCAACGTTGATAGCCGAAAACCTAAACCGTTGCATTTTTCTAATAAGCTTATGTGGAGAATGAGTATTTACTGCGGTTTGGCAATCACTAGAAAGTGTCAATCTCTCGAAGAGTTGAAGAAAGCCGTGTGGGCTACGTTCTATCACATGATGTCGACAGACGAAAACCCTCAGCACTTTTACTGCTCTGATTCTTAGTGCAAATATCTAAAAGCGAAAAATGAAGAGAGCGCCTACGAACACCCGCATGAAATCATCCTATAAGGGTACATGAATTTTCTGGATCAGAATTCCGGGTCTAAGGACCAGAAGTCTAAGGAATTAATCACAGTGTGTCTGGGGAAAAATCCATTAAAAAATTCAATTCATTTTCGACATTGAATCAAGCGGTTCCAGTTACTCTCTAGACAGCAAAACTGAAGTCAATAATGGCATCAGTTTTGAAATATTTCGAAGAGATATATTCACAAATGTCATAATTCCTCAAGATTAATTTTGTCCCCTGAATTGTAAACTTGCAGCCTTTTACTCCAAGATCCACTGAGCGTTTACAGTACCAATGTTTGGGAGCAACGTTGGGTCAGAAATTAATTTAGTCAAACAAATAGCCATGAACAATATTTTTCAACACAATTGATTGAAAAAAATATCAACCGGATTTCGAAATTTCTATACCTGATTATAGGTAAAGAAACAAGCAAATATATCTCCTTGAGTTATGAAGAGCATTCATCTATCAAAATACAGAATTATGTTTCCGAATTTTAATAAAAACTGCTTCACCAGCGCATCTAACCTAGGAAAATTATTATTTCATTCAAAAACTAATCTGAATACATTCAGGAAATCTAGAGTGAACAAAATCGAATACAGGGAATGTACGGCATGTTATGTAGACCAAATCAATAGAGACTTCTAAACTTGGTTCGAAGAACATATACATACAGACAAAACATCCTCCAACAAAGCATATTATAAATTCTGAAAACCTAAAAATACTACATATCTGTAATGAAGGCAAGAAATTGAATCTCCTTGAGTATTTGGAAATTAACGAAATTAAAAAACACACATTATCAAACATTCAACAATCAAATAGATTAGACATTACTTAATCTATATTAAGACTCTATTGAGCCCAGAAGTAATATTAATACCATAATTGTTGGGTAGGATAAACAGTTGAGATTGAAGTAATATTCGGAACTAGTCGTGTATCTAAACAATAAATAGTGAAAAGTTGATACAATACACACAACCAAATTTATATGGAATCACTCGGTATTTCACATTATTGATTGGTTTTAACCATGGATCTTTGACTACTTGTCAAGAATGAAGTTTTTTGTTGTAAAGAAACTGGATAGTATGATAAGAAATGTTGAATTATCACCACATAATTGGGATATTGTACTCAGTAGTCACTGAGTTTTGAAACTGTGAATTTCAAAATTTGAAGAAGCCTATATTCATAATTGAAAATGCCTCTTGTTGGATTGTCCGATCCCAAGGGATGATTTCAAGAACCTACGACCGATACGTGGAGCTACAATCACTGCAAAGTAGGCCTAGACGAAGTCGTAGAAAGGTCACTTCTGAAGAACGAGACCTCTTTTTGTGCCAACTTCCTCAATTCCTGGAAGCAACAGGCATCAGTGTGTCAGCTGAAACAATACGTCAGAGACTTTGTTCAATGGGTTTATACAGCAGAGGACCTCAAGAGTTCCAGAGCTAACCAGACAACAAAAATTAACAGACTTAATTGGTATATCGAGCACCTAAATTGGAATATTGAGAATTGGCAAAATGTTCATTTTTCGGATGAGACCAGAATTGATATTTTATCAGATGACCGCCGGAGTCAGGTTTGAAAGGGTCGTGGAAGACAAACAAGACTAGCAGCAAGACAAATTCCGAAATACAGAGTGGGCAGTGTGATGTTTTGGGGTGGCATTATGCTTGGAGGCAAAACAGATCTGATTTCATCTTCTGCTAGTGTAATGATTAGAAATTAAGTGGATCAAGAGTTGGAGCCTATAGTGACAGTCTGGCGAGGTGTCCATGGTGAAAATTTTACTTTTATGCAAGATAATGCTCATCTGCATACCAGCAACCTTTCGTGACGTTATCTTGAAACAGATGAAAACGCAATTTTGGACTGGATAGCTTGCTCTCCAGACCGGAATCCTATTGAACATTTATGGGGTAATCTTCGAAGGAAAATAAGATCGCACCAGCATAATCCAAGAACCCCAGGACAGCTCATTCAAGCCACCACAGAAGAGTGACAGAGTATCACGTCAGAGGAGGGCGAAAACCTAATCCAAAGCATGCCTAGACGGAGTCAGGCTTGTATAAGGGCAGGAAAAGTTAAGACAAGCTACTGAGATCGAAAAAATTCCTACTCCTACTACTTCTTAATACATGCGGAAAGACACTCATTTTCTTTTATTTGTTTCTTTCTGCAAATGAACTTTAATTCATTTCTTTTTCAATTGAAATATCTCAAAAGGATCAATTCTAACAATTCTCCGTAATCTCCAAAATCCCTGAGGTAATATCCAAAATATCAATGTAAATTTGGTTGAGTGTATAGAGTACGATTTACTCATTTGAGATAGACTTTCACAAAATAAATCAATCAACAAAACTTTCAGTCATTAGTTTTCATTTTAGTTGTTTCAAAGAAACTTTATTCATAATAAAAAAAAAGTACTGTATGAACACTTTCTTCCAGAAACAAAGACAGCGGCGATGGACATGGCAGAGCCCGGACGGGAATACTAGGAATGAGATCGATTATATACTAACGAATAAAAAACATATTGTAAAAGACGTAGCAGTTATCAATAAATTTAAAGTCGACAGTGACCATAGGTTATTAAGAGCGAAAATAGAAATCGTGACCAAAAAAGAAAGAAACAAGCTGATACGTCCAAAACGCTTGCCAACAAATGAAGACCTAAAGCAAAATATTGTTCAATATCAATCAGAACTAAGCAAAAAACTAACACCTGAAGAAAACTTAACTCGACTAGACATTAACAGTCTTGAAAGAAAGATAACGGAAGACATACAAGTGGCAACAAAGACCATATGCTACAGGGCAAGAACAAAACCTAAAAAATTAAGCCAAGGCACACTAAGGTTTATGGAAGAAAGGAAAGTAATGGATAGATTTAATCCAGAATACAGGGAACTGAACAGGGCTATAAGACGGAAGACTAGAGAAGACATACGAAATTACAACACAGACTATATACAACAAGTCATAGAAAACAACAGTTACATGAAAGTCTTGAAGAGAATTACTAACACCGGTTGACCCAGAATACATCAATTGAAAAACAACCAAGGTGAAATAAAATATGAAAAAACGGAGATAATACAGATTGTTTAAGGCTTCTATACTGACCTGTATTTGTCTAAGAAACCCAAACCTGAAACAACGAATCTTAGTAACATAACAAATGTCGGTTCCGAAGACATGCCTGAGATTAACATTGATGAAATACAACTAGCCCTCAACCAGATGAAAAACGGCCGGGCACCAGGCGAAGATAACATTACAAGCGAAATGCTAAAATTGGGAGGACAGGTCACTTTGGAAGCAATAAAAATATTACTAAATAAATGCCTAACAGAAGGTAGTGTTCCGGAAGGATGGAACAATGCACACGTTGTGTTGTTGTATAAAAAAGGTGACAAATTTAAGATAGATAATTACCGACCTATCAGCCTTTTACCACACCCTTATAAATTGTTATCAAAAATTATCACAAACAGATTGACAAACAAATTTGACAGCTATCAACCGGCAGAACAAGCAGGGTTTCGCAGAGGATATAGCACAACAGAACACCTACAAACTCTTCGTACACTTATTGAAAAATGTCACGAATACAAAGTGCCAATACACCTAGCCTTTGTAGACTATACCAAAGCCTTCGATTCTATAGAACTGTGGGCAGTATTTCAAGCCCTCGATAATGCTAGAATAGATTCGAGATATAGAAACATCCTACAGAATACATATGAACGAGCGACTATTCAGGTGAGACTAGACGATGACATGCAAACCAAAAAATCCCGATAAATAGGGGCGTAAGACAAGGCGATGTGATATCGCCAAAATTGTTCACACTTGTAATGGAGGACGTGTTTAAGAAGTAGGAATGGGGTAGAATAGGTATAAATGTGGATGAAAAATTCCTGAACCATCTCCGATTTGCAGATGATATAGTTCTAATAAGCGATAACCTAGAACAACTCCACGAAATGATGCTAGAACTCAAAAGAACATCGGAAGAAATAGGATTGGAAATGAATCTGCAAAAATTAAAATAATGACAACGGAGGACGCAATATAGGAAGTCGACGGCAATGTTATAGAGAAAGTGAATGAATATCTATACCTTGGACACACTATAAAGATAGGTAAAGACAATCAAAGTGCAGAACTGTCAAGAAGAATAAGTATGACTTGGCTGCTGTTGGAAAACTAGGATTTGTCTTGAAAAACAAACAAATCCCCATTAACCTCAAAAGAAAAGTTTTTAATATGTGCGTTCTCCCAGTGTTAACATATGGCATGGAAACCATGACTCTCACAATAAGATCTGCTAACAAACTTAGAACCACACAACGCGCAATTGAAAGAACTATGCTTGGAGTGAGCCTGCGGGATCACATACGTAATGAAGAAATAAGAAGGAGAACAGGCGTAGAGGACGTAATCACGAGAATAGCTGCATTGAAGTGAAGATGGGTTGGACATGTAGCAAGACAACAGGATGTAAAATGGACTAAGCGAATAACTCAATGGAGACCACGCTTATACAAAAGGGGAGTGGGGCGCCCCAGTGAAGGTGGCTGGATGTCGTAAAGGACAAAGTAGGAAGAGGATGGTATAATATAGCACAGGACAGAGAGAGATAGAAGCTAGAAGGGGAGGCCTATGTTCAGGAGTGGACAGAGAAGGGCTGAAAAAGAAGAAGAAGAAGACTGTTTTAAGTAATTCTACTTTATAATTGCGATTCTTAACGCGTTTCCCTACTCCGTAGCTACTTCAGGCGAATGAATGTACAGAAAATAAGAATGAGAATATAAATACAAATGTTCTTGAGTTCTCATTCTTATTTTCTGTACATTCATTCGTCTGAAGAAGCTACGGTGTAGTGAAACGCCTTACGAATCGCAATTATTAAGTAAAATTCCTTAAAATACAGTACTTGTTTTTAATATTGATAATGGAATTTTACGTAAAAGCCTCCCAAATTCAAAAATTTATTTATGTTGTTTTCGTGATACTATGGTGTGTTTTATTTGAAAATATACATTGATTGTATTTCCCAAAATATTGAGTAAAGCAACTTGAACGACAAATTGAATGAATGAAGCAACCAAACAATAAAATAACAGAGAAAACTTGAAATCTCGAAATATACGAGACGCTATGTCGCACGTCACTGTAAATCCAAATGTCAGCGGTCTGGTCGTCCTGAAATGGAAGGACGGAAGCCTTGTCACTCATATTCCAAGGGAATTCACGTCATACGCACCAGTTGCTTTCAGAAAATTTATAAGTACATCATATCTGAAATATGAAATTCATACGGCGGTATAGGGTTAGACAGATTCGGGAAACTCTGCGCCCCGCATACTTTAGTGTTTTGTATCGATATAAATTCCGGAATTTGATATGCCGTAAAAGTGGAACCACTCTGGAAAACAGATTTCTTGCCAGAAAATCTATGGTACGGGAATAAGCCGTGAAAAGTATAAAGTTTGGGTGGGTTGCTGCGTCATCAATTCCCTATACTGAAGGTAGCTAGGAACGTCGAGAGTTTATCGTAAGTGGCTTATAATTATCGAACTTCATTCTCAGCTACTCTAACAAAGTTGAAGAGTGTGAAAGTATTTTATATGAATAAACAAGGAAAAACGAAAAGAAGATTACAGTTCGAACCTGTGTCAGTTAATTCTCGGGAGAAAACCACTCGAAGGACATACGTTCATGCGAAATATAAAAAGCTCTCTGAAATCCTGATGCTTTCTGATTTAAGTAGAAACTAAGTAGGCCATTCAAATGGGAACTAACCTAACCTAAAATGAAACCTCACATATTTCCTACTGGGACTTCCACTTGAATTCAAGAATCATTCAAACAATGACTGCAGAAAACAAATAGGCAGTTACCTTGAAAATTGACCTAAATATAAGACATAGGGCATATATCGCTTAATAAACTTTCTTCTCGTATTACTACTATTAAATGAATAGGCATAGTGAACTTCATACTGAGCTTCCACTGAATAATTACACTGAAAGAGGTTCTATTAGAGATTAGATGAGTAGTATAGTATTCAGAAAAATCATACATCAGATGCTACTTCATATATCTGGCTCGACTCCGAAACCGTTAACTTAGGGTTTGAAGACTAATCTTAGAAGATAATAAGCACTCGCTGTATCAATAGACCACAGAAAAGATAAAAACACAATGTTTGTTCACTTTAATTTATGGTATCATTTATTTCCAAGGTCATGTTCGCATACTTCAGGAGCGTTTGTCCAAAAACGGTATATTTTCAAGGTTCAACATTAATTGGATCACGATCTTTGGTTATTGTTTTAGCTATTTTGCCAATGTATACCGGGTAGGGTAACTCAAACGAAAAAGACTCAATAACTGCTAAACTATTCGTTTCTGGACATATAGCAGAAACAGATCAATTTTTATTAAAAGAAGGACATCTTTTATCACGCGGTGATTTTATTTTAAATCAAACCCCTAAGCAGGGGTGAACAAAACTCAATTTTTTCAATTAGGAAAATTCCCACTTGACTGGGCACCTGGGAGGAATGGTGGAGTCTGTTTACTCGCTTCTTGAAGAGGGCCGAATTGTAGGATGTTGGACATAAGCGAGTTCCACAGCTCACCGGCCCTGTAAACGAAGGAATTCTTATAGAGAGAGGTTCGAGGGATCGTTAAATGTACCGCCATATTATGAGAATTCCTCGCCAGCCTAGTGTTGCTGAAAACATGAGTTTTCCCGGAACAACGTCTTTTAGTTCCTTGGAGCATCTTGCGTGAAAGTATCTGTGAAACAGGTCCGCAACTTGTCTTCTGAGAGCCAGCGGTTTGAGATCGCGGGTGATCTCCGGGTAGTTGATGAGGAGCACAGCCTGTTTTAGGACACTATCCAACATCCGCAATGAATTTTTGGGCGAAGGTCCACATATATGAGAACAATATTTCAAAGCAGGTGGAATATGTGTCTTATGCATATAAAACCAAGTTTATCTGATGCCGATGTTGATCTTCATTCCGCGAAGGTGCTTCGAATCTTTGGATACAGTTGGTTGGCCTTGCGTCATTAGAAGAAGTTCTCCAGCGGAAACTTTCTAGAAAATTTAGTTGCTTGCGTCTTGCTCGCGTTGAAGCTCACTAGGTTCAACTGATCCCACTCAGATATTCTCTGTAAGTCAGAGTTTGAGTTATTAATTTGTTGACATCTCTTACGCTGAGATTCCGCAGCTGTTATCAGCAGTAGACTACTGAACGACGAAACCAGGGTACAATCGTCTGCGAAACCGAAGATCTTGTTCTCTGTAGATGACAGTAGATCGTCTATCTGGAACAGAAACAAGGTTGGCGAAAGAATGGATCCCTGAGGAACTCCTGCTTGCAACCGGAAACAATTAGATGTAATACCATCGACCACAACCTGCATTGATCTGTTTGAAAGGAAGCTAATTATTCTACCCCGAAATTTTTCGGGAAGCTGATATGCAGCAAGTTTATTAAACGAATTCTCTAGAGATGTCAAGGCTATTGCTCTAGATTCCCAGTACTTTTCCATCGTTGATGTACAAACATGAGTGACGTAGGCGATCAGATCTCCTGTCGATCTTTGCCTGCGAAAACCATACTAACGGTCGTTAATTATACCCTATAACTCGAGATATTGGATGAGTTCATCATTACCATCCATTACTTTGCACATAATGGGGAGAAGTGCAACAAGGCGGTAGTTTTGGGGTAAGGACTTCTTTTCTTTCTTTCGTCTCTTTCGTCTAGAGCAACTGCCTCCTTGCAGTTCAGCTGCTCAAGGGTCTGTCTCACAGTGCAGACTCTGATATTGAGTTCTGCTATGGAATAATTCGTAGGTGGAATGTTCATTGGTATTGCGTTGGATGAATCTAGCACAGAATTCTTGGAAAACAAGAGAGCAAAGAGATCAGCTTTGTCTTTCGGAGATAATGCTATACTTCCGCATTCTCTAGCAAGAGGCGGAAACGCAGATTTTCAGAAATCGGCACTGACAGTCTTCTCCATAGACTTTGTTCTTTTCATGGAATGAGAGATGTGGAGCTCCATTCTTGCATGAATAATTTTTGCAACAGATTCAGTGCACACATGGATGTCAGGATCTGAAAGGCATACATCACGAAAGGAATTCCGCAGCTCATCATAATTAGCACGTTTATAGTGACAAATGCGTCTGGGTGGTTTAGATTCTTGGTTTAGCGGCAGCACAATGGTTCCAGTAGCAGATATAAAGTTTTGGTCTGAGTTTCCTAGCGGTGCCGAGACCTCCACTCCAAAATCTTCTGGATCTGAGATCAAAAAGAGATTCAAGATGTTCGGAAAGTCGGTTGGGTGATCAGGTATTCTTGCCGGTTCGTCGAGCAGCTGCGTTAGATTATGGCTGATTGCGAAACTTTCAGCCTGTCTTCCCGCTTCATCTGTTCTACTGGAGTGGCGGAATCACCCAGTGCAATCCTCCTTATCACCCAGATACTGAAACAGTCTAGGGAGGTGAATATCGTATGGCGAGCGATATAGACAGCATAAGAACAATGTTTTATACTGCAAACAGATTTTGAACCACGCAAGGTCGAACGCGTTGTTCTTCATCGTTTCCTCTCTCTGGCATGCCACATCCGATCTGGCAAAAACTGGCCTCTTTTAAACCTTAATATAGTATGTAACTGATACCTATCAAAACGTAAATACGTTGTGTCAGTTGTTTGACTTATTTGGGTTTCGGCTAGGGCCAGCACAGGGGGTGTGCGTTTTGCAGAAGCTGGTGGACTGCATCAACATTCACGTTGATGTGCCTAAGTCCTCTGATATTGCCGAACTCTATCAAGAGTTTGCTTTCTTTTCTAGAACGTGAATGAATCAGCGAATTCGCCGAAGTAGTGCTCGACTCACCCACATCATGATCCCCTCGAGGCAGCACCCCCTGAAATCCGAATGGGAGACTATTTTAACTCTGGATGATTTTGTTCCAGAATAGATCATCTTGCTTCGTTGCCAATCCTTCCCACCCTGGATACCGGACCATCCGCGAGATCCCAAAACTTAGTCACACAGGTGAACAATTCACGAGACCTATATTCTTAATACAAATGTGTTATAATTTTGGAATTTTAAAGTATTTGGAAAAGGATACAAGCTGGTTCGAGACACTGATTGCAAAATCTGTCGAATTGGAATGAACATATTTGCAAGCAGTGGTGCTTTCACTACACCCACTTAGGTGAGAGTGTCAACCCCTAAAATCTTCGAATTGATCAGTTAGTCCGAGTTATAGCTCATTTAATAGGTATTCAGAATTATCTGCTTACAGTGAATGAATTTTCAAATACGATTACATTTCAATGAGGATACAAGGTCGATCAAGGAGAAATTTATACACAGTATAAGAGCCTCTTCACAAAGAAGCGATGATCGCTCTGTGTCATCGGTTGAATCGCAAACAATGTTCCTCATCGGTGGACTGATGGAATGCAGACAACCACTAGGCCAGCACACCTCACGACAGCATACGCAACCGATCGTCGTATCTAAAAAGCCTCTAACAGCATAGTATCCAAGGTTGAAATGAAACGAACTGAATTAAAGCTCTCGTTACAGAAAAATATTGATCCGAAATCACACAGGTGTAATGCAGACTTCTCAACAACAAATGAGGCAATTTTTGTTTTCTTTTCCAGATTGCTTGTATGATGTATGATGATTGAAATTCGTATTAGTTTGTAAATAGCTGAAAGAGTAGAAATTGAAATTTTTCTCAGCAATAGTACTTGTAAAAATAGGGCAGCTGCTATTTTCAATGAACGCCATGACGACAAACATGTAAGAGTACATTTTGGAGTTGGTGGAAAAATTTAGAGAAACTGGCTCTGTTCAGAATAGGAAAACATAGCATATCCAAAGACCCATACGAAATGAGGAAATGTAAACTGCGTTGCTTGGGTAAGTAGTGATTGATCCTACTCTGAGTACAGAAAAATTGAAAAGTGAAATTGGTTCCAGTCGAAGAACTATTGGACCAATTCTCAAACAATACAAATTCCATCGGTATGAAATGAAGATGGTTCAGAAATTGGTTGGGGATGACCTCGACCGCGGAGTGCAATTCTGTGAAATAATAAGTGAGCGAATAGCAAACAATCCCCACTTTCTTTACTATATTTGCTTCTCGAATGAATGTACCTTTTTTTTGAATGGCACTGTAAATCGTCAAAACTGCTGGTTCTGGTCGGTTTCTAGTCCCAGAATTTTTCGTGGAGTACATATCCAGAAAAATTGAATGATAGGATTGGCATCTATGTAAATCGTATGATTGGACCATTTTTCTCACCAGGAAATGTATCTCCAACTTCTTGAAAAAGTAATCAATCCAGCCATAACTGAAATTTTGAAAAATTATTGTAGCTATTTAGAAGAGGATGCTGTGTTTCTGCAGGATGGTGCTCCCCGTATTTTGCACTTCCTGTTCGATAAAATCTAGATCGAATTTCTGAACGATTGAACGAGAGGAGAGGCCCTACAAAATGGCCCTCACGTTCTCCCGACTTTTTTTTCATGGGGCTACTTAAAGAGTCAAATTCATAAAACTAAACCAGCAGATTTGGTGGATTAACGACAACGGATTGTAGTCGAGTGTAATCGTATAACCCCTGATATGCTACGTAATGTCCGGGAATGTTTTCCTCAAAATCTTTATTGGTGTGTCGGAGTTGGCGGCGAACACTTCGAACATTTGTTCCATTGATACCGAGTTGACCTATAAAATGTATCAGGTATAATATATTCAATTGTTTTTTCAGTGTTTCAATTTTCAATTTTTCCCGACTCACCAGTATGTAGGTAATTCTATGAATAAGTTCTATTATTTGAAAACCAAACAAACGTGTTCTGTCTCTGCATCCAAAATCAGCAGATACTGCAAACACTGTTTCGCTCACTATGAATTCAACCTGATGTCAAGTCAAGCTTTAGAGTTGCAAAATCAAGGTAAGTCATACGTTTGGTTTTTCAAATGCTTGAATTTTATGTTAAGTTAGGCCTATCAAAAATTTTTCTTTGACTTCATGAAACTCTATAAAGAGATATAATTATTTTAAATTAATAAATTTATTTTTATTGATAGTGAAAATATACACACTCACTTGAAATCGAAAAATAATACATTATATTATTGAATATGAAAATGGTTCAATGTATCTATATACTCTCACTTAGGAAATTCGATTATATTCGCTTTCCCTAGAATATCCTTCAACTCGCTCGAACCCGAATATTTTTTCTTCATGATGCAAAATTTATTTAATCACAAATTGATTTTTTTGCAACTACCAATTTCCCTTTATCTGGGACTTTCTTGTTTGTATTATGGCGATCCATTAAAAATATTTCGAACAAATTATTTTGACTTCATTCCCTCATTTAATGGAAAATATACCCTTCTATATATGACCAACTCCTTGCCAAAGGGCACAGCGTTTTCCTATAAGCTTGTAAAAGCAAAAATGTCTAAAACCTTCAAGGCAATCAAATGCGCATGTGTACATTCACTTATGAAATACACTCTGTGACAGAAAAGTATACAGAAATTTGAAATAAAATCTAATATTTTTCAATTTTTATTGAATCTTCCTCCAAATATGCACCATTTGAAGTGATACACATGTGCAAAAGTTTTCCCAATCATAGAAATATTTCTTATAGGCGTTTTCAGGGATAGTTTTCAACTCCTTCTGCGAATTTACTTTTATGACGTTTATGGAATCAAATCTGGTTCCCCGGAGCGGCAATTTCAGTCTGAAGAAAAGAAAAAAGTAACACAAATCTAGATCAGGTGAATAAAGCGGCTGCTCGATAGTATTTATCGAATGTTTGGTCGTTAATAATCGTGGCTCAATGAGATGATGCTTTATCGTCGTGCAAAATCCACGAATTGTTTTGCCACAAATCCGGCCTTTTATGGCGAATATTTTCATGCACACGTTTGAAATTGGTTGTGAAGGGTGTTACATAATAGTGTGTCACAACTTGAAAGGGGTAGATCTACATGCAATTTCAGAAAAAAAGTTTATATAAAAATAAATAAAATATCCGGAAAAAATTGGTATTTTCTTCAAAACTCCTGCAGTTTTTGAGATATTCAGTCCGAGTTCGGAATTCAAGCTATTTTCCACAGCCTCCATTATTACACGTCCTAGATTTTAACTGAAATTCACAAGGTATTTTCTTTTGCGAGGCCATGTCTCCTTTTGCTCTTTCACACTTTTTTGCAGTACGCCACTGATCAGCGACCAATCAATTTTCGTCATCTACGTTCAATTCACAAACTTTTTTGACACTTGAAATTTTTTCGTACCTCCAACCGTTTTTGAGTGAGAAATTATTAAATTTGAATTGTATGTTATTCGCTAAATAAAAAATAAATAATAGAAATACTCGATAGGTATGACCAAATTTTGCTTTCATTTTGATAGTTCGTATCCTTAGACTCATTACATACTTATTCAATATCAAACTAAAAAAAAGAACAATTAAAAACTAAATAAATGGCTGGAAGTGTCCTCTACCTGCAAGAATACAGGCCTCTGTCCTTGTTCGCATATTATCACGAACCCTTTGAAATATTCCTGGGGTATTTCTTATCGTGTCACAAGAGGTTATTATTCGATCGATTTCTCAATTCTTCTACAGTGTTCACTGGAGTGGTATAAACTAAACATAAGAAAAAGTCTAAAGAATTTGAGTCTGGGGACTTGGGAAGTCATGGTTCTGGCCCACCCTGACCTATACTTCGGCTGTTGAATTTTTCATTCAACAATTCCCTAACTTCTCTACAGAAACATGCTGGTGTCCCGTCATGCATGAACCACATTATGTTTCTCACCAAAGTGGCACATTCTCGAGCAATAAAGGTAACTCCTCCTTTAGAAATTGCCGATAAGCAGAACCGTTTACTCTGTTTGGCATGAAAAATGGCCCAATCAAATATTTTTCAATTATTCCCCGACCAATCAAGCGATTTCAAACTCTTGAATTAGGAAGTCATGAGGAACTTGAAATCTTACCTAATCGTTTGTCTCATGGCCAAAGGTAAATCCTCCAAAAACTTTCTCTAGAGGCGTTTGTTCCAAAAAGTGGCGGCACACCTCCCCCGTAAGTCTCTCTGATAGAAATACTGGTTCAATTAGGAATTGACCCATAATGCCCATCCAAACGTTCGATATTTGTTGTTGAAATCGATCTTCATACAATTCATTTGGATTTCCTTCACACCACATATGATTGATGAAAATTGCTCATGGAATTTCTTGAGAAGCTTGCTTCATGAGTGAACAGAATCAGGATAAGAAATTGAGGAATTTGAATTAACAGTTGCATTGCTGACTCCTGAAGAGTCTTACTTTTTACTTCCCTTGGCTCTGCATTTCGTCTCAATATGAATCCTTCATATAGGCGTCGATTAATTAAATGATCGAAAGTTTTTCAATCGAAAGCAATACGGTTCGTACAACCGCCAAGATTCTAATGCATTTCGGTCAGCACGCCCACACCTGAATTGCATGTCGATCATCTCAGCATTCGTATAACGATTCATGTAAGGCGATTTGAAATTCAAATTCAATAGATTCAAAACTATTGAAAAACAAAAACACTTAAATGAATCTGAAGTCAATCATTTTGGGCACATTTGTGACCATAAACAGGTATCGTCGTACGAAAAAATGTCAACAGAGCGTTTTTCTTGAATATAAATTGGAAAATTCAGAAATATTCTTGATATCTGAAAAAATCAGTTGCGTCCTAGTTTTTTCTTCAAGAATAATCTGCAATGTGCCAATAAGCGCGCCACTGGTGATTTCAAAAATATTGTTTCGTATCAAAGATTATGCGTCTTTGAAAGTTTTCGACACCCTCATAATTTTATCTTAATATCTCGAGCAGTTCACAAAAATTTCATTTTAACTGCATCTTTCGATTGAATTTTCACACCCTGTAAATCGGTGACGAAATATTTGCGGACCTACGTTTAAACCGACTTCATTCATAAAATGACTTCAGAAATTAACTACTTATATATTGCCGTGTCTTCTTTAAACACCCTGTATATCTTTGGCGGTTTGCTTTTTCATTCGTCGCGATTTATATAATTTCATTGGGCACAGAGACAGATAGAAATAGCGAACATGCCTGTCTGATTCTTTCCTTGATGGTCGAATGTTTGTATTGGTTCTTTTCGTTGCGAGTTTTTTCCCAATTTGTTAGAGAAATTCATTCTTATCATTCGTTGTGAGGTAGCTCTCATTGCTGTAGGTATACGTTGAATTTGTTTAAGGTTTAATTATTTCTTCTATGGCTTTACTGTTTTTATCTGAAGTCGCTATTGTCTTCGCATCGTCGATTTCAACCTTCATTTTTTTCCTTTGCAACTATCAGTTGGGTTTTCAAGGTTGTTCAAGTGAGTCCATTTTAGGATTCTTCCTTGCAGCTACCCCTATCCTTTCAGGAGAACAGTCTTAAAAGGTCAAGAGCAACCTTCTTTGAATATATCATATGAAATTTCCGCATTTGTCTGCGATGTAGTTTGTATATCAAATATCTCATTCATTTCCATGTATTTAATAAGAATGAATTACTCTCATTTAAAAATTCAGTTGATTAGAAGTTCAGAGTACATTCTATGTTTCACAGTTATCATGCATTTTACAGAAAAATTTGAACCAACTATCTAAATGGTCGTCGATGACTGGCTTTCAGTTCTCGGCAGAGAAGACAAAGTGTGTTCTTTTCACTAAATCAACCCCTCTTTCAACACCTCTACTGAAAATTGCTGGAAAAAATCTTGAATTTTTCGATCAAATTAAGTTCCTGGGTATGATTTACGATCAAAACTTAACTTGGAAACCACATATCGAAAATATCATAAAAAGTTGTAATAAAAGCCTGAATCTATTAAAAATTTTGTCCAATCGAAAATGGGGATCTGACACCTCAAGTTTGTTAAAAGTTTATAGAACACTCATCAGATCAAAAATTGACTACGGCTCCATTGCCTACGACTCAGCCACACCCTCTGCCCTTAGAGCTCTAGACACCCTGCATAATACTGCTATAAGAATAGTTTTGGGTGCTTACTGCACAAGTCCTATAGACAGCCTACTGTGTGAAATTTCAGAACCCCCCCTAAGATTACGAAGAGCATATCTATCTCTCACTTATGCATCGTCTGTTATTTTCAATTCAAACAACCCATCTTTCTCTCCCACATCGAATCGGTTTCATGATCTCTATATCACAAAAAAACGGTCTAGACCATCTGCCAATGAAAGAATAACGCAATACAAAGATTTATTCGGAATCTCATTCCCAATATCATATTTTTGTATAAAGGAACAAATGCCCCCGCCATGGACTATCGACAAACCAAACTGCATTCTCACATTGACAAAATATAACAAGCACAACATAAACACGAATACCATAAAAACAGAACTGCAATCGATTCTCAGTGATTTACCAGGAGACAGATTATACACGGATGCATCGAAAATTAATGACGAGGTGGGTGCTGCGATCGTACAGTGTCAGTCGGTTACGAAATTCAAATTACCAAAATATACAAGTACTTACACAGTGGAGCTATATGCCATATTACAGGGTGTCAAACAAATAGAGGAAAACAACGTCCGATCCGCAATACTCATTTCAGACTCTCTAAGTGCAATAAGGTCACTAGATAATATGTACGCAAAAGACCCCCTAGTGCAACAAATATTTAAGGCCATGAATAACATTCAAACGTCGGGAAGAAGTGTATCATTTGTGTGGGTACCCTCACACATCGGTATCCAAGGTAATGAAGAGGCCGATATAGCAGCCCGGGCGGCAATAAGTGCGGTGGACTCAATCGTTGAATCGAAAATCTCGTTTGTGGACTTCAAAAACTACATTAAGAACCAAATTATAAGTGCGTGGCAAAATGAATGGAACCAGTCTTCCTCGAAATTACGCGAGTGTAAACCAAGTGTTGATTCGTGGAAATATAACTTACCCTTGCGTAAGGACCAAGTCGTCTTACACCGGCTGCGCATAGGACACACAAATATGACTCACAGCTACCTCATTTCGAAAGAACAGCGACCCATTTGTCAGCATTGTCAGGCGCCCTTAACCATCAAGCATGTTATAATCGACTGCCCAGGGTATGCAGCGAAAAGAAATAGTTTTCAAATTGGCAATAGTTTACGTGCAGTACTGAACAAAGATCTCACTAAGCTCATGAATTTTCTAAAAGACTGTGATTTATATAACTCAATTTAGCTTCAAATTCTATGTTGTTCTTTTTTTGTTTTTATTGATGGATGCGCTAATAACCCTGCGTGGTTGATGCGCTTATTCTAAATAAAAAAAAAAAAAAAAGTACATTCTAGAAATGTCCAAAAGTTGGAGAACCATAAGATATTCATACAGCTATTCTGTTTATAACTCAAATCATTAATTGTTCGCGTCACAATTTGAGATATTATATAAGAAACAATTTCCATTGCTCGGGAAGAAGATTTGAAAATTTCCAATTTCCTGGTAAAGAGAAATCGAGAAAAATCAATAAGCCCCAAAGTTATTCACGTTAGGTATTCCAGGCAGCTGGGCTGTTCAGTATAATAAAATGTCACACCTAGGGGATGAGATTTACGCTCATGACGGCAACATATTTTCAGCGAAAACAATAAATCTGTTACGAATATTTCGATTTCAATACCTTATTCTCAAAGGTATTGAGTAGTCTTCATTCATAGTTGATTCATGAGAATATTTTTTCAATGTGAATATTTCTATTATGATTATATTATTCGGGATTACGAGAAGGCACTCGATAGTTTCAATCTAATGATTGAATTACGCAGTTGATTCAGTACGACCGTGAAAACTTTTTTAATGCGCGGGGAATATTGTAAATATTTGAGGAAGTCGGTAAACTTGAATTCGAATGGAAATTAAATTTTAGATTGGTTTCAGAAAAAAATAATTCTTTGTCTACCTAGAACATACAATAACTTCAGAAGTGCCAACATCAAGTAAAAAAACTATTTCGATTTCAGCTGAAAATCAGAATGAAAAAAATACTTAAAGCTACTTTTTCACTAATTCTTGAAATCTTCTTGAGATCAATATGTCAAAATGTGCAGAAGACTGAGTTATCGACTGAATGCACCAGTCGAATTTTTTAGTGAAAAAAACGTTCCAACGATCTTGAAATATTGCTCACTCATCAAGTGAAATTTATATACAATTTCTGAAAGACCTAGTCCTTTGGCTTTCCAATGAAGCAAGAATGAATTATTTCACCCTAAAAATGCGAAAGTTTTAACGGAAAAAAATTTCCGGTTTTCTCTAGCGCACCCTATATATAAGCATGGAATTATATGTTACCGAAATGGAAATTTAATAATAAAAACAAGTACTGTGTTTTAAGGAATTTTACTTAATAATTGCGATTCGTAACGCGTTTCACTACACCGTAGCTTCTTCAGACGAATAATTATGCAGAAAAATGTAAATGAGAATATAACTATAAATGTTCTTGAGTAATTAAAAGCTTATTGGTCACCTCCTCCTAAGTGGTTATTTATGACAGGTATATCCAATAAAATTAAGGAATAGATTGCTCCCGAAAAGATTCAATAGAGGTGAAGGGCTTAAATCGACTTGTTCATTGATGAGTCTACCTGAGTGTTTGTATTTATTTATTTCTAAAGTTTCCCAAAGATCTACCTTCCAAGATTTATTATCTGTATGCAAAATTTCAAACTGTGGGTCGAAAGAATGATTATTTTCTAAGAGAGGATTCGCGTAATTTGAATCTGATTTTTATTTGAAAAACTGCGTTTATGTTCCGATATTCTAATATTAAAATTTCTATGTGTTCTACCAATGTAGAAATTATCACAGTCATTGCAATTCAATCTATAAACACCTGATTTATTGTTTTTACCTGGTTTGGTTTTATTATTTTTTATATATTTGCCTAAATTATTATTTGTTTGGAAAGCTATGTTGAAATTATTGCTACTTAAGAATGATTTCAGTTTCTCACTTGTAATGCCAACGTAGGTTAAGGTGTTGAATTTTTGTTTCAATTTATCGACAGGGTAAACTTCATTCAATGTGATTCTACTTTGTTTTTATTTAAAATATTATTTATTAGTTTGGGATTGTAACCATTATTTTTGGCTATTTGTTTAATCAAATTTAGTTCTTTGTTGAAATTTTTGGTGATAGCGGGATGTTAATCAATCTATGAATAAAACTATTGAATGCTGACATTTTATGTTGATATGGATGACACGACGAGTTATGTATTATAATATCTGTATGTGACGGCTTATGGTAAATTGCGAAAACATGTTTTCCATTTTCATTCGAAATTGTTACGTCTAAGAAATTTATCGAATTATTGCTTTCTATTTCGGTTGTGAATACAATTTTTGGATGTAATGAATTTATATGATTTTCCAAAATTTTCAACTGTCTATCTGTTCCTGTGAAGCAAATAATGATATCGTCTACATAGCGATACCAGTATAAACAATATTTACTGAGTGGATGATTATGAATTACTTTCTCTAAGTTATTCATGAAAATTTCTGCTAACAAAGGACTCAACGGATTGCCCATAATCAAGCCGTCTTCAATAGTATAATATTTGTAATTGAAATGGAAATAATTTTGATCTAAACAAATTTTGCAATTCCGATTATAAGATAATAAGAACAATTCGTGAAAATAGTACCAAGAACGATTTAGTATTCACTAAAGCAGATAAAGGTAACACCGTCATTGCGATTAGTAAAACCGATTATATTTCTAAAACTGAAGAATTCTTAACAGCCGGAAACTATATAACATCAACTAAGGATCCTACCGCAAAATTTCAGAAAGTTGTTAAAAACATAATTTCGACAGCAAAATCATTGATTACAGACCAAGAAAAATATAAATTCATTAACTCCAATCCACAATCCCCCGAATTATATTCGTTGATAAAACTTCATAAACCTAATTACCCTATTAGACCTGTTGTTTCTTATGTAACGGCACCTTCGTTCAAACTATCAAAATTCCTCTACGACTTGCTAATAAAACATTGCAATTTTAAATCTGAATTTTCGGTCAAAAATTCATACGAACTTATTGCCAATATCAAAGATACCACTATACCACCTAATTCCAAACTTATTTCTTTCGATGTTAAGAATCTATTTCCCAACATTCCTCCAAAAGATACGTATTACTTAGTTGAAGAATTATTAGAAAGGAATCATGTCAATACTTTCATTAAATCAGATATTCTTTCATTATTAAAAATTTGTTTAGATCAAAATTATTTCCATTTCAATTACAAATATTATACTATTGAAGACGGCTTGATTATGGGCAATCCGTTGAGTCCTTTGTTAGCAGAAATTTTCATGAATAACTTAGAGAAAGTAATTCATAATCATCCACTCAGTAAATATTGTTTATACTGGTATCGCTATGTAGACGATATCATTATTTGCTTCACAGGAACAGATAGACAGTTGAAAATTTTCGAAAATCATATAAATTCATTACATCCAAAAATTGTATTCACAACCGAAATAGAAAGCAATAATTCGATAAATTTCTTAGACGGAACAATTTCGAATGAAAATGGAAAACATGTTTCGCAATTTACCATAAGCCGTCACATACAGATATTATAATACATAACTCGTCGTGTCATCCATATCAACATAAAATGTCAGCATTCAATAGTTTTATTCATAGATTGATTAACATCCCGCTATCACCAAAAATTTCAACAAAGAACTAAATTTGATTAAACAAATAGCCAAAAATAATGGTTACAATCCCAAACTAATAAATAATATTTTAAATAAAAACAAAGTAGAATCGCATTGAATGAAGTTTACCCTGTCGATACATTGAAACAAAAATTCAACACCTTAACCTACGTTGGCATTACAAGTGAGAAACTGAAATCATTCTTAAGTAGCAATAATTTCAACATAGCTTTCCAAACTAAAAATAATTTAGGCAAATATATAAAAATAATAAAACCAAACCAGGTAAAAACAATAAATCAGGTGTTTATAGATTGAATTGCAATGACTGTGATAATTTCTACATTGGTAGAACACATAGAAATTTTAATATTAGAATATCGGAACATAAACGCAGTTTTTCAAATAAAAATCAGATTCAAATTACGCGAATCATCTCTTAGAAAATAATCATTCTTTCGATCCACAGTTTGAAATTTTACATACAGATAATAAATATTGGAAGGTAGATCTTTGGGAAACTTTAGAAATAAATAAATACAAACACTCAGGTAGACTCATCAATGAACAAGTCGATTTAAGCCCTTCACCTCTATTGAATCTTTTCGGGGAGCAATCTATTCCTTAATTTTATTGGATATACCTGTCATAAATAACCACTTAGGAGGAGGTGACCAATAAGCTTTTAATTACTCAAGAACATTTATAGTTATATTCTCATTTACATTTTCTGCATAATTATTCGTCTGAAGAAGCTACGGTGTAGTGAAACGCGTTACGAATCGCAATTATTAAGTAAAATTCCTTAAAACACAGTACTTGTTTTTATTATTGATAATGGAATCTTACCAAGTAAAAGCCTCCCAAATTCAAATGGAAATTTACTCGTGAATTCATGTTGAAATAAATGAATGATATCGAGATATACAGCATACGGAGTATCACTTTAGAATACATTAAATATGTCTTTTTGATTGAGGAGGTCGTTACTTGATGAAAACCGATATACATGTTTTCAATGAAATAAAACTAAAGTATTTAGATTTTCACTATATTAACAAATTATGACCGGTTTCACCATACTGTGGCTTTATCAGATAGTTACAAACTAATGAACAGAGTTATTCCTTATATATTAGCCTTATTTCCTACTTAATATTACAATAGGTACAAGAGGTTTGTTGGAAAACCCATCGGAGTTGCTTACTCTATGAATTAAAAAGATTGAGTAAAGAAAAAGGATTTAGATCTAATTGACTTTTAAGTAACCTACCTGAATTATTTTCTTTGTTGATCTCTAAAATTTCCAATAGATTGAGTTTTTATCTGTTATTTTCATTGTGTAAAATTTTGAAATTATCATTCAAGTTATGGTTTTCTTCGAGTAAGTGATAAGAATAATGGGAATCTGATTTATGATAATTAAAACTACGTTTGTGCTCGGATAATCTAACTTTGAAATTTCTGAAAGTTCTACCAATATAAATTTCATTACAGTTCCCGCAAGGCAGTTTATAAACACTGGAAGCATTACTTTTATCAATTTTAGATTTGCAGTTTTTGATATGTCGGCCTAAAGAATTATCAGTTCGGAATGCTTTATTGAAATTATAATGCGAGAGGAATGATTTTAATTTTAGACTAGGATTACCGATATAAGTTAAGATGTTGTATTTTGTGTTAGAACTTTTTATACTTGGAAATATTTCCTGTATTGCTTTTTGAAATTTTTTGCTTGAAATCATGTTCTCAATCACAGTTGGACTGTAACCGTTATTGACTGCTATTTGTTCAATTATATTTAGCTCTTTTGTGAAATTATTTTGTGACATTGGGATATTAATGAGTGTATGTACCATACTATTGAGAGCTGCTAATTTATGTGGATAAGGATGTGTAGATGAGCTGTGAATTGCAATATCTGTATGCGATGGCTTATGAAAAAAAGAAAAATCATGTTTGTCGTTAATTTTAAAAATAGTTGAATCTAGAAAGTTAATGGAGTTTTCTGTTTCTATATCAAACGTGAATTCAATATTAACCTGAATTTTGTTAATGAAACAACAAATGATATCGTCGACACATCTAAATCACTGAATGAAGTGTTTGAATAACGGATATTCTTGGATAGTTTTTTAAATATTATCCAGGAAAATTTCAGCGAGCAGAGGGCTCAGAGGATTACCCTTGATCAAACCTTTTTTAGTATTATTTAATACTCCACTAAAGTTAAAATAATTTTGTTCTAAACAAATTTATGAAAAGTCTAAGATTTCTGATTGAATTATCGGATTGACTTTATTAATTTGAAGGGTATTCTTGATGAGTTTCACTGTATCACTAGGTAGAACACTATTGAAGAGATTTACTACATCCCATGGAATAAGTTTAGCGTTCGGTGGTAGTATCGTGTGCTGAATTTTATTTATTAGGACTGAAGAGTTTTTTATTGAGAATCTAGGTTCAAAATTATCGTACTGTCGAATGATGTCTATGAGAAAGCGTGGAAGTTTTGTAGCTGAAAATATGAAACTTCTGGTCTAATGGGATATCCTGTTTTATGGAGTTTGACGAGGGAGTAAAGTTTTGGTAATTGCGGGTTGTCAATGAAATGTTTATATTTTTGGTTGGTAGGTATTACAAACTTGGCATACTTTAAAGAATGTTTTACTATGGATTGAAATTTATCAGTTGGATCTTTATCAATTTCTTCATAACAACCTGATTTAATGAAATTTTAGATAAAGTCAATCCGATAATTCATTCAGAAATCTTACACCGTTTAGAAATTTGCTTAGAACAAAATTATTTTAACTTCAATGGAGTATTATATAATAGTGAAAAAGGTTTAATCATGGGGAATCCTCTGAGCCCTCTGCTCGTTGAAATATTCATGGATAATATGGAAAAACTATCCAAGAACATCAGTTATTCAAACACTTTATTTATTGGTTTAGATATGTCGACGATATCATTTGTTGTTTCGCTGGCACAAACAGACAATCAGAGTTATTCAAAACATTCATTAACAAAATTCACGATAATATTAAATTCACGTTAGAAATAGAAATAGAAAACTCCATTAATTTTCTGGATTCAACTATTACTAAAATTAACGGCAAACATGATTTTTCCATTTTTCATAAGCCATCGCATACAGATATTGCAATTCACAGCTCATCTACACATCCTTATCCACATAAAATAGCAGATTACCATAGTATGGTACATAGACTCTTTAATATCCCAATGTCACAAAATAATTTCATAAAAGAGCTAAATATAATCAAACAAATAGCAGTCAATAACGGTTACAGTCCAACCATGATTGAGAACATGATTTAACGTAAATAATTTCAAAAAGCAATCCAGGAAGTATTTCCAAGTTCTAAAAACAAAATACAACAGCTTAGCTTATATTGGTAATCCTAGCCTAAAATTAAAATCTTTCCTCTCGCATTATAATTTCAATATAGCATTCCGAACTGATTATTCTTTGGGCTGACATATCAAAAACTCCAAATCTAAAATTGATAAAGGTAATAAATCCGGTGTTTATAAACTGTCTTGCGGGGATTGTAATTAAATTCATATTGGTAAAACTTTCAGAAATTTCAAAGTTAGATTATCCGAGCACAAACATAGTTTTAATTATCATAAATGAGATTTTCCATTACTCTAATCACTTACTCGAAGAAAACCATAACTTTAATGATAATTTCAAAATTTCATACAATGAAAATAATAGACAAAAACTCAATCTATTGGAAATTTTAGAGATCATTTAAGGAAAGAATTCAGGTAGGTCACTTAATAGTCAATAAGATCTAAATCCTCCTCCTTCATTCAATCTTTTCAATTCTTAAAGTAAGCAACTCCTATGGGTTTTCCAACATACCTCTTGTACCTATTGTAATATTAACTAGGAAATAAGACTAATATATAAGGAATAACTCTGTTCATTAGTTTGTATCTATCTGATGAAGCTACAGTGTGGTGAAACCGGTCATAGTTTTGTTAATATAGTAAAAATCTAAACATTTTAGTTTTATTTCATTGAAAATATTGAATATGTTTTCCAAAGGCAATATTTTTTGTGCAGATTTAGCCCATTTCTTGCTTCGATTGAAATCATAAAGTTGATTGCTAAGTGAATGTTTGAAATGTTATACCGTATTTATTCAAGGGAGACCCAGTTTTCTTACAGTCGTTTCCGAACATAAGAGCAAAATAACCCACTGAAACAAATGGAAACTGCGCTGTTGTGAGGCAAACATCTGATTCAGAACGCCAGCTATCGACTTTTGCCGAATGAAAATAACTATAAAAGTCCAGAAAACGTTATAAAAACATGCCGGAATTTAATAGCAAAATAAAACCTGGAAATGGTTATTATCTAAATGGAGTTGCAGTAATCGGAAAATCGTTAGTGAGGGTCATATTCACTAGCACTAATCTCATTCAAAAGTGTTGGGTTTGGATGGAAAGTTCATTGAAACGATATGAAACTAAATTACTTTATTCAACGAGATTTCAACATACTCAACAAAGATAAAGAGTTTAATTCGTTATGTACACTATATACTTGAATATGGCAGTGATTGTAACATATTTCACAGATATACGTATTCATTGTGGGATAGATTAATTTTCCATCTAACTTAGTAGTAAATAAATGAATTATTGTGGGACAGATTAATATTCCTTTTACCTATGTAGTAAATAAATGGGTTTTGATAGGTAAAAATGTTTGTTTCTTGTTAGGAAACTTTTCTTACTTCAAACAGATTCCAACATACCCAGCAGAGCTAAAGAGTATAATTGGTTATATACGCTGTATACTCGAATATGGTAGTGGTTGGAACTGATTTCGCAGATATAAGTACTCATTGTGGGACAGATTAATTTTCCTTCTACCCTAGTAGTAAATAAATGGGGTTTCATATAGAAAATGTGTGCGTTTTGTTGGGAGACTTATCATACTTCATACAGATTGCAACATAGGCAACAGAGCTAAATATTTTAATTCTTTGTATACATTATATACTTGAATATGGTAGTGTTTGGATGAATTTCGTAGACATAAGTATTTCTTTGTGGGGTAGATTAATTTTTCATCTACCTTAGTAGTAAGTAGATGAGTTTTGAAAGGATCTATAGAGAATTTTCTACTTCAACCTGATTTCAGTATACGCAACTGAGCTGAACAGTTTTATTCGTTATATACCTTATATAGTTGAATATGGCAGTGATTGGAACAGGTTTCGCAGATGTAAGTACTCTTTGTGGTACAGATTAATTTTCCTTCTATCTTAGTAGTAGATAAATTACATTTCATAGAGAAAATGTGTGCTTTTCGTCTTCTTCTTCTTCTTCTTTTTTTCAGCCCTTCTCAATCCACTCCTGAACATAGGCCTCCTTCTAGCTTCCATCTCTCTCTGTCCTGTGCTATATTATACCATCCTCTTCCTACTATTTCCTTTATGTCATCCAGCCACCTTCTCTGGGGCGCCCCACTCCCCTTTGTATAAGCGTGGTCTCCATTGAGTTATTCGCTTAGTCCATTTTACATCCTGTTGTCATTCTACATGTCCAACCCATCTCCACTTCAATGCAGCTATTCTCGTGATTACGTCCTCTACGCCTGTTCTCCTTCTTATTTCTTCATTACGTATGTGATCCCGCAGGCTCACTCCAAGCATAGTTCTCTCAATTGCGCGTTGTGTGGTTCTAAGTTTGTTAGCAGATCTTATTGTGAGAGTCATGGTTTCCATGCCATACGTTAACACTGGGAGAACGCACATATTAAAAACTTTTCTTTTGAGGTTAATGGGGATTTGTTTGTTTTTCAGGACAAATCCTAATTTTCCAACAGCAGCCCAAGTCATTCTTATTCTTCTTGACAATTCTGCAGTTTAATTGTCTTTACCTATCTTTATAGTAAGTCCAAGGTATAGATATTCATTCACTTTCTCTATAACATTGCCGTCGACTTCCAATATTGCGTCATTATTTTAGTTTTTGTCAGATTCATTTCCAATCCTACTTCTTCCGATGTTCTTTTGAGTTCTAGCATCATTTCGTGGAGTTGTTCTAGGTTATCGCTTATTAGAACTATATCATCTGCAAACCGGAGATGGTTCAGGAATTTTCCATCCACATTTATACCTTTTCTATCCCATTCCAAGTGTGAACAATTTTGGCGATATCACATCGCCTTGTCTCACGCCCCTATTTATCGGGATTTTTTTGGTTTGCATGTCATCGTCTAGTCTCACCTGAATAGTCGCTCGTTCATATATGTTCTGTAGGATGTTTCTATATCTCGAATCTATTCTAGCATTATCGAGGGCTTGAAATACTGCCCACAGTTCTATAGAATCGAAGGCTTTGTTATAGTCTACAAAGGCTAGGTGTATTGGCACTTTATATTCGTGACATTTTTCAATAAGTGTACGAAGAGTTTGTAGGTGTTCTGTTGTGCTATATCCTCTGCGAAACCCTGCTTGTTCTGCCGGTTGATAGCTGTAAAATTTGTTTGTCAATCTGTTTGTGATAATTTTTGATAACAATTTATAAGGGTGTGGTAAAAGGCTAATAGTTCGGTAATTATCTATCTTAAATTTGTCACCTTTTTGTACAACAACACAACGTGTGCTTTTCGTCTAGAGACTACAAATATTTCAAACAGATCGCAACATAGGCAACATAACTTATATACTTGAATATGGCAGTGTTTGGATAAATTTTGGAGATATAAGTATTCATTGTGGACAGATTAATTTTACATCTACCTTAGTAGTAAATAGAAGAGATTTGATAGAGAAAATGTGTGCTCTTTTTAATGTGACTTTTCATACTTCAACCAAATTCCAATATACGCAACTGAGTTCAGTTCGTTATATACACTATATACTTGAATATGATAGTGATGGAAACTGTTTCTATAGATATGTGTATTCATTGTGAGATATATTAATATTCGTTCCACCTAAGTAGTAAATAAATGAGTTTTGATAGGTAAAATGTTTGTTTTTTGTTAGGAGACTTTCATACTTCAACCAGATTTCAATAAACGCAACTGAGCTGAAAAGTTTAATTTGTTATTTACACTGTATAGTTGAATATGGCAGTGATTGGAACAGATTTCGCAGATGTAAGTACTCATTGTGGGACAAATTAATTTTCCTTCTACCTTAGTAGTAAATAAATAGGGTTTCATAGAGAAAATGTGTGCTTTTTCTTAGGAGACTTCTCATACCTCAAACAGATTGCAACATAGGCAACAGAGCTAAATATTTCAAGTCTTTGTATACATTGTATACATAAATATGGCAGTGGTTGGATAAATTTCGCAGATATAGAGTTTTCATTGTGGGACAGATTAATTTCCTTTCCACCTTAGTAGTAAACAAATGAGATTCTATAGGGAAAAATGTGTTTTTTAGGAGACTTTTATACATCAACCATATTCCAACACACGCAACATAGCTAAATAGTTTAATTCACTGCCATATTTATGTATACAATGTATACAAAGACTTAAAATATTTAGCTCTGTTGCCTATGTTGCAATCTGTTCCAATCACTTTACCATAAGCCGTCACATACAGATATTATAATACAGAACTCGTCGTGTCATCCATATCAACATAAAATGTCAGCATTCAATAGTTTTATTCATAGTTTGATTAACATCCCGTTATCACCAGAAAATTTCAACAAAGAACTAAATTTGATTAAACAAATGGCCAAAAATAATGGTTACAATCCCAAACTGATAAATAATATTTTAAATAAAAAACAAAGTAGAATCGCATTGAATGAAGTTTACCCTGTCGATAAATTGAAACAAAAATTCAACACCTTAACCTATGTTGGCATTACAAGTGAGAAACTGAAATCATTCTTGAGTAGCAATAATTTCAACATAGCTTTCCAAACTAATAATAATTTAGGCAAATATATAAAAATAATAAAACCAAACCAGGTAAAACAATAAATCAGGTGTTTATAGATTGAATTGTGATAATTTCTACATTGGTAGAACACATAGAAATTTTAATATTAAAATATCGGAACATAAACGCAGTTTTTAAAATAGAAAATCAGATTCAAATTACACCAATCATCTCTTAGAAAATAATCATTCTTTCGACCCACAGTTTGAAATTTTGCATACAGATAATAAACATTGGAAGGTAGATCTTTGGGAAACTTTAGAAATCAATAAATTTAAACACTCAGGTAGACTCATCAATGAACAAGTCGATTTAAGCCCTTCACCTCTATTGAATCTTTTCGGAGAGCAATCTATTCTTTAATTTTATTGGATATACCTGTCATAAATAACCACTTAAGAAGAAGCAACCCAATAAGCTTTTAATTACTCAAGAACATTTATAGTTATATTCTCATTTATATTTTTCTGTATATTCATTCATCTGAAGAAGCTACGGTGTAGTGAAACGCGTTACGAATCGCAATTATGAAATAAAATTCCTTGAAACACAGTACTTGTTTTTGATTGTTGTTAATGGAATTTTACCAAGTAAAAGCCTCCCAAATTCAAATGTTGAATACCCATCTTTATTCCAATAGTAGAAAACTTGTTGTTTTCTCTCTATTTATAATTAATACCTGTTTTCTATATTTCAAACAAATTGTGCATTTGTACACTAACCCATTAGTGCATGTGGAAAAAATTTGGCTTCTTTACACCAACGGAATTGAATTATTTTGGTTTCGATTAGACTGAGTTACAATATTTTGAATTATATTTGGACAAGCATCCCCAGGTAGTAGTTATCGACAATGACCGTTCTGAAGCCATTCCTGTGTCGTCTGGGGTGCTGTAGTGATCCGTGCTAGGGCTCGTACGTTTCATTCATCAAACTGCAGATATTTTTCAAGTGATTGACTCGTGTAAGGCTCGTGCTTTTTCAGATGACACTAAGCTCTTTTACAGCTTTAACGCTCTACGTTCTCCCGTTGCTGCAGAATTATAAATGACAATTATTGGAAAATTTTCAAGTCGAGACACATGGTCTCAAATTAAATACTAGTAAGTCTGATCTCATATTGTTTGGTACGGAATCAAGTAGTAAGTTTATTGACTGGGACTTTGTTGTTGAGGTCTCAGTGGAATTGATAGCTGTGAAGAGCTCTGTGAGGAACCTCGGTGTAATTTTTGACTGTGGCCTTTGTTTCCAGGCTTATATTACAAATATATAAGAATGGACATTCAGTAATTGAAACAAAATATTAATCCATGACACTTTATCCAGATTTATGTGTATATGTACTTCAATATTGTCAAATAACTGAGATCTCAGCTGTTCTGTGGAGCAAGGGGTCTAAGAGTGGGGATCAGGTGATGTTTGCATGCGCGAAAAAGTTGCGCAGAAGCCTAATCATGACTGGAAAATTAAATTCTATTTCTAACAAGCTTATAATTGTTCTAAATATAAGAAATGCAAAAATCATGAAAATACGAGCACATTGAGAACTTTCATGAATATATTCGTAATCTGGGCACTTGAAAACATGAAAATTTGCGATGATATCCAGGGCAACAATAAAAAAATTTTTTGTAGAGCTGTGTAATAAACTCGCAATTCTGAATAATTATGAGTTTTTTCATTGATATTATAGATAAGAACCTGAATAAACCTAACCCAAACCTTGACTAAAATAATGTATATTGTGCGAAGAACTAATCTCTATATATGCTACGTATCGTGTATGTACGACAACCCTGCATTACACATACTTGCAGCTTCTCAGAGTCAATCGTAAGTAGTCTAAAAATATTGAAGTACATCGCCAGCAGTTCAAGTTTGAGCAACCTTCTTATCATTATTAATGTTAGCTCTTATTTTTCGAAGCAGAAAAAATATTAGTCTGTTCTTCTAACAAATCGTAACATGTCTTGTAATACCGTCTTTTAATTCTCGATCTCTTAATGACCTAAATTGCTTCAATTTAATTCTCAACCGTTAGCTTCCTTTATTTAATATTCAACCGTTAGCTTTCTATTTGTTTGAAGTTAAGAAGGGTCTTGAGCACTCTCTGTGAAGGTATTCAGAAATTTGCGATGATTTCTTTGTATTTCTTTAGAGCAGAAGAATCCAAACTAATGCTTCAATCGTGATTTCGAGGAACAAGTGTTCGTTAACGCAAAGCATTGTTTTTATCAAAGGGTACTTTAACGAGCTATTCCGGCGTTGGGTACTTATTGCCGTCTTCCTAGTTTACGATATGAAACCCATCTACGGCCTTTGTTTATCTCGTCTATCATTAAATATATGTCTTCACAGAAGTAGGAACTTTTATGGATTAAATGAACTGAAGTACGATTTAATTCTTTGCATAATCTGTTCCAACTTCGTCAAATTGAAGGCAAGGAAAAACTCTCGCTCTGAAATTGTTTTCCTGAAGATTGAGAAATACACTTCAATCTATTCGATAAACAAATGGTTTGTGATTTGTATATCAGTCTATCAAGATTAGAGTATTCAAAGCCCTTTCAGTGAAAATTAGTTCCGACACGTGAAGTTAGACAAGAACAAAAAAAAAACTAAAATTATTTATACCACTAGGTTCAATGATAATTCAATTGTTTTCATTTAATTCTGTACAGGGTAATGCAGTTTCTATAGCAGAAAATTTAGAAAACAATAGAGAATCGAAAATGATATGAGTTTGCTATATAAACTACACACCACCACAAAATTGTCGCCTGGTATTCTGAATTCCACAATCGATTAAGCAGCTCGATAGCAGTTTCCTTGTCAGCATATGTTTTTGGACATATGAGGGGAAAAAGTTTTATCAATGTAGTAACATATGTTTCCATATGATTTCAGATACGTCTGAAACAAGAATGAGTTTATTTGACTATCAGTATTCATTCAATTCCTCTTCAGTTTTCACGCTAAATTAATGCAGGTTTTCTGTGTTTCTTCTTGATTTTCGAATCTTTGAATTTATTGTAATAGCTGCTGAACGTCCTGGATGCTATTTGAGTGATTTTGGAGTGGTAAGAATTGTAACACTTCTAGAGGAAGGGCGAAGCCAATGTTACGTGGCTAACTTGTTGAATGTTGACCAACGCACTATTTCAAAACAATTAATCAGTAACATGAAACAGGAGAATATAGAAAAGAGCCGGACAGGGAAGACATCGGATAACAACACCAGTTGAGGATCGCAGGCTTCGATCAACTGCACTAAGAGTTCGGCACTGTACGGCTAGAATTCTACAAAATGAACTTGCACTTTCCAGAAAGTGCATATTTTATTGCAAATTGTTAGGAACAGGCTCAGAGAAGACGATATTAGACCAAGGGTGGCTTCTACCGGCCCGCGTCTCACCAGAGAGCATCGAGTTGCAAGACTTCTGTTTGCGAGGGAACATGCAAATTGGAGTTTTCCAGAATGGTCGAATGTTCTCTTTTCCGACGAGTCCAGGTTCTGTTTAGTATCAAATGATAGACGTATGCCTGTATACTAACGACCTAGGGAATAGTATCAGCAATGCAATTTCCGGAAAACCGAAAACTTCGGAGGGGATCAGTAGTGGTGTGGGAAGGCATTTCTTTCTAAGGTCGAACTGAGTTAGTCCTAGTAAATAATGTAAGAATGATACCAGCCAGATACATCGCAGATATCCGTGAACTCTATGTTGTACCCTTTGACCCATTGATAGGAGAAACCTTCATTTATATGCATGAAAATGCTCGTCCTCATGCAGCTAGAGTAGTTACAGAATTTCTGCAAAATTCCGAAAATGATATTTGGCCAGCCAGACTTCCCGACTTGAATCCGTATAACATGTTTTGGACAACATGCGGTGGCAAATTCAGCAACGTAGGATGCCTTGTAGAACACTCTAACAACTAGAAAATCTGCTTCCTGAAATCTGGAACTCAGTGACCCAAGAGTACATCTAAAATTTAATTGAGGGGCTTCGAGACGTAGACTGGCAGTAATTAGGAGCCTGGGGAGAAACACTCGATTTTGAGAATGATTTGTAACCATTCGATGCTAGTTGATTGGTCTCTTCGAGAATGTTTGAAGATGGTAGAATTTCTTAAATTTTCATTAACTCGAAAATTGTTGATACTTTCTATCATAAACTCATCTCTTTTGAATGATATCTTCACACTTCTGAAAGTTACCAAGCGACTCTTGAATGACCAGCCTAAAATTTTATATAGTATTGTCGTAAAAGTAGGGTGTATAAATAACGGATTTGCCATTTCGAAATAGAATTTTCATTTCACTATAAAAATAATGCTAGTAGGCATTTCATCGGAATTATTTTTTCAATAGTAAGACCCATCATTGACATTTAAGAATGAAACACAACATAGTTAAGATTACTGCCCCGGCTTGCTTTACAGTACCCCATTCGATCTACCCAAGGTCCCTATTTGTGCAATGGCAGATTTGATTTCGTATTTTGAGGCCGCAATAGACTCGGGATTGTTTGCGTAACACTTATCTTAAACGGCGCCCCAGAGATGATAAGCTAACGCTGTCAAATCACAGCTGCGAGGTGGCCAATTGTTCTCAGAATTTCGGCTGATTATGCGGTTTTCGAACACAGTGCCCTAAATATCAAGTGTATCGTTCGGTGGGTGACACGTAGCGCCATTCTGTTGAAACTGTGTGTCCACCATGTCATCCTTTTGAACTTTCGGGAACAAGAAGTCATTAACCATGGCACGGTAAGGTTCTCCATTGACGGTAATGGCGGCTCCTTGGTCATTTTCAAAGAAAAATGGACCTTTGATGTTTCCGTACCAGAAACCAAACCGAACTGTAACTCGTTGACCATGCATCGGCTTCTCTACGATGACATGTGAATTTTCCGTAGTTTTCAGTAAAATGTTCATCTTCCGCCAAACGATCTTTAGCCCATTGAGCCAAGCGAACAAGCATTGGATGATCATGAGGCTTCAGTTCTTGAACCAATTGAACTTGATAAGCCTTGATACCGAGGCTTTCATGCAAAAATCGGCGTAAAGACGTGCGTGAATGTTCAATTGTTGCGAACGGTGACGAGTTGATGTTGACGGCTGACCACACATTGAGCAACAGCTGCAATGTTTTCCTTCGAACGCACTGAACGAGAACGGACGCGAATTGCTTCGTCCAATAACAAGCCACTTTGACGAACTCGATTCACAAATTGATCTACAAACTGAATTGATGGCACTTTATTTTAACCGAAAATGTTTCGCAGATTTCTTACAGTTTGAGCCAAAGACTCAGAACTTTGGAAATATGTTTTCAATATTTGCCCACTTTCTTCAAGCGAAAAATGACCCATTTCGTAAATGTCAAACCTTTAACTGAATATATGTTACTTCGTAAGACACAAAATAAGTATGAGTTCAAATTCAAACGCTAGATGGCCCACCCTGTATGAAGAAGAATGAAATTTAGCCAGAGGCTTTTGAATGCGACAGAAGAAAATCCTTTTCACTCAAATATCTTTGGGCTGATGAATTCTATTTTACTAGACGTGGAGTAACGAATTATCAAAACATCCATGTTTGGGCACGCGAAAATCCTTCGGAAATTACACCAAGAATATTTCAGAATGAATTTTCGGTACATACTTAGCCAGGAGTTTATGATACCAATGATTGTGGTTCACATTTTTTATCCCAAAGATTAACCTCAAAATAACTCCTCGTGTTTGTTTTGAAAAACAGTAAGGATTGCATCGAAGATTTACCTATTAGTTTGAAATATTAAAATGGGATGCAAATCAATGGAATCTTCTCGGAGTAGCTTGAAATGGTTAAATACTAATTATACGTAACGTTGGATTGGTCGGTTTACCAAGCGACCATCATCCATTCATCGGATATGTTGAAATGATTACACTGAAAGAGAGGTTAGTTTGTTAATTGATGTTTGAACGACACGTTGATAAGAGAAATCGTAAGATAATGACATTGTGGAATATCTGCCATTCATGCAGCCCCCAAAAGCTACAATAGCGCAATTAAACATAATGCTATGAAACGAAGCAACATACAGCATTTCCGTCCTTATTAGGAGCTCACCAGTGTCACATAACGCTTCTCAGCATTCTAAACAACTACATGGGAGTACCCTAACGATTCTAGAAAAGACACATTCCGTACATACAGTTCCCCTCTATGGATCGAGACGACAAACCCGCTACAGAACTTCTCAATGGCAATAAACAACAAACAGATGTGACAACGTAAAAAAACGTAAAACACTTGTAGACCATCTCCCGCCCGGTTCGTGAAGTACATCACGGTTCAAAACAAGCGAACTAGTCCCTGTTGGTGTTGGCGCTCTAGACCTCTTTTTCAGGAAATGCCTACTCTCGGTTAATATTTGATGAAACAAATAACGCGATAGACTTTGCGCGGAGTCTACATATGTTAACTTATACAAGACGAATTATATTGTAAAATTGTGTATACTTCAACTTCTAATATCCATATATCACGAAATGATCACGAAATATCGAGAGTATAGTAGAAAATATGTGGAAGTGAATCTACTGTTTTTATCCTCCCTAGTCTACTGGGAGCGAAACCGTTCGAAATCGTGTCATCTATAATCTACATTTCCTTTGAGAATAATTTGAAATGTGGAATGCGATTAAAATTCCGTTAAAATCAGATAGTTATTTATGTTTGTTTCGATCAACAATATACACACAACCAAATTCATATCGAATCACTCGGTATTTCACATTACTGATTGTTTTTAACCATGAATCTTTGGCTACTTGTGAAGAATTAAGTTTTTCTTTTAAAAAAAATGGATAATATGATAGAAATATTGAATTATCATCACATGTTCGGGATATTTTACTTTGACGTCACTGATATTTGAAACTGTGAATTTCAAAATTTCAAAACGCTTATAATCATCATTGAAAATGCCTTATGGTTGATTGTCTGATGTGCAGAGGGTCGAATAATTGCTCTCGTTGAAGAAGGGTGGCACAAAGGGATATAGCGGCCACAATGGGGGTATCATAAGGGTGATTTCAGAAACCTACGCCCGATGCGTGGAATTACAATCCCTGCAAAATCGGCCTAGAAGAAGTCGTAGGAAGATCACTAAGACCACTTGTTGTGCCAAATTGCAAGAAGAGACCCTAGTGCATCGCACCCTATACTCTAAAGGCAATTTCTGAAAGCAACAGGCATCAGTGTATCAGCCGAAACGATACGTAAAGACTTCGTTCGAAGGGTTTATACAGCAGGAGGCCCTTAAGAGTTCCATAGCTAACCAGACAACAAAAATTAACAGACTTAATTGCTGTATCGAGCACCAGAATTGAAATATTGCGAATTGGCGAAATGTTCTGACCGCTGGATTCGGGTTTTGAGGTGTCTTGGAAGACAAGCTAGACTCCGAGCAGCAAAATAAATTCCGAAATACCAAGGGGGTAGTGTGATGTTTTGGGTTGGTATTATGCTTGGAGGCGAAACAGATTTTATTTCGTTTCCTGCGAGTGTAACGGCTATCAACTACGTGAACCTAGTGCTGGAGCACATAGTGAGACTCTGGTAGAGTGCAAAGATGAAAATTTCACTTTTATGCAAGATAATGCTTCTCCGCATACTAGAGAACTCACGCGACATTATCTTGAAACAGAGGAATCGCTATTTTGGACTGACCAGCTTGCTCTCCAGATCTAACTCCTATTGAACATTAATGGAATAATCTCAAAATGAACATAAGATCGCGCCAGGTAAATCCAAGAACCCCACAACAGCTCATCCAAGACAGAAGAGTGGCCGAGTATCACCTCAGAAGGTTCCAAAACCTAATCCAAAGTATGCCTAGATGGACTCAGGCTTGTATCAGGGCAAGAGGAGGTAATACAAGCTGCTGAGGTCGAGAAAAACATCTACTCCGTGAGAAAACAATTTTAATTTTTTACTACTTGTGGAAAGTGTCTATTTTTTCTTCTACTTGTTTCTTTCTCAAAATAAACCTTAATTTATTTCTTTTTCAATTAATCTCAAAAAGGATCAATTCGAACAATCCAGTTTCCAGAATCCCTGAGGTAATATTCAATATGTCGTATGATTCCATATAAATTTGGTTGTGTATACGTTGATGCAATACCTTCAACAATGGTTTTACATTAACTGAACATGAGGCAGATTTCAACTTTACTAGGTATAGATAATGGACAAGATAAGTGCAGGGATTCACGTAATTCGCTTTGTTGTAAAGTCACTAAGACGTAAAATAAAGTCAGCCCAATAATATATATGTAATAAAGTCCCTTGGGGACAAAGACTTGCTCGTTACTTTAATAAGGCCACCTATTGTGTTCAGAGATACTCAAATTTTACGGGGCGAAATTGGGACATCATTAGATACTTTCATTGCCGGTTTGCCAACTAGAGAATTTGTGGAGAAGTGCTAACCTGGATATCATTCATTTTTATTTTTAATTCGCAAATTGAAAGCTCATTAATATTTGCTTAAGAAAACACTAGAATTTTTCCTTTACTTTAAAAATGAAAAATCATCAAAGAACGAGTTATCTGAAGTAGGATTATTCCTATTATTATTAGTTTTTTTTTTATGCAATTTTTCTCAGTGATCTACATAAAAGGACTACATGCACACAAGTCATTTCTGTTTCCATTTCAGATTATCTGTGCATCAACTTTTGGACATCGTAGAGGGCAATGATTTCTATGAAAGTAGTATGAGAATATATATTGAACCTCCCAATCAAAATACAGCAGAATCCGAAGAAGACAGCGATGTTTCTGACCAAGAAGCTGGCGATATAAACCTACCCACAGGTATTCTGGGTCAAGGAAGCGAAATTTCTTTCAAGAATAGTGAAGATGAGGAAACTCATGAACAATTTTCTGCTAGAGCAAATGGACTTCAATCTCAAGCCACCTCAGTTTCCCATTCATCGGAGAGTGATGATGAAGAAAATATACCACTTCCTGTTATACAACAGCTTTCCAGGAAGAAAAAAAATAAGACTGTTCAAAGAAAAAAAGAACAATTTATAAGTGAACGGGGGATACACCCAAATATTGTATGAACACCACTTGTGATCCTGTGCCTTCATCTCGCGATGCACAGTCAGCCAAACCTCTAGCCGATTTCTTCAAACTTTTTTTCACGGAGGCGATCATGGAAAATATCGTTCACCAGACTAATTTGTATGGGTCACAAAAAAACATTTCCTTAAATTTTTATATGGATGAACTGTATGTAATCTTTGGAGCTTTATTGCTCAGTGGATATGCCAAGTACCCTAATAAACGCAGGTATTGGAACACCACTAATGATACTCATTCAATACTTCGATACTCGACGAGATTCAAGAGATTTGAATTTCTCTTACGTCATCTTCATTTCAATAATAAGAACAAGGTTTCGACAGACAAACTTCACAAATTGAGACCACTTATTGACGGATTGAATCAAAATTTTCAAAGCCACGGCGGTATAGATGAGCATCTATCGATTGACGAGAGCATGATACTATACTATGGAAAGCATTATGAGAAGCAATATATCAGAGTAAAGCCAATCTGGTTTGGTTTTAAAAATTGGGCCGTTTGTCAAATTGGAGGGTATATGTTAGCATTCGAAATATACACTGGTAAATCTGATAATGAAAAACAATTTGGTTTGAGTGACGATGGTGTTTTATCTTTAATTCGATTATCAGGACTGGAAGAGAATAAGGGTTATAAACTTTATTTCGATAACTACTTTACTGGTATTGATCTAATCTCCCATCTTGTGGATTGCAATATTTGTGCTACTAGTACTATACAACAAAATAGTTTCGAAGGATGTCTTTTTCCAGAAAAGAATGTATGGAATAGGGAAAAAGAGGATCTCTTCAGTTTTTATCGAACGTGAAAATCCTGATGGCTCAATGGAAAAACAACAAGGTGGTAACGATGGCCACCAACTTCGAAGATCAATGTGTTAAGACCGTTAGACGTTGGTGCAAAGAAGCTAAATCCAAACAGAATGTTCCCCAACCAAAAGAGGTATCAAATTACAATAGATACATGGAAAGGGTTGATAAGATGGATGGATTAGTACCTGCGTACCGATCGAGAATGCGGCAAAGAAAATGGTACTGGCCCATTTTCTTTTACCTGCTCAGGCCAAGTTGGTGGAGCCGGCCCTGCACTGCTCCATCTCAACCAAACTGCGCATGGTTTTCTGTTCTCGTCTTTCTATTGATCTCGTTTCCGAATCATTTTGTTCCTTTTGATTTTCGGGCCCGACGAATATACTCGTTCAGAGCAATAGTGACCCGTCGCATCTCTGACGAGTATAATCGTATGTAGTATTTAAAGGGTTAGTCAAAGTTGTCGTTTATTAGGCATACGTTGAAAATGATTTACTCATCTGATCAGCGGGTCGAAATTGTTTCAATTCATCATCGAAATACAGGACACCAATATATTTTATATTTTATGAATAAGAACATGAAGTTTCACATCGGCTTGTACGAACCGCAAAAACCACGGAGCAGTTTTGAGACTACAAATGGAAAACAGTACTTCCATCAGACAGTTGTTACGTGTGGCTGGTGTATCAGCTCTAATAGTCTTGAGGATCGTGAAACATCTCCAATGTCTCCCTCATAAAGTGAAACTAGTTCATGAAATAAACAAACACAATCCTGATCGCCGCTTGCAATTTTATGAAAACTGAAAATATTGACAATATTCCACATATTCTGTATAATACCTGTTCATCTGACGGGAGTACCTCTACTCTCAATAGGGAATTGAAAAGGCATAATTGTCGATTGAGGCACCCAGAATCCTCATTGGATGTTGGCGCTGGAATTTATGGAAACCATATCGAAGAACCTATCTTTATCGAAGGTAATGTTAATTGAAATAGTTATTTGCAATTATATCGAGAAAAACCATTTTCAAGGACAATATTCAACCTTCCGTAAAATGTTAAATATCCTCCTTGAAGGAGCTAGTTTTCGATCTACTCTTCATAATCACCGTTTACCGGGGCTCCCAGGTAGCCCCGGTGGTACAGTACGGTCAGATGTCACGAATAGGAATGATGGACTGCAGTTTCGGTCTCGTTTGATCTCGTCAGCATTATCTACCCACTCGTAACTAAAGGCCAAGCCGTTACCTACTTATCTCAATTAGTTGGAGCGAACGCAATAATATAAATATCACTGCGCCCCCCAACGAACCGAAACAAAGCTACCTCACCAACGCCCTGCATAACGGTGAAACCAAAGAGCAGATGAAACAAGAAAACGTTAAGTGGTCACACTAGTTCCATAACATACCGCCATGCGACACTCACGTACCAGACAGAAGCGACTGTCGAAGGACCGACGCTCCTTATTTCTATGCGGTTAACAACCACGCATACACAAACATCTCTAAACAAAAAGTTACTAAGTGCGAGATTTCGCAATGTGTAGACATATCGAAGAAAAAAAAGGTTAGATTAGGTTAGATTATTAGCAATTATTGAAAAGACTTATAAATCCAAGTCTCTTAAAAATTCTGGAAAATGATGAAACCCTCTGTGATAATGCGGTCTACTACTCATGCGTTATCAACGTTATTTAACATCCATATATTCTGAAGTTATTATGTTCTTGGTTAATAACGAGGTGTTATCACAGAATTTGTAATTTTATCTGAAATCCCAAGACAGTACATGTGATGAACTCAATATGCTCTAGATTCCAGAATTTCTTGTTTCACCGTATCTAGAGAATAAAATTCATTGTCTACGGTAGCAAAGCGAATACCTCGTGATTCAACTTTAACGTGATTTATATCTCTTCAATATCAAATTCCTTTTTACTCCCGCATGGTTCAGTGGTTAACGTGAAACGCTACAATTCCGTGGAAATTCTCGATCTCAAATTTTCACCTGCGAACGAGCAGAGCAGCTTTCATTTGTGAATTTCCCGATTCATACCGTGACGGAAATTCGTGGCTCTTCAAGATGAAGATTGAGACTGATGATGGTAATTCGTATATTAAATACCTTAACTAAACAGTTTCTGATTGTATTAGAAATGAATAATTCGCTACAGTTCTTTTAGTTTTGAACGGGCTTCTGAACTTGAAATTAATATTTTCTTCTCCAACTTCCGCTTAGATTGTTCGTTTATTTAACTTGGATCTTGGAACATAAAAAACTAGGTTTCTCCGGATGTATCTTGGATATTACACCTTACAACTACAATTCTGATGATGGAGTAATGGTATATGATACCAGCCCAATTCATAATGATAATTTCAAATCTGTGATTAATACTTCTGTATCAGCTCTAGTTTAGAATATATTGAACAAAAGTGATCTCATTTAATTCAATTCTCAAATTAAAAAAAATTCTTTTGTACGATATTTTCGCAGTTGTAGTTAATTGGCTACTCTGAAAGCTCCATTAAAGTCAGCCACCATATATGCGTTCCCGTAGCCTTGATAGCGTATTAAATAATCCGAAGGTCTTGGTGAAATCGCTCACCTTACTCTTCGTTTAAATTCTCAAGATTAGCAGGGAAATTGTATAGGTGGTTGGAAAGAAAGTGTAACTTTGGACTTGTGTTACATCCACGCATTTTGCAGTAACTCAGTAGTTGTTCAACGTGTTGAGAATAGCCAGAATTTCTCTTACTTCCCAGAAAATTATTCAAATCATCTTAGCGAAAATGGTCACTCCTTCAATTCAGAATTTAAAATCCTACTTTCTGAGAAGGAGGTATAAAACTCAACCTTCTGGAAGCACTTGAAATTAACAGATTTAGGAATTCACCGGGAATTCTTAATGATCAGGTATATATAAATAACTCACCCTTATTAAATTTATTTCCTAAACATTAGTTCTAGTACGGATAGTCTTGAGTGGATTGCCTGTTTAGTATATACAAGGTGCTTTTACGAAAACTGAACAGATGCTATATCTACCAAGATATTCGTTTCTGATCAAAACGCAAAAACAAGTTAATTTTTGTTTCAGGGGACATCTTTTGGGGTACAAAACTTCCTGAAATATCAACCCCTAAACGGGGTTGCAATCTTTGAACATTTTGAATAGGAAAGATGGGTCGAGTGATAACTCAAGAGAAAGGTGGTATTTTTGTCTTCATCGCATTTAACAAATTCATGTTTTCAATTGAAAACTGTAAAAGATAGAGGGTGAGCAACTGAAAGATAGGGAAGGCTATTTCCCTGAGAATATTCAAGTTTCGGTGAGGTAGAATGGAACAGATCCACGCAGATCAATGGCAGTCATCATCAAGTATCATCCTCATCTCAAATTTCAACCCTTAGAGCAGAGGTGACCACCCATGAAAATTTGGAAGAGGCTAGATGGGTCGAGTGATACCTCGAAAGAAAGGTATTATCTTTGTCTGCATCCCCGTGAACGAATGTTCATTTTTGATTGAAAACTGTAGAAGGTACAGAGGGGGCTACTGAAAAATAGAGGAGACTATCGATCGCCCTGAGCTATTCAAGTATAGGTGCAAAAAAATGGAACAGATTCATTCCAGATCGAAGGCTGTCATCTTCGATCTAAATGAATCTATTCCAGTTTTTCGCACTAATACTCCAATAGTCTTGGGGCGATAGTCGATATTTTTCAGTAGCTCTGTATCTTCTACTGTTTTGAATCAAAAATGAATATTCTTTCACGGGAATGCAGACATCATATCACTCGATCCATCTTCCAAATCTTCAAGGGTTGTCACCCCTACTCCAGGGGTTGTAATTCGAGATGACGATGGTACTTGATGATGACTACCATTGATCACCATGGATCTGTTTCATTTTACCTCACTGAAACTTGAATAGTCTCAGGAAATAGTCTTCCTATATTTCAGTTACTCACCCTGTATCTTTTATAGTTTTCAATGAAAAACAAAAATTCGTTTCAAGGCAATGTAGACAAAGATACCAACTTTCTTTTGTGTCATCACTCCACCCATCTTCCCTATTCAAAATGTTTGAGGATTGCAACCCCCGCTTAGAGGGTTGATATTTCAGGCAAGTATTATACCCCAAATGATGTCGTCCTCAAAACAAAAATCAACCTGTTTTGAATTTTGATCAGAAATGAATA